>CM035779.1:2400000-3600000 GCA_020466155.1 Pachypeltis micranthus | reverse complement strand
CTTGGAGCGTTTCAGTCCTTGGTGATCCATAAAAGCGCAGCACTCTGGGATTAGGACAGTCCCTCTCTTTGGGTTGACTTGAGTTCGTGACAACGAGACAGTAGCCAATCACGTCAGCAGTGAATGGCTTTGTACATGAGGATTCTGTCACGGTAATACGCAAACGCCATGTGACCTTGCTAATTGTTCTTGTGAGACAAACCTTGCAAGGCTTACGAGGGACCGGAGGTATTGGCTGAAACGCCTGCTTTCACCTTAGTAAACGACTTACTTCTCATCAAGAAGCATGTAGCTGCAGAAACGTATGTTGTCCATTGACAGGGACACTTTGATAGGGTGAGCTGGATTCTTTCTTCCACCACCTGCAGCTTACATCTCTATTCAGTCACCAGCATCGGTTGTGCCGTTTTTGCAGCCTAATTGTTCCGATTTCGAACGCAATAATCATATTCATTCCACTCCGAGGGTCACTTGGTGACTACGAATACAAAAATTCGTTTCAACAGCCCTCACCTTCAGTGTTCTACGTCTGTGATGACTGCACTTTGACTAAGTCGTTATTAGACAGTAGTGAATGGAGGAGGGTTAGTGCAGTAAAGCGCAAGTGGATCTGCAGAACGCAACGCCCTCCCTCGCATTTCCAAGGAGAGCTGAATAAATTAGAGCAGGAAGCTTTGTTCACGTTCCTTCAAATGAGGTGCGCTTTTGACTGCGTCTTCGGTCTAATCCAATATTTCAGAACAACGTCCCTCCGCTAGCGCGGCGGAGGATGTTCGAGCCGAGGAGAAAATTCTCTCAGAGGCAATCTCGGTTTGGAGACAATCCTCAGAAGTAGTTTAATCCCATCTGGAGCCACTTGGTAAACAAAGTGCGAGTCCGCTATAATCTGAAGGTATTACCCTTCCACTCTAATCCACGTAATGAGAAAAGCATCTCAAGCCCTCTCCATCTCCGTCGACTTCCCCCGTTTTCCTTGGGAGAGCCCTCGCACTAAGGAAAGTTTTAATGGGCAAGTAGCGCCAACTCTGAAGTGGCGGTGGAAAAGCTGAAACCGGGATGAAGAGGGAGAAGAGTGTGCAGGGTTGGTGGTGTGGGGAGGGGGAGCGGAAGGCGGGAGTTAACTTTAATTTTCAAGGTAAATAAATAGGTCCCACGGGAGCGAAAGAGAGATAAATACAAGTCTCGGCTCCAAGTTTTGTTATCTCTGAGAAAAAACGATATGACGTTAGAAGAGAGAACTCCAAACTTTAACTTTTCGTGCCGACTCATTGAGTTTTTTGTTATTGTTTCTAATCCACCAGACATCCTTTTTCCAACTCACAGAAAGGAAGTAAGCTTATGGCAGCTGAGAAAACAGCTTTTTCCATCAATCGCGAGCCACGCTGAACACTAGCCTTCAGGCTTCCCATACACACTTGCTCACAGAAATCTGGGTGCTCATGCTCGAATTACCGGTAAAGTACCTTTATCCGATAACCGAGCTAGATGTCCGCACGCTAAACGATTCATCAGCCTCATACCTTCATACTTGCCGCTCGTTGACTTTCTACTCAGCGTCATTCGTATCAAGTCGTTGAGCTATGTGTCGATCAGGCTAGTTCTGCGTTCAAACAAACACGACACAGTCCTCAATGTTTCACATCACGCTGATCACTGGCACTCTGGAGAATCCCAAACTTACAACCTAACTTCTGCTCTCCTACCCCGAATCCGTCCTAATCAATTCCTATGTAGCAAGGGCCAAGAGAAGATTGAAGGGCGATCAGAGCAACGCTTATGGCTGAAGGCTTGCTTGGAAACAGTAAGTGTTGACATGCCAGCTCATCTGATTAGTGCCAGTTACGAAAATCCTACAAAACCTCTGTTTTTTTTCACAGTCCCTGAACTAATACTAACCCAATGAGGGAAATGGGCCAGACCAATATCTGGCCTACTGGCACATTGACCGTTTTATGCCTCGCAAGACGTGTGGGTGACGTTCAGGTAGAGTCCCAGGCCCCGATCCTTTAACTCTGGGACACCCATCCCTCGAGTCTGCATCGCCCTGTGCAACGACTACGAAGCGCCGGATGCCCGTCCTGTTCACCAGCTGCAAATCGTTGGCGTCATTCGATGTGATATGAGTGCAAGCTCTCACGTTGCTGTGGAAAGGGAGAGGAACCTGATAGGATAAATACGCCAGGCCATCTCGAGGCCCATTGGGCAGAGTCCTGTTGTGTCGGTGTGTCCCAAGTGGAGTGACAAGCAGAGGTGCGGCATTGCCATTACTTGACACTTCAATATATTTTGGGTCAATCTTATTTGCACATTGGATTCGTCCACGCCTGTGAAAATAAGCGCCGAATGGATGATTTGGTGGCTCTATAATGGCTCTTTGTGAGAGATTGGTGTACTCCCGCACGTCCTCGGAAAAAAGGCAGGCATCCTCTGTGGCACCTGTGTCGTATAGGCTGTCCCCGAAAGTATAGCTTTTGGATAACTGGAGCCTTGTATTAAAGGCTCCATGTCTGGGTAATTTTTTGGGTAACTGAAAACGTGGAATGCCACCATTCCATCTGGCCATCTTCCACCACCCTCATGATACCACACAGGTGCCGTGCTGTGGGCTCCATCCGCTCTTGCAGCTACTGCTCAATCGTCTGTGCACGCTCCTTTTCCGATGTTAGGGTTCCCATTGCACCCTCGTAAGAGAGCAGGGTTCCTTTTTTTACAATACTGGAACGTCCAAAGAGGAGATCCATGGGAAGTGTTCTAACGAAGATTTGCAGGGCCAGGTGGCATGATGTATGGTAGGCTGTTAGGGTTGCCCACTGATTAAATCTGTGCATTGGGGCAAACCACTACTGCAGCAATATGCAGGATTACAACTTATTAGTATGCGTTCCTAGCACGGCCAAAGGGTTACGCTCCACAATGAGGGTTATATCAGTCATGGAAATACTACAATAAAGCAGATCTTGATTTCTTGTTTATACCAGCCTGAAAGTGGAGCCAAACACTGAAATCATCTGGGCGATGAAGTGACAAACACGCACAATTTCTATACTAATGCTGGAATTCGGTATTCTGACTTAGATAACCTCAAAATGTAAACATCTAATCAACTTTCAACTTTTTTCTTCACTTCTACCATCTAGAAACTTGACAAAGGATCGCAGTTGTGAGTTCGTGTCGCAAAGTGGATAACTCGATGGGCGTAAGGGTGTAGCAAGGGTCTTCTGCAAAGGTTAATGCTAGAATGACATGAGCTAATGCATATTTCTACCTAATCTCCGTCACGAAACTCTCCCGCGCCCTCCAAGGGACGTTTTGAACTTATTTTTTGGGATATTTCAAGCTCTCTACATGAATTTAAATGCAATATAATAAAAACTCAGTAGTAGAGACAATTCCAGGTTCTTGGCGCAACTTCCGTTAGATTCGCTGCTGACGCACAAAGGGGGAGCAGCGTTCCACGACGATTATACACGAAAAATCAATTAGGAGAGAGCGCTACCTTTACTGGGGCCTTTGTAAGGCAACAATCACACTTTTCCTAGTTATTCGTAAGCTGGTCCAGTGAGCCACCCGCAACAAGATATTGTGATAGTCCCGCTGTCGACGAAGTGACTTCCACAGTCCACCATGATTTCCCCAGATCAGCATAGGCAATAATACGCCGAGCCGATCGCTACCCAAATCACAGCCCACAGAGTTCAGTTGGTGGCACGAGGAGAAATACATGGGGCATTTTTTGAAAGTAAGTGGTAATACAAGTCTACTACTACAGGAATATCTTACCTTTTATCACTACACTCAATGCCGGCCAGCGTAGCACCATCACCGCACTCACGAAGTAACACCTGAAACAAAAACAACAACCGTTTGAGTTGTGCCAGCTCATTATACTACCACTAAAAGTTATTCTATCAGTTCACTCACGTATTTATTCATAAGAGAACCCCTCATAAGACCTGTGAAAACATGAAGAAATGGTTTCGAGATGTCCATTCTTTCGGGGATGAGATAAGATGAGAAGCGTCAACATTGTGGATCTCGCGTCTTCAACATTAATAATTTTCTAAAGATGTCCACAGTCTTTCGACAACGTACATACTCACACCCGACGACAAAAGCTTCAGTTGCGCTCGTAATTAACCGGTTGAGGTTGTTCTTTTCACTCTAGGAGTCAGCAACCAGAAGGGAGCCTATTGAACAGTGAAAGCCCTCGATTGACTACTATGAACGTTCTTGCCGTTTCAGCCTCCTAATGGTATCAAAATTTACACAGATGAATCTACAACCCTGGAGAGTACTGGCTCTCGGAGGAGTGAGACATTGCTCTGGGCCCCACTCTAACAGTTTATCTTTTATTTACGCTATCATTGCCGGAGCCATTTTATGAATGAAGGAATAACGTGATGGCTGATAGTCGAACGTCTTGCAAGGCGCTGAAGAATTACTGCACTGCGTCAATGCAGGATGCGGCTCAACTCTTTGGCTAACTCTAATAGAGTTAACGTTTATTGGATTCCTGAGCGTAAAGGGTTCACTGGAAATGACTGAGCGGACGATCTGGCCAGTCTCGGTTCGTCTCCCGTATCTATAGGGCGACTTCCCCGCTGTGGGACATCTCCATCACTAGTCAAGAGAAGAGAGTCATCACTAGACTGTGAGAGAATATGTCATGAGAACGCACTCGAAGGATGCGGGAGTGAGGCACTCAAAACGCTTTGTCTCAGTGCCAACACACGAGTAAAGACGTAGCCCTCTGATGAATTAAGGCATATAGCGGAGATCATCAAGGTACACTGCAAAATGAACAAACACGTGCATGTTACGGGCACAGCCAACACTCGTCGGTGCTGGTGGTGTGGCGCAGATGAGTAAACTTCGTATCACGTCCTGGCCCAGTGGACCTGTTAGGCATTTGGAATGGCACAACGGCAATTTAGGCCGTGGTGCTCATATAAATATAGGACAGTCAGAGTTACCCAAAATAAACAAATAGTGATACAATTTGTTGCTTCGAACCCATCCTCTTAAGATGGCTGAGTTCTTTACTGTGGAGTCGGAGCATTTAAAGTTTAACGAAAACGCTGCTGTAGTACGACGAGAGTGAAAGAAAAACTATTTAGGGTGTTTATAGGAGTCAATTCAAAGAACGCAAAGACTTAGAGGTATCCATAGTTCTTAATACCAGTGGAACGGAAGGACGCCATCTGCTCAATTTACCATTTATCTACGGCTCTAACGATTCTGATTAAGCTTGTGTAGATATGTGACATGAATAATTAGGGCGGAAGCGGTTTAAGTATTTCCTTTCCGCCTATACCGCTATCTGCCGAGAGAGAGGAATTGTTTGCTGTTGTTCAAGCAATTTTTGATAAATCCCAAGCGATGAATGTGAGAAATGTTGTTAAGTTCCGTAGTCAATTTGATCGCTTAAGTGTTCTCGAACAGAAATACGATGCATTAAATGCTCGAATGCGCAGTTACAATGTTGTAGTTACCGATAAGAAATTGGCTATTGAGATTACTAAACCATATTTGAGTGCGGTGGAGTTGATCGATTCGGCTCGCAATGATTATCTTTCTCTGATAAAACAAGTTCCAAGTGTTGAAAATCCTCTAGTACAATCTGGTCCTTGTACCCCCTCGTCTAGCCAACTTCCGCGCATATCTCTTCCTTCCTTTTCAGGCAAAAGGGTGGAAGATTGGGGAGAGTTCATTTCTCTGTTTGAATCACTAGTTCACTCCGATCCATCGCTGTCAGCTGTTAAGAAGTTTCATTATTTACGAACCCGACGCCGCTCTTGCAGTTATTTCCGATTACAAATTGAACGAGGAAAGTTATCCTTTAGCATTAGAAGCTTTGAAGCAACGTTATCAAAATAAAAAGGAAATTGGCCACGTATTTTGCTAACAAAATTTTAGAATTTCAACCACTTCGCAACTCTTCTTATTCTGAAATTCAGAGATTTATTACCACCCGCCAAAATAACTGGAATTCGCTCAGCTCGCTCAATCTGACTGACGAATTAGATTGCGTGAAAATGGCTTTAAACCACTTAGACGTTGAAGACAAGGCGAGCTTTTGAAAAAAAAACATTCGTCAACTGCAGTACCAACTTATAAAAATTTAATAGATTTCGTCGTTGAAGTTAGTCGTAGAGAGGAGCTGTTGACAGTTGAAAATGGATCCTCCACTTCATCTGAATCTAAAAGTTCCGGCTCTAAAACTGACTCAAATAAACATGAGTCTACATTCAAGAAAGGTTCAAAGCAGAGTGACGGACATCTCAAAATAACACGACGATACCGTAAAACTTTCAATTGTGGGAAAATGACAGGAGCAGCAAAATAAATTGTCAAACATCTCGACGAAATATTTTTTAGCGTAGTTTTTCCGCTCAAATCTTTCTAAAAATCTTCTTTTTTTTAATGGAGGGGCTAGTCCAATCGGATACCTTTACGATGACCATTTGATAACGCTCGTGAGATATATAGGAGCTACTCCATAAATTTCAGAATTTCTGCACCTACCGTCTCACGCAGTTGTCAACACGATCCTTTTCAAAAATATCTGGTGTTCGCGCCAAAGGAGATTATTATCTAGTTAGATAAGGGCGCGCTCGTCTTCCCTCCCTTCTTCATGAAACAGTCAGTCCTCTCGAGGAAACGCACGCCGCGGCACCCGCTTACCGTTTTTAAACGCTCCTTCTTTGAAAATTCCGAAAGTGAACCGTTTTTCGGTTAGATACATTTTTTTTTCATACTCCCGGAATAGTGTGTGCAGTCGAAAACCAGCGCCAACATTTCGAACCATTTTAGGTTAACGGTTTAAACCTGGAATCCTTTTTCCTTCACATTACCTATCCCAACCATCTTTTCACAGCCAGGTAAGCCGTACACTCAGTCACGCAACGCTTCCAGGTGAGCCAATTTTATTTATTTTATTTTCTTTCACGCAAAAATTACAGTCCACTTAAAACGCACAAACATCTGGTGCGATGCAACACACAACTTTCCTTAGCTCTACGTCAATTCACTCGTGTAGATGGCTAATTCTATTAAATCAATTCATTTATCACTCAGTTAATTTGAACTTGGTCAAACAACGCTTTACGGAAGCAGGAAGCGGTAGCGCTTACAGTTCCGGAATTAATTGTGCTGCTCGTACTCATTGCAGGACCATTATTGAGAAATTGGTACACAGATAATTAATGAGGCTGTAAACGCAATTTTTTAAAAAAGGATAGTAATCACTCTTGCAGAGTTATTGGAAAATAACTGTTAGAACTGGTAAAAATTTTTTTTCAGCCGATTACATAACTTTTCTTTCTACTTCGTAGAGCCAGGGAAAGTAAAAATTGTATCCATATAAACATTCAAAAATGTATCTGCTTATGAAAAGAATTATGGGCGGGCGAGGTCATCTGGTAACCTTACACTGAAGTTGCCTTTTAGATTCACCACTAGAAGTCAGTTTTTCGCGTACAATGGAATAAAGCTGTTTAATAGCCTTCCAAAGGAATTAAAGATGCCAAATGATTTAGCAGGGTTTAAGCGGCGCATCAAAAAGTGCGTCCGAGTGGAAATGCTCAGATGATTCTTTTTTTAAACTTTCTTTTTCTGATTTTTTAAAAATGAACTATCTATCATGTAATTCAGTATATTGTGCTGTATAGGTTTGCGACTGGTACCTAGCTAGAAAGTTGTAACGGCTCCTCCCCTCAGCACAAGTTTTTACTTATCGAGGGAGGAACGCATTATGCAGTATTTGTGTTTTTTTTGTAGTCTTTTTAAATAAATGCATAACTTAAAAAAAAATTATTTGTTACAAAATCCTGGTTGTGCGTAGGTGTAACTTAATTGATCATTTCGAAAAACCAGAACAGCTTGGCGATAATGGACGATAAGCAGTAGATAGTGATTGCCACTGGAACTTGGTAGGTTGATCTCACGAAACGTCGACTTTCATTTTCGAACTTTTTAGTTGAGCTCTTTCGCTAAGAAAACGAAGTAATCGCGACTGCGCTTGCGCTAGGCAGCCCCCCCCCCCTCGGAGCCCACCATTACCACTACCGCTTCAAACCGCGCACCCTCGCCACCCTCTTCGAGCAACGGGAAATTTTATTGATTCTCGTTCCCAAGTGCTTTTAGAGAGGAAAAGATAGGAAGCGAGGGAGAAAGGGAAAGGAAACCTTCACCCTTTTACATCCACAAACTCCTTCCCCCTCTTCTTCAGGAGGTTTTCTTTTGCCCGGGAAAAGACAAGCTGCGAGGCCGTAACGTCAGACAGCGAGGGAGAGAAAAACAACGGAAAGTCGTAGAAGGGGGAAAGGAAGGGAGAGGGAGGCAAAAGGAGGAAGGAAAAGGAAGAAGGAAGGTTCGCTACATTAAAACAGTAAATACGGTGTCCTGACACCCACTCCTTCTTTTCTTCCGTCGTAACGTAAACTTCCCAAAAGGCCGTTACCGTAAAACTCAAAAATAAATTGCATAATAAATCCTAATAAAAGCCTTACTTTCTTGAAAACGTGCTTTTGGAGGGGCTTCAGGAAGAGTCGAGGGAGGAGGGAAGTGGAATGGAAGGTTTTAGCTGCGTAGAAACTTTTCGCAGACGAACCTGCTGAGAACGAACTAATAGCCCAAGGGGTAGGCTCAAAGGTTGAGAAGATGTGGGCTGTGGTCTAAAGTAGCCTGATGGATGGACAGTGGTCACCAATGTGTCATAGTCTGGTGGACCTGGACAGGAAAGGAGCCTTTGCAGCTCTGTGATAGGGAGTGAGCAAACCCACTCACCATGCGATGGCTTGTTCTACTATACGTTCTGCAGGAGGTTGTTTGCATCCCCCCTGCCACAGGTGCAAGCTGCAGTCTACTCAGTTGCAGTTGCACAATCTTCTTTCCCTTACAGCTTCACCAAACCAGGGCACGATAGATTACTATCCGCAAACCCTGCGTTGCAGAATCTGCAACTATGTTCCCCTTGGCAACTTACCAATCTTGGCCATCTTAGTGATTAGCGTCCTGTGAACAGGCCACACATAATGTGTACACTTTATCTCACCACACTGAGACCCTGTCTTAAATAGTTCCTAGAAGCCTAATAAACAACCTCGCCTGCCTTTGGCCAACAAAATCCCACCAAAAGGCACCTCTACACTGCTCCCCCTGCTTGTCAACGTTCTTATTCAAGTGGCTCTTGGTGGGCCCCACGAAGGGCTCAGGGTCCCACACGGAGAAGTGGAGGGTCCTGTCTCTCGCCAGTTTGTTGACCTCTCACCCACTACTATTCCTCAATGACTTGGCACAGTGTTAAAGTGTTCTACTTTGCATTATCAAACATGTCCCAATGAAATAGCATAATAAACCAGAGCCTAAAGTGAAGCCTGACAGTCTGACATGTTATAGATCTAGACCCTGCCAGAGGGTGGTGCACGCACACGACCAACGAGATCCCCAGCCCATGTAGTTGTGCACTTGGTATGCCTCCTCTCACTCATCCCAGAGTATACCATACAGGAGGATCTGTGAGCGGAGACCTAGCAGGTTCAGAAGTGTGTGGGGTCGGGATTTGGACAGCAATATTGCTGGATGTGCTGGCAACAGTTTTCCAGGTTGAGCTCTTCACAGTGATTGTGCGTGTGCATGCTCCTGTGCAGGGGCTGAAACAGGAAAAGATCTATAACATGTCAGACTGTTAGGCTGCACATAGGAGCTCTGGTTTCTTACAGCTTTCCGTCGGTGCTGCATGGTAATGACTGTTAAAACTGTGTTGCAGGTGCCAGGTCACAAAGGAATAGAAGGGAAGGAGAGACTGATAAACTAGGGAGAGACGGAACCCTCCACTTCTCCCAGCGGGACTATGAGCCCTTCATAGGGACCTCCAGTAGCCGTTTGAATAAGTAAGTAGGCAACTGGGAGGAGAAGTGCAGGGCTGTGTATTGGTGGGATGTGCCTGGCCATGGGCAGCCGCAGTTATTTATTAGGCTCTCCAGTAAGCGTTCAAAGACGTTCTCAGTGAACAGAGAGAAAGCATACGGATTGTGTGTGGCCTGTTTACAGGACACAATTCACCAAGGAACCACCTGACCAACTATGTACTTCTGGTAAGTCAAGAAGTAGATGGTTGCAAATTCTGCTAGGCGGTACTTCAGTCAGCAGAGCATGCACAGTGTATTAGTGAGGGGATGGCTGTGGCGAACCTCAGAGTGGGGCTTAACTGCAGCAGGATAAGGTTGCAAGGATACACCTCAAGACTTTTGTGCAAGAATGTACATAAAGAAACACCAGCCTCATGGGAACTGATGATGAAACTGAAAGCACACGATGCAGCTCATAATCGCACAAATGTCATGACAAAAAACTTGGTCACGCTCTTTGAAACTAACTTCGAACCCAGCTAAATAGTTAAATAAGGTGGAAAACCGGATCAAGAACTTCTCCCAGATGGTACTGTCCCCCCCCCCTCCCGGGTCATACCTTCTCATGGTAGCCCATGGGCATTAGTTTTCTACCCGGAGACTAGCTAAACGACAACCTGGCGTATCTCCACAGATGTGTCACTTTCATCATTTTTTCATCAACACTTCTCTAATGGGGTTTTCATGTTTACGCTTTTTATTTTTCTGTTACATTATCAACTATATTACAGCGAGTGTATGGAGAGGAACTCGTAAAATGTTCACTACAAGGGTGAGAACTGTCGGGTAGAGAACCTGATCCCTTAATGCTCTCTAGATACCAAGCCGTGTCAATCTGTCTCTCCCTCTCCCCCAATGCGTTTTGGACGTTGGAAGCTGTGAAAGGAAGAAGATCGTGGTTGGTTTCGTTTCCATACCACTCAAAAACCCTGCAAATTATTACACAATGGTTTATTATTCTCATGAACAGCTTGACCTAGACTTAGTGCTCCCCCATCCCATTCGATTCAGCATCGAATACTAGTAAACCATACGAAACACGTCCTGGCTACAATGGAACTACGGAAACAAAACAAAACGTCTGATGATTTTGCCCCGTCGTCGGGGAAATTGGAACGGGGGCGCTTCGGGGAGTTGAGCCGCCCGCCCGGCAGCGTTGCGAGGCGAGGGCGAGGCGGGTTGTTTTTTATTGAGTCGGGCGGGAGGGAGGGAGTTCAAACGACGAAACGTTGACTTCGGCTGTAGTTTCCACGTTGTACTGCGTTACGTTAATTTTTTTAACCGTTTTTTGCCCATTACAGGCTTCGTCCGATCGGACTGCCGAGATGGCGAGCACAACTAGATACCAAATCGGATTTTTGTGCGAAAGAACGAATTTTTTAGACCACGTTACAGGCACAAAACGGCCCGGATGGCAGACGGGCGACGGGGGATGGCGGACGGGCGACGGGGGATGAGCGACAGGCGACGGGGGATGAGCAACAGGCGACGGTGGACGGACATTGCAAATTTGGAATCTCCAAGTCTTGAAACGTAAAGTATCAAATTTTGAGGGGGGGTTGTAAAAAATTTTTCGTGACCGAAAACATAGGGTTATTATTCAGAATAAATAATAAACCAAAATGGGGAAATTGATGACGTAGCCGAAACTGTAAGTAGGATGTTGACTAATTGGAGACTTGAACATAAACGAAGAGTGGATGGCCATGAAGAGTTACCAGGGACCGATTCGCGCGTAATTATAATTTTCGTTTGAATTTTATGGGGTCCATTATCATGTTTGGTTGGTACCTGATGTTTACGACAACTACCCGGCGTTTTCCACTGTTTCGCAACATCCACAAAGCGAGCGTTCCTCTCAGCTCGCGACTGTTTTGCAAATCACATAAGACCGTGTTCAATTCTAACTGCTGCTGTTTCGAACTAAAGAGAAAGGGATTAAAGGAAAGGGGAAGAAGCGACACCGCGAGGCAGCCAAGGGGTTCGTCCTTCCAAAGGAAGGCCGTCTCAATGAGGGGAGCGGTGAGTTGTTGAGATATGAAATTCAAAGTTGAGGTTCTTCAGGAGGGCCGCGAATGGCTGTTGTGCTGAAGGGGTCTGACAGAGCCTCGGCGCGTATCTACAGCCACAACCCTCGATAGAGCGAGTAAAAATAAACGTAACTAAAGGAGGGCGAAAGATTCCCCTGAGAGCGTTTTTCTCGCAGGATAAAAGAAACCCTCGGCTCCTGGCAGTGCCACATCGTGTTCGTCGAATTCTACCACCTCAACTTTACACGCGCTTTTGGGCTCACACTCAACGCTTTGTGCACGCGCAACCCACATAGAATAAAAGCACCAATTGTTGACACCGCTAAAGAACATGAAATCAATAGCTAGCAAACGGTCCTCTCAACTCTCCCAGCCTGTCGAGCACGATGTTGACCTTTTCATAGTATTTTAAACGAGGCTCTTTCCATACCTAGAAATGTTTCTTTTCCCAGAACCCATCCTGAATGGTACTCATCCCATCTAATCCAGCTCGTCTGCCGCAAAGATTTTGCCAATAAGACCATCTCTTCCTGTGACGACCACTCAATCTACTCCCAGCTCTGTGCGAGATGCAAGTTGTCATCAAATGCTACTTCAGCTACCTGTCCAGGACTCCTCGCTCTGCAGCGACCCTAAAACTTTTGTATTTACATCAAATATGCGCTTGGGCTCCATATCTGCTTGCAGCCCTTAAACAGTTGCCTGACTATTCTCGTCCCACTTAGCTTCGTGAGAAGTACTTGAACCAGTGGCTGCCAGAACTTATTGACGGTAGCCTATTTAATTTTGGTTTATTATTCATTCTGCATGATAACCCTATGTTTTCGGTCAGGCAAATTTTTTTTACAACCCCCCTCAAAATTTGATACTTTACGTTTCAAGGCATGGGGATTCCAAACCTGCCATGTCCTTACGCCGTCCCTCGTCCGCCGTCCGGGCCGTTTTGTGCCTTTTACGTGGTCTGAAAAATCCGTTTTTTCGCAAAAAAATCCCATCTGGTATCTAGTTGTGCCCGCCATCTCGGCAATCCGATCGGACGAAGCCCATGGTTGTTATGGACAAAAAATGGTTGAAAAAAAGTCGACGCACCCGCCCGCTCGACTCACAACGTGCCAATTGCCGAGGGTTCCCTCGGTTTGAGGTTCCCCGGCTCTTTTTGCCCGATGGGGCGGAGGAAGGATAGGGCCACTTCCTCCGCACACCCCTCATCGGATCATAAATGCCTACACATGCTTACAGGCGCCTGGCGCGGGGGGAATAATTGTTTCCGTAGTTCCATTGTAGTCAGGTCATGTTTCGTATGGTTTACTAGTATTTTTCGATGTTGAATCGAATGTAACGGGTCTCGGAGCAGTAATACTAGGTCAAGCTGTTCATGAGAATAATAAACCGTTGTGTAATAATTTGCAGGGTTTTTCCTTCAGGAAGATGGTTTTTTATTTCCTCAGTCACCTGCTGCTTGACGTGCTCGCACTACTGGGTGACAGTTTGAAGGACATGGGTTTTTGCAGGAGTTTGGCGGATCACCAATGTCAGATCATCCACATTGGTGTATGGCTCGTAGTCATGTGCTTTGATGAAGACGTCCCAGAGTACTGGTCCGAGGACCGAGCTCAGTGGGCACTCTTCTTTTTTATATCGTTCTCCCGACTGACTCGTTCGTAGCAGTTCTTTCTGCCAGGTAACTTCTGACGAACATATGCAAGTTGCTGGGAATTTCTCGTCCATTTAGTAGAGCTATTATCCTAGATTGTACTTAACCAGTCACTCCAGGCGGATTTCAACAAGGTTCACGCCCTAATATTGTCTGCATGTGGGATTGAAGTCAATAACTACTTCGAGGTACCGCAACATCAAGGCCTGCGTTTTGCCTAATATGACGGCTGAGCGGCTGAAAGACGCCAAGCTTCGTAATTTTGTTATTGCAAGCTGTTTTTTGTTGTTGTTGTTTTGAGAGTACGCCACAATAGATCAAGCAGAATTTCTAGCTAGAAGATCTGCGCACAAGAGATCCTAGCATAAGGACGCGAGGGTAAGCGGATATTCATATTCTCGGACAGCCAGGATGCCTTAAAGGCCGTTTCACCTTCACATCCTGGCTGACGTGCGAATGTATTTTGGGGCTCAAAAGACTCATTGCTTTCCCTTATTTGGATACCAAATTGTAGAGGTCACAGGAGCAACGAAAAGGCCACGAAAAGCCTTGCGAAAAGCGGCACGAAATACCTACCTATCAGGTGTGTGCCTCACTGAGATAAGTCACTTAAATCGACCAATGGGAGGCACAGGAAAACACGCTCATTGGCATAGCTATCCAAGACCGAGGCAGGTGAAAAGGCTCATTGTGATTTCCCGTTCAAGGGCGAAAGCAATGCTTACCCGCGCTCTGAGTGAGCTTCCTCACTGACCACTGCCTCAACACGATGAGCAAATCAGAGGCATTTGATAGCGGACTGTGCAGCGTGGAGGATGAAAGTGCGAAGCAGATCTGATGTGAGTGCCCTATCTTAGCAGCCAGGCACTTCAAAGACTTTTCTCAGGGCTTCATAGCAGAGTATGCAAAGAATGACTGGATTGGTATGCACGACGTCTTTTATTAGGTAAGGGGGTATCGTCACAGACCCCGGGACGTACAAACTATGACGTGAACCCTCCTGGAAACTGCGTAGGAGCGTTAGACTGGGGAAGAAGAGCAGGAATACGATGCTGTGAAATGCTGGAATCCATACGGCACCTACTTTTCGAAAGAGGGCTGTTCTAGCTATTATTCAAGGATATGATCAACAAGCAGTTGTGCTACACACTAACCTACTAATCCCCGTAATCACTGAACCACGATGGTGTAAGCTGACCTACCAAACGTGGATCCAACGCGGTATTCCGTTCTGACTGTCATTTACCGTACAGCATTGACTCCAACACAGTTCTTTGACACCTTCCGTTCTTCCAAAGTTGATCGGGGATATATTATACGTTCCCCCAACTTATCTGATACCGCTCATTGGAACAGTTCCGAGAAGCACGTTCCACACGCCATTCAAAAGGACCCAATAAGCCCCGAGAAAGCGCTTGGCAACATTTTTGAGTCTCAGGCCCGAAAAGTAAGGCAGGAACTTCTCCTGGTTTGAAATATGCCCCTTAATGCACTCAACAGGGTTGGCGGTGAGTGGGGGGGGGGCGGGGGCGGGGGGAGATAATCGTCTCGTTGGGGCCACTACAACGGCCTCGGAATGTCACTTAACAATGCTGCGCGTGTTCTCGCCGTCATTTTCGGCCGCTTTAAAAGTCATTCGAGGCGGGCAGTTAATTGGGTTTTAAGCCTCCGTTTTACTTGATAGTAATTCAATTAGGGTGTACCCCCAGCCGTTGTCAGTGTGACGGAGGGTATTTGATGTTGGAGTATAGGCAGTGACTGACGTTGAAAATTCAGAATCGTTGAGTTCATTTCTCCTGCGGAAGCGTTGAGAAAATACGAGGTGTAACGCATCGCATTACTGTCTAGCAGACTCACTCGTATTCTGCGTGAGTAGATGAAATCAAATGACCAAATAGCTCCAAACGTGGCAGACTGCTTACAAGAGTTTCAGGTTCCTTCCGGATCCGTCCAGTCACTAGGGCCGCGGCGCAGACCCAACCTTTTCAGGACTACATCGAGCTTCCAAACAGCTTCATTGCCATTGTACGTCCAAACCTGTCCTTCCTCTCTCTCGCATCGATAGCCCTTGTAGTGGAATGCGTGGTTGGTGCAGGCTGGTGCATCATAGGAAAGAAAGCGTCGTCTAGTGCGGAACTTCGTCTTCGAATTGAACTCATAACAGTAACACCCAAACAATACCTAACTTTTGCTGCCCTAACGGCCTGTTGCCTTCTAAGGTTGCCCTAAAAGTAGGTTGGTTACTCCGATCTTCAATAAGGGTGATAAGAGCGATATTAGAAACTACCGTCCAGTTTGCTTCTTTTCAACTATTCCCAAACTACTGGAGAAGCTGGTTGTGGCTCAACTCTCGCCAACTAGTTCCTCAGTAGCATGGTTTTGTCAGGGGGCGTTCAACAGTGACTAACCTAGCACTTTGCGCTATTGGAGGGAGTCATCAGATGAACCTGGTTACGACCGATTTCTCTAAAGCATTCGACAAGCTGCCTCATATTGTGATCCTTGAAGTGTCACATCTCTTGGTGTCTTCGGACCACTTCATGCATGGATTGCCAGCTACCTCACTTCCCAACAGCTCTCAGTGCGTGTAAGTGGTGTGGTGTCTCACCCTTTCCCTGCCACTTCGGGAGTTCCTCAGGGCTCGCATCTCGGCCCCCTTCTCTTCAACCTGGTGATTAATGGCCATAAAAGACGGCCTGATACCCTTCTCCATGGCTGGTGCGGGGGCAAGTCCAAACCCCTGTACCCCCATGGAGATAAAGCGTAGGCGCCGGTAGAACGCCTCTTGGCAATTCCGGCACCGGGGCCTGCCACCCATTCAGGTCCTTAGGCTGCTCAAGGTGCAGCCATATAGAATGGGTACCACGGAGGCTTCAGCCCACAGCCCACTGTGGAGCCTTCAAAGCGTGGCGATGTCGGCTGTGAAGCCATGGGATTGGCCTCGTGGGGACCGTGGTTTTGCTGGAAATCCCCCTAGAGAGATGATCGGGGCTGGCTGGAGAGGAGTAAAGGCTGTGAGGCTAGGCACCCTCTCCAATACCACGGGCAATGCTCAAAGCACAATTACCATTGCCACCTCCTCCAAGAGAACCTGGATGCCCTCTCTCAATGGTGAGACATTATTGGACTATCCCTGAACCCATCTAAATGTGCAGTCATTTCTTTCCATCGTTCCCACTCGCCAGTCATCTACCCCTACTCAATCCACTGTGTAACATTTCCTCGTTGGACCTTCTCTGACCACATAGCTGAGGTGGCGTCCCGTGGAATGCAGACACTTGGCTTTCTGAAGCGCAATACCAGAGTGTTCTCCCAAGCACCAGCCCTCGTGACACACTATAAGACTCTCGTGCAGCCAACTCTGGAGTACGTCTCGATGATCCTTATTATGAGCCCCATATTGCGCAAATTGAACGCCTCTTCAGGGCTTTTTTCCGCTTCCTGGCATGTAAGCTCTCCATTCCACGTGACAAGTAGGCCTATGAAGTACTCGCTCGTCGCCTCAGCTTGATGTCTCTACGTGACCGTCGCCTGTGTGCAGATATTTCATTCCTCATGGTGCTGCCAGCTCCGATTGATGCCCCTGATCTCTTGGCTTTCTCGTACCTTGCCTCTCTTTTCGCTCTGTCACGCCTTTTGACTTCCCATTTTGCTTCCAGAAATCGCCCAGTCAGTCGCCTTCCTCGCCAAGCAAACCTCCACTCATCATCACCTCCCTTCATCGACATTCTGTCTTCGTCCATCTCAACCATTAGAACTCAACTGTTCCGTTACCTTTGCTTGGGTACCCCTCAATAACTGATTTTGCCTACTGTGTTTGTGGTGAAGCAGTGTTATGTTTAGTGCGGTGCTCTAGTCATCGTTGGTTGTGCCTTATTTCTTTATATTTCATTTAGGTACTACCTGTTTACTTTTTTCTTGTAATTGGGTTCGTCTCGTATTTTCTAAATAAATAAACCCGTAGGATTCGTTCAACACAAATTTCGTAAACCCCGATCAATTGTTCATTTACTCCCGAGCATAAGGGCCTTTTTCACCATCTGGGTTGATCCCGTTTAGACTCGATCAACAGTGCCTAACTGCCTTCCGCCACAAAAACAGGTTCCACTGCGCTAAAAACGATTTCGTCGAAAATTTTGATTATTTATTGTGCTGCTCTCGTAATTTCCTCACAAATGGAAATTTTATAGTATAATTTTATTATTCAGAGCTATCAATACAAAAAATTTAATCAAAATCGTTCAAGCTGCTTTTAAGAAAAAAATTGGCGTATTGATCACTATGATAACTATAATTAACTTACGGTGGATTTTGCTCATACCCTTATGTAGGCGTCCCATGATCACCTGCGGGCTAGGTGTCAAGTTTGAGGTGATTTGGTTCGGTCGATTTTCTCTAAAAACCACTGTAAACTCGATTACGTCGAAAACTTTGGTAATTTATTGTGCTGCTCTCGTCATTTTCCCACAAATGGGAATTTCATGGAATAGTTGTCTTATTCGGAGCTATCAATATAAAAAAATTTATCAAAATCATTATAGCCGTTTTTGAGAGAAAAAAAATTTGGTGTTTTGATCACTATGATAACTATAGTTAACTTTCAGTGGATCTTGCTCATACCCTTATTTTGGCGTCCCATGGCAACTTGCGGGCGAGATATCAAGTTTGAGCTGATTTGATACGGTAGTTTTCTCTAAAAATCGTTCGCACACACAGACCAATTTTCCCTAATAGTGTTTTTCGAACTCAGGAGGGTCTCCAACGTGAAGATCTGAAGAAAACTCAACAAAAAAAATTGTCAGCCGATTACATAACTTTCCTTTCTACTTTGTAAAGCCAAGGAAAGTAAAAATGTCTTGCTCAGCTATCATTTTCTTGAACCGCTTCCGATTTTTGCTGTTCAGTCAAAGCATTCTCCCAGACTAGTTTGGCTCTTTCTCGTGCAGCTCTTGCAGTTGGAGTACGCGGATTTTCACTTTATGCTCCTCACCAGTTTCAGCATCGGCAGAGGTTAATGGGGCCACTTTGGCTTCTGACAATTATTAGAAACAATAATTTGGTCCAATCTGGATATTTGAGGGTTGGACATCTACTGTGACCTCATTTGTCCACTGCCTTCTCGATATGGCTTAATAGCAGCGTAATCACAGCTATCCTAACCGCATCCGACAGTTATCTCGGCTAGCGTGGTGGGAACGAAACAGGCTACCCTTGATTTGCTAATCTAGCCGTGATCGGTTGGATCACGATCTCGACGCACCTAAGCCAACCAAAAGGTGCATTGCTCGACCCAACATTACTCGAGCTGGAGAGTATGGCACACAGGAGTCGTGGCCCTGTTTTCGGAATCCGCAGCCTGACACAGCGTCCGTTTCGTTATCTCCGCCCCCACCCCTCACCATCACTTTTGTTGACCGTTCGTCCAAAAAATCGACCCCCCCCCCTCCACAGTCCCAACACCGCCACCGTCCTTGCTTTCCGCACGTTCTTCAACAATTAAAGGTATTAAAGAGTCCGCGCGGTGTTCCGCATACGAACGACCCATCGGCGAGGAAATCGCAAACAGAAACGCGCCCAGTCATCAACCGTGGGCCTGCTCTCGGGAGATAAGCCCAACGTACGGGACCTGCCTGGCGTCAGATCAACAATTCACCTCCGCTCTTTGCAAACTACCAACTTTTCCCTCTCTCAACAGCTCCGCGGGAGTATGAGATTAAAAACCGGGCGCCGAATAAACCAACTTTTTAATGGAATTAGTAAATTTCGAAGTGAAGCTAACAGGCAGCCGAGTCCTCGTTTAGTGGAGAGTTATAGTATTAATTAAACGGGCGCTTTGATGCTTTAGTTGGTAGGGGAGTAGTGGGGGAGGGGGGCGAAGTTTGAAATTAAGTTTGAGGTTAAAACTTGTATTTATTCGGCTAAAGTCCTCCCCCTCTCCACTTGGACTTACTAACAGCTGAACTTTCTGCCCTCGCCAACCCACTCATCGCTACCAACCAACCACGCAGCTTGTTCCACACAGAAGAGATCTGCATGGGGTCGTTCTGGCCCTTATCTCTCTTCAGTGGCGGACAACCAGTCTTAGCACAACTTTTAATGGCTTCCTGTCGCTAATTGATTTCGGTTACGTTAATGAACTCTAAAGCAATAAAATTTCTACCAGAACCGAATACATGTCGATGCTAACAAGAGATTAGATCGCTCCTCCTTCACTTTTGGATGATGCGGCGATCCACTGACTCCAGATGGAACTCAGACATGAAAGGAAATGACATCAAGTAATATACCGTGTTCTGTTAATTCGCCTGACTATAGTCAACTATCAGTTTAATCGAACTCGGCTGATGCATAGTTGAACCACTGACACATTGCAAGAGTTGGGGGAACCTATAAATCGGGGGAAAAGGCGTCAGGCATGATCTTATTACTGGGAATTCCGGCAAAATTCTTCTAAAACTCTTCGAGCATGAAACTCATGTTCGTTTTAGGCATTTTATGTCTTTACTTTGCTACATAAACTCGAAAAACGTTACGGATATGTAACGGAGAAGCGTCACGAAATTTGTGTTGGGTTAGGTGCATGTCAACGTCTGTTACAAAATCTAACGCTTGGTAACATCACACGTTTTAATAACCTCAGACGCGGCCATTACATCAAAACCATCAACGAGCACAATCAAACGTAGTTATCACTGCATAAAAACAAAAATGAAAGACATAAAATGTTCCTAGTGGTTGCGTACTTGTACGAAAGCTGTACCCACCGTTTGTGTTTTTCTTTAAAAATCTGTTAAAATAAAGGCCATCCTGGTTCTGGGTTGTCTTCCCAGGAGCATGCCCATGCTACCAGGCGCGAACACAAGTTGTGGATAGTGGAACGGCCACAGCATTGTCCCCAGGGGCATGTCTGCGGCCAGCTGTGAATATGGTCAGCATGCTGACTGAATAAGCAGCCGCGAACAATGGGCAAAACCCAAGAGATCGCAGAAGAGATCCTGAACAAAGGGCTCAAGGGCAAGCGGATCTACATTTTCTCAGACAGCCAAGCCGCCTTAAAGGCCATCGCAGCCTATAGTTTTAGATCTAAGGTGGCATGGGAATGCCTCCATGCGCTCAAGCAGCTCGGCGCCCATAACAGGCTCTCCCTCTTTTGGGTGCCGGCTCACAGGGGGCATGAGGGCAATGAAAAGGCTGACCGCCTCGCGAAAAGGGGCACAGAATCCCTACCCATCGGGCCTGAACCACACGTGGGTCTGACGAAAAGTCACCTGATCCGTCTGGTTGCTCGATGGGAGATAGAAAATGGCGCCCATTGGCATCGCCAGCCACGACTAGGACACGCGAAAAGGCTTGTCACGCCTTCCTGTCAAAGGGGGAAGGCGATGCTGACACTCTCTAGACAAGATCTGAGAGTACTGATAAGCTTCCTCACCGAGCACTGCCCACTCAGATATCACCTCAACAAGATGGGCATCTCAGAGGCGGTGGAATGCAGACTCTGCGGTGAGGAGGACGAGACAGCAGAGCATATCCTATGTGAATGCCCTGCCTTGGCAGCAAAACGCTTTGAATACTTCGGTCTGGGGACCACTGAACTGCAAACCGTAGCGGACTCTGCGTTGAAGGACACACTCAGCTTCCTAAGGGGGGCGGGTATGTACGACGCCTTCTACTAAGAAAGGGCCAGCGTCACAATAGGCCCGTATGCGGCCGCAGTGACAAAGGGACTTGTCCCACTCGCCCTCGGGTCAAAAAAAAAAAAAAAATAAAAATAAAATAAAGGCCATAATCAAAACAAACCACAGACATTAGTTTACTTTCTAGTTTTGAGAAGTTTCTTTGAAATATCACTCATGTGCTACGCTCATCAGCCTGTACGATGGATGTTTAATAATGTTCTTAACTTAACTAAACTAAATCACTGGTTTCGATGCTGTGGAAACCCATATCAGACTGTCAACACTTCATATACCTAATTGTGAACATTCTAACTTATTTACTTTCCTTTGCCCACAGTGTAAGGACAAACAAAGAACTTGGTCAAACAACACTTCACTGCAGCAGAAAGCGGTAGCGCCAACAGTTCTGGAATTTTTGTGCTGCTCGTACTCATTCCAGGACGATTATTGAGCAATTGGTACACAGAAAATTAATGAGGCTGTAAACACCAATTTTTTGAAGAAGGATACTACTTAGGAAGGTTACTTTTGCAGAGTTATTGGGTAATAACTGTTAGAACTGGTAGTAAGCGAAACGGCGGTAGTTGAAATTCAGGAATTTCTGAAGTGCGCCTCATGTACCTCATGAGCGTTTTTAAGCACTCACGCTTTAGGTATCAGATTGGACTACAATACCAATTTTCTTTAACTTTCTACTAACATCCCAGCGGAGTTTATAACGAAAAAACTGCGCTAAAAACGCTTTTCGTCGAAAATTTTGATTATTTATTGTGCTGCTCTCGTCATTTTCCCATGAATGGAAATTTTATGGTGTAATTGCCATATTGGGAGCTATCAATATAAAAAATTTAATCAAAATCGTTAGAGTCGTTTTTGAGAAAAAAAATATTTGGTGTTTTGATCAGTATGATAACTATAGTTAAATTTCGGTGGATTTTGTTCATACCCTTATTTTGGCGTCCCATGATGACTTGCGGGCGAGATATGAAGTTTGAGCTGATTTGGTACGGTGGTTTTCTCTAAAAATCGTAAAGTCGTAAAAAACACACACACACACACACACAGACAGACCATTTTCCCAAATAGTGTTTTTCGGACTCAGGAGGGTCTGAAACGTAAAGATCTGAAGAAAACTCAAAATTTTTTTTTCAGCCGATTACATAACTTTCCTTTCTACTTCGTAGAGCAAAGGAAAGTAAAAACTTGAGTTGTCTTCAGAACTTTATTTGCATAAATCTCGCTCAAATGACAGTTGCTTTCTCAAAAACAGTCATAGGGGTAAATACAATAAATTACGTGTACGGCAGAAGTTTAATAATGGTCATAAGATAATCAAGCAATTCATTATAAACAAGTGCTCTAAAACTGGTTTTCGTTTGTTGATTTATACTGCTGCTCTCATCAATCGTCAAACATTATGTGAGTGGACAGAAACAACTGGGAGGTAGTAAGAAATTTTCATCAGTGGAAAGCAGCGCGATAGGTTTTCAGAAATTTCAACGAAAATCGATATCAGTGAAGTTTTTTCATCGTGAACACCGCTACTATGAAAGCGTCCTCTAAATGGTCGAGGTATTACTTCAATAACCTATCTAAACGTAATAATGGTCTTACAATAATTCGACGTAATCCCAGAAATTCCGGAATTCCAACTAACATCGTTTGGCCGTTGATACGTTTTGTGATACCGACAAACAATTTTTCGTTCCATCATCAACACTTTCCGAAGCGTATGCGATGAAAGACATTTTATGGCTAAGATTTTTACACTTTTGGTTTAGTATGAAGCTCTAATTTTGGTTAATGATAAGCTCATTCTCCAAAAAGGAACATTTACTAGCCAACCGTCGATACGTTTTGGGGGCCGCAGGACTGAGATGCAAGTCAAATAGTCAGGATTTAGTGTAGGTGAGAGGTGTCAGCCAACACTCACACTCACAAAGGCAATACCCTCGAAACTCGCAAGGTTAGCGTCATAACGAGCAATTAGCAAGGCCACTTGGGGCGCGTGTTACCGTGACATAATCCTCAAGTACAAGGCCCATCCAGAAAGCTGCGCTCCTGAGGATAACGAATGCCTACAAGACAGCATCCACCACCAGCACTCTGAGTGATTATTGGCCATTGAGTGAAAAGTGAGAAGGCTGGAGAGTGAGGCTTCCTCCCGCTATATAGTCTTACCCCATTACATGAACGGCAAGTGAGATGGGAACGCCCAAGGAAAGTTTAGGATGTCTTAGGATGGAGTCGGTTGAACCAGACTCCTGGAAGAGCTTGTTCTTTGTGACTTTAATAGGTGGCTCCACTGTAGTTCTGTACTGACTGACTCCTATTAAAGGCAAGGTCGTGGTCTAGTGGTTAAAACATTGGTTCATAATTCTCGACGAATGTTGGGAATTGTGGATCGAAACTTACGATTGCTGTTAATTTTTGCCTGAGTCAGCAGCTCTTCAAAAGCATCTCCAAACCACCTCAGTACAATTGACACCCAACTAGTGGTCGAACTTCTTCATTCCAAGAAAAAGAAGAGGCCCACAGAGAAAAATTAAAAAATTAAGAGCGAAATAACGAGACGAATTCTCGGGTCCGGGACTGGCAAAGAAACGTGACCACAATCGCTCTGTCTCTTAAAAAGTTGCCACCAAAGTAAATGGTTATATCAGTTAGGTGATAAAATTAAGTACTCCTCTCAGGTGGTAGGGGATTCCCACGGGTTGTAACTTGTAAATGGCAACTTGCCGTACCTTCTGGTTCTGTGGATGCTGAGCTAGTTAGTGGACTTGCATGATAGCGAAACCACAACCTCCGTGACCGTCGACTGACATAACCCTCTCATGAGAGTTCAGGAACAGTCATGTTGATCAAGAAACAGACCTGCACCGACTGAGAGAAAACGGTGGAATCACGTGAGCTTAAACAATGTATCTAGCGGGTAGGTAACCATGGGACACCAAAAAAAGAGTATGAGCAAAATTTGCACAAAACTAACCGTGGCATAGGTTATGGAACCACTTCAAGGTGAGCTCTCTTAGTCTTGAAGGGCTACCTATTTAAGCACCGAAATAGCTGTCTTTGCTCGTTGGATTTTTCATCATTGTTGAATTGAGGCATGTCAAGGTTTGTAAGTCGGAGACTCGACTGTTCGACGAGAACAGTGCTCATTTCGTATGGCTCACGACGACGTGCCACAAGTTGAGGTCAATCGATGGAAGAAAAAACCATCAAAGGACAATTGAGGAGAAAAATTCTAGATGTTCAAATAAAGGGAAGAAAGTAAGGGAGGGAGCTGAGTATTATTTCAGTGCTACGGGCGGCAGTTAAAGGTGACTGAGGTGTTTCAGGGGGATCCAGAAGAGCTCCAAATGGCTGAGGAGGGAAACAGCCGAGTGCTTCCCCTTTCCAAGGGGTATCAGGCTCTGGAAGGAGCGCTCCTTGAATTCGGCTCACGTTTCCGGACTAAATCCAGGCTTCCGCCAATTCAAACTCTTTCGCTTCTTCGGGACTCGGAGGGGAAAAGAAGAAGGAGAGCGGGAACAGTAAAAAATAATTCACCCTGAGACCACGAACTAGTTCTAAATCTCGAAAGGAAAAGAAATTAAACGTTTAGTATGTAAGGAGGGTAGATTTTCTTCGGAAAAACCCTACTCCCTAACGGCGGAACGTGAGTCTTTAATGTTTTCTGAAGGAACCGCGTTTCGCTTTTCTTTTATTCCATTTCGTTCTGAGTTTCTTGCATTTTATTTGCCATGGAGCGTCATTTTCTCGAACGAGTCACGGAGTGTGTCACGAAAACTCGTCTCCTTCGAAGAAAGCGCTCGTCGATTTGAAATTGAGTGTTCACCAAATTACCATTCAGACGTGAGGAGTGTACTCTGTGTGCACCGTTCTGTCTACTGCTTTCCGAAGCGAGGAACGTGTTTCACAAAAAGCGCTTCCGTGCCAGGGGATGCTCCTTATCATGACACCGTCGAAGAAAAAAATCCCGCGTACTATCAAAACTTCTCACACTTAAATTAGAGAACATCGACAACGACAGACGCCATTCTTTTATTCTGTATGGTTGACACGACCTGAGCAAGGAAGGGCAAGTGGCAAATAGTTTATTCAGCCAGTCTCCCGGCGGAGAGCTGTTGCTCGTGTATAACTGCGTGGAAATGAGACCCTGAGGAATCCCACACCATCTGGGAGGAGTTCTTAATCGGGTTTCCCAACTGACCTAACTGTTTACAAGGAACACATGAAGGGTACAGGGAAAAAACCATGTTTGTCATCGGTTTCTGCTACAGGTGGCAGTGCTGTCGCTCATTATCTCTGTCAAATCCTGTGTATCACATTTTTTCTCTATTGCGTTTCTAACCCTCTCATTTTGTGAAAACGATAAAAATTCTGTGCCACTAGTTGTCCGTTTTTCTTAGAGTTTGCTTCATTTCTTATTCACTTCATGAACAATTACCTAACGAACAACTCCATATTTTTTGTGACTCAGCTGGCGGCCAAAATAAAAATTATGCACTCATCCGCTTCATTGATTACCTCACTAAATTTAGGATTCATGGGCTGAAATTCATAAAAATAACGTTTCCTGTTCGCGGCCACTCCTACGTGGAATCTGATAAGGATGTAGAACTGTGGAACCTACAAACTCGAATGGAGATACCCGAAGAATTTCGAGAAATGGTGGCTAACTCTAGGACTAGGACCTTCCTGGATGAAAATTACTGCGTAAAGGAGTGCCCTTTCAAGATCCAAGAACTGAAGGAAGTGCAAGTCAAATCTATTGAGAGCAGGCTTCTTTACCATCGATCTACATACAATGGCCAAGTTGTCAGCAGCGTTATTGGAAAACCATTGGGGGCCTATCCGAATTTGAGACCAGAGAAATTCCATCTACCCTGCCTTTCTTACGAAGGTAATTCGAAATAATTATTATTTCGAACTTGCGTAAATTCCTCAAATTGCCTTACCCACCTTCTTATTTAAGTATGCTATAGTCAAAAATGGTATTTGAATGCTTTAACAGGTTTACTTCCAATCCCCAAGGCCAAATACAAAGACATAAAGAGCCTTCTCAAGTTCTGCGGACCAAAGGCAGTGATGTTTTTGAGAAAACTATCGCACGAATTCTTTTGTAAGTAAACATGGTTAAAGGAATCTAAACAAAAATGCATGCGACTTAGCGAGTAGTACCAACCACTAAAAAAGATGCTTCTTGTCTGTTTCAGATGACATGGATGGTTTTTTCACTGTCCCGATCGAGTTTTCCTCATGTAAACTCAATTTTGTACCAATAAAAGTATAATTAAAAATTACTAATTGACTTACTCCTTACATCTCCACCGTCATTTTATCATGACATAGTTAGTGAGTTGGCATAGTTTAAAATGTTTTATTTGGTTTTGAACTTTAAAACCCGTTTTTCTTGAGATCAAAAACTGTGACGAAGATGGTTTTTTCCCTGTACCCTTCACATGAGCTGCCACCCTTGCTTTCTTCTTTCTAGCTGCTCTTCGAACAACCGTCACTCACAGCTGCTGAAACTACAGTGGAGCAGCACAAGGTATCTTCCGTCTCCCACAAGAGAGGCGCAATACGCTCCTCGCTTTGAAGTCGCCATGACTTGGAAGGAACTGACACGCCAGGGGTCTGCCTCAGCACACTCTTCAAATACGTTCACAAATGTCCAAACAAACTCATACGTCACACATCCCTGTAAGGAAGATTCCCTTCTAATTCTCATTCATCTAGCATAGCAAGTTTTCATTCAATTGAGAGGTTGACTCAGAGTTCGGCCCAGATTGGAGGATTACCAAGTCAATGGGTAGCTGGACAGTGATCACTTAGCGTTTTAGTGAATGCTGTCGAGTAGGCCACTGGAGAGCAGATTTCTGGTTTTGGGCGAGTACTCTCCTTTAATTGACAATGACTTTGCTATACCAGACAATGGGGCACAAACCAATCACGCCTAGATGAGTAACACACTCTCCAAGTGGCCTTGCTAATTGCTTGCACTGAGGCAAACCTATTAGTACCTTTGAGGGACTGGAGGTGTTGGCTGAAACTCCATCATGTTCTATGTCAACCCAGCAAAATGTGCCATAACACCCTGTTAACGCCGAAGCGTTTTGTTTATTTTATACGCTCAAATCCATCTTGTTTACGCAATAAGCATCCGTCGACGTTGTGTGTAAGTGTTCGTGTGTACTTCGTGCGCGATAAGCCGCCGATCTGCAGTTCACCTCAACTTGGATCCTGCTTAGACTCGCTGTCTCTCTCACCAGACACTTCAAGTTGAAGGCACCTAGTGACTCGGATTATAGCCAGTATTCTTCTCTGCGCAGTCATCAGAATCTCGCCAGAGCACCTCTCCTTTTGGTTTATTATTCATTCTGAATAATAACCCTGTTTTCGGTCACGAAACATTTTTTACAACCCCCCCTCAAAATTTGATACTTTACGTTTCAAGACATGGAGATTCCAAATTTGCAATGTCCGTCCACCGTCCGGGCCGTTTTGTGCCTTTAACGTGGTCTAAAAAATTCGTTCTTTCGCCCAAAAATCCGATTTGGTATCTAGTTGTGCCCGCCATCTCGGCAACCCGATCGGACGAAGCCCGTGGTTGTAATTGGCAGAAAACGGTTAAAAAAATTAACGAAACGCAGTACAACGCGGGAGCTACAGCGTTTCGTCGTTTGAACGCCCTCCCACCCGCCCGTCTCATTAAAAAAGCAACCGGGCTCCAGGCTCGCTTGCCTCCCAACGACTCCGCCTCCCACTCGCTGCTCAACTCCCCTTTCGCCCTTTGCTTCGAGCGCCCCGTTCCAATTTCCCCGACGTTTTGGTTTTAATACGATTCAATTTTTTTAGATTCTTTCGTTTCATTCTCATTTTGGTTTTTTTCATAGATTTTTGGTTAAATTTTGATATTAGTATTTAGCGTGCATGTTTTCATATTAAAATTCAGTTTTTTCTAGATACTTTCGTTTGTTTTGTTTATTTTAATATTACGTTCTTTTCGACCTTTTTTGGGTTTCATTATGATATTTTTTGATGCTGAATCGAACAGGATGGGTCTCGGGGCATTAATGCTAGGTCAAGCTGATTATCCGAATAATAAACCGTTGTGTAATAATTTGCAGGGTTTTTTTTTGTGAAACTCCGAACTGAGGGCTATCAGCATCCCCTGTTAGGATTTTTGTGAGGATCGAATACGGGTCATCAGCATCCCAAATCCACGACTCAACTGGATCTCCCTCAACTCCATTCTTCTATATTTAACTGTAAGTCCGGGCAATAGCAAAACCCCCCATTCATCTACCAATGGATCCGCAGTCGAGCTTTCAACTTGCAGCAATTTTTGGTAAAAAATGATTTTCTTTGCAGCTCCAAGTGGCGTATCTGGCAGCACCGTTCCGTACCACTTCTTGTCTTCTGGCTTGAGACCAGGTTTTGGCTTCATATGGTAAACCGTCATAAGTGCACACACGCGTACTCCCCACGTCACGTCGAAGCGGTCAGAAATTTAATTTACTTAAATCATAGAAGGACTTTTAAGCAACACAATACCATACAGCGTATTCC
Source organism: Pachypeltis micranthus (assembly GCA_020466155.1). NCBI lineage: Eukaryota > Metazoa > Arthropoda > Insecta > Hemiptera > Miridae > Pachypeltis > Pachypeltis micranthus. Next base: position 3,571,148 of record CM035779.1, on the reverse strand, counting down.
GTGAAAGCTATGAATGATTTCTGTATCTTAGAAGGAGCTCCTTGTTTCACCTTGCAATAATTCAAAAGTAAAATTACAAATTAAACCAACTCTTGTTGCCTTGGATGCTTGGTATTTACCCTACATCGAAAACCACATTTCTGGTAGATGACACACCCTTCCAAGGATCCTGTGCTCCACACCTACTACTTTTTCAACTCACCCTTCACCCGTATTTCGATAGTGAAGGACCTCGGATATGTTTTTGTCCCCCAGACCATACTGCTCAGATTTCCACCCGTGCAATGCGTTCGACACGCCAGGAAGTTAACCTGTCTTACAGCCCTGACCGCTCTTTATCAAGCACTCGTTTTACCTATTACGTAATACGGTTCACGTATTCGGAATATGATTGCCTTCCCTGGCTATGCGGCCTTTAAGATGGGCTTCGCACATGCCGATATTGATTACCGGGTGCTCTACTGTACATTGTCTCCCGAAGCCTCCTGACGGCCGTTTCATAATTGACGTGGCCTTCCGATAGCCTCCTCTCGGACCGACTTGGTGCTCCCTGCCTTTTCGCTCAGGTACTTGCCTTTCAGGGAAACTCACGCCACACTCAATTTCTCCGTTTCCCTACTAATTACATTACGCCAGTTCAGTCGTCTACCCGGCACGGTTAACTTGCTGCTTTCATTCTCTCACCATGTTGACCAGGTATCTACATTCCTGCCTGCTATACGTTCTCAACTCGCTAGATTCTATCTGCACTCTCCCCACTGACTTGGACGCAACAAGTAAAATCTCACTGTGAGGTTCACGCTCATCATTCAAGTGCCCTTTTTAATCAGTACACTCATCTGACAGACACACATACTCACATGGTTGCCGCAGTGGTTCCCCAACGCACAACGAAAGAAGCGATATCAAGGGGATAACGACAACTTCCCCCTGATTCAGGCGTTCGGTCATACGGTTGATGCCAATTAACTGTTCGAGGGCTGAGATAACGAAACCTCTCCAATTACAATAACAGTTAAAGTAAGTCACCTGGGTGTGTGGGTTAGAGTCGGAGCTGCCAGGTGAGATAGCGCTAATGTGACAGGTTTGCTATGGCCGAGGATTATCCTAAAACCTCCTCGCTCTTTCCCAACCAACCGCGGTTAGTTTCGTAATCATTAGCTGAAAGGCTCGTAGCGCTCTTTACTTTTCATTCCCATCTTCTAGTCGTCCCATTAGCTAAAAGATTAGCTCTAAATCCCGGCGGCGATGAAACCGAGTCGTTACGAGGAAAAGCCTGACTTTCCATTACCGCTCCCACCTAAGAGCTGCCGGAATTCTTGAGAAAACGGGGAGGAAAAAAATTAAGTGGTTCAGTTTAGGTTGTTTTAACTTCAGTAATGTATGGGGAACGCGAAGATGAGCTGTGCTCTTCCATTGCCTTTGACGGTGACTCAAAGAGTTAAATTTTAGCAGAAAAGCTACTGGTGAACTGACACAATAGACGAGGATTGACACAATTTCAGTTGTGTGCGTTGTGTGGTCTGCGATGTCGTCAAAACAGAGACCAAATACTTAGGGCAAATTAATGAAGGCAAGAGTGCCCGGAAGAAGATTGAGAGGAGCACCATCAACTCATCTAAGATCAGGCCAATCGTCGTGAAGGTGGCGTGTAAGGCGCGTGAGATGCGAGCAAAATGTGACGCGCACAGTAGAGCCCTTAGCAAAAAAACTGTTACTAAACACTATTAAGGCGTCTATATCAGTCGAAAGTCGTGATGGTTGTAGTTTTGCTAGCATACAAGAGCCCGGGCAATCACTCGCGGCAGGTGTGGGAGTGTCTGACTGGACTAAAGACCCTGAGGACAACAGTGTAACACTGTGTTGTGTGCAAGGGCATCAGGGTATAGAGGAAAACGAACGGGCTGATGTGTTGGCTAAGAAGGGATCTGCGCAGACCCCTGTCAGCCCTGAGCCCATTGTGGGGACTACCTGGAGGGAGGTTGGCGTTGGCAAATGGGAGAATAGTTGCAGGTCTGCCCATTGGCAGGGGCTGCCCGGCCTTAGACAGTCAAAACTCTTCATCCATCTCTCCGGAGGGAGGTCCACGGAGGTGCTTGCACTGGGAAGGAAGGATATGAGGATTATATGTGGTCTGTTCACAGGTCACTGTCCGTTGAGGTACCACCTTGCAAATATTGGCAAGTGCGAGGTACAGATATGCAGGTCCTGCGAGGCAGGGCTAGAGACGGCAGAGCATGTGTTGTGGGTATGCAATAGACTCGCGGCATTATTGTGTGTTTGGGAGGCCCTTTCTTCAGCCAGAAGAGGAAGCGAATGCAGAACATGCGGATATCCTCCGCTTTGTGTGGGGGTGGTGGGGGATTCCGTCCATAGGTGACGTCACACCAAGTGAGACCAGTGCCGTGGGGCCTGGTAGTGGTGCAGTGAGGCCATGATCTGAGGATCATGGACGCCCGTTTGTGGCTGCAGTGAGGGCATCACCTGCATCCACCGTTTCAACAAAAAAAAAATCACTCAGCATCCATCAAACCCGGACCTGTGAAGGCTTTTATTTAGTCACGCCCCTTCGATGAGCATTCAATCTCCCTTGCTATGTGTCTAACGTCCATTTATCTACTGTACCGCCTAACTCCAATTGTAGGCACTTTGAGTAGTCTAGTGGACAAAGACGAAGATCCATATTCCAACGAAAGTCGGGCATTAGATCGGAACTCGGGATCGCTGTAATTTTTGTTCGTGTCAGCGGCTCTCCAAACATTTCTAAACCCCTTGTAACACTAGTATTCGTATGGAGATTTGTCAAGAGTGGGGAAGCTCCGCTTTCATTCTCCAGTCGTCCACCACTCACGTAATCCACTCCACATCTTTGGCAATAATTAGAACACTTTCTTTGTAGTGGAGATGTAATCCACAACGTCCAGTTTATTTACAACTAGCCGTTGTCGAGTCCCAGAATTTGTCAGAGACGCAATCAGACAGCCACCAAATATGCTGATCTCGGTCGCTACACATGGTCCACACAGTCCTCACCCCTGCTTTCTTGGCTGACTTGGTCTTAACTACTCGGTCCTAAATTTCCAGGGCCGACTCTGACCTCGTTCCATTCCCTTGTCACCACATGTTTCAATTGTGCCTGTGGCCACGTCCAGCAGGGCCATAACTGCTGTGTTGTAGCCCTTGGTGACCAAGAGGAGCGCAGCTCTCTAAGATTGGGCCAGCACTTTCTTTCAGGACTTGAGCTAGCCATCACCCTCCTTGCTCTATTCGCTGCGTCTTGCATAGCGAATTCCACCCCTTTCGTTCCCATCTTCCTTTCAAATCCAAACAGAATTGTGCTCCTCAACGACCTGGAGTCAGTATCATCCCATCTAGTCATCGTTGTTTATTATCAACTTGTTACTGTTCCGTGTACGACACGTACAACAATTACCGCAATAAAATTGCTCGCGTGAGTGGCAATTTCACATTTCCGAGGTTGGATGAACACGATGACATTTGGCAGTCAATTTGAGGTACAGGTAACGGAGCTTCGGAGAAGCGTTGCTCGACAATGAGTCATTTCAATGAGCGGTCGTTTTATCGGCGCTTTCCCTCGCTGGGTGAGATTAAAATTTAACGATCGGCTCGTTTCCTGTTTAAAGTTTCCCTGGCTAATTCCCGAGAGCTCGTCGGCAACGTCCCTTAATGAAATCCTGAGTTACGAGAGCACTCGGCTCCCTCCGACGCGTTATAAATTAGACGAAACTCCCTCCCCCTCGTGTAATCTTCTAATGTACTCTCGCGGGGCTGTGAAACAAAGGGAAAGTAAAGGCGCGAGATCAATCTTTGATCCCTAGCCGTAAAAACGTGCGAAACCGATCATTTTCAAGTTCAAACTCAAAAGCTAGAATCCAAGTAACGTTCTCCACATTACACCATTCCTAACTGAATGAGTAGGTTTAGTTCGTCCGATCTATACTCAGAGGCTTGGGATTGTGCTAATGATATGCAAAACATACACCTTGCATGATTGTACAGTTGATAAAGACCACACTGTCACCTTTCTTCCTGTCACTGTACCTTCAGTACAAGGAAACTATGGACAGTAGTTAGTTACTAATTCGTAAGCAAATACCATTAAACTCAATCCATGACCTGTCTGCTCAGTAAAAGGTAAGAAGACTCGACTGTCAGCACCCTAACACATTGTGCAAAGTTTAAGGTAATGCCCATCACTGGAGAGGGGGATGCTAAGTGTGAAAACACTGTACATCGTATTGGACAACATTCCTCAGACCCGTAGTGTAGCCAGCGGTTCATTAAAGGGTAGTGCCGGGAGATGGGATTGAGGCAAAACGCAAGTCGTTGCGATGCGATCGGCGTGGGCACTCCCATACTGCGCCATTCAAACAGCACCCTGCGCCAGAATAGCGCTGACGACTGCGGCCAGGTACCTGGGGGTGGCTTATTGTCCAACGAAAATGCCCACGGAGCACCTGGCCTTTCTCCACACGCAGCAGGCACTGCTAATACAAGGCGGTGTTCCTGCTCATTGTGCGATACGTCGCAACATCCTGGTGAATTGCTCCATGTGCGCTGGGCAAGTAGCATACCATGGTGCTTCAGCGAGTGAGACCACTGCAAGTGCAATAGAAGAGCTGAAGATACTTGGCCTTACACTGATGGATCAATTGGATTCAGAAGAGTTACAAGTCTAACAGAAGAAATATCCTCAGCTGTCTCCCATACATCCCAAGAGACATTAACACTGTGGCGATGATTGACTCCCTCCATCTGGTCAATAGAGTTCTTAACCAAAAGTGGAAAAACATAATCCGGACACTAGCCCACAAACTCCTGCACCTATTACCTCCTGCCTCCTGAAACCTTTCACTGATGCGTCAGTATAGTAAACTATGTCCCTAACCTGAAGCCTCTATGAACGCTGTGGATGCGATTAAAAGCTCATAGTGGGCTTCTAGCAACTCCAACCTTCCGGTGGTGAGCCCAGGCTGAATGGGAATGGACAGACATAGGCTGTGAGGAGTGCCCCACCCTCTCATTGCTGATGCATGCTTTAGCATGTGTCCCCGACCCAAAGCTGTCAAGCGACCCGTGTCACAGAGGATACTAGGTGCCCTCTTCGAGGGAGTAACCTTATCGCGCACCACGGGGCTCTGTCACGTTACATTAGTGAGACGAATTGTACAAAAAATGTTTTGCACAAACACAATGGGCCTGGTAGGATGTGTGAACTACACGAACTGCCATTGCCAACTCTCAGTACCAGAAACTTCTAGGTCACTTGGAAATCATCTTCCCTCAACCGGAGGGGGTATTAAGGCGCGGGACAATGGCAAAGATTACCAGCCTCAGCGGTGAAGTTGATCCCCCTCCCCTCACCCCTCCCACAACACACCTTAGGACTTCGTCTGCGCCGTTGAGGGGAGCGGGAACAACAACAACCAGTTAACTCTGATAAAGAGCCCCTAGTTCGCCCCGACCTGCCACAGCCCTTCATTAACCTGACAGTTACCGCCCAGCTATGACCCGATCTCAACCTTCCCTCTGCCCGCAATGTCCTCCTTCATACACTTTGGAAATGTCCGTTTTCCCCTTTTATTGCTCTCCCCAGCCCCCGCCGGAACCCACTGCCTCCGAGCCACACAATTCCTGAGATTACAAGTTCATATTAGCTCGTCCTGTTTGTTTTAACTGTCTGCGTTCTGGTTCCCTGTATTACCTTTTATCTGCAATAAACCGGAATTTTTCTCTTCGTATTGTCTATTGCCTGGCTGATCCAGCGTGGTTTCACTTCGTATTCCTTCAAATAACCCTAAATTGGGAAACCCACGTCATCAGGGCTTTCGGCTAAACTTCCAAAGCCGATCGGCGTTCGCCGTCAGGTTGATGGGCTCCTTTAATACGAATCTGTCGAAATGACTAAGTGTCACTCTCAACTGGCAGTCCTTTATTTGTTAACCCAAACTAACCAAAGGATAGAAACTTTGCAGGTTGGAGAAGTTCTCACTTGGCAATGAACTCAAAGAATATGGAAGGCAAAATTAGAGTACCACAAGTGTGAAGATTGACGGAGGAGTTCAATAGGTCTGTTACTATGAGAACTGCATTCACTACGATCATAAATTTCTGGAGCAGGGGCTGGGAATGCCATAGCATGTTAAGTGTCGGGGAATCTCTTCTGTCCATGTCCTGCTCAACTTCTGGGACAAATGTTATACACGTTTTAATTTCCTTTTTCTGCTTGGTAACTTCAGCCGCGCTGTGTTTCCAGGTTTTTCTTATGAGAGACTCTAAATTAATTCGATGGGATCACTACAATTAATAGAACGGAGGACCGCTGCAGTTGCACTAAACCACATTGCATCAAGTTGGCCACTATGCGCTGGCAGCTCTTCATTCTCGTCCTCATTACCGTCAAGAGAATCTTGCAGCGTGTCGCCATTCCCATACATCCTTCCATACTACCCAGCAGTTCGAGAGGTTTAGGAGCGGTCTTTTCTCCATACCTTCAATCAACATCCCCCCGGAAAAGCAGAGCAGAGCCGGAGAGAATTGAGCAATACACCTTCAGCTTTCATCAGAATTTAACACGGTGCGGACGAGGGCCTCTGGTGTGCCGACCAACCGAATGAATCCTCCAGGAAGGAGGATCCTTCCTGAAGGATGCAGCTTGCTGATTAGGGGCGAGTATCCCCCTACAAGATGACAAAGAATGAAGACATAGAGGAACGACTGATCCTGAACCTATCAACCTGGTCGGCAGTATGGGAATGGTGGCATGCCGCGCGACTTTCGTGAGGGTGATGAGAACGAGTAAAGAGACACAGAGGCGTCCAACCTTGATGCTGTGTTGTAAATAGTTGTGGGCTTGTTCTCAATACTAAAGAGTGAATTCATGGTGCCACAGAGAGCAGGCTATCCCTCTTAAGTCGCCTTCAAAAATAGATCCTCTTCTGGCTGAGCACTGGCTTGACAAATTAAGCAACGCATCATTCTCTGACTGTTGCTCTACTGAGAAGTATAAAATGATGAGCGGTTGATAATTGAGAATAGTCCAGGATATCAGGCGGTCTGGAACACTGTGGGACCGTCTGGACCCCCGGGCATTAAGAATACCCTGAGAAACGGGTCCCGAGGTGTGCACTTATGCGTGGGTGGGCTCAAGGCCAGCTCCCCCCCCCCCCAGGCTGGCGGGTATGAATGTGGAATGAATGGATAGAGTATGCAAGTAATTTATTGAGTGAATGGTATTTAGGTTAAAGTATGAGAGAGGATGGATGGAAGTAATTTATATGGGTGTTAGGTGAGGTGAATGGGGGAAGGGTGGGAGTGGTGGCTAGGAGGGAATCCAAACCCCCAATTGGACGGATAACTGGCATTTGTGGGGTCCGTCTCCCCCTTCCGAGCTGCTGGGCGCGGCTGGTTGGGATTGGGTCCTTGCGTATCAGAGACCAGGGGTCCTGCGGCAAGAGGGGCTAGCCCAAACCCCTCAAAGGCGGAGGTCCTCGAAGCTGTAAATATGGACACAAGTCCGGGCGGGCTACTGACCATCCTAGGCTTAAGGGATATTTTTCCCAAAATGGTACAGTGGGGGTGCACAGCCTGGGGCGCAAGCCAGTGCACCATGGGTTAGGTCGGTGAAAGGCGAATGCCTCTGCCAGGGCCCAGCAATGGGCTCCTGCAAATATCACGGTGGTCGAGGGTTCGCTGGAAGTAGTTCCTATCCCAATTTCCCCGATTCTTGTCCAATGCCCAATGGGGCGGAAAAAGGTTAAGACCGATAAGGGGGCACTTCCTCCGCACACCCCTACATCGCATCATATATGCCATAAAATTAACAGAGAGCGATTTTTGGTCTTTGGTTCTGTCTTCGTCCAAGGATGGACATCAAAGAAGACAGGAAATACGTGGCACTCCTTAGAAAGCCAGGCCTGGATCATTAGGACATTGGGGCTGGCGCGATAGGACTTCCAGCCGCCGTCCTCATCCCAAATTTTGGGCACAGGCCTGGGTTAGGTTGACGCTGAGCAAGTTACCAGGCTGTTGCAGGGTTGCCCCCCGCCGTGAATTTCGATTCATATATCCCTCTTGTGAGTGTTGAGTAACAGTTATATTGACTAAGAAACAGCCCTCTCCATAATCGATGGTGCCTCTCGGCTATAAACTGCTTCAAACGGCGACCCGCATATGTCTAGAAATATAACGAATGACACCGCTATTGATGGGAAAAACAGAGAAGAACAGCGATAATCTCGAACCCTGAGCTAGCCCTGAGGTCAATGGGAAGGGCAAAAAGTGATCCACGTGTTTTCGGGCATTGAACGCTCATGTAATTCACGTCATTTAATCTACAAAAACTAAAGTAAGCTTGTTGTTGATGAATCTTTCTTCCTGAATCCATGAGGGCTGCACCAGTGTGCTGCTGGAACGCTAAGAATCTTAAGATTTAAGACATTCTGACGATAGCATTAACTGAGTCGTCACTCAAATAACTAAAAGTTATGCACGAATGGCGTTCGGAATGAAGAGAACTGGATTAGTAGTCCCAAGTTTTCTTCCATCCCTTTCCCCTCCCCATCGCCTCGTTCGAATTCATAAGAGTCGTTACAGCCCTCCGTGGATGTCTCTAAAAAGGGGCGAAATTGCCCACCGGCAGACGATTTCCAGAAGATGGAAGCCCGAGCGTTTTGGGCCGAGCGGCCGAAGGACGTTAATTGGCTAACCGCGCGGTTAATTGAGTTTTGGAGCGAAAGCCGTTCTCCCGTGGGATCACTGAAGCCTCTGACGGGCTGCGGGGAGGTACGAGCTACGTGAAAAGCGGGATTAGACTTCAGGATTAAACTCTGGAGGTTTTCCTACTAAAATGGCGCCCCCCTTCCTCGCTCTTCACGAAAGGGCTTCAATGGATTTACATAATTAGATTCTACGTTTCATGCTCCTCTTTCCACCTTCGCCGTCCTCATCGGGCTACGCAGTTTCAACAAGAGTGGAAGGTGGCGGGGGAAAGAGCTCGGAATGGTCTGTTTATTCTGGGGCCTTGATTTACGGCGGATTATCCTTTCTACCCTCTCATACATTTCATCCTCCTCACATACCACTAACAGCACCCTTCGCAACCCTTTACTTTAAGCCTTAAAACAACTCTCGACTCGACGACGAATTTTCCAACCGATTAAAATTTCATTTTATATGTTAGTTTATGTGGAGCACACGGTACGTTATAGAAGCAACTGGATTGTTACTTCATGAATATTGTAGCTTGGTGACGAGGTGAGTTGTCGACGAAGAAGCGATTGATTGATAGCGACTTGTTGAGACATGTATCTGACCATCCTTCTTATAATTGAATCGATGAGAATAAAAACAGTACAAGTCCATTTTTGACGATTTTTGAAAAATGGCTTTTTGTAGGCTGTAACCAGTAGATTTACGCATTGAGCACGAGAACAGTATGCTAACAACACTCGGTAAGCTTGAACAGAGCCTAAATGAAAATGATTGAAGGAAAAAACAGTACGAGTCCATGGACTTATACTGTTCTTGCTCTCAACACGTAGGTACTCGCGGTAGTTGGGAGGCGCCGTCTGTGTTTACTCTCTTTAAAGTCCACAGTTTTTACCAGTCCAGAGCTTTACTTGAATTATTTCAATAACAACTTCCGACTGAGATTTGGTAGACCCCAAGTGGACGTTTGCTCTCAGTGTGAGGAATTGACCACGAAATTGAAAGACCAGAACCTCAACGCTGTAGCTAAAAGAGCTGCTGAGTTGCTAGTGAATAAACGTCGAGCTAACAAGATTTATAAAAAACTCAAGGAAGCTGAAGAGACACGTAAAAATCGACCGGAAGTGTCTGCATTTTGTTTCGATTTCATGCAGAATTTGCCGTTATCACACATTCCGGTTCAGGAGGTATTTTATTACCGGCAGTAATGGGTGAACGTATTTGAGATTCACAACATTAAAGATGGCTCAGGGAATTTTAACGTTTATCATGAAGGGCAAGGACACAAAGGTCCTAATGAAGTTGTAGAGATTTTTCTTGATATGGTAGGAACGTACCACACATCATTCAACGTGAATGACTTCAGCTTGCCATTACTGTAGTTGGTGACCTCAATCGTTCCACTTCCGAGAGCTTTAATAACCTCTTTCCCTGCCGCTTTGACTGTGGCATTCGAACTTTCTGGGAAGGGTTTGTACTCTGTGAACCAATTGGGGTTTGATGTAACATGGCGAGTTGCACCATTATCAACCCACCATTGGTCATTCATAGTAGCTACATTGACGTCGCTACTAATCGAAACGAGGGCAACTCGTGTATCTGACACTGCTGCATGTTTATTTTTGATGGAGTTTGAAGGAGTGACTCCTTTGGTTGCACTTGATCCGCAAGCACGTGTTGGATATGGAGGTTTACCGTCCGCTTTCCATTTGGGACATTCGCGAAGCCAGTGTCCTTTCGAATCACAATATTTACAATTGGTGTTGTTCGATCCACTTTTTTGTTTTTTTCGACCTGCACTTTTATTGTGTCCTCCATTGTTCGATGCGTAGAGAACATCTAATTTCGGCGCTGGAGCTACATTTCGTTCATGTAAAATTAGCGACGATGAGAGGTCTTCAATTGTCTTGCCATCATTTGCTTTCATAAGAAGGTAGCTCGACTTGAACGACTCAAAGCGTTTCGGGAGTACGTGCAATATTTTCGAAACAAATAGCAACTCGAGAAAGGCTTCAATCGTTTGAATGTTACGAGTTTTCAGACCAGCAGCGAATTCGCGATGCTGATTTTTAACGCGAGACAGCACAGTTGGGGCATCTTCGGTTTCGTCCCACTGCATGTTAAAAAAATTGAGACATTGACGAAATAGCTGGTCTTCTGCTTTATTATCGAACTGCTCGACTAATATATCCCATGCCTCCTTCGCTGACAATCGACCCGAAATCCGTTGGTGAAGCTCATCACAAACGCACTGCGAAATTACAATTTTTGCCTGAGCTGCGGATTTGTTGAAAGCGACGAGTGCTTCGTTCTCGGCTTTAGTCGGTGGATTAGAAAGAGTGGGCTTGGTTGTTGTTCCTTCAACGATACCGACAGCGTTGAACAACTCCAGAACGTCTAAAACTCGATCTTTCCAGTACGGCCAATCTTCTGCTCCTTTCAGTGGTTTAATCCCTTTCACGTATTCCATTTTAGAGCTGGACGAACTCAACGCGAACGCGTACGCAAAAAAAGAAAAAATCACGAAACAATAACTAACCGACGCGGTCACTATTGACGCCTAAACACGCAACGGCACACGAAACTGGGACCCATAACCTGTAGAGATTTTTCTAGTTTCGTAGCGAACAAAATCTGAGACGAACACAATACTTTTAATGAACCCCGATTCATACAATGGAAGACATGGAATTAAAACATTTACGACGACGAAAAGAAACGAACGGAAAAACGAGACCACATCTGATCGAATACGAAAAACATATGTTTCAAGGACTCGAGAATAATAATGTCCGCGAGTAAAAACATCTCCAACAGAAGTTTCTTCTTTTCTCTTTGATTATATAACTAATAACATTCCAGATACCATCAAGGAATTGCACTTGTTTTCAGATTCTTGCACAGGACAAAACCGGAATCATACTCTTGTAAGATTTTTAATGGGACTAGTGGGAACTTCCGGACGCTTCGACAAGGTGTATCACTATTTTCCTAAGCGTGGTCACTCGTTATTACCATGTGACCGGGATTTTGGAGTTGTAAAACGGCACATTAAAAAGCAGGACCGTGTATACCTCCTACAACAATATGAGGAAACGATCGAACACAGCAAAAAAAACCTCATTTCTCTGTAAAACCTGTTTCTTACGACTATTTTATCGAGTTCAAAGCGTGGTGGCCATCCGTTTACAAGAAAACACCAAAATCGATAAGTGGATCCAACAACCTTTTGCGATTTCCGAGTACAGGGAATTTGAATATGACGCCTCCATGCCTGGGTATGTCAAAACATACGACTTCATCGATGGACTCTCCTCTTCAACCTTCAAACTCGTGAAAAACATGGCTTCACAAGATCTTCCTTCTCAAAAAGCTTATGATGGACTCATCGCAATAAATTCCAAAAAGATCGCAGATGTTGTTAAACTTATCAAATACATTACTCATCCTTACCTAGAGTTCTACCAGAGTATCCAAGAATGTTAAACTACCGAACGACAAGAAAATGAAGAAAACTAGTAGCTTTTTGTGTTTACATTAACCTTAGTTGGTTACCAGAGTAATTAAATTATATTTGAGTTTATTTACCGTTACATTGCACTGAAATAAAGCATTTTTTTCCACTTTAATTTTGTTGAGAAAAAAACTGTACAAGTCCAGTCATTTATTTGTTAACCTTCTATCCACATGAGTTATTTTTTCCTTAGAAAATGTAGGTGGCAATGTTGGTAGGACCTGAAAGTATAATATCTGATAAATTGATCAATCCTTAAACACACTGAGAGTGATTCATACAAGAACCAAACCATTGACAGCTGATATTTCGATAAGCTGATTGGCGACATGTACTGTTGTCATTCTCACTGATTCAATTGAATTGGGATACCAAGTTCAGTGACGCCGTTCCAACGCACAGTGAGCAGTGCGTCATATGTAGCGGTCGAGTAATATCCTCCCTACGCATTCATAATAATCAAATGGGTAAAATGAGCCTGACGATCGGTGGCCTAACGGCTCATTATGAGCTGTGAGTTGTGGACATAGGGGGAGGGGGGCATTGAAACACTTGACTGTTGCTTTATCAAGCAGTTGAGTGGCAGGTGGTTCAGCAGTTGGGAATTCTACTGCTTTATCAAGCAAATTAGGTGGTCCTCAGCCTTGACACCACCACATGGACAGTCCGCGAATAAAATGACGTCCCCAGAAATCAGCCGTGTTGCCATTAAAGTAGGGTGCCACCAAGCAATCTCGAAGGCGAACCCTCGCATCCATCAGAATCATAACCTGTAATTACCACATTGAACATGATCAGGGTCGGGAATTAAATGTTGGTCCTTTAGCTGAGGAAGAATGATCCTTCCTTTAGCTTGCGCTTGTCGGAACCACAGCAACCCTCCCAAACTCGTTACCTTACGACAAACGCCAACGAATTGAATGCAGCCACAGACAGCAGCAACAGATTTGTTGAACTGGCACTGTGTCAAGAGACTTGTACGTGTGTCCTTTGCCTGTAGCATCAATGAATACTGTAGAATGGAAAGGGAATTTGTCAGCAGAAGGTTTGTTGGCCATACACCTCCCGCACAGTCTGCACTGTAGCTACGACACGCAAAATGTGGAGGACACGGTTAGCCGGCTCACACCCGTTGCATTCCTCCGCCACATGTTGAGGTGCATTGCTCAATTTTGTCGGACACTGCTCAACCAGATGAGGTGTTTTGCTGGAGTTTGCTGATCCAGTCAGTAGGGTAAAAGCACCAATTGTTGACACTATTCCTAATGTTGACACTTCGATTTTAAAACGTAAAAATAAGCTATTGGGCCACTGAAGGTACTTGAAATTGGCGTCATTCTGTAGATAACAATGTAGTTATTGAGAGCTGGCGGCTCCCCTATTTATAATATCCGATATTACTCTGCTGGCTGAAATTGAAGCCGTTGTCAGGTGTTCCAGTTACTCCGTCGACACCATCCTTGTGTCGCAGGTTAGTGAGGTAAGTCACCAAATTTAGACTTTTGAAGTCACATTTTCTGTGTAATATTACCATTTTGAATAACATAAGGAAGAATGCGTAAACATTGCAACCCCAAATTTTAATATCAAAACATTGTTAAATTAGATGTCATCATTAGGGTCTTATGAAATAGTGTTGTCCTAATGTTGACACAACTGTTGATTTGGTTGTTACGGTGATATTTGGTTTGAATAATTTTGTAGTAAAGCACGAGGTTTGAAGTTTTTAATTTAACGTAGTGGAACCTAAAGTTGACACCGTCTGATCACAATGTTGACATTTGGTTCCTTATGTTGACATCGCCTTTTTGGTTTATTATTCATTCTGAATAATAACCCCATGTTTTCGGTCACGAAAAATTTTTTACAACCCCCCCTCAAAATTTGATACTTTACGTTTCAAGACATGGAGATTCCAAATTTTCAATGTCCGTCCCCCGTCCCCCGTCCGGGCCGTTTTGTGCCTTTAACGTGGTCTGAAAAATTCGTTCTTTCGCCCAAAAATCCGATTTGGTATCTAGTTGTGCCCACCATCTCGGTAATCCGATCGGACGAAGCCCGTGGTTGTAATGGGCAAAAAACGGTTAAAAAAATTAACGAAACGCAGTACAACGCGGGAGCTACAGCGTTTCGTCGTTTGAACTTCCTCCCTCCCGCCCGTCTCATTAAAAAAGCAACCGGGCTTGAGGCTCGCTTGCCTCCCAACGACGCCTGCCCTTTCGCCTTTCGCTTCGAGCGCCCCCGTTCCAATTTCCCCGACGTTTTGGTTTTAATACGATTCAATTTTTTTAGATTCTTTCGTTTCATTCTCATTTTGGTTTTTTTCATAGATTTTTGGTTAAATTTTGATATTAGTATTTAGCGTGCATGTTTTCATATTAAAATTCAGTTTTTTCTAGATACTTTCATTGTTTTGTTTTTTTGTTCATTTTAATATTACGATTCAGTTCTTTTCGACCTTTTTTTGGGTTTCATTATGATATTTTTCGATGCTGAATTGAACAGGATGGGTCTCGGAGCATTAATGCTAGGTCCGAATAATAAACCGTTGTGTAATAATTTGCAGGGTTTAGATCCTAGGTCGAATGGAGTGAGTATCAAAGCCAAAGTCTACCAATTGAAAAAACTCGCGGGACAATAATTACAGCGAAAGTGGCGCTTACGGGTGTCTGGAATATTTAGTTTTTGTTGTTCCGTTGTAGTCAGGTCATGTTTCGAGTGGGTTTACCCTTATTTTTCGATGCTGAATCGAATGGGATGGATCTCGGAGCTGTCATTCTCCGTCAGACTGTTCAAGAGAATAATAAACCGTTGTGTAATAATTTGCAGCGTTTTTTCTACTCGCAAAGAAAACAGCATAACTGGAAGGAAGGGAAGAGGAATTGTCAAATGAAGCGGAGCCAGTAGAGGAATCACTGAAAGAAGATGAGCCGAAATCCTTACCTGCTGTTCCGGACCGGTGGGGAGACGGTTGCACCTGGGCCTCTTTTAGGTCTATACCAACCCATCAGCACTTCAGTGGCCTTACCGTTTGCTTGCTTGCTACTTGTCCTTCCTCATTCAGTCACTCCGGTCACCACTTTGTTAATCATTGACTGCAAGAACGCTCTCGTCTTGACAGTGACACGCCTTCCAGCGTGCCTGGGAACAGCAGGCCCTCCTGCCCTCTTGGCATCAGTCACACCTCTTGGTATGTACAGGCTGGACTTCGTGGCGCAGCCAGGTTTTGATTGGCTGAGACGGCGATTCACGATCATTTATTTATTTTTGTTTAATTTTACTAGGGCCTAAGGTTTGTAAGGCACACAGTTCGTCGATGTAGGTACTCTGCTCCCTCTTCTTATAGCTTGGAGTTTTCCCATTATTGCCTGAACTATTCGGACGTCCGACCATGTGGTCTGCTCCTCTTACCTGGAGGTTTGCCTACGTGATCTGGTCCGAGCGGGTTTTGCCGATCCGGTGCTCGGTGTCCTGGCCCTACCTAAAAATAACTATACAACCAAGCGAATAAAATGCACACCACATGTAACATGAAACAACCTGTAATCTTAATAAATTACATTCATATTCCTCCCACCTCCATGCCACACTACTAACGTAGACGATATCCTTACCAGGAGGGACCAGCAAACAAAGTGGACCTTCAAACGGTGAAGTCGACCAGGCAAAACAAAGTCCGTGTTGCTGGGAAAACGACCACTGTGGAAGAAGTAGAACGTTGTGCCAAGTCGAGGAAGAAGTAGGACGAATTAATGAAGGAGACATGGTTGTGGCTGTGTTGCCTAACAAAAGACGTGAGACGGCATGCGTTTGCCTGGTTGTCAACATTAATTCTGAAGATGCTGCTTGAAGTAACACCACTTATTCCGTGCATTAGACTGAGGACGGTTTTTAAGCCTTCGAGCGACGGGAATCATCTCCTAAAGGTCATCAACGTCAAATACAAACTACTCAAGCCCAAATCATACGGAGCCAATCCCAATAAATTTGTGTTCCCTGTTTCTGTTCCTGTACCTCTTTAATAAAGTATGTTCATGTTCCAAGGTAATTAAGTAACTCCTTGAAATATATTTCAACCTATTTTGAATATCTTTTGTTCGTTTTCACTTTGAGCAATAACTTCTGGAAAGCGATGGGACAATATTTGAGTTGGTGTCAACATTAGGAACTGCAGATGTGAATAAATGGAATTTTCGAGGACAAATGTGTCAACATTGGGGGTAAAAAACCATGTTTGAAAAAAGTCGTTTGTGATAGTATAAAAAAATGGTTTTGTTAAGTCCAATACGTACAAACTGTTCACAAGGAACTCACAATTCATAATAACTACTTGAAAGTTTTATTTTCTTGAACACTTTCGTATAACGCAGAATTGAATGATTTTTTTCCTAATAGTGTCAAAAATTGGTGCTTTTACCCTACCCCGTAGGGGTGATGAAGGAAGGCGCGGAGGAAGACCTCCCAAACTGCAGGGTAGTAAGGATGGGAATGGCGACACGCTACAAGATTTTCGTCAGGGTGAAGAGACGACAAGAAAGAAGCGCTGCTATCGCAGAGGGACGTGAGGGCTAACCTGATGCAATGTTCCAAATGGTTCTTGGTTGGTTCTCAATACTCAGGTGTAAATTCATGGCGTCAGTAGAAGCATATCCTCCCTCTTTTGTACCAAAAAATGCTAACGCGATCGATTGATGAAGTGGCTCTACAAGATGGTGGACTGTTACGGCGAAAACGTTGCTCCTCATGCAAAATACCCGAGGATTCAACCAGGTCCATCGCCACATTGTGAGTTTTCCCGACGAAACCGATGTTAAAATACCCAGCGTTTATTGATCAGGTCATCTTCCGGCATCACGATGAGACGCGTTCCACGGCTCGGCGTTCTCCCGCCGGTTTAATTTCTCGAAGCGACGACCCGCGTTTATTGAAATATTTGTCGTCCTTAGGGCAAATGGAGCCGACTGGAAGCGGAGGGTGGACCGGTCAACGGCTACGGGCTGACAGGGGTCGCCCCGGCCCTCCGTCCTGGGAGCTGGAGGTGACGGCGGCGGGAGGCAAGAATGGACGAGCTCGGCTCTACAGTCCATTAACTGCTTATTTCTGTGCCATAAATTCCCCATACGTGGTTGCACCCGCATTTCCGAGCTATGCGGCTCCGAAGCCCTCTTCGAAGGGCTCGCTCGGAGCGTGCGAAAAAGGGGAAAGGGCGAGAAAGGGCCGTTTCGCTCGGGCCATTTGCAGAGAAAATCCAAAGTGGAGTCCGTGTAAGAAGGGGAAAAGGAAAAATGCTCGAGGTTCCACGGACTTTATTGAGCAGCAATAGAAGAAATTGGCGAGTTCTAAACATTTTTGACCGAAAAGATCCACATTCCGCCAGATGATAATCTCCAAGGACTGTGGAGTGAAAAACAGAGAGAGAGAGTGAGAGAGCTGCTCCTAAACTTTTGGAACATTTATCATTGCCGTACTTCATGCTACGTGCGGTAAGAACGCTAGGAAGCTGTAATTTAAACCACTTGGCTCGCGTTGAGCGAACAAGTGTGGTTTGCAGTACACCAACGATAGAATGTTCAAGTGATAGTTCAAGAACTGTGTTTACGCTAAAGGGTGAACGATCGATTGCTTGACGTTTGATGTATTCTTTGTCATCCCATGAGGGGCATTTCAAAGTGGTCCTTATTTGACTGAACAAGACACTCATATCGATGTTACCACTTATTTAAACACTCTTGAAAGCCAGACCTTCTGCGCATTCGTCGCATTAGTTAGAACAGACTCTTTATCGTCGAATTACTGTCACTTAAGCGGCATTTTCAATAAAGGAGACAACCAAAAGTCACAGGGAGCTATATTTGGACTGTAGGGAGGCTAGCGGAGCCGTTTCAATGAATACTGCTACACAAGGTTCGATGTGTGCTCTGGAGCATTGTCGTCATGAAATGCCAGTCACCAGTTTCTCAAAATTGCAACCCTTTACTCCTAATTGCATCACGCAATCTTTTTAAAACTTCAACTTTTTGTTGATTCTCTGTCCCACACAATAAAAAACTATCTGGTGCGTTGCAACACACAACCTTCCTTAGCTCTACGTCAATTCACTTTGTATATGGCTAATTCCATTTAATCAATTCATTTATCACTCAGTTAATTTGAACTTGGTCAAACAACGCTTTACGGCAGCAGCAAGCGGTAGCGCTTACAGTTCCAGATTTTATTGTGCTGTTCGTACTCATTGCAACACCATTATTCAGCCATTGGTACACAGATAATTAATGAGGCTGTAATCACAAATTTTTGTGTGAAGGATAGTAATTACTTTTGCAGAGTTATTGGGTAAAAAGTTAAGAACTGGTAGTAAGCGAAACGGCAAAAGTTGAAATTCAGGAATTTCTGGAGTAAACACTCAATCTTTAGGTATTGGATTGGACTACAATACTAATTTATTTTAACATTCTACAAAAATTCCAGCGGAGTTTATGAGAAAAAACCTGCGCTAAAAACGCTTTTCGTCGAAAATTTTGATAATTTATTGTGCTGCTCTCGTCATTTTCCCACAAATGGGAATTTTATCGTATAATTGTCTTATTGAGAGCTATCTATATAAACAATTTAATCAAAGTCGTTGGAGCCGTTTTTAGGAAAAAATTTGGTGTTTTGATCACTATGATAACTATAGTTAACTTTCGAAAGATTTTGTCCATACCCTTATTTTGGCGCCCCATGGTAACCTGTAGGCTAGACATCATGTTTCAGCTGATTGGGTACGGTTGTTTTCTCTAAAAACCGCGTTAAAACCGATTTCGTCCAAAGTTTTGGTAATTTATTGTGCTGCTCTCGTCATTTTCCCATAGATGGGAATTTTATGGTATAGTTGCCATATTTGGAGCTACCAATATAAAAAATTTAATCTAAATCGTTAGAGCCGTTTTTGAGAAAAAAATATTTGGTGTTTTGATCACTATGATGAACTATAGTTAAATTTCGATGGATTTTGCTCATACCCTTATTTTGGCGTCCCATAGTGACTTCCGGGCTAGATATCAAGTTTGAGCTGATTTGGTACGGTGGTTTTCACTAAAAATCGTTCACAGACACACACACACAGACCATTTTCCCAAATAGTGTTCTTCGGCCTCAGGGGGGTCTGAAACGTAAAGATCTGAAGAGAACTCAAAATTTTTTTTCAGCCGATTACATAACTTTCCTTTCTACTTCGTAGAGCAAGGAAAGTAAAAACCCTGCAAATTATTACACAACGGTTTATTATTCGGATAATCAGCTTGACCTAGCATTAATGCTCCGAGACCCATCCTGTTCGATTCAGCATCGAAAAATATCATAATGAAACCCAAAAAAAGGTCGAAAGGAACTGAATCGTAATATTAAAATAAACAAAAAAAACGAAAGTATCTAGAAAAAACTGAATTTCAATATGAAAACATGCACGCTAAATACTAATATCAAAATTTAACCAAAAATCTATGAAAAAAACCAAAAGGACGGGGGACGGCGGACGGCGGACGGACATTGCAAATTTGGAATCTCCATGTCTTGAAACGTAAAGTATCAAATTTTGAGGGGGGGTTGTAAAAAATTTTTCGTGACCGAAAACATAGGGGAATTATTCAGAATGAATAATAAACCAAAATCACAAACATGCTCTGACCATTATCGCTGTTCGAAGCGAATCGATGAGCCTGTAGACACGATTTTTTCGAAAAGAAAGATAATAACTTTTCCAGTGTTATCGGGTAAAAACGTTTAGAAATATGTGGTATGTGAAATGGCGGTGGTTGAAATTTCAGAAAAATTTCTGGAGTACCTTCTATGTATCTTGTAAACATTATTAAAAACTCGTTGTGCAGGTACTTAGTTGGAATACCACCCGAGATCTTCTAAGATTCTAATGACATTTGAGATGAGTTTTTGAAGAAACTGGCGAAAGTTGACGTTGTTTGACGATAATATACAGCACAAGTGACATGGGAGAGCTGAGATCGTTGGCGAATGATGGAAGAGAACGCGTACTGCCCTCTCATTCACGTCAACGTTATCAATACAAGTTATACAAGTTTTAAGAAAGCGAAAAACAAGTTGCCCCGTCGATTCTCAAAAAGTTGACAGTAACACGTCAGAAACTGGTTTTACGCTCTCGGCTTTACCAGAAAGTTTTACCAGGAAACGCCCATTTCACCTCGCCCACGCGCGATACGTCGTGATGATCGTCTTTTGAGAATTATCAGGTAAAACCTTTTTGAAATTTGGGTATTTCTGGAGTGGCCCCTACATATCTTTTGAGCGAACATACCAAAATAGCACAATGTCATGCCATGTCAGAACCCCTTGGTCATAGATAAAGTCGGAGATAGAAGATGTTTGACGATAATGTAGCAGGTCTGTTTCCTTATTTGATGACTGTTCCTAAACCCTCAACGAGGGCTACATTAGTCATCCAAGAGCTGAGGCTGTTTGTGGAGAGTACGCAGCCCTGCCGCCTCTACCTCACCATCGCCCCATTCCACAAATTGTTCGGAAACTCCCAGCAAACCACAGCCTCCTCGAAGCCAACTAGTGCGTCAGTAAGGCTCGACACCACCAGCCACAGGCAGAAGCCCTCGTGTTATCCATTCTATTTGGCTGCACCTTGAATGGATAGCCAAGGCCGTGGTGCTGGAATAGCCAAGAGGCGTGCTGGCGCCATCTACACTTTTTCTCTGTGGGGATTCTGGGGACTTGCTCCCATCCTGCTCACAGAGAAAGGCCTCAGGCCACGATCTATGATCCCGACCTTGAGCTGCAAGGTGACGAGCTGAGTCGTAGAGGTCACACCCATGCGCCGCAGTGAGTCTAGTAATCCCTTCTCAGGTAAACTCATGGAATTTGGGACATTGCTACCCGTGATCAGCCCTGTACGGCGAGAACTGGACAATAGACACAATCTTATGAATCAGTGGCTGACATTGCGTGGGATTTCGGAGGCCCTGGAGACATTATTTTCTCCGTCAAACATAGGAATAGTCATCTTTAGGGGAGTCTTAACGAATAACTTCACTTGAGGACGATGCCGTGGTTTTCATCATCCTTACCGAGGGATGCTCCGTGTTTCTCTGTTGCGACTCGGAACATGAACTTTAGATCGCTAGTCTACCGAAGTTGAAACGCTGTCATTTGGAGGATGAACATCAAGGTTATCATATTTGAATACCGTATGGTAGAAGCAACCATGAAGACTTGGCTCACGGCTGTTATAGCATTCCTCTTGAATATATCACCTCTCCACATACACAATCAAAAAGCTGCATACTTGGGAGTGATGAAACAGTTCAAAATACAAGAGGCAGCAGTCCTTGCTAGATGCTGTTAAGGGTCCACTCACAGGAACTGTGAGAGAGCAGGTCATTCCCAACTGCGGTGGGCGCACTGCTATGATACACAGATGGAAGCCAAGGCTGTTTTGGGCATTGTAGAACCCGATTTCAGCTTCCCCACAACACTGGGAGAGTATGCCAGGATACATAGTAGAAGGGGTTTGTGGAATACACTGAACTGTACAGTATTTTGGCGAGTACTCTATGTGAGTATAGTACAGTCTATATAAAAGGAGAGCAATAAATTGATTTTCTGCGGATATTTTTGCAGAAAAATGGATTCAGGTCCATCCTTTCTTTCGTCAATGTCGAAATTACCAATTGACCCTGCTGCTACCAATTTGGCCAGGAACACATTGCCTCACCCACGACCACCACCCCACAAGCTGCACATCGTATCGAGTTAAAGCAATCGCTAGATGGTTGCTCTACCAGTAATTGAAAACTAGTTTTTGTAGAAAAGAAAAACGAAAAATGTATCGAAGAAAATTTTGTTTTCAAATTAGTTAAACATGAAGGTAATTTGTATTCTGAAACGTAAAGATTTGAAGCAAACCCAAAATTTCAAACGTCTTCTTTTAATTATATTTATTATTTCTCGTTTCTCAATTTTTTCCAGATGTTACACGCTTCAATCCTAAACAGACTAAATAAGCAAAAACTCGGGTATATTGAACCTGAGCAATTTGCTTATTGGGACTTCGTATGAAGTTCTATCTTTCGAGAGAATTGCAACGCAATATGGGAAGACAGTTATTGCTGAAGTGCGACCTTTTTCTCAAACTTATGACGAATCGACAAAAGTCTTCCTACCCAAACGATTCAATGATGGAATTACCGACGATCAAATACAGTCATTCAATACCTCTCAAATTCGTCATCTTTTGCTCATCTACAAAGGAATGAAGAATCGAAGGCATGATATCGAATTTTGTTAATGACTAATATACAAGGATAAGACTACAAACCTCAGAAGAAATAGAGTAAAAACAAAGAGGAATAACGTCTAAGAAGAAGAAAAAATGATAACTTAATAAAAAGAAGTTGTTACTTACGTTTATTAATTTCTTCGACAGAAATGAAAGAAAAAATTGGTGTTTTAAATTTGAATAAAGTTTCCGTTTATTTTGTTGAAAGAAAAGCGTTTTCTTCTCATCCCTTTTATTGATGGTAACCCCCAAGCGCCTTCTACTACATATTTGCGCATAAGATATTCTAGCAAAAGGAGTCTACGGTAAGCGAACATATATATCCTCGAGCAGCCAGGCTGGCTTAAAGGGTATCTCGGCCAACACCATCAGATTCAGTCTGACCTGGGAGTGTATTCAGGCGCTCAAACGACTGTGCCTGAAATAGGCTTTCCTTCGTTGGGATACTGGCTAATTTGAGGTCCGGAGGGCAGCCATCATTAAGGGAGGCGAAAACGCTCCTTGTGCCTTCCTGTTCAACGGCGAAGTCAATGCTTACAGTCACCATACGGGAACTACGAGTCCTTACTAGGCAGCCCCGGGTTTTCTAGGGCTTTGAGATCTTTGAGGCCCCCATCAGACCAGGAACGCACAATAATTCTTTCCGATAACTTAGTCGTTACTGGACACGCAAACGGGCGTGTTTTTCCGGTGTCTCCCACTTTTAGGTGTCTTTTCGTCGCTCCTATGTGAGGCTCAGACCCAATGTGCACCTTTTCGCAAGGCAGCCAGCCTTTTAATCGCCTTCGTGATCTCCATTGGTCGATTCAAGGGAAAAATGAAAATCCATCTACCTACTGAAACCTATCGTTTTCCGATAAAGAATAGATAAACGACCTGTTTGACGGTCTGGCCCAAGGGAGTAATGCCGAGAAATGGTATCACGCTTGGGTAGAGCGGAAGCAGTCATTCATCTCTACATTTGTCCAATGCATTTAATGAAAATAGCGCTAATGTCAAAATGGTAAAGTAATGGAATACTGTCACGAGAAACAACGAATTGATTGCTTTTGGGGAGTTACATATTCTTATGGCATGATTGGAACCTGCAGTGTACTATTTTGCCAGTCCTAATGTCTCACAAGTCCATTAGGCTTTCTTATGGGTGCCAGGTGATTTTCGCCATTGTAGACGTTGAACCAAAGACCGCTTCATTAATTGCTCTCAGAGTTGTGGAGGTCCCAAGTTCCTGTACGCAGCCAAGTGCCCACTCCTCACCTGTATCTTAGCTGTTCCAAGCCTGGTCAGACCGAAACCACCATTCTTCTGCCAAATTCTGGAATGAAGACTACGTTCAAAATGTCTCCTTTGTCCAATGCTACTAATGAATGTCAATCATCCTCGTTACCATTCGCGGAACCAATGGTGTTTACTATTTGGAAACGAGGCCATCGCGGGGAGGGGGGGGGTATCATTCCTCAAGATTAGGACGACTCACCTGAACACGCTCCAATGTCTTTGTTTAGCGATAAGGAAGTTACGGGAGCTTCCGCGTTCCGCAATCCAAGCAGTACCAGCGATCCAAACCAGACCTTCGTTCACATCCAATTTGCTTCTATTTTTTCGCGCGTGCACGTGCTTGGAGTCAGGCCATCAGTATCCTGACTTCCCCCAAATTTCAGCCAACAACCACTTCCCGCTCTTTCGTTTCGGAACATCACACTTCACCACTCCGCATCACATTCAAGATCTTCCAGTTCATCCCTCCATTTATGGTTAGACCAACCCAACTTCCTACATCATCAATTTATCTCCAATCAAAGCAAATTTTCTTTTAAATATATTTTTTCGTTTGAGTTGAGATAATTGATTTTTTCCTTTATAACTTAAATCCCTTTTCAATTTCAAACAATGGACGATTCGTCCTGAAACTACCAAGTACCGATTCTGGCCGAACCATTCGACTTACTGTTCGTTTTTCCGATCATTATTTTTTTTAAAGGGGACGTTTTGTGGCACGTTACGTTATTTTATTGGTTCGATCCTCGTCACATATCGTTATGTGGTAATTTGTTAGTAAAATACATGTTAATAACTTGTGGAGGAGCGCACTACAATAATGTCGATGTCACGCCCCAGACGGCTCAATAATCTTTGTCAATTTGGCGCTCAACTTGGCATTCCAATGGTCGTGGTAGTTTTCCAAAGCCAAACTGGGAATGGTGCCGTTTTATCAATTTCCGGTATGGCTTCAGTTGTACCGTGAGCTCAGTGACCTCAAGTCGCGCGTCAAACAGTCAAAAAATCCACTAGACCGCAACAGATCTAATTCAGGGTCGACGGAGATGTCCAAAAAACTCCCTCTCGGACAATCGATGCTGTCAAAAGAGAAATATCGCTTCGAAAAAAAAAATAAGGCGCAAAAAATCTGGTCGACGTTTTACACGGCCGCCTTTCGTGGGCAGTAAATCAGACGCGTTGACTCAACTGACCTCGTTCGTTGGTCAGGAGAGACGAGGGAAACCTTTGACGCCGCTAAAAAGTGGGCGATAGGAGAACAAGACCACGGGTTGCACGCATTGTGAAAAAGGGTTGGGTTTTTACGGCCACTCTGTCTCACGAAAAAAAGACGTCGACGCGTACGTGGAATTCGGTGAACAGGTAACGGAAAACATGAGGGGTTCGGGAATTGAAGGTTGGAGCTGACGACGAAATATTTTGTGAACGTCACAAATCCGTATTGACTCGGACGACGTTGGATAAAGTACAAGTAACCTCACCGCCCATTTCAGTAAAACGAGACACTTATCGGGCAAGGTCTACCGAATTGAGTGGACAGGAGCGTCTTCACTTAATCACAGGTATGTTCCCGTATCATAGTGATCGTTCCTTGACAGCCATTGGAGAATTATATCAATTGAAATGAGCATCCACCACACAAGAGCCCCAGTTGTCATTTATCTAGTCTCCCGATGGATGGCTAATGCCAATGTGTTACCACTCGGAGGTAAGAAATCCGTACCATCTGGGAGAAGCTCTTAAAAAGGGATTTACACCCGATCTAACTATTTAGTTCGGTACCAAGCCTCAACCAGCTGTTATAAGCTTGTTTAGTAGCCGTCAAAACTGTCGCTGACTATTGTAGGATCTACAGTGAAGCAACAATTTGCTTCTTATTTCCATCACACTGGAGGCGCAAGACACTCAGGATGGAGAGTCTTTGAGGCAGAAAAAGCGAAGCCGATCATTGAAGTTGTCATGCCTCGAAACGAACTGGCTCGTCCAGTGGTCTGATTGTCGGGAAAAAACTCCTAACTGTCACTGCTCAATTGACGAGAATTTCCTTCTCGCTTGCTATTTATATAATTTCCATTCATCTAGCGAGGCAAGTTTTCGTTCGATGGGAAGGTTTAGAAGGGGGAGGACGCAGTTGGTCAACTCATGCCAGAGGCATTTTTCAGCTCCATGTGGAATTCTGAAAACCTGGAGGTGCATTGCGTAACTTGCCAGGGCCGTGATGAAAAATGGTATTCCTCTGTTACTTCTCATGAGCATCGCCGCAATTGGGTAAGGCGGAAGCATCATTTGGGCAATACATTTGATGACTGAAGCGTTTGTGGGGAAAAGCGTCTCCCCTATTCCTCACAAAATAGTGTTATAAATTAAACGTAAAATGCAGAACACCTTTTCATCTCCGATCTCAAAACGCAACTCTTTTAGCGGAGCTGCTCATCGTCTCCAAACAGCTGATGACACAAAACAGATGGTATTAAATATAATAATTGGCTGAACGAGAATTTTTCTCGCCTAGTTGGCGACACTCCAGGGCCAGAAAGTTCAAGAAAATTGAGGGAAATGGTGTGTAGTTTCTTCTTGCCGATTGTTCTGGGCAGACTGTTTTCAGCCAATTTTCAAGCGGAGCTGGAAGCAGCAAATTCTTTCAAAGTTTGAATGGTAAATCCATCCATGCTGTTGTAGACCTGTAGAAAATGAGAAGGGGTAAGAACATCAGTTGAATTAACATCCTCAAAAACACAGGTTAGGGGTCTTCTGTTGAGAATCGATTCAATTTCCACGACAATCGCTAGTTCCTGATGTAAAGTTCTTGTGACCAAGCAAGTGAAAAGGCAGACGAAGATTGTCACATCAGAAAGGCCATCTGTTCGGATGTACTCGTGTAATGATCCAAGAAAATCAAGCCCAGTATGCTGGAAGGGCAACGTCTTTGACGTTCTAAAAACTTGCAGAGGGGGCACTTCAGGTAGCCGGTATGGCCCTCTCCCCCTTCTTCTTCGACGTGCCATCTCCATCAATGAAGGTTGGATATCACAGTGGCAAATCGCTCTCTGTCTTCAGCGGCTCTGATGAGCTCCTCGAAGCTCATGCCAGTCCACCGACGTACATTCCTCAGCCATGACATCTTCTTCCGTCCTAGGCCCCGCTTGCCCTCGATCTTTCCCTTGACGATGAGCTGTGCGTAACGGTATTTGTCGTTTCTCAGGATATGACCTAGGTATGCAGTTTTACGGACTTTTACAAGTTTGAATAGTTCTCGTTCTATTCCAATCCTGCTCAAGACTTCTTCGTTCGTGGTATGCGATGACCATGGTATTTTGAGTATTCTGCGATATGTCCACATCTCGAAAGCTTCCAGCCTGTTGATTGTTTGTGTTTTTAGGGTCCATGTTTCGACTCCGTACAAGAGATCAGACCATACATAACATTTTGAGAGTCTTAAACGCAGGTCGAGACTGATTCGTGAGTCGCAGAGGAGCCTCCTGAGTCGTACAAAACAGTTTCTGGCTTGTTCTGTTTTCGATCTAATTTCTATGTCTGGATCTAGTTTGTTGTCTATCCAGCATCCCAGGTATTGAAACTTGCCCACTTCTTCTAGTATCGTTCCATTTATTTGGATTGGTTGTGGGACATTTTTTGACTTTTTGATTATCATTACCTTGGTTTTCTTCACATTTATTTTCATACCAAACTCTTCGCAGGTATTGCTTACGCTGTTGAGGAGTCGCTGCAGACCTACATCCGAGTCAGCGATCAAGACAGTATCGTCAGCGTGTCTGATGATGTTTATGTTCACGCCATTAACCTTGACCCCCTCTGAGATATCTGCCAGAGATCTGACAAATATTAGCTCTGAGTAAAGATTGAACAGTAATGGGGACAAGACGCAGCCCTGCCCAACTCCCCTGCCAATCCCGATTTGCTCTGACATGGATCCCTCTGTCCTGATTCTAGCCGTGAAGCTACTCCATCAGCAGATCGTGTCTCACTCTATGAAATGCTTTTTCGAAGTCTATAAAGCAGATGAAGATGTCTCGTTGTTGATCATAGCATTTTTGCGCCAGTAGCAGTAAGCTGAACAAAGCCTCTCTCGTGCCCATTCCGCTCCTGAAGCCAAACTGGTGATCTCCAATGTTCGCTTCGCATTTGCCAGAAATGCGATTATGAATTATTTTCAGTAGGACTTTTAATGCCTGGCTCATTGAGCTTATTAAACGCAAGTCTCCGCAATATTTTGGATTTGTTTTCTTTGGCAATGGTATGAAGATCGATTCTAACCAATCTTGAGGTGTTCTGCCAGTTTCATAAATACGGTCTCTCCCCCAACGCCAACAAATTCCGCATTTCGATGTTTTCCTCACTTGAGATCTTCCTTCAATTTTCCAATATTTTTTCCGAATCCTTGCCTTAGAAAGCATCAATTTTGATCTAAATTGATTTTCTTTATATCGGAAATAAACGACAGCAGAATAAGCTTTCTGAGATGCGTCAGCAAAACAGTGAAGCTCCATTATATTGTTGGTCGGACTTTCTATATATCTCAGGATTTTTACGTGTTGTATCTCTTCTAAACGTAATTGTATATTTTGCCGGAGATTTCTGTTTTCTACGCTTTTTCGGAGTTGTTGTAAGGCGTCGACATTAATTTCAAGCATACCAATTGCTTCTTCAGCATCATCTTCGGTCCAACGGTTTTCTTCAATGGCGTTCGTAGCAGCTGCAATCAACGCGTCTATTTCTTCACGTCGGCTCATTTTTATTCAATATCAAGAACAACGTTCTAACCACGCTCTGCTACCATTTATTTTGTAGGGAAAAGTGTCTCACCTATTCCTCACAAAATAGTGTTTTAAATTAAACTTAAAATGCAGAACACCTTTTCATCTCCGATCTCAAAACGCAACTCTTTTAGCGGAGCTGTTCATCGTCTCAAAACAGCTGATGACATAGAACAGATGGTATTAAATATAATAATTGACTGAACGAGAATTTTTCTCGCCTAGTTGGCGACAGCGTTCGACTTTAAATATAAAAGTGGCAATGTATTGGAATATTGCCACCAGAAACAGCGGTTAGTGAATATTGCTTGGAGGGGTGGAGGGGGGGATGGGGAGTTCATATTTTAATGGGCACGATTGGAAGCTGCAGTGTACAGTAGTGACAGTCCTAAATGTCTCACAGTTCCAAGCCTAGCTTTCTAATGGATGCCAAATATTACCTGCAAGAGTCCTCTTTGATTTCCACCATCAACCATTTCCACGTATGTACCAAAAACCGCTTCTTCCCCAGCCCCTGTCACTGAGCCAAGACATGAGAGAAGGTTTCGTACTGTATCATACAATCTATACCGAGGGGTGCCCACCATGCTCATAATATGCATGCGTTAGTTAATTTTGCAGTGCTCTGTGATGATCCTCATCTACCGTAAGTCCGTCCTGTCCACCATCAGAATGTTGCGTCTTATCCCTTGTATTTGCCCTGAGATAACCCGTTTGGAGTGCCTCCTAGACCGTCTGGGGCATTGTCCTGGTATATTCTCTTAGAGTCCTCTTGACCAGTGTCAGAGATGTCCCACGGTGAGGAAGTGGCCACATAGGTGCAGTAGACGAGCCGAAGCTGGCCACATGGTCCACCATCTCGTTTCCAGTTATCCTTTTATACTTGATATTTTTATTGCTATAGCCTATATCATCATCTTAAAACTCAGCTTGGAAAACCCCAGGGTCCCACCCCTTCCCACAGCATCTTATCCACACCACAAAGCTGTTGCCCTCCCGAGTTTTAGCTCCATCTGTGGGGATGTTGATACGATTAGGAGGACGAACGCTACCACTTTCACCATTCCATAGGCTTCGCTCTGGTTGTACTTTGTATTTCCTATCGAACTCGTGCCTGACTAGCATCATTTCGGTTGACTTGAATGTTTCTAAATTCGTGAATATAGTGTGTGGCACTTAGCTACTCCAAGACTGGTATGTCTACATGCCACCTCCTTGACAAATGATTCAAGGGAGAGAAGGTCAAACGTTTTCTCTGTTGTAGGATGGTGTGGATTGTATCACACCTGCTAATTATAAACACTCCAGCCTTTGTAGTTTGGCTGGGCTGCTACAGTCTTCTCGAATGGCACCCTCTTATCGATACTGACCCGCCACTACTACCTTGAGGAGTCTGCAATGTTATCCCCCGCGCCACCCAAAGATTGTGTTCCATTGATCCAAGTATGAGCACACCTGCAGTCAGGCTCGTAATTCTTTCATAAATAACGTCCATGAGCATGATCCACGATATTTATGATTCTGAAAATCGTTGGCAAAGCCAGTACAGTCCTCCGTGAGGTCCTAGCAGACCTTCGGCCACACAATGTGGGTAGTGCTCTGCATTATCTTCTCACAGTTACAAAGAACTTCAACATACTCCAATGCACCACTCCGTGCATGGTTCAAATTAACCAATATCTGCGTTCTACAATATTCATTCGCGAACATTATCCCTCCATATTTGATATTGATCGGCAAGTCGGTAACAAATGAGGAGCCGGGGGGAAAAACAATCATAGTTCTCAAAACAGCTTTTCGAGAAAAGCAAAATTTAAAGTTTGGACTTGAATAACTCGGATCAACTTATACATATAAATGTGCAATTTTGTTTATAAACAGCAAAACATCTTGTAAGATATAATCAATAATCTATAGTCTTCTATAATCAATCGAAGGAAAAAAAATTGAGTTCCGAAACAAGGTGAAAAAAATTGTCCTGTACATCATGGACGCTGAATGTTGTTCCCCAGTTTGTTTAGCCATCCGCATTTGGATGAACTTCTTCGTCCGAACTTCTATCTTCTTCAGTGGGTTTTAGTTCTGCGTAGAATCGTCTAGAGTTTGGGCTCTCAAGGAATCTTGTTAAGTGAAGGAGATCCCGCGATTTGGCGGCTTTGATCGGAACTGGTCGGGGGTGCAATATCTCCGGATGAGTATTATGACTCAATGAATTGATTATGGTTGAGGTTGTGGTGGGACGTCTTTTCTTCTTGCTTTGGGGGTATCCCTCGGCTTTTCTTTGAAACACTGAACTAGCAAACATGTTGGAGAAATATCCTACAGTCCTAAATATCTTTCCTACAGTCCACCACCTGGAACGGAGTCGGTTTCAGCCTAGAGTTACAAATGACTTCTCTCCAATCGTCAGGCGTTTCCGTGTAGGCTTTTTCATTAATCAAACTCATGTTACGGTCGCATTCGAAATAGGAATGCCCTCTGATGGGGAAAATTACCTTCACAAAGTCAATCCGACCTTATGTGTGCAAAGCGTTTTGAAGTGATGCATCATCGTTCATACCTCATCAGCTCCCTTTTTCGCCACAGATTCGTAGTAAGTGTTGAACAATGAAGTAGCATCAGCCAATATGTGTACATTAAAGCTAAAAAAATTAAGTTGTCGTTTATAGTACACATCATTTGAAGTCACATTAGAGGCAAATCTGGTGAAGGAGGGAGTTTAAATCCCCCGTCATCGGACTCTGACTGTTTTTCTCCCAAAACGCATGGACCATGATGGTTCTTCCCCAGCACGCCCTTTCGGTTGCCTCTAATATTACAGGACTACTAATGTTTTTCCTATTTTACAAGTTACCATCTGAAAGTTAACTGTAGACGCCACTAGATAGCAGCAAAATCTCAATTTTCACCGCAAGTGGACTATGATTGTTTTTCCCCCTGACTCCTCAAATCAATTCGTACCCAGTCAAGGCCGCATACTCCCAACAAGCTCACCCATGAATATGAACTATCTTGACTTGAGCTGAGAGGCTTTCCGAGCTCAGGAACGCTCTGTACTGAACTTCGTCAACAGACTAGACAGTTTCGTCAATAGGTGAACATTTTCGCACGCCGGGGAAGGACAATGCAGCTGCTTCTCTTTCGGAAATCTTTCTCTCACCAGCGAAGGGGTGGATGAGCAGAAAAAGTGGCGAAGGGGATGACGGCCGAAAAGACGAAGGGTTCGAACGAAAAGGAGCAGCGAGGATGTCGACTCGGATTGGTCGTCGTCATGGCGACCCCGCGTTATGGCCGACACTGGTAGAACGGAGGGAGGGATACGTCATCACTCCTCTCCCTCCCTTCGCTCAACAGTTCTCCACAACCCCTGCCCGCCAGCCTCACTTCGCCAACCAGCTGACATCACTTCTCTTTGTTTGTACTTCATTACGAGCCGCTATTCCCATTAGCTGTCCTCACATATCAGAATCATCCTGTAAACACACTTTTTTTGCGCACCCTCATCAAACTCTTCCGCTCGGCTCCCAATCGGATCTCCCTTGTCCCGTCCCTCACCTGAAATATGCCAACGTCCTTTTCTCTCTTCCAAATGAGCATCGCTCTGCAGTACTTTACGTCATCCATTACGCTGACGAAGGTTCCTGCACGATGTGTGTGTTTTTGTGATGTCCCGGCACAATGCAGGAATCTACCAACTGGATTACCTAGGATTTCAACTTATTGGGCTGGTTGTTGATCAGTATGCGCACATGGTTGGGTGTTAGACACTACACCCTTTTCTACGAATCCCATTGAGCTTTCTCTCCAGGCGCATTCGGCGTTACCTCTCAAGCTTCTGGTGTTGGACAATCACGAAGTTCCAACGGAAGGTGATTTCATAGCTCTGCATCGGTAACTATATTTGGGCTCAACCAACGAACTCCTGTGGCTCCTAACCTGTTATTGTGGTAAACAGCATTAGGTGCTGATGTCCAGAGGTTGGGTCAGTTCGATAATGGAATGGGCTTTGAGTCACTCAAGCTCACCTCGTGTTCCGTGCCATCAGCACCGGATGGAGGGACTCACACATCCCTCCACAAACCGGACCAGTCATACAGAAAGTACGACTTTGCAGGACCACTACGACCACTACACCACCACCAACCCAGGCAGCATCAAGCCAGCTATCCAAAAACCTCATTAGCCCCACAGGGAATACACGTTTATCACTAGCAGCGCGTAGTAAATCTACCTGCTGACCTCATAAAATTAAGGCAATTAACGGGGAAAAACGTTTTTTTGAGAGGTGGCGAGTCATTGCATTGTCATGGCAGAGATCTTCAATTCCCTGACCCTGGCTGTCAGCCAGTCACCAGCAGATTATCAACGGACGGACTTCAATGCAGGTTTCGACCGAATGAAAAGCTGTTCAACAGTGTTATAGCAGTTCAATGTACCAATGCGAGTAAAGTGGCTTTGGGTGCTGCGTGCTCACCACCACAGAATGGACAAGTAACGAGCACTGCACATCACAGTCGGTGCCCAGAATGAAAGGAATCACTATCAAACTAGAAAAGAGGAACTTGTCGAGAAAGCAGGGAATATCTTCCCACGGTGCAACGCACAAACTTCAAATCGATGGTTTGCATAAGAGGCTAGAGCAAACTTAGTAGCCCCTCCTTATTAATTACTGAACAGAAAACAGCCAAGATAATGCTGGTGCGTTGTTCAGAAAACTGTGTGTGGCGTCCGTCTTCTCCTGAGAATTATGGAGCAACAGTGGTAATGGTCAATGTGGTGGGGGAGGAGAGTTATCTTTTGAACGAAACCTTTGACCCACACTACACACATTAAATTTACACAAAAAATTTACATTTTCGTGTCACAAAAATGTGTTTTCTTCAGATCTTTACGTTTTGAGGCCTAATGAGTCTCAAACCCCCAATTTCGGCGCGGTCCGTGCGTGTGTGTCTGTAGTTCGATTTGCGGGAGAACGGCTGAACCGATTGAGCTGGTTATTTTTTTGTTTTGTTCATTATTTTTTGTAGACACCAAAATAAGGTTATGGACGATTTTGGTTGATGGGAAGGAAGGGGGGACGAAAATGTACCAAAAAACGAGTTTTATGCATTTTTCTTAAAAACCGCTCTAACGATTTTGATTAAGCTTTCAAATTATTTTCTAGTAATCAATACCTAACTTTTCTCTCTTAATACACACCTCCATGAAAATATAGGGTACAGAGATACAGGACTATGAAGCAAAAATAGGTTTTTTTTGCCAAAACGGCTTCTCAATAATTTTCACCAAACTCTCAGGTTGTTTTCAAATAGTTAATACCTACATATTGTTCTCGATAAATGTTCCTCTGACAGTCCATTGAACAGAGATAAAAATCAAAATGTGTCGCAAAATAACGTTTTTTCGAACGTTTTCGTAAATGCCAGAATTTCTTTTAGTCACCCATACCCATATTTTGTTCTCCATAACTATTTCTGTATATAAATGTTGAACGGAAGGTCGAATATTAATTTTTCGGTTTTCCAATTTTCTCAAAAACGGTTCCTACAATTTCGATCAAACTTACGGAGTACTCTCAGCTAACTAGTCCCTACATTTTGTTCTCCATAAATGTTTCTGTAGAAATGCGTTGAATGAAGATATAGCGCTCGCATATATAGCTGGTTAGTAAATATCTGGTGCGTAGCAACACACAACTTTCCGCCACCCCCGTGATTTCGAACACCAGCTATATGCGGGCGCTATATCTTCGTTCAACGCACTTTTACAGGAACATTTATGGAGAACAAAATGTAGGGACTAGTTAGCTGAGAGTACTCCGAAAGTTTGATCGAAATCGTTAGAGCCGTTTTTGAGAAAATTGGAATACCGATAAATTAATATTCGACAAATCTCCTTTTCTGAGTTAACTTGGCTTATATCTCCGTTCAACATATATATACAGAAATAATTATGGAGAACGAAATGTTGGTATGGGTGACTAAGAGACAATACATTAGAATTTATCACATCTGGTGAAGAAGTTACGCTGGAATTTACGGAAATGTTCGAAAAAACGTTATTTTTGACACATTTTGATTTTTATCACTGTTCAATGGACCGTCACAGGAACATTTATCAACGACAATATGTAGGTATTAACTATTTGAAAACATCCTGTGAGTTTGGTGAAAATCGCTGAAGCCGTTCTGCCAAAAAGCGTAAAAAACCTAATTTTGCTTCAGGGGACCATATCTCCGTTCACCGTATTTTCATGGAGATATGTATGGAGAGGAAAAGTTAGGTATTGATTGGTAGAAGATAGTTTGAAAGTTTAATCAAAATCGTTAGAGCCGTTTTCGAGAAAAATGCGAAAAACCCTAGTTTTTGGTACATTTTCGTCCCCCCCCCCTTCCCATCGACCGAAATCGTCCATAACCTTATTTTGGTGTCTACAAAAAATAACGAACACAACAAAAAAAGAACCAGCTCAATCGGATTCGCCGTTCTCCCGCAAATCGAACTATAGACACACACACACGGACCACGCGCCGAAATTAGGTTTTTTAGACTCAGTAGGGTCTGAAACGTAAAGATCTGAAGAAAACTCAAATTTTTTGTTTGGGCCGATTACTATACTTTCCTTCCCTTCGGGTAGTGGAAAGTAAAAAGAAATGAAATTCTCGTCGAGTAAAATAAACATAATCATTCCAATATGCGCCAAAGAAAAGGTTTATAGTGGAGTTCCAACCAACTAAACACTGCCCTTTTACGTTTGACCTGAGGCGTTATCTTCAGTTTTACGTCAATTTTGTTGTAATGAAGTTGATGCGGGGGCACTGGAATCACGAAGATACGAGTATATACAGCTCGCGATCGCGTAAACGTCGGACTGGATTCCTAGTCGGACGAACGAAACTACGCGCTTGGGATTCCCAAATATTCGAACTGGATAAGCGACTTTCAACATGCACTTTCCGGATTACCAGGGAGAAATCGACAAATGGTTCGGGTGGTTAGACGATCTTCAGGGCGAGAACTGACGAGCTTGTATTGAAATTTTATCACTGTTTTAAGGTAATAAATTTGTATTTAGAACAGAATGCGAAAAGGAAAAGAACGAGATAAATGACACGACACCATTTTACCCAGATTTTAGGAGACGAATTGAAAAAGATCCAGCTGGCATAAATAAATGCGTTGCCAATGGTGATGAGTAAGGCGTTGGAATAACAAACGAGACTAGTGTCCCATTCCAATAGCTTGAAGCGTGAAGGCACTGCACTGAATGTTCATTACGTAATGAAGCAGAAGAATAAAGAAAGGACTCTTACGACTAAGGACATACAACGCAGTTTGCCGAAAAACATCGGTTCTGGTTCATTTTGAGGGCTGGAATTACGGACGCTCAAACACAGGCTTTATCTAGAAGTGTCATTTGGTTCGATAAAAGTGGAGTACCTAAACCATCGGAACCCGTTAAGTTTGGGTGAAGTTAGGATAACGTCTAAAGTGGGACGTTACCAAAGAATCGGTTTTCAAATAACAACACAAAAATGATTGGAGAAAAACGAATAGTGCACTTATTCGTCCCATTGGGCGGATATTCGCCGGAACCTCAGGAGCAACTGCAAATAATATGAAGTTGTTGGTTGAATTAGACTTGAAAAAGGTTGGATTTGGTTAGGAAAAGGCGGGAATGTGTATAGGATTAGTACTAGACTGTGATATAGGTTAGGGATGCTGTGTGGAGGGGGGAGGAATATCCAAGTACTCTCCCCCTCCCCCCAGGCAGCCTTTGTGTTAGTGCTACGTGTTATATGCTTTGTTTAGCTTTCCATACAGGTAGCTCTAGGATGGGTCAGGCCATGGAGCACCAGCTCCGCCAAACCCGCCCGGACCAGATCACGCCCAGGGATCTCCAATCAAGAGGAGCAGTCTACTTGGTCAGACGTCCGAATAGTGGGAAAACTCCAAATTACGAGAAGAGGGTGCAGAGTACCTAGCCTGACGAACTGTGTGCCTTACCTCTACCCTTGCACTATTAGAGGAAAACAAAAATGAACAACTTAGGCAGAAACCAAAACCTGGCTCCACCACGAGGCCCAGCCTGGACATGCCAAGAGGCATGACTGATGCCTGGAGGGCAGGGGGCCTGCTGTTCCCAGGCACGCGGGAAGGCGAGTCACTGCTAAGGCGAAGGCGTCCTTGCAGTCAGAGGAGGCCATCGTAGTGCTGACGGGTTGATATAGGCCACAGAAGAGGCCTAGGCGCAACCGTCTCCCCACTGGTCAGGAACAGCAGGTTAGGAAAAGGTTCAACTTGGCTGGAAAAAGTTAACTTTTGTTTGGAAAAGGTTGAATTTGGTTGGAAATGCTATATTTTGACCCACTGTTTATAACAGAAAGAAGAGCTAATAACAATTTTTATTGTCATTTGCGTTTTGTTGAACCCATAATTTGTAAAATTTGACTCATGAAGGGAAGGAAACATTAAAGAAACAGTTTTATGTGTATCAGCGTTGTTGGTAATTCCGAAGCTGAATTCCCCTTGCTCCATCGCTAACTGTAACGAATTCGACCTCAAATGTGCAACTCTGTGCGGTATTTGGACACTCCAACTCGGAGCCAGTCAGACTAGTATATTTTCTCGCTCCTCTCAGCGCAGTCCCTCGCTCCCTCGACTCGCTATCTCTCTTCCTCTTAGGCTCCCAGCCAACCCCATTATAAATAGTTTATATTCCAATCCCGCATTTCCTATCGGGTCGGCAGTTCGTTACCTTCGGCTTCATGGGGGGAGAAAAGCGGAGAAAAACGAGAGATGCAGTTAAGTTGCCTGTTGGGAAGAGGGGGAGAGAGAGGGAGAGAGAGAGAGAGAGAAAAAAAAGAGTCGCTCGAGACTAAATATATTCCTTTGCCTCTTCTCTCCTCGCTCTCTCTCACTCCGAATAGCCGACCGAGTTGAGAAATAAATCCGCTTTAATGGCGACGTCGTCCTGAACTTCAGGAGGCGACTTTATCTTCTCTTATTTACCACCGAGCGGTTCGTGTCTTACGAAAAATCCTTCTCCTCGACGACGTCTTTTGAGACGATCTCAACCGTCCGGCGAGAGGGAAAAGACAACCTAAATTTCAGTTGTTCACGGGAACATTAGTTGCAGTCATAACACGAAGTGTGGTAATGTAAAAGTGGTAAGCACGAGAGGAACCACTATTTGACCAGATCGCACGGTGGGTTAGCTGTGAAACCTCCTCACACTTCAGAAGACAGAGATAGTCCTGGCGAACACGCGGACAACGGAGACTCTCCAGACTCTGACTCAAGTTTCAAGTCAATTCCAACTGCTCTATGTTCATTCTAACACCATCGACCTAATTACAAGACAGTGCGAGGACGGAGACCGGTGTTGTCACTGCAGGGGGTATCTGGACTACGATAATAGTAATTATTGACCGCATTCTGAACTCACTTAAAGCACGAGCGAGTAATGCGAGTGTTGGATTGGATGGGAGCTCATTGACTGACCCTCGCCCTGCAAAAGCCAGAGCTAGTCCTAATGAAGACTCGAAACATGAAGAATCTCCTCTCCATTCGCGTAGAGATTCAGTTCTATATTTGGGCGAGATGGTGAGAACCACATGACGTTCGGTAAAGCCACTACAGTAATGACCAGAACAAGTACGAGTCGGGTGCTTATGACCGTCGTACAGTACAACCTTTTATCGGTGATATCAGTGTTCCAGAAAAACATAATTAGTCTTATTGTTAGATTTCAACGAACGTTCTTGGTTGATGATAAATATAATAATACTTATAACAATAGTGAAATTAATTATACTAAATTACAATGATACTTACAATTACACGTCAATAAAACTAAAATATTATTTTTAACAATATAAAGATACGTCCGGTGCAATCAAAGAGAAAGTATCATTTTGTAAAGTAGATGTACGGAATCGAAAAATAAGATATTTTAACGAGAAAATTAGTAAGAAATTGAGTTAGTCTGTTTCCGTTCTTTACGAATCTGTAATTTAATGGCTGTTAAGACCCACAATCCCCAGTTCCCAGCACAAGAATCCTATTATTGGGAATTGACACGTATTATGTTATCTCTTGTAAAGTTATACAGAGTGAGCCATAACAAATGGTGCAGTTTCGAAGGGGTGCTGCATGCCTTGTAGTGGGGTTAACGACCTGGGAGGGGTCTCATTGTGCCCGGGCAGTGGTCCCGTTTTCAGTCGTTACAATGGTTTGTATATTGTGGAGTCAGAACTCGGCTCAGGAACGTGCAGGAAAGGTGAGGGAGTGGGAAGCGCCACTTCGAACGTCGCATAAATGCAAGGATCCGGCAGTCGCAGGCTGGTCTCTGGACAGCGGCGAGGCCGTTTCGGAAGCTGATAGCGAATCACCATCTCGACCCTCTCCACGCAGGAAACAGAAAAGTTGATTTTTTTTCATTGAATTCTGGGCATCCCGTTGGATCCCAGACGCAGGTGCGGAATCAAATAATTAAACCACCGTCATTAAATTTATTCAATCATTGATATTTCACATTACATTGTTTTTTTTTATTCGAAGAGGTTTATTTTTTTCGTATGAGCCCTAGAGAGGAATAGGACGATAGGTCCCCACCCCTGAGAACCCTTTTTCAACGGGTATTGACGCAATTAAAGACTTAAGGAAAATAGGGCCCCACAATATAATGATGTAGTAAATGCAAAAAAACGGTGTTGTGGGCTGATTCACTGAGCAGGAAGTTGCGCCCTCAACATTGTTTGCTCACACTGCACATACTGCACCGTTTCTCTAGAAGCGGGTGTTGGTGGTGGCGTGTGATATTGCTATCCACACCAGGCAGCAGGTGGAAAGAGCTGTACCCATCAATAGGGCAACCGGAATGCCTTCAGAAGAAAGAATGTGACCCTTAAGAGGTCAACCCAGAACGGCCAGTGGCCCAGGAAGCTGATTCCAGCATCTGGTCCATGGCCCAGGGGGCGCCACAGTGTTGTGGATTTCTACCTCGCGCAGATCCTAACACAAAACGGAGCATGTAGCACCCCCGTCCGCTGCAAAATTCTCATGAGATTGAAGAGTACAAGAAAGAAGAGCTGCCTTCGCTGGTACCCCTCGTACCTGCACCGAATTGGCAAGGCTGTAAGCCCAAACTGCCTGCACTGCATAGTGAATAATTCTTCCTGTGCCAAAGGTGGGCAGAATGGTGGGGCGCGATAGAGGACACATTGGGCTTGCACACACCAGAAGCATTTGTCCACTCCATGTTGAATGCCGAGGAAAGCTGGATTTACATTGCTCAATTTGCAAGGGAAGCGCTCAGCCAGAAGAGAATGGAGCTTACTCAACCAGGGTCAGGAGCTTTCAAGGATGAAGAATGAAAGCATGAAGGAAAGACCTCTCCTGAAGCTCCAAAGCTGTTATGGCGTGAGGGCCAATATGCAATGTGCTAAACACCTTTGGGGGGGTCTCAATACAGAAGAGTAAAAATCGTGGGGCCACTATGAGCAGACAGCTCCATCAGGTACGACTGGTTTGCTCTTGGCTCACAGCGTGGCTTGCTTACGCTTTTCCTCGCGTTTAGGAATTGATGTGATGTGCCGCAGTTAAAGTTCCCAACCCAAACCGAATAGAATCATTCTATAGTCAAACGAGAGTAAAAAACGAGAGCCAAAAAATAGTATGTAATGGTCAGAAGATCGCGCTTAACACCATAACTGATAGCAAAGGTTGGATTCAAGCTTAACAAGCCGTAGTGCAACCGGACCCAAGTCTCTTCCCTAATCTTGAGGTTCTCAAACCACATCACTGATATTACTTAGGCCCTTCCCAACAGGACATTTGGTATAAGGACCTTTTACTTTGCGAGGAGCTCCTACGAAGATAAAAGGACCTCAGGAGCTGATCAAGACAAGACTCGAGATCCAGAAAAGATTTTAGGTATTATTTAGTATTACATATTCAGCTGAAACGTTTCTTTGTTTTCTTCAGATCTTTACATTTCAAAAGCTACTGAGTCTAACCTATTTACACATGAGGCTCGTGGTAAACACCCCTGGGCTCGCAGATCTAAGATACCAGGGGTCTAAATCGTCTTTTCATCCAGAGTTTCACTCTTGGAGATTTGAACATGCTTATACCAGAGACAAGACTGCGCAACTCGAGAGATTGGCTCACAACCAAGTTCTGTACACCCAGCTCAGTCGGGTAAAACGCCGTTTTGAGGAATTGCTGTTACTACGAATACATAATTGGCAGATAACATAATAACTCGACCTTCCTGACAAGATATTACAACTCAAACCTTGTCGGCTTGGCCCTTCCTATTTATAATTTTACAACACCTTTATTTTTTTACATTGTTTTCTCATTTTATCAAACCAACAACAATAAATAATGTTCGTCTGGTCACGTTCTTTCTCACAGTAGATTCACTACACGTACGAAGTTGCTGCAGCGGTATTGTATCTTTATTTAAAGACAACTAATTCTTTGAAGGAAAAATATATTTCTCAACGGCACCGATCGCTATAAAGTCACCTGATTCTGTCTTGCAAATCTACGTATAGCTGACCCCGCATAATAACGTCTTCTCGTGTCAGTTATATGTCAGGTATTTGCTGACGAGGGAGTGTGGGTTACGGGTGATTTCCCTACCTTTAAGCGCATTGAGGAGCGCTCGCCACCAAAGTAGGGAATGAGACCGCAGGAGCGCGCAGCAGTTCATTTCAGTGAGATACGCGATTTTGGCGAAAACTAACCCTAAAAGGGCATATCAGACTTACAACTAAGAAGTCAAAGAATGTGCAAGAGATGGCTTTAACTCGAATGGCCTGCGGTCTTATCAGACAAGACATCTCTTATGGTGACACAGAGCTGCCATCAGAGAGAACTGAGCAAAGGCTAAGGCGCTTGCATAACCGGGGTGAGACGGACGTAAAAAGTAAGCGAAGTGATCGGTAGCGAGACTTAGTTTGTTCGTTGTTTCTTCGACGGAATGTGCCAACGTCTAATGACATTCCTCAGTCTCCCATCCGGACAGGTTTATGGTCAGTCAACGAGGTGACGACTTGGAACGAGGGAACTGGAAATAACGGCCGTTAGTGAGCAGTGACTTGTAAATCGCTTCCAAGGAACCTTTTCATTTTCGATTATAACTTAATTGAAATGTCGTTCTGAAGAGGGGGAAAAACTACGTGGAAATAAATTAAGATAACAACGCAGTTAACGCGGAGTTTTCTCTTGTTTCCTCCGCCTTCCCGACGACTCTAACTGCGCGCGCAGCCGGTTTTTCCCCCCACGTCGCCGTAAATCCTCGTTCCGACCCCGTCTAGAGACAAATGTAACTGCGGACTTTATTTCTTTTTCCTCGTACGTCGAGAGAATAAAAAAAACGGTAGGAAAAAGGAGGCGGAGGTTGAAGAGAATAAATAAGTGGACTCAGCCGGCGAGGCCCGAAGTAGAGGGCCTGAGGAGGTTGAGGAGACAGAAGGCCTGATGAACGGCTTCATTTCCTACTGAGCCGACAAAGATGCGTTGCCATTGGAGAACCAAGCACCCCTCCTTGTCGTATCAACTCACGAGCAACATCCACCAGCGACTCAGGGTAAGGTTCGCGGGATTTATGAGCGCACCTTCCCAACTAAGGAGATCCATAAACAGTTCAAGAGGCAATCCGGAGAACTTACCTGGGGCTCACATGCGACACCCCTCGTTCCTCCTTCGTCCCTCCGCCCTTCGACCCTTCACGCGCGATACGACGTTAAGTTATTCGGTTATAAAAATAATAAACGCGATACGGAGCGAACGGATTTCTTATGGCGAGCTGAGAACCGAGCTAGCGAGTTGGTGGTAAAAAGAGGACAACTGAATTCGAGCGAGTGGACAAAAGGTCATCCTGCGTGTGGTCCTTTTAATTAAAACGGTGGAGCTGCTCAGGTCGCTCAGGTTCAGGTATTTGTTCAGCTTTCGCCTTCCAGCTCTCGTACCGCACTCGAAGGGCCTCCGTGTAGTCCATAAACGATATCCAAAACAAAGAAAATTGATACATCACTAGAGCTTAACCCAAGACAACTTCCACCCTTGGTGTGGCTGAGTTTTCTCATATTAGGCCAGACTCAGGGATTTACTCTTGCGTATTGAGAATCAACATTGGCACATTGCATCAGGTAGCCCTCACGACACTTTCATCCCCCGTTCACCCTCACGAGAACCCAACAGTACG
Organism: Pachypeltis micranthus; assembly: GCA_020466155.1. Lineage (NCBI taxonomy): Eukaryota > Metazoa > Arthropoda > Insecta > Hemiptera > Miridae > Pachypeltis > Pachypeltis micranthus. The sequence continues at coordinate 3,528,333 of CM035779.1, read as the reverse complement.
TCGCCAGTCCAATACATCCTCCAATGGAGGTACAGGAGCAGTCTTTCCTCCATGTCCTTATCCTCTACCCCTGCGGGATACTGGCCTCGGATCATCAACCTGCGCTAAGCACTGTCAAGGTAAATTGAGTAATGCACCTCCAGTTTGGATCGGAATTCAGCATTGTGCAGACGAACACTTTTGGCACGAGAAGATTGTATGACGTGGGAAGCGTTATCCACCAGTGCCCAACAGTTTAGACGCTTTTTTCTGTTTTTTTCAATACTTGTCTTGTTTGGAATTGGGTTAGGTAGAAATCATCCCAAGCCTAGCACTGCTCCAGCCATGGAGCAATTGCAGTAATTGGCCGCCCCGTGAATAAGATAAGGGTGTTAAACATCTTGCACCAATATCATCCTTGTGGATGCTGAAGACACGAATTGTGAGTATGGTGACACCAATTCCCGGTCTTACGAAGGACATGTTGCCGCACGGGTGGTACAACTTTAAATAGAAAAAACCGAAAATTTGAAAAAGGAATGCGAGTTGTTGCAGTGGCGTCAGGAAGAACGGTAATAACGAGCAACCAGTTGTGGTGAGAAGTTCTAGGTGAGGAAAAAACGCCACTTGACTGTTGCACAACTGACAAGTATAAAATGATGAGCGATTGATAGTTGAATGAGTAGGGACCGATGAAACGACCAATGTAAATCGACTAGTGCAGCACTAGTTTGCAACGGACTCCGTACAGTGCGGACGAACGGCTCCGGTGTCCAGTGAGCGCACACTTGGTACGAGAAGATGGCATCGGAATCATCACTCACCATTGCCCAATATGGCAATGTGACCCCTCCCAGCGCGGTACTGGCATTTTTGCTCGGTCTTTATGCCATTTCCCTACGTCCCCGGCTTGGGATCGAGTTTGTACGTTCTGGAATTAGTAATTTAATATTGATGAAAATGGCACATCTTATTTCCGGCCCATTGAGTTTTGTATTTAACTTAGTTTTCTCATATGGTAAATACCCAACGCTGTTCAAAAATACTGTTGTCGTTCCTCTGTATAAGTCAGGTATGGAAAGAACAAATTAGGCCCATTGCACTAACGATTTCACTTTCAAAGATATTAGAGAAGTGCCTGAAGAATAGGATCGTATCGTTCTTGGACAAGTTTGACATTTTGTCTGATAATCAGTACGGTTTTCGTGAGGGGATGGGTACTGATCATGCTCTTTTTAAATTAAGTAGTATTATTACCAACAAGTTAGATGAGGGTTATCTTGATTACGGAGTTTTTCTGGATATTAGAAAGGCTTTTGATTCGGTCAACCATTCGAAATAACTGAGTAAGTTATATAAATATGGGATAAGAGGTGTGTTCGACGCAAAGCGTCGAAGTGGTCCGAGTCTTTGACCTCGGACTTCCCCACGTCAATGTCTCCGACCGCCTAATTGTCTCCAACTATTTGAATACCTGCCCCTCACCCGCGGGAATCCCTCAGCTGCGGGTCCTCCAGCCCCGTTTCTTAGGTTTTCCCCTTTCTTTATTTCTTTCTCCCAACGTCATTTTCCTATCGACGACAGAGCTCTTCCAATATCATTCTGCTTCCAACTATCACCCCAGTAACTTCTCACTTTCTCATAAAGTTGCCCGCGCCAGTTCACGCGTTCCGAGTACTGCCCTTGTGTCGCCCAGTTGCACTCCATCTCACCTCAATTTCAATTCTACTCAATTCCACACGCACATATAATACAGTCCTCCTCACGCTCACCGAGTTTCAGTTTCGTTGCGATCCCCAGCTCCTCCCATTCTTGCACCTAACAAGGTGTACCCCTTCAGCTGGTTAGATCTTACTTGTTGGACCGCCCTCAGGTGACTCGAATTAATGGAGTACTCAGTGATAGTGTTGTGGTAACCTGGGGAGTGCCATAGGGGACTGTGTTAGGCCCTATTTTGTTTCTATTGTACATAAATGTATTGCTAAATTTGGGAATTGAAGGTGAGATGTTAGGATTTGCTGATGATACTGCCATTATATTCTACGCAAGGGATCAGCATCGGTTACTTGAGACAATGAATTATAACTTGTTTTTAGTAAAGCACTGGATGGATGCTAATTACTTGGGCCTTAATGTGGACCTTTAAGACCTATTTAATGCGTTTTTCCTTTTCTAATCGTGGGTATTCCGATCTGTCAGGTGTGTCTTTTCATAGTTATGAGTGCTTCCTTTACAAGGAATCTTGTAATTGTATAAATTTGCCGTTGGTCCCTAAATGTACCTGGGAGTTCTATTTGACGACAATCTTAAATTTAATTTCCACATCGAGTCTCTGATTATCAAATTAATGAAGTTTTTCTACGTTTTTAAAGAGGCTAGACATTTTTTGTCATTCCGTCAGCTCCTTTCTATTTATTTTAGCTTGGTGTTTTGTTTACTTAAATATGGCATTGTTGTGTGGTGTAGTGCCTACAAATCTCTGCTGGCGTCCTTGCAGGTCGTTTAGTACATTGTAATTTGAATTGTTCTTCAGAAAAGACCCCTATACCCAAGATTCTGATTATACCGGGAATTTAATGTACTTACCGTGGGAGAACTGTTTTTGCTGCAGTATTTTACTGTTTGAAACCGGCATTCGGCCGGAGCACAGATATTTTACTCCTCACACGCGCACTGCGCTGTCGTCTAATATTGCTCTACCTAAGGTACACGCGGAGAGAGCGAGGAGGAACGCTTATTATAGGGCTCTTCGTTTCTTTTACTCTTATAAAATTAACCTCGATGATTATGAGTTTAAATGCCTTTAAAAATATGATATTATCTAGGATGAGAAGACAAGATTAAATCTTACACAAATTTTGTAATATCAGATTTGTAGCTATATTATTTTGGCTAGGATAAGAAGATAAGATTTGTAATTTGAGCTTTGTAGCTATATTCTTTTGGCTGAGATAGAGCAACTCCACCAGCGCCCACAAGTTCGAAAGAACTTATTGTGTTGGTGGACGGGATTTTATATCGTACATTTGTTTTCAACATGTTGTATTATTGTTATTCCTGTCAATAAATTTGGTTTAAGGTTTAAGGTTTAAGGGAGGTCCAGGAACGTTATCATCTTTGTTATGGAAATGCTGATAGTACTTGTTCTTAGTGCTTTGGAGTGCTCTCACACACAAAGGGCCACTTTTTTCTTTGCCACTTTCACTTTTTTCTACATCGCTCGGTAAACACGGAAATCCTGCTTTGGCAGTGTGGACAGCGGAGCATGATGCCAACAACTAGGTCAGAGCCTATCTCCCCAACACAGTCTGTGAAAACCAGCCTTTCATCCGTTCAACGACAGCACTGGAAGAAGGTGCGTTGCAGTAGGCGCCCTCGCTTCTTGCACCTTACCTACGCAGTAAATGTTCTGTTATACAATATATACGGGCGTCTCGCAATAATGCTTCCTTCCTTCCAATTGTACCGCCTGACTCCCTTTAAAGGCACCGGATGATCGTGGTCTAGTGGATAAGACATTGTTCATACTTCTCGACGTAAAGTCGAGGATTGTGGATCGGAGATCCGGCGCGATTGCCGTAATTTTTACCTGAGTCAGCGAATCCCCAAACGTCTCTGAAACCCCCCTCGTAACATTGGTGGCAGTGATATACCAACAAGTCCACGCTCCTTCATTCCAAGAAAAAGAAGAGGGCCTGAGAGAAAAAATTAAAAAATTAAGAGAGAAAATAATGAGACAAGTTCATGGGTCCGAGATTCGCTGAGCTGTGAAAGTTCCAGCGGAGACAAAAATGGTGACGCGCCTACTACAATGTGAATGAAAAAGTAAGCGCCCTTTCCTTGTCGCCCTCGCGTTCCCCGAACCTTTGATCGGATTTTCCGGGGATTCGCTCAACTCTCAAAAAATCCGTTCATTAAAAGTCGTCTGCTCCAGGAGCAGAGGCTACCGGTGAGGGGGGAGATGTACCTTCTGACTCCCTTTAAGGGCACCGGGTGATCGTGGTCTAGTGGATAAGACATTGTTCATACTTCTCGACGTAGAGTCGAGGATTGTGGATCGTAGCTCCGGCGCGATTGCCGTAATTTGCCTGAGTCAGTGGATCCCTAAACGTCTCCGAAACCCCCCTCGTAACACAATAAACAAAGCATCACGTACTCGGTTCCGTTCCCATAAATAGCCAAAGCCCACAGGTACAGATAGAAAGAGGAGCGAAGTGGTGCCGCAGGAGTCCGTAAGAAGAATAGCCTGTACGGGACGGTTGCGGATTTGAGGAGGGCTCTCAACTCCTAGGTTCAGCTGGCGGCTGACGAGGTCGAGCAACAGATCCCATAGACCGAACTAAGGATCTGCGCAGAAAAACTGCGCGAGCTTGGAGAATCAAATGGTGCGTCCCGACAACCGACAAACTCCCCACTTCCCGATGTACCAGCGACTGACAGACGGACGTACTACAACCTGGAGAGCACACCCCCGTTACCGCAAGTGCCAATGGACGCGAGTGGTAACCCGAGTTGAGCAACCACTTCGTCCAGCACGGCCTGCATAAAACGTATGTAGGCCGACGTGCGCCAGATGATGTTAAGGGGTGTGTTCCTCACGAAGAAGCGGAAGGAAGTATTATTGCGAGACGCCCGAACATATTTTATAACAGTACGCATGAAACAGGCCATAGCCCGTTAGCATCTAATAGCTCCCCACGCTGTGTCGACGCTCCAGCCATGGCCGTATCTTTTTGATGATTCGCCTCGTCTATCTTCCGCGGCTCTCCTGGCACCACTAAGTAGTTACCAATCGTGCCTGTAACATCAATCCCCCCTATGCCCCAAGATCGAGACTGCGCACCTTCATCCGGCCCCTGCAAGGGTTAGCGGAAAGAATACTTGACGACGTGGTTACTTGACACGGAGCAATTGGATACTGGTAGTTGTGAATGGTGGGTTGTCGGCGTCAGTGAGGAGAGTAGACCACGATGGGTCTGAGGTAAGTCGTAGGAGGGAAGTTAATTGTAGGTATCAAACGAGAGAACCGGACGTGCCCGAAAGTACTCCCTAAGTACTCATAATTATTATAAATACACTGGATGTGATGTACGACAAATGACTCAGCTGATTTCAAGGACCCAATACATCAATTGCAGTAGAAATTACGCGAATTTTGAGTGATAACAGGATAAGCTACGTAGGGAGGTCCATCCCTGCTAACATTTAATTAAACTGAGTGAATAGCGCGGGATGAATGTAAAGAGCAGTTCGTATGCCCTTGTTATTGACTGGCAGTTCTCGCATTCCAATCAGACGCTCTCCCACTTTCCGAGTTTTAAATTAAAAAAAATCCCTCCCCATCAGAAGACCGTAGCCGCTCACCAAACAGCCTCTCACTTTAATCAGGTTTTCTCTTTTCACACCGACGATACTGCGGTTGTATTGTACTCGTATACAGAAGCGCTGGATTCCGAGCTTCCTGGGAGTTAGGCTCAATGTATATTCATACCTCTTGCAGCCCTTCCCAATTGCCTTCCGCTCAGTTCGCTCGCAGTTTCCGCCTCAATTCAATTTATCGCCTCGATTTAATTGCGTTCTCTTCCTCCAACCCCCGCACAACCACTTCGACTTCCACTGTTTCACACTCACCTTATTTTCCCGAGATAAACCTGTTCGCACTCCATTCCAGCTTTTCATTAATTGCAACACCTCCCCACACCGACTTTCCCTCCGCAAATACTGTTTTTTTTTTTTAAAGGATGGCAGCGATGGAGAGAAAGTTTCTCAGAAGGCAATGTTAGTGGCAACTTGTATTATCTCGATCCACCTTTTGGTGGCCAAGCAATAAGAGCTGTCCATCAAAGAATGAGAATTGGATTGAATCGGTGGACAAGGCAGCTCATACCAGCGCTTGGGGGATGCCACGACCAGGTGGATTTCTACACGAGACATGGACATTTAGGGCGTCCTGCAGCTAATTGGTAAAGCTGCAAGCCCAAACTGCCTTCAACGCAATGGTGGAGGATGCTTCCCATGCCATCTTCTTATGAGACAGCAAGTAAGGAATTCAACCCGTCTGGTGACTGCGAGCGTTGCCTTCGCCTTTGAACAGGAAGATACAATGAGCATTTTCGCCTGTATTAGTCGGGCCTGTCCGTTTTAGGCGACTTTTGGAGGATACTATGTGAAACTCAGGCACAATGGTATTCTGTGCCCCTTTTCCTAGGTATTTCATTGACCTCTATGAGTCGGTATCGAAACTAGGGAAACCCTATTATTGGCACCGAGCTGTTTGAGTGTCTGAAGATGTTCTCAGGGGAGCGTTTGACAACCTTTGGTGGTCAGCGCTCCTTAATATACTTAAAGGATGGGGAATCCCCCGCAACCTGTACTCGCTCGTCAGAAGTCACCAGTCAGTTAGAACTGACACGTATGAGTTCTTCCCCAAACATCTGTGAACGTCTTTCAAGACCTGTCTAAAGATGTTCCCATGTCAGCCAAGGCGTGAAGGTGTAGGCCGAGATGGTCTTCAAGGCACCTGGGCTTTAAAAGGGGGGCTAACGCAATCGGCCAAACTCACGATCATGGAGACTGATCAGCCAGATGTTGCCATCCCTCGAAGGAACCTTGCGACCTCACATACAGACAATAAGGACCACGCAGGATGTCATTGTTGAAGTCGGTAATGTTTCTCTGCACGTCGTAGCAGTACTGATTGACATCAGGGAAGCATTTGACAACCTTTGGTGCCCAACGCTCTTCACTGAGCTTGAAGGTACGTTAATTCCTCGTAACTATACCCTGTGCACGGTAAATCTGTCAAATCAAGGCAAAAACCCACCATGTGGCTTGAACTGTCCCCCAGTTAACCCTCGTAAAGGGAAAAGTAAATAGCCAAATGACATTACACTTTGGTGACCTGAGGCTCTTTGTTGAGAAGCCAATGAAGTACTTACGAATCAATATAGACGAGAGGTAGTGTTTCAGCCAACTCCTCCAGTTCCTCCAAGGCACTACCATTGCATTGTTTGCCTCACTACAAGCCATTAGTGAGGCCACTTGGGGAGTGTGTTATTGTGGCACATTCCTCATGTACAAGGCCCTCTACCTAGGCGTGATTGGCGATGCCTGGAGAAGCAAACTCACAGTCAATCAAAAGAGTGGCCCAATGCCAGAGATCTGCGCTCCTGTGGATCACCAAGGCCTATAAGACAGGCCTCTCTGTCTGTCTCTCTCTTCTTCTCTTTCTCTCTTTCTTTCTTTCTCTCTTTCTTTCTCTCTCTCTCTCTCTCTCTCTCTCTCTCTCTCTCTCTCTCTCTCTCTCTCTCTTTCTCTCTCTCTCTCTCTCTCTCTCTCTCTCTCTCTCTCTCTCTCTCTCTCTCTTTCTCTCTCTCTCTCTCTCTCTCTCTCTCTCTTTTAACTCCACCGTCTTAGTCATGATCTTTTCGTCAAACTTCGACATTCTTAGGCGGACCATACTGATGCCAACACTCAGGTCCCTCAGCATTTCCAGTCTGGTCTTCACGAAAAGGTACGTGTATGGGAAGGCCACAAGCCTCTACTTATGCCCCGATCTTTATTTTAAACCTCAGCTCGCAGCATAAAGTGTTCTCTGAGGACACCATGCGTAGGTTGCACACTGACGACCTGCGGATATGTCCATCCTGTTGCCCAAATAGTATTGGCAAGGTAGTATTGAAGAAACTCCTGAAGGGACTGAGAGAACGGGAAGACACATGGAATGGAAATTAATCCAATTGGAATGGGGGGAAGACCCTGGCTCGAGTTCTAAGAAGTTTGCACCCGACGATTGCTACTGAAGGGAAACCTCTTGAAGAACAAAATGTGTATCCACATCAATGGAAGGGCGCATATTTTTTGCCAATTAATAAAAAGAGCCCAGCACTAGAATACACTGACTTCACACCAATAAGCTTCCTTGCAAACATTTTTAATAAAGTCGTGTTCGAGCAACTCTCAGAGTTTGTAGAGGAGAATAACGCACTTGATTGTATCAATCTGGCCACAGAAAAAACCCTGCAAATTATTACACAATGGTTTATTATTCTCATAGACAGCTTGACCTAATATTACTGCTCCGAGACCCATTCCATTCGATTCAGCATCCAAAAATACTAGTAAACCATACGAAACATGATCTGACTGCAATGGAACTACGAAAACTAAATATTTCCCCGGCGCCAGGCGCCCATAAACGTCTGTAGTATGTCACGGGTGTGCAGAGGAAGTGGCCCTAACCTCCCTTTCTCCTCACTGTCGGGCAAAGAGAGTCGGGGAAACTGGGACGGGGACTTCCAGCGAACCCTCGGCAATTGACTCCACATTGCGAGTCGAGCATTGCGAGGCTAGCGGGCGGGTGGTTTTAATGAGACGGGAGGGAGGGAGGGAGTACTAACGACGAAACGTTGACTTCCCCTGTAGTTCCCACGAGTTCTTTCAATTAGTTGACTCTAATAATTACTGTAATTTCCCTATACGCAGTTGTACACATCTGACACTCATTCTATTCGACCCAGGATGTAAAAATACCTTGAAAATGGTACGGAACACGGCTTATTTGCGATTATACTGCGTTTCTTTAATTTGTTTAACCATTTTTTGTCCATAACAAACAAGATGGCGGGCACAACTAGATACCAAATGGGATTTTTGTGCGAAAGAACGAATTTTTTAGACCACGTTAAAGGCACAAAACGGCTGGGACGGTGGAAGGGGGATGGGGGACGGGAGACGGCGGACGGACATTGCGGATTTAGAATCCCCATGTCTTGAAACAAAAGTATCAAATTTTGAGTGAGGGTTGTAAAAACTTTTTCGTGGCCGAAAACCTAGGGTTATTATTCAGAATGAATAATAAACGAAAATTACAGCACTCAGACTGCATTCATTAAAGTGACGGACGACATAAGGAAACAGTTTTTGTCAGCATCGATCTAAGCCATGCTTTCAACAGCCTGGATCACGAACTCGCGCTTGCCACTCTGAGACAAATTGGCTATCAGAATACAGCTCTCTTATGGTTCCGATCTTACCTGACTGGACGCAAACAGTGTGTAAAAAAAAGCTCTGACAGGTGTCTTCCTGGGCAAAGTTAGAAAGAGGAACTCCACAAGGGACAATTTGTTCGGCTCTGATCTTATGCCGGTACCTCAACAAACTTTCAGATGCAATTTCAGCATGCAGCTGAATTTACTTAACCTGCAAACCAGACGATTTCAGGGATGCGATTGATATGGCCAATCAAGATTTGAAAAAACTGTCGGATTGGTTCACTAAGCACGGCCTAGTTCTGAACCCTTAAAAAATGCTGCAGCATGATAATGGGACATTATAGGTTACTCGCACACCTTCCTCAGAGTACTTTACCAGAGAGATGACAACAAAATAGAATATATTGCATCAACTAAATGTTTAGGAATCGTGGACTTCACAGACAAATATTGTAGTGGGGGAAGTGCACTGTGTTCGGGAACCTGCTGACGCGTAGATCCATTAATGTAAAAAAAACAATTGTTTACAATCTTAATAATGCCTTATTTCATGCACAGTGTGTCAATTATGTGTGATCTCAACGCAGCCTGTCGTGCCAACATGCAGAGAGCCTTAAATAGTTTCATTAGATATCTTTTGAATCTGAAATATGATGATAGAATTCACGGTAAATTGAAAACGCAGCAAACTATTACACAACGGTTTATTATTCTCTTGAACAGCTTGACGGAGTCTGAAAACTCCGAGACCCCTTCCATTCGATTCAGCTCCGAAAAATACTAGTAAACCACACGAAACATGCCCTGACTGCAACGGAACGGCAAAAACTAAATATTCTGGGCCCCCGTAAGTCCCTGTAGGCAATTGGCACCCATAAGCGCCTGTAGGCAATTGGCACCCGTAAGCGCCTGTAGGCAATTGGCACCCGTAAGCGCCTGTAGGCAATTGGCACGACGTTTTGAGTCGAGCTGGCCGGTGGTTTTGATGAGACGATTCCCTAAAGTTATTGTGCCAAGAATTCTCTCAATTAGTGGACTTTGGGGCGTTATAGCTACTGTAATTTCACTATACGCAGTTGCACACGTCTGATACTCATTCCATTCAACCCAGGATTTAAGAATACCATGAAAACGATACCAAACACGGCATGTTTGCGATAAAACTGCCAAAATTACGTTTTTGTTCATTTTTTTAACGTTTTTTTGCCCATAACAACCATGGGCTTAGTCCGATCGGATTGCGGAGCAGGCGGGCACAACTAGATACCAAATGAGATTTTTATGCGAAAGAACAAATTTCAAAGACACAAAACGGCGGATCGACATTGCGGATTTAGAATTCCGATGTCTTGAAACGTTAAGTACCAAATTTTGAGGGGGGGTTGTAAAAAAGCTTTGCTGACCGAAAGCATAGGGTTATTACTCAGAATGAATAATTAACCAAAAACAACAGATTCTCAAAAATTGACAAATTATTATGATATTGTATACTAGCAACCATGTTCAAAATTATTTCCCCCATATCTTGCACAACAATATTTGAAATTTTCACAAATTCATAATTTAGAAACCAAAAACAAGTTCTTAAATTACCGTTTACCACAATGCCGTACCGCTGCCTATAGATCATCATTCATCGCACAAAGCGTTTCATATTATAACGGACTCTCATCAGAATTAAAACAACTGCAATCTCATCATACATTAAAAAAACTCTGCAAATTATTACACAACGGTTTATTATTCTCATGAACCGCTTGACTTAGTATTACTGCTCCGAGACCCATTCCATTCGATTTAGCATCGAAAAACACTAGTAAACCATACGAAACATGACCTGACTACAATGGATCTACGAAAACCAGATGGAATATTTGGTGCGACGCATTCGGGGATTCCCTTGACTCTAGCAATTAATCAAACCCATTTTTAATTGTGTTTACAACAACGTCATACCTGACAGCTGCAAGCGGTTATGGTTCTGGAATTGTGCTGCTCCTACTAGTGTGGCGACCGTTATAAAGCATCTTGTTTAATCGGGATAAAAACTGTGAGAAATGGTAGCAGGTGAAAAGGTGGTGGTTGGAATTCTGAAATTTACGGAGTAGCTCCTATACATCTTATGATCGTATAGGTAATTCATTGGACTACCACGCGAATTTTTCCGAAGAGTCCTGTAACATTTGAGCGAAGTTCATAAGGACAAAACTAAAATCGACTTGCGTCGAAATATTTAGTAATTTATTGCGCTGCTCACGCCATTTTCCTAAGGATGAGAATGTTACAGTATTGCCGTGTCGTTTGAAGCTGTCTGTACAAAAAATTTAATCAAAACGGTACAGCCGTTTTTGCGGGAAAAAAGTAGTGTTTTGAACGCTAAGTATGATAACCAGCACTACCATTAGTTTTGGGTGCTCATACCCTTATTTTGGGTTCCAATGGCAAGCTGCAGGGCGCGCCTGTAGGCAATTGACACGACGTTGCGAGTCGTGGTGGTTTTGATGAGACGGGAGGGAGTATTAACGACGAAACGTTGACTTCCGCTGTAGTTCCCGCGAGTTCTTTCAATTAGTTGACTTTGGCTCGCTATAATTACTGTATTTCCGCTACACGCAGTTGTACACGTCTGATACTCATTCCATTCAACCCTGGATGTAAAAATACCTTGAAAACGATACTAAACACGGCGTATTTGCGATTATACTGCGTTTTGTTAATTTTTAACCATTTTTTGTCCATAACAACCATGGGCTTCGTCCGATCGGATTGCAGAGATGGCGGGCACAACTAGATACCAAATGGAATTTTTGTACGAAAGAACGGATTTTTTAGACCACGTTAAAGGCACAAAACGACCTGGACGGCGGACGGTGGACGGAGATTACAGATTTGGAATCCCCATGTCGTGAAACGTAAAGTATCAAATTTTGAGGGGGGTTGTAAAAAAATGTTGTAAAAAAAACCAAATCTCGCCAGATATATTAATAAAGCTGACATTCATTCTCTCACTTTCTCTCTCTCTCCCAAGTTGAGTAGGTCTCTCAAGTAAACTCAACTTTCGTTTTTGGACGATTACATTTTGGGTTGCAAATTGAAAGATGTTGTCAAGTTGGTGTGTTTCTAGGTGGCATTTGACGTAGAGAGATGTGAACCAGAAAGGTCTCGCGGTAGTTTGAGAGCGGATTTGAATCGAGCGGTCGAAGGGGAGAGCGAACTGATGGAGGGACACCACATCCGCGCTCTGTTGCAGCTTTGGGGTCTTCGAACGATGCAGTAAAATGAAAACAGAGCGCACTCAAGTTGGTTGCTCCCCCCCAGAGCAGCCTCGAGTTTGACGAATGGGGCAATTGCCGTCCCGCCAAAGCCGAACAGAACCGCTCCAACCGATGAACGAAGAACCGTTCCTCGGAACTTCCCTGGTTTGAGGGCTAATGGAGTATTAATCGCTCAAAATGCTGTGTCCGGAGCATGACGTCGGAGGAACAGTTGAGGCCGTTTGACAAAATATAAAAAACAATAACTGCTCACGCAAGCAGCGAAAATGAATGTCTACAACGACAACTCGCAAAATCGAGTAACAGCTGAAAGTGCATGTAAACAGAAATCGTTGAAATGAACGAGGTTTAACTTCGAATCCGGATGAAACGTAAATGCAGTGTCAGCAAGAATGTTCGTCAGGAATCAAACTGACAGACGTACAGCAGGTACGAATGCACAGCAGGTCTGTTCCCTTATCAAAATGACTGTGCTTCGACACTCATATGAGAGTTCAGTCGTCATGGAGGTTGCAGTTTCGCTATACTGCAAGACGCTCAGAATCCACTCAACCCACACATGTGGAGGTACGACTGGTTGCCATTTAGCCAGAGAATAAATGCCCCTGAGCTACCACACGGAGGTATGATTGTGGGGAATGCGTGCCTCGTAGGAAGAGTTCTTAATATGATTGATTGATTGATTGATTGATTGAAGGTTTTTATTTTACAATCAGGGTAGGTTAGGGCCTTAGGGCCCTCTCTTCCACCTACCCTGAAACAATGTACAAGTTTTTCCTCTTGAGTACTTCAATTAATAACTACAAAACAAAATAATAAAAACAAAATAATTTCTCATCTTAATACTAAATTTGGTACTTTTCCAATAATATTTTTTTAAAATTGTTCTTGAAAACATCAACTTTCAAATTTAGGTCAAACATTCCGAGGTTCTCATTGTACAATTTTGATGCTTGAGTCGAGAAGCTTCTTCCGAACAGATTCGTGCGATGTGAGGGGATAAGGAGAACTTTATTTCTGCCACGCGTATTCCGGGAATCGAGGAAGTTAAAATTTTGAAGGATGTAAGATGGACGGTGGTGCTTGAAAGTTTTGAAGATCAGAGTAGCCATCAGGAGTCGTTTTCTCTCTTTTATCTTCAACCAACCTAGCCTGGAGTAATGGGGCGTCATATGCTCATCAAGGCGGAGTCTTAGAGCAAAACGGAGTGCTGCATTTTCAGCCCTCTGCAGCTTGTCTATTTGGGCAACATTTAAGTCACAAGTTGCCGCTGCAGCATAGTCAAAAAATGGCAAAACGAGGCTCTGTACAAGTTGCAGCCTTACATTGATTGGGAAGTCGGTGGCCAGTCTACGCAATTGGTAAATTGCTTGATAAGCACGTTTACACGTTGCTGTGACCTGCGCATCCCATGAGAGTGTGCTCTGGATAGTAATTCCCAGGACTTTAGCACTCTCGACATATTCCAAGGGAGTACCACCCAGAGACACGCATTTCGCTACAGTCTGATCTATTTTATTTAACTGCTTTTGGTAGCCCATAAGCATTGCTTTGGTTTTCCCCACGTTGATTTGGTTTTCCCCACGTTGATTTACAGGGTACAGGGAAAAAACCATCTTTGTCATTTTTTTTCGAAAATGAGGTATTTATATCATTGGATTAAGAATGAGCAGATCTTTGTAATGGTAGATCGAAACAGGCAAAAAACCACCTTCGTGGGAGAGTAAAGCCGCCTGTAAGTTTGTGTGCAGGGGAAAGAACCATTTTTGTCATCGGTTTCTGCGACAGGTGGCAGTGCTGTCGCTCATTATCTCTGTCAAATCCTGTGTATCACATTTTTTCTCGATTGCGTTTCTAACCCCAGTCATTTTGTGAAAACGATAACAATTATGTACCACTAGTTGTCCGTTTTGGTTTATTATTCATTCTGAATAATAACCCTATGTTTTCGGTCACGAACAATTTTTTACAACCCCCCCACAAAATTTGATACTTTACGTTTCAAGACATGGAGATTCCAAATTTGCAATGTCCGTCCCCCATCCGCCGTCCGGGCCGTTTTGTGCCTTTAACGTGGTACGATTCAATTTTTTTAGATTCTTTCGTTTCACTCTCATTTTGGTTTTTTTCATAGATTTATGGTTAAATTTTGATATTAGTATTTAGCGTGCATGTTTTCATATTAAAATTCAGTTTTTTCTAGATACTTTCGTTTTTTTTTTGTTTATTTAAATATTACGATTCAGTTCTTTTCGACCTTTTTTTGGGTTTCCTTATGATATTTTTCGATGCTGAATCGAACAAGATGGGTCTCGGAGCATTAATGCTAGGTCAAGCTGATTATCCGAATAATAAACCGTTGTGTAATAATTTTCAGGGTTTTTACTTTCCTTGGCTCTACGAAGTAGAAAGAAAAGTTATGTAATCGGCTGAAAAAAAAATAGTGAGTTCTCTTCAGATTTTTACGTTTCAGACCCCCCTGAGTCCGAAAAACACTATTTGGGAAAATGGTCTGTGTGTCTGTGAACGATTTTTAGAGAAAACCACCGTACCAAATCAGCTCAAACTTGATATCTAGCCCGGAAGTCACTATGGGACGCCAAAATAAGGGTATGAAAAAAATCCACCGAAATTTAACTATAGTTATCATAGTCATCAAAACACCAAATATTTTTTTCTCAAAAACGGCTCTAACGATTTAGATTAAATTTTTTATATTGGTAGCTCCAAATATGGCAACTATACCATAAAATTCCCATCTATGGGAAAATGACGAGAGCAGCACAATAAATTACCAAAACTTTGGACGAAATCGGTTTTAACGCGGTTTTTAGAGAAAACAACCGTACCCAATCAGCTGAAACATGATGTCTAGCCTACAGGTTACCATGGGACGCCAAAATAAGGGTATGGACAAAATCTACCGAAAGTTAACTATATTTATCATAGTGATCAAAACATCAAATTTTTTCCTAAAAACGGCTATAACGACTTGGATTAAATTATTTACATAGATAGCTCTCAATAAGACAATTATACGATAAAATTCCCATTTGTGGGAAAATGACGAGAGCAGCACAATAAATTATCAAAATTTTCGACGAAAAGCGTTTTTAGCGCAGGTTTTTTCTCATAAACTCCGCTGGAATTTTTGTAGAATGTTAAAATAAATTAGTATTATAGTCCAATCCAGTACCTAAAGATTGAGTGTTTAAACACGCTCATGAGATACATGGGGCTCACTCCAGAAACCTTTTAGAACTGGTAGTAAGCGAAACGGCAGTAGTTGAAATTCAGGAATTTCTGGAGTGACCTCCATGTATCTCATGAGCGCTTTTAAACACTCACCCTTCAGGTATTAGATTGGACTACAATACCAAATTTTTTTAACATTCTACAAAAATTCCAGCGGAGTTTATAAGGAACAAACTGCGCTAAAAACGCTTTTCGTCGAAAATTTTGATAATTTATTGTGCTGCTCTCGTCATTTTCCCACGAATGGAAATTTCATGGTATAATTTTCTTATTGGGAGCTATCTATATAAGAAATTTAATCAAAATCGTTACAGCCGTTTTCGACAAAAAAAATTTGGTATTTTGATCACTATGATAACTATAGTTAAATTTCGGTGGATTTTGCCCATACCCTCATTTTGGCGTCCCATGGTAACCTGCGGGCGAGATATGAAGTTTGAGCTGATTTGGTTCAGTGGTTTTCTCTAAAAATCGTTCACACACACACAGACCATTTTCCCAAATAGTGTTTTTCGGACTCAGGAGGGTCTTAAACGTAAAGATCTGAAGAGAACTCAAAATTTTTTTTTCAGCCGATTACATAACTTTCCTTTCTACTTCGTAGAGCCCAGGAAAGTAAAAACGGAAGCTTGTGCTTGTGGATTCAACTCCAAAGATCCCAGCAGTCATGTACAGGCTCGTACTCTGTTGATGAGTATATGAGTTTTTTCAACTCGCCAGTCGCTTTGTGGATGCTCAAACTTGGTCGGGAACTAGTAAAGCATTACAAAACTTACTTTACGGAACATTACTGCCCCATTTTAGTACGAGGGTACGCTTTTGTAGTTCATTTTCTTTGATCAAATCGATTACAGTCTTCGTCGAGTGGAACGAAATCCAATTTTCTCTATTCAAGCTATTGAGAGCTTTCCACGGTATTTTCCGTCTTCGCTCCACCGACCTCTCAGGGAAAAGAGTAGAATGTTTAATGTTCCGCGTCTAACGGTCCAACGTTCTTTCTTAACTGGTCTCCAGGAAATTGCTTTTCCTTCGGAGAATAGCGCGATATAAATTGTAACTCGGCGGTCTTTCTTTTGTGGAAAGTCATTATCTAAGGCTTCTCCAGGGCGTGGCTCGTGATGTAACATTGTTTTTAATTGAATTTATCCCTAAAAAGAACGAAACCCCAGAGGTATTCACATACACAGGTAACACATGGGCAGCAGCGTTCTACTGACAACCTGCCGTACCGCCACAGGTCTGAGGGGGTGCCCGGGGTCTTGCCCTACGGCGAAATCGCAACCTCTATGACTTTCGACAGATACAGACGTGTTGTGAAGTGTTGTGTGTACGTTTATCAGTTTGACTTCTGGCAGCATTTCACCCTGAATGCGGCGAATGGAAGAAAATGTGTGCGACACCGCTCATTGATTCGATCCAAGTTACGAATGGACCTTTTGACGCTGTTTGCTGACGGTTGTAAGTGAATGCCGTGCGCACTTCGCTCGGTTAGGGGTCCGGAATCCTCTGCAGTATTCCCTGGAGGAGCATAATGCGCACTTATTTTAACGAACACATCATACTGTGAAACCCCTGTTTTCGATGTTTGGACTGCAGAACACACGTCACGAGGCGGGTGGAAAGAGTTCTCTTGTTGTACCCTCCACATGAGCTGTAGAGCCGGCCTTATAGAAGCTTAATGTGCATGACGCGGATATAACCAACATGTTCCAGGCAATAACTGCATCCGTTAGCATACCAGACATCGTCCACTGAAGTTTTCCAAGTAGCAACCAGCCAGTGACCCATCGATCAGGCCATTGAGTGTGTGGTGGGCAAGTGCAGTCTTCCTTCCCTCTGGGCTGAACACTGTATGGACCTCTTCACTGAACGAACACTTGCCGTGCGAGATGAATGGCATTACGTAAATACGTAAATCACGTTCATCACGTTTTTTCTCAACATCTGTGAGCGACTTAATAGAAGTGTGTTGAGCAGTTTTTTACGTAACATGGCGACTTCAATGCGCGGTTCCACTTCTTTTCTCTCAATGACTCTCCATACTGCACGCCTTGCACGTCCAATGCGAAAGAAGTAAGAGGCAACGTGCTGCTTTACTGTAGATAATGTAAATGAGTGTCTAATACATCCAAACCTACCAGTTTTCATGGCAAACAAGCAAGCTTAAACAATTTCGCTCAGTTTGCGAAGCCAGTTGTGACAAAAAAAAAAAGAGAAAAACCCTGCAAATTATTACACAACGGTTTATTATTCTCATGAACCTAGTATTACTGCTCCGAGACCTATCCCATTCGATTCAGCATCGAAAAACACTGGTAAACCATACGAAACATGAGCTGACTACAATGGAACTACGGAAACTAAATATTCTCCCGGCGCCAGGCGCCCGTAAGCGTCTCTATGCATTCATGATCCGAGGTAGGGGTGTGCGAAGGAAGTGGCCCTATCCTTTCTCCGCCCCTTCGGGCAAAGAGTCGGGGAAATCGGGACGGGGAACCTCGGACCGAGTGAACCCTCGGCAATTGGCACGTTGCGAGTCGAGCGGGCGGGTGGGTGGTTTTGATGAGATGGGAGGGAAGGACTACTAACGACGAAACGTTTACCTCCGCTGTAGTTCCCGCGAGTTCTTCCAATTTGTTGACATTGGCTCACTATAATTACTGTAATTTCCCTATACGCAGTTGTACACATCTTATACTCATTCCATTCAACCCAGGATGTAAAAATACCTTGAAAACGATACGAAACACAGCGTATTTGCGATTATACTGCGTTTTGTGGATTTTTACACCATTTTTACTTTCCGCTACCCGAAGGGAAGGAAAGTATAGTAATCGGCCCAAAAAAAAAATTTGGGTTTTCTTCAGATCTTTACGTTTCAGACCCTACCGAGTCTAAAAAACCTAATTTCGGCGCGTGGTCCGTGTGTATGTGTGTGTGTATGTGTGTGTGTGTGTGTGTCTGTAGTTCGATTTGCGGGAGAACGGCTGATCCGATTGAGCTGGTTCTTTTTTTGTTTTGTTCGTTATTTTTTGTAGACACCAAAATAAGGTTATGGACGATTTCGGCCGATGGGAAGGGTGGTGGGGGACGAAAATGTACCAAAACTAGGGTTTTTTGAATTTTTCTCGAAAACGGCTCTAACGATTTTGATTAAACTTTCAAATTATCTTCTACTGATCAATACCCAACTTTTCTTTTCCATACATATCTCCATGAAAATACGGTGAACGGAGATATAGGCCCATGAAGCTAAAATAGGTTATTTACGCTTTTTGGCAAAACGGCTCCAACGATTATCACCAAACTTTCAAGATGTATCCGAATAGTTAATACCTACATATTATTCTCAATAAATGTTCCTCTGACAGTCCATTGAACAGAGATAAAAATCAAAATGTGCCGAAAATAACGTTTTTTCGAACATTTCCGTAAATTCCAGGGTAACTTCTTCACCAGATGTGATAAATTCTAATGGAGTGTCTTTCAGTCACCCATACCAACATTTCGTTCTCCATAATTATTTCTGTATTTATATGCTGAACGGAGATATAAGCCAAGTTAACTCAAGAAAGGAGATTTGTCGAATATTAATTTATCGGTATTCCAATTTTCTCAAAAACGGCTCTAACGATTTCGATCAAACTTTCGGAGTACTCTCAGCTAACTAGTTTCTACATTCTGTTCTCCATAAATGTTCCTGTAAAAATGCGTTGAACGAAGATATAGCGCCCGCCTATGTAGGTGGTGTTCGAAATTACGGGGGTGGCGGAAAGTTGTGTGTTGCTACGCACCAGATATTTGTCTATAACAACCATGAGCTTCGTTCGAGCCGGGATGGCGGGCACAACTAGATACCAAATGGGATTTTTTTGCGAAAGAACGGATTTTTTAGACCACGTTAAAGGCAGATAACGGCCTGGACGGGGGACGGACATTGCAGATTTGGAATCCCCATGTCTTGAAACGTAAAGTATCGAATTTTGAGGGGGGGTTGTATAACATTTTTCCTGACCGAAAACATAGGGTTATTATTCAGAATGAATAATAAACCAAAACGAGGCCACAGCTGATCACCCCCTTTTGAACGTGCCAGCCAACTAAATTGTTCAAAAGTCGTGGAGGTTCGGTTTCATGCTAGTGCCTGGGCACTAGCTCAACAGCCACCCTGACCTGTGGAGGTATGGCAGGTTTTCGTTTAACCTTTCTTCCTGCAAAGAGCTGTTGCCCACAAGCACTAGGAGCCTCTAGGCCTCCAGCACATAGTGGACCGTGACCAGCACGAGCCTTTCCTCACCCTGCCAGAGGGACCCCCATTCTTGGGGAGTCAGTGGGAAGTCCAGCATCTGGTGCTACCAGTCGTTAGTGGGACGAAGGTTTCCCCAAGTACACTTTCGGCCTTAAAGTGTGCCTTGGGGAGTCTGCTTTTCCTTCGGACAGAGCCACCCCATCAAGACTGCTGAACTCTCCAACTGCTCCCACCAGTGGAACCAAGTAGCTCCTCATTCCATGCACTTTTGAGTTGGTTCGAAGGTTCGCGCAATACTGGAGAGTCAATGGTCCCTAATTGGGTGTATGTATGACGGTGCAAGGACACTTAAGAAGTCCTCCAGCGCCGGAAAGCCAGATGCAGGCACATAACTGGTTGGATATATCAAGCATACACATTCACCAGCGGCAGAGGCAGTGGGACCAGGATAGCGCAACCAGGTATTTTCACTCAATTTTGCCATTAGTAAGCCATAGACTGGCAATGAGATGGTGGTACCCCAACGCCCCAGTCACCTATTTCTTTAAAAGACGCACATTCATCGACTGCCCCTGCAACACAGGGACAATGGAGGATGCCTGCACTATTTGGCTTCACACTGCGTGCGTGGAAGCAGTGGTCAGCATTGACTGCTACAAAGGAAGCCTACAACCATTTTGCAGAGTTTGCGAATAAGGTGATGGCTAAGAAATGTGGTCATAGTTGATCTGTCCTTTTGAAACTTGTCACCCAAGTAAATAGTTAGATCAGGTAGGAAAACAGATTAAGAACTCATCCCAGGTGGTATGGATTTTTCTGGGTCGTACCTCCTCGTGGTAATGCATAGGCAACAGCTGGCTACTGGAAGACAACCTGCCCTATGTCCACAGGCCTGGGTTTAGTGGGTATTGAGCGAATGCATAGGCTCCTGCACTAGCGAAATCTCAACAACTCTCTCATAAGTGCTACGGAACATGTACGTTCCGATGTATGGGGTGTGCGAAAGTAGTACCGGCCTCACGGCCCCAACCTACCTCCTCCCCATCGGGCAAAAAGAGGGAACAGGGACAGGGACTACCTCCAGCGACCCCTCGACCACTGCGGTATCTGCAAGATCCCATTAATGGGTACTAGAGTTTGGCGGGTACTCCGCCTTTACCCTAGCTACCTGCAGAGGCATCCACCTTGCGTGGACTTTCCCATGGTGCACCGGCTTGCGCCACGGGCTGTGCACCCCCGCAGTACCATTTCTGGAAAAACATCCCTTGAGGCTAGAATGGTCACTAGCCCGCCCTGACTTATGACTTCGAGGACCTCATGTCGGTTCAATTCCTGACGAGCATTCATGTTGAACGGTGACCAACATTTTGGTTCAAAGTCTACACACACCAAATCTTGCTTAGTGACGTACACCTCCAACCGGATTCTCAACGGAGACTTCTGCTTTACATGATACCGCCGATACATAGGTTCACACCCCGCACCATGCAACTAGGGAAATCAATAAGAACATTGAATAACAGTGCGTCACGCAACAATAAACTGACCATCCTCAAAGAACACACTCCAATTAGACTCACTCCCTGCCCGGTTCACGCTCTCGATTCCGGATGTTAGATAACCAGTCAAAGGCCATATATATAAACATATTTCCTTGAAGCAATGGTAACTCAGCACAACTCATCTTTCATCTCGTCCCATCAGGTGTTCACTCACTATTGCTTTTGTGGAGAAGCTAGTTTCTCACGTACATTCTTCCATTAGGAACTTTTATGGTACATTCGCGATATGGGCCCCCACCAATAACTTCCCTGCACACGTCTCATTTTTTCGAGACTGGGTTTAACAGTCTTACCCACGAGCCTATTTCGAGGGGATCAAGTTGTATCGTTCCGCTAACGTCTGGCGAGCTGGATCGATACTATCAGCAGTTTTTTGCCATTCCAATACGAAACTATTCCAGACAAGCTGAATGAGTCTTGTAGCGCACTGCATAATATTTTCATCTAGTCAAGTTAACAAAATAAAAGCCAAAGAGAATGAAGAACTCGTAGGGAGGTCAGGACGCGAAAGAACATGAAGTGGCCAAAATGTAGGGGATGTCCGGTCGGTCCGTTAGAGGCTGTGGAGCTCCACTAGGCGTAAGTTTTAAAGCGTTGATCGTAATTTGAAAATGCTGTCAAAAGAGCCTGAGGGCCTACTATTGTGACCAAGTGAATCTACACCCTACTGATACACTCACGATACATTTAATGGTCTCGAATGGAACTTTTGTTGAAAGGGTGAACGCTGTACAGCTTGACGAGTTTCACAAGTTGTTGCAGCAATATTCAGATATGCTTGCAGCTACCAATGATTGAGCACACAATTCATGTCGATGGTAATCGTCCCATCGAGCAACCTACCAGACGAACATGCCCTGTTGAGGAAGACGAGTCAAGAAACACTGAGCTAGGTCGGTGGTTTTAATTCCAAAGAAAACTGGTAATTTGCGTCTCTGCATAGACTACGAAACACTCAATGATTAAACAATCACGGGTGTACACCTGTTTCCATCTATTTATGACACCCACATTTATTAACGAGAAGTCATTGGTTCAGTACACTGGATCTCCATGTGGAGGAAGCTGACCGCCTAAAATTGTGACCAAACGAACCTACACCCTACCGAGCCACTCCAGATGCATTTAGTGGCCTTGGTTGTGTGCTGAAAGGGTGAACGCTGTATGGTTTTATGGGAATGATCGGGGGTTCTGCGATCTACCACCGCACTGCCATAACGATCCGTTTAGGCTTCTCCAGGCTATCAGGTGGACATCAACCTCACAGTGCGATATCTTGGTGTGAAGTGTCACGGACAAGACAGCCCGAAACATGTTCGCAATCTAGCGCGCCCGTGTGGCGGGAGGCAGGCCTAACGGGCGACAAGACCAGTCAGTCGTCGAAGCCGCTCCCGAGTCATCGCAGTTAGACCGTCCCGATTTCCGCTATTTTCTTCACTCGGAAAATTGTTTCCTCGGAAGGCAGGTGCGCTCCCAAAACATTTCATTTACTTTCGACATTTCCATTTTATTTTTTACCAGCAAGATTTCAGTTTCCTTTTTCGTGAGTCGATTAATTTAATTTTAGCACAGCATAATATTTTATTATAAAATTTCTTAAACTTTCCACCTTTTGTTTTCCCGTTCTCTCCCCAAATTTCTAAGATCGCCGCGACAAGGCGGCAAAATAGGCAACATAACAAAGGCAACAGACCATCCTGTCTTTAGAGTCTTTAGAACATGTCGAAAGCATTTGAAGGAGCTAACTTATGTGGCATCTGTTATTGTACCATGATCACCGCAGGCAGGACATGGGAGCAAGCGGTCAAAAGTCACTCCACATCCCTGATGACATCAACAGCCACACTCCAGAACTGGGCAATCCATCAGCAGCATACTGGGAGTGATAAAAGCCAGACTCTATCAGCAAAATAACACAGTCACCAGACGCCACAACTCAATGGCAGCAACGCTGGGCACTGCCCTACCACAGTTGGCCCAAGATTCAGGCTAGAATCCTCAGAACATCATTCGGCTAGACAGACATCCGGCGGACCCCTGACGACGGCACACTGAAGCCAACAGACCCCTCTACGCAGCTTAACAACAAACTCCTCAGCTTCCTCGCAGCTGCAGCCAGAAATTGCAGTCACCCACCAACGCCCCCGCGAGCTCAACAACGACGGCACTTCTCTGAAGAACGGGGGTGATGTCACGGACAAGACAGCCCGGAACATGTTCGCAATCTAGCGCGCCCGTGTGGCGGGAGGCAGGCCTAACGGGCGACAAGACCAGTCAGTCCGTCGTCGAAGCCGCTCCCGAGTCATCGCAGTTAGACCGTCCCGATTTCCGCTATTTTCTTCACTCGGAAAATTGTTTCCACGGAAGGCAGGTGCGCTCCCAAAACATTTCATTTACTTTCGACATTTCCATTTTATTTTTTACCAGCAAGATTTCAGTTACCTTTTTCGTAAGTCGATTAATTTAATTTTAGCACAGCATAATATTTTATTATAAAATTTCTCAAACTTTCCACCTTTTGTTTTCCCGTTCTCTCCCCAAATTTCTAAGATCGCCGCGACAAGGCGGCAAAATATTAATTGCGACGTCTTTGGAGATTTAGCCAATAACACCGTCGCAGAAGTTACCGCTAGTGGCAGCTCGACTCAGCATTTGACCTTCCCCCGGCATAAATGCTCGACACTTGTGGCAAATATAAGGTGTAGAACTGAAAACATTAGACTTCAGGGTTTAAACAGCCTCTAACGTCATGCTACGGTCAAAGCTTCTCGAGTCGATCGAGGCCAAGCTGTGAAAAGTTTTTTCTTGAGCCAAAGATCTTAAAGAAAGATAGTGAGTAGCTCCTATGCAGCAATTCTCGATGGTATTCAGTTACACTCTATCACGTTGTACGCGGTTCTGAAGTACCACGTGCAGTTCCGTCTGGTTCTTGTTACCACAAGTGTGCGAGGCAACCAACCGGTCATCAGGCCATAAGTGATTGGCGAAGTCACTTCTTTTAAAGTTGTCAGTTGATGTGCCAGGAAGGCTGTGTCATCTTGGCAGTGTCTCTGCAGCAGTACTTTTGAGTCACGAGTTCATTTGCATCAGCAAGCATTCTCTTCCTTCATAAGACTCACAGGAAGGGAAGTGGCGGACTGTGAAGGCTTTATCTACCGAAGCTGAATGTCGGGATGTCGCGATCCAACAATCTCTCAGCAGTTCACTGATACCACGACGTACCTCATCCCTTACATTCTGACTTTGTTCATTGGACATCAAACGATATCGTAAAAGCGGCGTTTCATTTGCTGGATCACCTGTCAGGCATCCAATATGAAACATTTCCGGAACACTCGCTCTTCAATTAATCCCTTCTTTCCGTATTTCTAGGGTATTCCCGTCCAGAGCGTCCACTGACGGAGCTCCCTGAGGAACGGGAAATGGGCGCGAAGAAACAGAGCGATCTACTCGCCAACTGCCGAAGCAAACGAACGCTCTAGTGGCCAACCTTTGAACTGCTCACTCTTCGACAGTGTGCCACGGCTTTGACAGAATGCGTCAGCGTCGATGCAATGAGAACAGGTTTCATTGCCGCTTCGCCGTTCCCCGACCGTTCCATCGTTTTCAAATTATTTGTTCTCGCTGGAAGCCTGGCCACCGATCCAGGCAACTTACCTGAACTTGGTAGAGAACAACCAAGCAGCCTAAGTGAGAAATAGATGGAACCTCGTTATCGCCCAATGTGCCAAACATCGTAAGAAAATCTTCGATGATTGCTGCACGATAGGAATACTATTCAAGTACTCATCTCACCTGACTTCTTGCTGCGGCAAAGTAGGGAAGCTCACATAAGAATGAGCATCTCAATAGCAAAGGTATTATCTTCCAACCATTTTTATGTTAACGAAATATGTTTAATGTCTCGAATTGAAGTTTTCATTTTCATTTCCTCGTCATACAACTGTTCCTCGTAATTTCGTTTATTACTTTCCTTGGCTCTACAAAGTATAAAGGAAAGTTATGTAATCGGCTGAAAAAAAATTTTGAGTTTTCTTCAGATCTTTACGTTTCAGACCCTCCTGAGCCCGAAAAACACTATTTGGGAAAATGGTCTGTGTGTGTGTGAACGATTTTTAGTGAAAACCACCGTACCAAATCAGCTCAAACTTGATACCTAGCCCGGAAGTCACTATGGGACGCCAAAATAAGGGTTTGGACAAAGTCCACTAAAAGTTAACTATAGTTATCATAGTGATCAAAACACCAAATTTTTTTTTCTCAAAAATGGCTGTAACGATTTTGATTAAATTTTTTATATTGGTAGCTCTCAATATGGCAACTATACCATAAAATTCTCCTTTGTGGGAAAATGACGAGAGCAACACAATAAATTACCAAAACATTCGACGAAATCGATTTTAGCGCAGTTTTTAGAGAAAACCACCGTACCAAATCAGCTGAAACTTGATGTCCGCCCTACGAGTTATCATGGGACGCAATAGTGAGGGTATGGGCCAAATCCACCGAAAGTTAACTATAGTTATCATAGTGATCAAAACACCAAATTGTTTTTCTGAAAAACGGCTCTAAAGATTTTAATTACATTTTTTATATTGATAGCTCTCAATAAGGCAATGATACTTTAAAATTCTCTCCCGTGGGAAAATGACGAGAGCAGCACAATAAATTATCAACATTTTCGACGAAAAGCGTTTTTAGCGCAGTTTTTTCCTTATACACTCCGCTGGAATTTTTGTAGAATGTTAAAAAAAATTGTTATTGTAGTCCAATCTAATACCTAAAAGGTGAGTGTTTAAAAACGCTCATGAGATACATGGGGGTCACTCCAGAAATTCCTGAATTTCAACTACTGCCGTTTCGCTTGCTACCTGTTCTAAAAGTTTTTACCCAATAACTCTGCAAAAGTAATTACTATCCTTCTTCAAAAATTCTTGTTTACAGCCCCATTGATTCTCTGTGTACCAATTGCACAATAATGGTCCTGAAATGAGTACAAGCAGCACAATAAAATCTGGAACTGTAAGCGCTACCGCTTGCTGCTGCCATAAAGCGTTGTTTGACCAAGTTCAAAATAACTGAGTGATAAATGAATTGATTAAATAGAATTAGCCATGTACAAAGTGAATTGTTGTAGAGCTAAGGAAAGTTGTGTGTTGCAACGCACCAGATATTTTTCATATATTTTAATTTATTTTTTCTTCACAGCACATTGATTTACTTCACATTATTTTGATTAATTCCTTCTACTAACACGCATTTTGTTTCATATTTTTAATATAAATTTTATGTATCCTGATCACCTCCCTCATTGACACAACATGACCATCCTTCTGCAACTCTCCCTAAGTAACCTAATGGGTGGAATGAGCCAGGTCTCTTTTGGCCTACTCGCAAATTGTTCATGGCATTGCACAGTCATTGCTTGTGTGCGTTGCTGGTCTTGTTAGCATAGACCAACATTTCACGTCACCGTAGTGTGTGAACGCGAAGTCATGCTGGTTATTTTTTCATTTTTCATTGTAGGGGGGGGGGACTAATCCAGACCAACGGCTCCAGACCAATAGCCTTTGTTGATGACATCATGCTTAATCAGCCTCCACTTGCAGCAAGCGACCCAGCTGATCGTGCACTGGTGTCACCATAGACGCCTGAACTTGTCCCCAGCCAAGCCTGTGCCGTGGTCAAGTGTTTTACTGCCCCTGTTGCGAGTGCAGCTGACTGAGGGGATCAGAGTAGCCCTGTAGGCGATGGCAAAGTACCTAAGCCACCATTTTCAACTCACGCGTCCCCCCACCGTGCATGTGGCCTGACTCCAGACCAAGAGCTCGGCCCTCACAGCCTAAGTTAAGGCCCTTTCAGGACCTACAGGGGGAGCCTCAGCACCATAACTACGTGTGGGGCGATAGGTTTTGGCGACATGGTGGGTGGCCCAATTGCGTTGCAACTGACAGGTGGCGCTCACCGTGCTGCAGGATATCCCCCTAGCTGTGCTGCCGGCGTACTGAACTACTTCGCATCTTGCCTATCCCTATCATTTGATATAAATTTCCGAATGCACGTGACACTATGGAACCCGGCGATGCCACTCCAAATATTTTAAGGTGCCAGGGAGGCCAGTAGTGAACCCAATTTCTTATAACCTCCATACTAATCAGTTGCTTATATCTACTACCAAGTTTTGCCGGGGTTTTAGTGGATGTAGTAGTCCAGTTATATTGTGATAATGTTCTGGAAAAATACGACTCCGAGGAATCTCACGTGAATATTGGCGAACGTAACACCCCCAGTGACCTTCCAGGCGTCTTTAAAGGCTCTTCCTGGACATCGCAGGAGAGTGTTTTGCTGCGGGTAATTACGCGAGAGTGAAGCCAGCACATTGTACATTGCATATTCGCGTTATAAATTCATCGCGAGTTTATAGCATTTTCAATTAACTGAGCAGCCTTCACTGTCGGTCGTTTTCTTCATTATAATAATTAACGCGCTCCCGGAAAAAGACGCTTTTAGCAGCAGGGCTGCTTTCTCCGCACACTGCACCCTCATACATCAATTAAGCGGGTCAATTAACTTGCAGGTTGTGGCTTTGCGAGCATACGAGAGCGCGGGCAGGTCTGTTTCCTCGCCAAAATGATTGTTCATCAACGCGCATAAGAAAGTTATATCGGCCGAAAGTCATATCAGCTCCTACATACGTTATGAACGTTGTCAAACGCTCATCGTATAGGTAATACAGTGGACTACCACCTGAAATGTTTTGAAGATCCTCGTAACATTTGAACGGAGTTTATGACAAACATCTGGTGCGTTGCAACACACAACTTTCCTTAGCTCTACGTCAATTCACTTTCTATTTGGCTTGGTGCACTTAATCCATTCATTTGAACTTGGTCAAACAACACGTCACAGCAGCAGGAAGCGGTAGCGCTTACAGTTCCGAAATTTATTGTGCTGCTCGTACTCATTGCAGGACCATTATTGAGCAATTGGTACACAGATCATTAATGAGGCTGTAAACACAAATTTTTTGAAGAAGGATGTTAATGACTTTTGCAGAGTTATTGGGTAAACACTTTTAGAAGGGGCAGTAAGCGAAACGGCAGTAGTTGAAATTCAAGAATTTCTGGAGTGACCCCCATGTATTTCATGAGCGTTTTTAAACACTCATCCTATAGGTATTAGATTGGA
This sequence comes from Pachypeltis micranthus, assembly GCA_020466155.1. Classification (NCBI taxonomy): domain Eukaryota; kingdom Metazoa; phylum Arthropoda; class Insecta; order Hemiptera; family Miridae; genus Pachypeltis; species Pachypeltis micranthus. The sequence goes on along the minus strand of CM035779.1, from coordinate 3,499,832 downwards.
CTACAATACCAATTTTTTTTAACATTCTACAAAAATTTCAGCGGAGTTTATAAGGAAAAAACTGCGCTAAAAACGATTTCGTCGGAAATTTTTATTATTTATAGTGCTGCTCTCGCCATTTTCCCACGAATGAGAATTTTTTGGTATAATTGCCGTATTGAGAGCTATCAATATAAAAAATGTAATCAAAATCGTTAGAACCGTGTTTGAGAAAAAAATTTGGTGTTTTGATCAGTATGATAACTGTAGTTAACTTTCGGTGGATTTTGCTCATACCCTTATTTTTGCGTCCCATGGTAACCTGTAAGCTAGACATCAAGTTCCAGCTGATTTGGTACGGTTGTTTTCTCTAAAAACCGCGCTAAATTCGATTTCGTCAAAAGTTTTGAAAATTTATTGTGCTGCTCTCGTCATTTTTCCACAAATGGGAATTTTATGGTATAGTTGCCTTATTGAGAGCTATCAATATAAAAAATTTAATCAACATCGTTAGAGCCGTTTTTGAGAAAAAAAATTTGATGTTTTAACCACTATGATAACTATAATTAAATTTCGGTGGATTTTGTTCATACCCTGATTTTGGCGTTCCATGGTAACTTGCGGGCGATATATGAAGTTTGAGCTGATTTGGTACGGTGGATTTCTCTAAAAATCGTTCACAGACACACACACACACACAGACACACACACACAGACCATTTTCCCAAATAGTGTTTTTCGGACTCAGTAGGGTCTGAAACGTAAAAGATCTCAAGAAAACTCAAATTTTTTTTTCGGCCGATTACATAACTTTCCTTTCTACTTCGTAGAGCCAAGGAAAGTAAAAAACAAACGGTGCTAAAAAAATGCGTTGAAATGTTTGATAATTTATTGTGCTCCTCTAGTCATTTTTCCACGAATGGGAATTTCATGATTTGTCATTTGGAGTAGACGGCACAAATATTTCAATCAAAATCGTCGTAGTCGAGTTTGATCAAAAAATATTTTGTGCTTTCATCACAATGATAACTATAATCAGTATTAAGGGCGGATTTCACTCATACCCTAATTTTGGCGCGCGTTCCGGCGTTAAATATAAAGTTTGAGCTGATTGGGTTCAGTTCTCTCCCCTCAATCACTCAAACATGCACACACACAGACCATTACCCCAAATAATGCTTTTCGGACTAAGTAGACCTAAAAATACGAAGATCTGTTTACTACTCAACACTTTTCACTTTCCTTGGCTCTACAAAGTAGAAAGGATAGTTATGTTATCGGTTGACGACAACATGATGAGTTTTCTTCAGATCTTTACGTATCAGAACCTGCTGAGTCCGAAAAACACTATTTTGGTCTGTGTCTGTGAACGATTTTTAGAGATAACCACCGTACCAAATCAGTTCAAATGTGATGTCTAGCCTACAGGTTACCATGGGACGCAAAAATAAGGGTATGGGCAAAATCTACCGAACGTTAACTATAGCTATCATAGTTATCAAAACACCAAATTTTGTTTCTCAAAAACGGTTCTAACGATTTTGATTACATTTTTTATATTGATAGCTCTTGATGAGGCAATCATACCATAAAATTCCCATTTGTGGAAAAATGACGAGAGAAGCACAACAAATCATCAAAATTTTCGACGAAAAGCGTTTTTAGCGCAGCTTTTGCCTTATAAACTCCGCTGGAATGTTAGTAGAATGTTACAAATTATACAATACAAAATTGGTATTGTAGTCCAATCTAATACCTAAAGGGTGAGTGTTTAAAAACGCTTATGAGATACATGGGGCTCGCTCCAATAATTCCTGAATTTCAACTACTGCCGTTTCGCTTACTACCAGTTCTAGACGTTTTTACCTAATAACTCTGCAAAAGTAATAACTGTCGTTCTTCAAAAAATGTGTGTTTACAGCCTCAATAATTATCTGTGTACAAATGGCCCAATAATGGTCCTGAAATGAGTACGAGCAGCACAATAAATTCTGGAACTGTAGGCGATACCGCTTCCTGCTGCTGTGACGTGTTGTTTGATCAAATGAATTGATTAAGTGCACCAAGCCAAATAGAAAGTGAATTGACGTAGAGCTAAGGAAAGTTGTGTGTTGCAACGCACCAGATATTTTTTCATCCGATCATAACTTTCCTTCATACTTCGTAGAGACGTGGAAAGTAAAAACAAAAGTAAATATCTGGTGCGTAGCAACACACAACTTTCCGAACCCCCCAGTAAATTCGATGATTGCTACATGTGCTCAGTATGTTCGTTCAACGCATTTCTTCGGAAACATTTATGGAGTACAAAATCGTCCGTTGAAATGAAGGGGGTAGCGGAAAGTTATGTGTTGTTACGCACCAGATACTTCGGAAGAACGTAAACTGCCGAATGAACTGCAATCTAGAATTCTGGAGGCAGCCATAGAAACGGTATAGCGTAACAGTTAATGCGTGAGAAGCGGACATTGACTCACGAAAGTTGCTGTGGTGATTTTAAAAGGAGTGATGAGCTAGAACAAACCATCTTAGGGTAGGGAAATACATGATTTGCTCGAGAACATTGTTGATTGGTTAGCAAACATCATTAGTTCAATTTTGAGAGGAAAACGATAACTTCATGTTCGACAAATCTAGTTTTCTGAGCGGTCGCGGCTTATGTTTCCTTTCAGCAGGCAGATACAGAAATGATTACGGAGATCAAAATACGGGTATAGGTCGCCAAAAGATCCAGATCTAATCCAGTGAAGCCGTAACTACGGAAATTACAAAACTGGTCAAGACAACGCTGAAAATTATTACACGACAGTATTATTCTCTTGCACGGGTTGACGTAGTGTCACGCCTTTCCTTAGCTCTACGTCAATTCAATTTGTACACGGCTTTTTCTACTTACTCAATTCATTTATCACTCAGTTCATTTGAACTTGGTCAAATAACACTTCACGGCAGCAGAAAGCGGTAGCGCTTTCAGTTCCTAAATTCATTGTGCTGCTCGTACTCATTCCCAGACCATTATTGAACAATCGGTACAATGAGCATTGTCAAAATGTCTCCGGGAGTTAACGGTCGAGCTAGGGAATGACATCAGATTCAATTGTCATATTTATAGTTCAAAGTACAGGCCTGAGCGAATGGTTGGTGAAGGGGGGTCGGTGGCGCCGGTGAGGCGACGAGTGGTGATGACGATGAGGGATGGGGGAGGTGGACGGCGGCGCCGGTGAGGCGACGAGTGGTGATGACGATGAGGGATGGGGGAGGTGGACGGCGGCGCCGGCGAGTCTGGGACGCTTGTCGCAACTCGTCTTTAGAGCCGGTTTATCAATTCGTAAGTTAAAACGTTGATTAGGTAGCGATCTGTTAACGATAATCAAGGAGTGAAAAAATACTAGAGCTCGGATCGCGTTCATCAATCGCCAATTGACTAGCGAGAGTTTGACCGCAGGGAAAAAGGGCTACCACACCGCTCAAACGAAAATCCCTCGAACGAATAGGCAACTTGGGGAGTTTTCCTCCAAAACAATGTGCTGGAGAGTTGGTATCATTGGGCCACCTTCATTTGCCGCCTGTTGATTTCATTATTTGACTTTTTCATTCGAATACCCAAAATATCAGTTGCAGAATTGTTAAATAATATATTTGTGATCTTACTTGATACTTTTCTCTTTTTTTCCAATTCTCTTCTTACCTTTTTTTTACTCCTCTTCTTATTGTGTAGCTCATTTTTCGTATTGTGATTATTTTTGTTGAGTGTTGTTGGTCAATCAACCCATACAATCCCCCCCCCCCCCTCAAAATTACATTATACTACTGTCCCCTGCCTGGGCCGTTTTGTGCCTTTAATGTGGTCTAAAAAATCAGTTCTATCGCACAAAAATGCGCGAACTTGCGCGCGAATGCGCGGCCCGCTCGCCTCCCAACGTCGTCCCAATTGTCAAGGGTTCGCTGGAAGTCCCCCTCCCAATTTCCTCGACTATTTTTGCCCGACGTGGCGGAGGAAGGTTAGAGCCGATGAGGCCGGCACTTCCTCCGCACACCCCTACATCGGATCATAAATACCTACAGACGTTTACGGGTGCCTGGCGCGGGGGGAATATTTAGTTTCTGTAGTTCCATTGTAGTCAGGTCATGTTTCTTATGGTTTACTAGTATTTTTCGATGCTGAATCGAATGGAATGGGTCTCGGAACAGTAATACTAGGTCGAGCTGTTCATGAGAATAATAAACCGTTGTGTAATAATTTGCAGGGTTTTTTTCTCAAGAACGGCGATAACGGTCTTGAATAAACTTTTTGCATTGATAACTCCCAATATGGTCACTATACCCATTCGTGGGAAAATTACGAGAGCAGCACAATAAATTACCAAACTTTTCGATGAAATCGATTTCAGCGCGGTTTCTAGAGAAAACAACCTTACCAAATCAGCTCAATCATTATATCCATCCTGCAGGTTACCTTGGGACGCCAAAATAAGGGTATGAGCAAAACCCATTGAAAGTTAACTATATGATCAAAACACCAAATGTTTTTTCTCAAAAAAGGTTACAACGATTTTGATTAAATGTTTTACATAGATAGCTCCCAATATGGTCACTATACCATGAAATTCCCATTCGTGGGAAAATTACGAGAGCAGCACAATAAATTACCAAACGTTTCGACGACATCGATTTCAGCGCGGTTTTAAAAGAAAACAACCGTACCAAATCAGCTCAAACTTGATATCCATCCCGCAGGTTACCTTGGGACGCCAAAATAAGGGTACGAGCAAAACCCATCGAGAGTTAACTATAGTTTTCGATATGAACAAAATACCGAATTTCTTTTTCTCAAAAACGGCATTAACGATTTTGATTAAATTTCTTACATTGATAGCTCTTAATAAGGCAATTATACCATAAAACTCCCATTTGTGGGAAAATGACGAGAGCAGCACAATAAATTTCAGGAAAATCGGCTTTAGCGCGGTGTTACCTTATAAACTCCATTGAAATGTTACTAGCGTGTTAAAAAAAAGGTAGGGGATCAATCTTACAGAGTGTGTTTTAGTCACCAATACCCACATTTCCTTCTCCATAATTATTTCAGTATATATATATGTTGAACGGAGATATAAGACAAATTAACTCAGAAAAGGAGATATGTCGAATATTAATTTATCGGCATTCCAATTTTCCCGAAAACGGCTCGAACGATTTCGATCAAACGTACGGAGTACTCTCAGCTAACTAGTCCCTACGTTTCGTTCTCCATAAATGTAGAAATGAATGAAGATATAGCGCCGGCATACGTAGTTGGTGTTCGAACTTAAAGGGGTGGCGGAAAGTTGTGTGTTGCTACGCACCGCTCGTTTCGTTTAAGGGGCCGTTGTTCGTTGTTGTCTAAGTGGGACTTCACTGACAAGTGGAATATGCAGGAGGGAGTTTCGGACGTACCACGGGGCGCCTTTGATGAGCACTTCGTTCTGGAATGTCTGAATTCACTTTACCTATGTGTTTGAGGCAGAGCTTCACACCTGATAACCGTACAACTATATAGCTTAACATAGATTAGACGTTTAAGGGTTAGTGGCACTGGAGACTTGCTCACGACTTTACTTTGAAAATGAAAATAATTCAAATTCATCTCATTGAAGGTTCTCGACTGTACCGTACCATATTATACCCCTACGTTAATCCTTATCGTATTTGCCCTTAAAGCAATTGTCCTTTCTAATGACCTAATTTTAGATACGGTATATGACAACGTTTTCACGTCGCCAAAAACTAATCATCAAAACTAAAAAAGAACCAGGACAATCGGTTTGTCAGTTCTCCCTCAAATTGAACTATCCCACCCCCCTCTTCCCTTTAATAGCACCCCACAGGTCATCTTACATGGGACAGTGGCACCCAAAAAAGGAAACTAAATAAATAGTTGGGATAGCGGAAATTGGGAGGGCGCCCAAACTACCCAACGCAGGCTCGAGGGATAGAAGAGTTGAGATGGGGAAGGGTAGAAGGATAAGAGGATGTTCCACGATAGAACGACCAACAGGTCACCTGCCAGTGATACCTCGGAGGACGCCTGCTGACACGCCCAGCTGACGCATCTAGACATAGGCAAGCTGCAACACTGATGTTACCTGCTTCGCCGACACAAGATTCCGACACTGAAAATCCTTCCTGTCATATTCGAGCCTTGGCTGCTAGATACTACCTGAACAAGATGAGAAGACTTCACGCCTCAGTCCTTGTTCAGAGACAACTTGGTAGCGCCACTCTCTCCCCCTTCTCCAGCCATAAGATGAGAACGCGCTAACAAACTGCTTGCAGTCTGAGCCATGAAGTATTGATCTATCCCCCTTGAGTATGCAGACACACCTCATGATTCAGCGCCTACGCTATACGCTGACTTGGTTTATGCAGTGAGAGACCCTGACTCTAACAGACTGCAAGCCTCAATCGATCAACTAGGTCAATGGTGCAACGAATGGTGATTGAAAGTCAACCACATTCCTATACATTGTAATGGTTTGCGGCGGACTGCCAATGATGGCAACACTGTTGTCGCCACCTGTGCAGTTTGCCGCTGTTTATATTAGCGGAGGAGCCGCATTTTAAGTTCATAATGGCTACCGACATCGCTGACAAATATTCCCCTTTTTTAAGCCAGTGTTTAAATTCCCCTTTAGATTGTGTGAAATAAGGTAAGCGATGAGAGCTTGGTGTTTCATTTTCCCCATTGTCCCTTTATTGTTATTTAATACAATCCGAGCATAGGTTATTTGTTTCATTCTAAAAGGAGTTCATTTCATTTCATTTCGAGTTTTTCCTGATTAAATTCAAGTGGGTCCTATTTGGTTTATAATTTCGTTTCCCAGTACCTTCCTGAGAGGCATTATTTTATTTATTTTCGTCAAGTGAGAAGTGTATTTAATTTGTTCGTTTCTTTTGGGCCCGGACACGACTTTCGCTCGTAACAGAATTCCCCCAAGTACGTCACAACATACAAGCGAAACTTCCCGAACATCCCGTGACTTAGATCAGCCATTTCTCGTAAGTACCTTGGGATGATCCTCGATAAATGCCTCACCTTTAGAGAGCGGGATATAACACTGAAAAAATTGTCTCACCTAACGGACTTCCCAGCTGAAATACTTTGTTGATAACCCAGCATTATCTCTGGACAACGAAGTAATGATGTACAGAGTTTTCATCAGGCCCATTTGGTCACAAGAGCTTACAGTTTGTGTCAGCTGCCAGGTATGCTCCTGTTGTGCGTCTTATTTGGTCTTCTCATCGTGAACCAACCCAGGATTGTTTGGTACTTGGTATCAGGTTGGTCCTCAAGACTCTCTGCGAGGGCAGCTTTTCTTTTTGATCCTCTTCACCATCACGAGAATCTTGCGGCGTGCTGCCATCCTCATACTGCCCAGCAGAGCAGAGGTTCAGGCACAGTCTTCCATTTACGTCTTCATTCTTCGTCCCTACGAGATACTGATCCTGAACTAGCAAGCTCCATGCTCTTCTAGTGGAGCGATGCCTGTCCTATTTTCATCGGAACTGAACAGGGTGCAAACGAATAACTGTGTCCTCCAGGCTGCCCAAGAAGATGGTCGTCGGGAAAAGTTATTGTTCTAAGCTGAGTAGTACATACCCTGCAGTGTTTAACACCGTCCACACCACTGGCTCGCAGACACTGGTAGGACAACAATATACTTCCCATCCTCCACGATTTGCGCTTCCAGGGAGGAGAAAACAAAAATCCACGTGCTGCTCCATTGTAATTCCTACAACAGTGAGCGAAATTTGTTGGAAGAGAAGCAAAACCTTCCAGTATTCACTGATCCTGGCCTGAGGGAAGGCTGTGCACCATCAAATGGCTAACCTATTCGCCAGCGGCGACTCGAAAGCATTCCTCTAGTGAAGATGAGCTCAAACTCGGACGTCGTGGTAGAGTGGACAGTGCATAACACGTGGGCAGCACCCTCACCTACTAACCCCACCACATAGGTATTGTTACGGGCACGATCAGATTGAGCTGTGACTCGGAACATCGGAGCTTCTTTTATCGGGCAGAGCCACTTGAAGCAGCTCCGATTAAATCTGAAGCGGAAGATAGCTGCTGATGAACAGGGAGAGGGGGGACCGCATTGCCGCGATCGGGAGGTTAAGAAAATCGGGCCCCACGTTGGGCGCCAATGCTATAGGATGGATCGTTCGGGCGTCTCTCAATAATAAATCCTTCCTTTCCAATAAGTGTATTCCTTTCCAATTAATATTCAAGCCCACGGGTATCGATAGAAAAGAGGAGCGAAGTGGTGCCGTTGGAGCCTGGAAGAGGAATAGGCAGAGTGCCTCGTTGCGCGCCGCGGACCTGATTTTCCTAACCTCCCGATCACGGCAATGCAGTCCCCCCTCTCCCTGTTCATCAGCAGCTATCTTCCTCTTCAGATTTAATCAGAGCTGCTTCAAGTGGCTCTGCCTGATAAAAGAAGCTCCGGTGTTCCGAGTCACAGCTCAATCTGATCGTGCCCGTAACAGTATTCACTAAATGCCTGGCTTAGAAAATCGCTGGTAGGCATTAAATGCATCATGCCCTGAAAGGAGCAGTGTTACGAGGAATGTCGAGCGCCACTGGTTCTGCGAGGGACACAGGCTCTCGACCAAATGGGCGTAATGGGCTATGCACTTGCTGGCCTACTGTGTCATTGGTATGGAGGGGGGGGGGGCACTGGCAGTTACTACGTTAGGAGCAAGCGTTGGGCACCCTGATTTTATTGCCTGGGTCCAGGCTGGGGCTTCCATGCCTCCATTATTGCGCCAATATGCCCAAGCTTGGGCGAATGTGATGAGACATTGGATGACCAACCTATTGGAGAGGAGCGATGCGGCATCACGAGCCTCTGAATCAGTGCAGGGGTAGTCATGGAGGGCATGGCGCCTGAAAATCCGTAGCCCGGCCAGCCCCTATGGCCAGAAAGGAACTGGGTCAATGGGAGTGCCACCATTTGGCCTGTAGATCAAGGTGGCTAAATGACACACGTCCACAGGAGCCCGGGCTCTCACACATTAGCGAAACCACAACCTGCACGAGTTTCGACTGATACAACTTACTTATATGTTAAGGAAACACACCTGTTTTGCACAATGCCTCACTTTTCGAGACTTCGCAGATTAACACTCACAGAATCTTGAGCTAGAGACTATCGAGCAACTGTCATCAACGTCACAGTTCAAGGTGTAAAACTACACAAAATCCGCCATCTTGAAAGGTGGCGGACCTGCCCCCCCCCCTGCACCCGTTCGACTCCAAGCAACCGATTCCTTCAGGTGAAAAGCGCCGCCCCTGCATTCCCTCGGTCTTGAAACTTATTGATTTCCCGCCTTCCAAACTCGAACCTCTGGCGGCTGCCCTTCGGACTATTCAAATTCGAGACGCCCAACTGTCTACCGGAGACGACTGGCGCACGAATCTCCTCAAAGTCAATCCTCACAAACCAAAATTCAGGATTCCGTCGAAGTTAAACGACTATTCTTAGGATCGCGACCGTCTTTTTCTTTAAAAAAAACTCTAACGGGTTGTCGGTGAGGGGAGGATGTCATTTGGCGCTAAATCAAGAGCGCGTTATGCGGCGAGGGGAACGACGAGGGTGACATGAGAACCTGTCTCTGGGGAATGTGACGAGCCAGGGGCGGCCGGGGTAACCTAAGTTTTGACAACAAATGGGATTCATAAGGCAGAACCCTTTCAAAAGGCTTGGCAGATGACAGTCCCCCCCCCCCCCCCGACGACGTTTCAGTATCACAACAAACTTAGGTGGTACAGATAAAAAAGCTTGAAATGGATCGGACATATGGAAGATGGAGGACGTATCATGCGCATGAGCTATAGTTACACCTTGTCGTAATTAAGTTATCGATAACGACTTAACGAGTTCATTTTACGTAAGAAGTAAAGTGTGAAAGGTAAAATATGATGGCGAGCGAACATGTCAAATTAGCACAAAGCCGGCGGTTACTCACCCGAACGGCTGCTGCTGATGTCAGAGCCGGCGCCATTTTGAAGGAAAACCGCCGGGTCTCGGTCGAAGCGCCTGTTGCCGACCGACGGGACGAGCCGACGGAACTCGCGACGGACCGCGCACAACTGAACTCGAAAACGACTTGTCGACCTAACGACGTAACGAGAAAAAGAGACAGATAGTGCGCGAGAACGAGAAAGAGAGTGAGAAAATGATAAAGAAGGAAAAACGAACGGGAAGAAAAGAATAAAGACGCGGGGCCGCGACAGAAATCGGAGGAAGTTCACCCGAGTTTCGGGTCGCGGGCCGAGACACGGAGTGTCAGAGACGGGACTTAGTGCGAGAAGAGGCCGACAGGAGCGTTCAAATCGGCTCCCACTTCCCGGTTTCGGGAGGCACGTCGAAACTTCCCTCCGCTTTCGACCATTACGAACGCACCCCCCCACATCCCGCTCCGACAACGTTACCGCGAGACTACCGGAGAAGAAAAAAAAACACACCTTCTTTCCTCTCCTTCTCCGCCTCTTTATTCTTACTCTTTGTTCCTTTTACCTTCGTCGAGAGTGTGTGGTAGGGGTTGGGGAAATGTGTGCCGGCGCGGTGGGGGATGGGAAGACGTTCTTTCTTCTCCGCCGGTCTAATCCTCCCCCACCCCTCACATCCAGCAGCGCACCTTACCGTCTCTTCGGACGTTCAACAGGCGCCGCCCTCTTCGACGAGGCGCTCTCAATGTGATCAAAAAACATCAGGTGCGGCGCATCCCACAACTTTCTTTAGCACTACGTCAATTCACTTGCTTTCTTAGCTTTTCCGACAAACTCCGTTTAATTTGGGTAAACTTAGTAAAACATCAATTCACGGCGGTAGAAAGAAGTACAGCTTACAGTGCCGGAATTTGAAAGCAGACGGAACAAAAGGCTAACTCAAGACAAGGCGGCAGAATTTTATGGAAGCCTGGCTGGCAGGGTTAGAGGGGTTCGCGATAGCAGGCAGTTCTGGGATCTAGTTAAGTTCCTCAAGAGACATGACAGGCATAGACGGGCGGTGATCCCGTCTGACGAATGGGTGGAGCATTTTGAAATGCTGCTTAATCCAGTAATCGTCAGTGATCCTATTCTCTTCGCTGAGCCCTATGTTTGCTCCCCAATCCTCGACGAACCTTTCTCGCAGAAGGAGCTGCAGAATGTACTCCAGTCTGCCAAGGACAACAAAGCTCCTGGAAGCGATGGTATTCCATTTGAATTTTATAAAAACTCTAGCAGTGAATGCCAGGAAAAGCTTTTGAATTTGTTCAACAGCATTCTTGAAAGTGTTACCGTTCCTGCGATGTTCAAGGAGTCTCTGATATTTCCTTTGTTCAAAAAGGGGGACCCAGCAAATGTTTCAAATTATAGGGGACTTTCCTTCATCAATTGCCTGGGTAAGCTTCTGACGGGATTGCTAGCGTGCCTTCTGACGTCGTTTCTGGAGGTGTACGATCTGCTGACAGAATTTCAATCAGGGTTTCGACGAGGTTATTCCACGACAGATTCAATTTTCGCTCTGACTGGCACTGTGAGCTTGAAACTGAGGCAGCCCGGTGGTAAAGTCTAGGGTTTTTTTGTGGAGTTCAAGCCTGCATTTCACACAATCAACCGTGGATATTTGTTCTACAAGCTGCTTGCTCTGGGAGTTTCCAGTAAGTTTGTATCAGTTCTGAGGAACCTTTATTCGGGAGAATCAGCTGCAGTGTGGACCGAGGCTGGTAGGACAGAGTTCTTAGATGTTAAGAGTGGAGTGAAGCAGGGCTGTCCTCTCTCTCCCCCACTTTATTCTCTGTTTTTCTTAACGACTTGGTAGAAGAGCTGCAACATGGTATAGACGTTGGCGGACTTGTGATAAAAGTTCTGATGTATGCAGATGATGTGGTGGTGATAGCGGATGACCCTGGTGAGCTGCAGGTGAATATTGATGTTTTGGAGAGTTACTGCAGTAAGTGGGGAGTTCAGGTTAATTTAGCGAAGTCGAAGATAATGGTTTTCCAGAATGGTGGGAGAAGAAGGGCGACTGAGCGCTGGAAATTTGGTGGTGAATCAATTGAGATCGTGAGTAGCTACCAGTATTTGGGAGTTGAACTCACCCCCGTCTTTCCTTCACCAAGCACGTACAGGGGAAGGCCCAATCTGCCAAGTTTGCCCTCAATAATGTTTGGGGAAAATTATTTGCCAATCCTGCTGTACCACTAAAGGCAAAATCGGAGGTGTTCAACGGTACGATCCGGGCTATGCTGTGCTACGCTTCACCATGCTGGGGATTTCAGGAGTATGCGAAGGCGGAGGGAGTGCAGCTGATGTACATTCGAAAGCTGTTCCAGTTGCCGAGGTTTTCCCCGTATTACATTACATCTGGAGACATGGGTGGACACCATATCATCTTTACTCTCGAAGCCCATTTAAGTACTTGAGGAAGGTATCTTGTCTCCCGGACACACGTCTCCCTAAAATAATTGCCATGGAAGTGATGTGAAACAGAGTGTCATGGGCTGGGCATCTTGGCCGCCTCGCCACTGGATTGGGTTGACGGTTTGAATAACCATGTCGGTATTGTCTATTTTTGTAATGCAGAAGGAATCTTTTACTTTGTTTTATTTTGTCAATAAACTTTTTTCTTCTTCTTTTTCTTCTTCTTCTTCTTCTTCTTCTTCTTCTTCTTCTTCTTCTTCTTCTTCTTCTTCAGTGCCGGAATTTGTTATGCTGCTCGTACTCAGGCTCAGACCATTATTGGGCAATTGACCGAGGATTGATGATGCTTCGAACATGATTTTTATAAGAAGGAACTCTAAGAAATGGTAGAAAGTGAAACTGCGGTGGCTGAAATATCCAGTATTGCTGGAATCCTAAAGATCTCTGGAATCGATTGTGCTGCTCCTACTTCACCCATCACTATTATTGAGCAATCAGTGCGCAGGAGATTAATGAGTCTGTTTGTGTGATTTTTCTGAGAAGGGATTCCTCTTTCACAACTTCTGGACACGCTGGTACTACACTCGCCTCATCGTTTTAGCTCCCCCCTACGACCACATGCAGGGGGCAGGTTCGAGGAATCTCGGCTCTGTACCACCACACTGGTCGGGTTCTCCCCTCTTGGGAAAATGACGCGCAGATAACCTGAAGCTTCGCCCGCAGAAACACCGAGGCTAGAAACACTCCTCCTCGAGCAGACTCTGGTGAGGATTCTCAAAGCCATTCGCTTTACTAACCAGCACCACAAACCACAGAATCTCACTTCTCAAAAGTGGCAAGGAGTTGTAGGGTGCTATGTCAGGCCAACTTGCTGACCCACGTCTGCAATGGGAGAACCTGGCGGAGCCCAGTCGCTGTTTGCAGAGGTTTTACACTCCACAAACACCCTATACTCGGGCTTCAATGACTGCTGCAATACAGAAGGGATATTGCTCTGTTGATATGGCGTACCCCGTCTGTCCCAGCCTGTGCCTCAGTAGCTACGACGAGAAGCGTATCTGTACACAATCCTATTGACACTTTCTCCTCATTACTTTTGGGCCTTAACGTTTTAGAACGCCCGGCTATAGTACCAACACTGGCTGTCGTTTATCATTGTAGAAAGGCTGGTAGGGTAAGAGGGAAAAGATGAAGACGATGGGTAAGGGGAAGGAGGCCGACATCCCTGTCAGGGACAACACCATGTGCCTCCTGAAACCCCAGGTGCTGATGGGCAGCCAGGGGCTATGAGGATATACCTGGTTTTGTCTCATGGCGGTGGAAGCGCAGTAAGAGAGTGGGAAACCCATTCGTTCGCCAGAGCACCAGTTAGTCGCCCTAGGGGAAAACGAGAACCACTTGCACAGATGTCCTCTAACAAGAGTTCTGCACTCCTCTACTCCAGGGTGTTATCATCTACCATCACGCGGGGGTTGTTGATGGCTAGGATACCCTGGTCTAACCAAGACATGGCTGTGCCCCCTTAGGTCGACAACACACATTCACGCACATACTGTCTGACTCCTCTCCAATATTGTAAGAGCCTTCGAACCCTCTCCAGGCCCATTACACGCGCAAAAGACGCAAGGAAGAAGAGGCTAGTTGGTTCTGCTAGAGGAAGCGGTAGGGGAGCTGACACCCTGAAAGGCTCTCCCCTGAGGCAATGTCAGCCTTCCGAGGCATACCAGAAGGCCACTAGTGAGCCTGAGTTACCCAAGTAACTGGTAGCACGGGCTGTTAGACTCCCTGCTGAACCCCAGTGGGAGGGGCCCACTGGCAGGATGAGGAAGGATTCGTGCTCAGAACTCAGCACTCAGTGCTGGAGAGTGGGCTCCTGAAGCCCTCTGGCCGAGGAGTTGCTTTCCCTTGTCTGCGACTTTGCCTCGGGCTGGCACAACTCAGATCGAAAGACCAGCAGTAGAATTTCTCACTGTCTGACTCCCTTCGTAGGCACCCTCAGTGGTTATAGTCTAATGGTCAAATACGAAGTATATTATTCCGAAGTTACAGGTTCAAAGCTTGGGATTGCTGTAATTTTGCCAGTTTAGAAAGTTCCAAAATCCAACCTATTCCGTCGCTCCAAGAATAAAAGTAGACGACTGGAGACAATGATGCCACCAGAAGTGTGCGTCAAAAAAAGTTGAAGAGACAAATAGGCTGCTATAATTGCTGGTGAAGAGGTGAAGCCCTTCTCTTTGACTCTACATTGAAACTTCGATATAGCTGCGCGTTCTTCGAATTTATGGGAGTTCCCTCTGACTCTCAAAATACCATAGGTGTCCACTCCAGGAGCAACGCTAATGCGTGAGGTGAGGACATGTACGGTGTGAGTTCCATTGTGGACGCCCCAGTGTTCGTAGTCCACAGGTCGATGACGAAGATCCCGGTTTAAATTCAGAGCTCTGGATTGCAGTAATTTTTGCCTGGTCAGCTGCTCCCCAACATTTCCAATTCCCTCGTAACAATTACGTAACTTTCTTTTCTAATACGTAGAGCCAAGGAAAGTAAAAAACCCTGCAAATTATTACACAATGGTTTAATATTCTCATGAACAGCTTGACCTAGTATTAGTGCTCTGAGACCCATTCCATTCGATTCAGCATCGAAAAATACTAGTAAACCATACGAAACATGTCCTGACTACAATGGAACCACGGAAACAAAACGTCTGCTGATTTTGCCGTGTCGGGTAGCCCTATTTCGTATCGTTTCACGTCCTATTTTTTTTTACGGTATTTTTACATCCTGGGTCGAATGGAATGAGTATCAGACGTGTACAACTGTGTGTAGGGAAATTACATTAATTATTAGAGTCAACTAATTGAAAGAATTTGTGGGAACTACAGTGGAAGTCAACGTTTCGTGGTTAGTACTCCCTCCCGTTTTATCAAAATCACCTGCTCGCTCGACTCGCAACGTCGTGCCAATTGCCGAGGGTTCGCTGGAAGTCCCGATCCCAATTTCCCCGACTCTTTTTGCCCTACGGGGCGGAGGAAGGTTAGAGCCGATGAGGCCAGCACTTCCTTCGCACACCCCTACATCGGATTATAAATGCCTACAGACGTTTACGGGCGCCTGGCGCTGGGGGAATATTTAATTGCCACAGTTCCATCGTACTCAGGTCATGTTTCGTATGGTTTACTAGTATTTTTCGATGCTGAATCGAATGGAATGGGTCTCAGAGCAGTAATACTAGTGTTATAATACAAAGCAAATATCAAAAGATCTCGTTAACGGACACAGCACGAATGAATCAGTTTTATTAGCTTCCTTTACAACCAGACGCCTTGCTATGTTGACGCGTAACTCTTGACGACGTTCCTAACACTAGGTCAAGCTGCTCATGAGAATAATAAACAGTTGTGTAATAATTTGCAGGGTTTTTCTTCTGGTGTGCGTACTATGATGCCTTCTTCAATGACACTCGTTACTACCAACAGCTTTGCGGTATAAGTCAGCCATACAGAGGGGTGCACTTCTTATGCATCGTTATCATTGAAGTAGGCAGTAATCAGCCCTCAGTGTATCAGCTCACTCCTCTGCTCCATAGAATATGATGGAGTGTGCCACACTCATAAGCACCCATCTCGTGCCAGCCTGGGCCCACAACCCAACGCCATCAAACGGGAAAGAGCCATTTTTACTGTGGCAGCTTTAGCTGCTGGTTGTTGGACGTGGAAACTAAACGACAAGCTGGTATCCACCATTGGGCAAATATGTCAACTGTTTGAAGTTCTGTGATCACCACACGAATTAGGAGGAGAGTCTCCACTCTTCGCCTCGCCACCAGGCTCTGACTTCTGCAGGGATCAGGTGGCTCGTGTGAAACATACAAGAACGAGTTCTCAGGAGCGTCGCCTTTAGCTTTTGGGGTGGCTATTGACGTCTATGGTTCACACGTTTCTCGTACAACTAGTACGTTGATTATCTTTGCCATCGCCGAGGAAAATGAATTGCGATACTACGGATACATTCATTTTCCGGCATCAACTATCATAAAATCGAGCACAATGGAGTGTACTAAAATCAGTTACGATACCTTCTTGGACAACGAGCCCACCAAACTGAATTGCCGGTCATCTTCTCCGTCCTGCCGTCTTCGTTCCCTTCGCCCTTTCAGTTTCCCATTAAAAATTAACTGCCTTCTCGTGGGCTGCGGTAGCCCTCATAAAGGTGACATTAGTTGCCCACTAAAACTCTCTGGACCTTTCCGATGCTTGAGAACCAATGGCTCCTAAGGGGCCACCGAACGTTCAGAGATGCTGTAAATCTCACAAATACGATTAGCCCGAGCCTATTTGGACCGGCCGTTCTCTGCCCTTGGATTGGCGATTCATTGTTCCCGTTCCCGAGGAATTGCTAGGCATTGTTTGACTCTGAAAACGCATTGACCATGACGAGGGTTACAATTTTCAGAGACACTCGTCGTAACGCAATTAAGCGCGGTCGAACGAAGTAAAAATGAGTACTGTCAACTCATCGGGTCTAAAGTTTAAGATGAGAGGTTTAACAAATGTCTGTTGAGTTCATGGAGTGTTGCTGCAGGCTTGTCATTTGAAATGTAGTACCAGTCGCCTTCACGTTCGTTGTACTCATGCTACTTTGGGGGACAATCTGTGGGGGTCTAAAGCGCGTCTGTTCCTTATGAAACATGAACGTACCTTCACGGTCCTACTATGGCCACAGGCCATCATGTGCTAGTCACCATGTTTTGCTATCGGTTATCACTTAAACATGGGGTAAAGCTGATGGCACTTTAGTCCAATAGGTGTTGTAAGCTCAGCGTATCGCAATAGTAGTAGTCAATCAGGCTCAAAGACTGCCCATTCTATCTGCTTCACTGCCACCACCCGTTCAGTCTCCTGCATTGGTCGTCTCGGCACCTAAGACTCGAGGGATCGATGGCTGCTAGCCCACCCATGCATGAGCAAACATCGTGGCGTGATGGATGGCTGCTTGAGACACTGATTCATTCTGCCCACACCGTCATTGTGACGTGATCTGCATTCTGGACAGCTTCGGATTCACACAGGCAGTATTGGAACGTCTGCCGCTTCATGAAGTGCAGTTTGGCGTTAAACGCACCTAGGCGGGACAGTAATTGGGCGACTGGGAATGCGGTTATTCCTGCTGGTGTGTGGCAGGCACCATTATGTGGATGTGGCGAGAAATCGGTTGCGACCACATCAGCGACTGGCTTCCCGGCGCTAGAGGACTTTGCGAGGAGCGTCCTCGCATAGTCAATATTTGAATGAGAACCGTATCCTCCTCAGTATTGCACCCGCCTTCAACACCTCTTAGCTTCATTGCACTCACTTCTAAGGCGTGACGAAGCAGAGGCTAATTGGCACCACTGAGGGAAGCGGTAGGAAGTCTAACACCCTGAGAGGATCTCCCCTCAGGCAATGTTAGACCTCCGAGGCACATCAGAAGGCCGCTAGCAGGCGACCGCTTAGCAATTGGTAGAACGGGCTGCTAGAGCCCCATTGATCCCCCGATGAGGGGGGGCCCTCTGGCAGATTGAGGAAGGACTCGTGCTGGTCTGGTTCACTAAGTGCTGGAGGGTGGGCTCCTGAAGCCGTTAGGCCAAGGAGTTGCTTTCCCTCGTCTACGGGTTAAGAGCTCTCGGGCTGGCACAACTCAGACCGAAAGGTCGGCAGTAGAATCTCTCGAACATGCCCACATCATGTCCTGCCCATCATCAATCTCTCTGGACGCTCTGAGCCAACTGTAGCAGGCCATTGAAAGTGTCCTGTCTTCGAACCAACAAGACCACCCAACATACCAAGCCACACTTTGAGAAGGGGTTCCTCTTCAGTGGAGGGGTTCTGGCTTGTAGTTCCTCGTTCTCAATTCGCCAAATCATGGATTATCTACCACCACATACATGGCTTTTGTGGTTTCAACATTTTTGTTAGCAGTCAACGGATACTATATATGACACGGGTTGTTCTTTGCAATCAACCTGGGACCGTTTACCACATTGCATCAGGTTGGCTGTTCTTCCTTGTCCCATTCACTCCCACATGAGTCATGCGACAAG
The DNA here is from genome assembly GCA_020466155.1 of Pachypeltis micranthus. Taxonomy (NCBI): domain Eukaryota; kingdom Metazoa; phylum Arthropoda; class Insecta; order Hemiptera; family Miridae; genus Pachypeltis; species Pachypeltis micranthus. The sequence continues at coordinate 3,481,323 of CM035779.1, read as the reverse complement.
CTGCTATTTCCATACATCCTTCTACAACCCAGCAGTTTCCTCCATGTCTTCATCCTTCATATCCGCGAGATAGGGGTCAGATTAGCATGTTCTCCTCTGCTTGAGCACAGCGCCGGCAAATAATTGAGCAATGCACTCCAATTGTTCATAATAATTAAATATGAAGCAGACGAATGCTGGCCTGCTGTATCTTCCACCATGCACCATCAGCCTATCCACCGTTGGCAGGAGAAGGTTGCAGGGGAGGCATCAGACAGTTTGGGCTTGCATACATACCGATTCGGTGCAGGTGCAGTCAACCGCCTCTTCTAGGCTTCCGTTTTCCTCAGAATTCAAATGTGATGTGGCCCTGGCTACAGCCTCCATTGTGCACTGCCAGCCAGTCCACCATAGGCATGAGTAGATGGTGCAGGAAGCATCATCCCGCATTGCCCTGCGGTTTTTTGGCGTTTTGATCTTGCAGCCTTTCCATTCGGTGCAGGTACGCCCTAAACGCTCCACGTTCTGTTAGCAAGTGTGGGACGTGGCGCCTCCCGTGCCACCCTGTCTGTGTTCCATTCGTCTTGCCACCTTGTCTTCTGACAACCATACTCTGGTTCCCTGTATGGGTACAACTCCTTCCATACGGCTGCCAGAAGGTGGATTAGGATAACACTCAGCACTACCAGTACCCCCTCCTGAGGAATCGAGCTGTACGAGCAAGCAATGTGGAGAGCACACCTCCTCTGCACGGCTACCATCCTCCTCCACGTGTATATTGAAAATAGATGATACTGCAGTTACAAACACCAAAGCCAGTCACTGTTCTTGTGAAATCTGTGAATTTCCAAAACTCACGTCAAACAATTAAACGCTGTTACCCCCATTACTGCCTGACTGAATCACACAAAGAACTATGATATACGTTTTTTTAATATTGCTCCCAAGATGTACTTTTTCAACCCTTGACGATACTGACGCGTTAACCAACAGTTACTGATGAGAAGGGTGAAGTTATAGCAAGTTTTTCGCCCCAGCGCCACCCGGTTGTTAAGTTGAGAAGGGCCATCGTTATTAACCCTACAACTGCCTCTAACGATCTCATTAACTGCGGCCGTTCTGCCGACAGACGTGTTTACAAACCTGTCAATGGGAGTCTTTTTCAAACGGCATCACGACACGCAAAGGGTTGAGAGGAACAGCGATATTTAAGACCCACCGTGCGCCCCCCCTCCCCTTTGCGTGCTCCACTGATTGGATTTGAGATGGATTTTATGGTTTCTGCTTAAATGAAACGAGAAGTGACCTCCGGGCGCCATTATTCAACCCGAGTGATTGCGTTACCGATCGTTCGGCCATTTTGAGAACTCTGAAACAATCCTTTCATCGCGAATCTGCGGCTGGGGGTCCATTGTCTGGAACATCATGAACGTCCAGTATCTGAGGGCATCCAGGGGATTAAGAAAGAGTAGATTGCCTTTAGGAGCATGGTTATCTTGACAATTACTTTACAGAGTACGCCATTCTGAGTCACCTGGAGCATACCTAGTAGTCACGCAATCAAAGAGCTCACCACCAAAAAAAGTCCACACTAACACAGCCCTAAGCTTAATCCTCTCTCCCTTTATCACACACCACCAGGAAGGACTGAGACTAATCTACTCTACTCCTACGTAATCTAATCTCTACAGACTAGAAGAAAACATGGCGGGAGCACGTCATGCGGTTGGTGACTGAGAAAAACTCCAGCTCATGCTCCTCAAGTGAAAATTAAATAACCAACAGGCGATACGTTTGGACGGCCATGAGCTCCTTGGTGGGAGGGTGCTCTGACCCCTGGAAGGTTCGCCTCATTACAGGCAATTATCAAGGCCCACTTAGGATGTGGGTTACAGTACCATACTCCTCACGTGCAAGGCCGATTTACCAAGGAGTGATTGACTACTGCAACTCATGGCCAATCAAAGGAAAGTATTGGCTGCGCTCCTAGGGAAGTCAAGGCAGCCTCCACTGAAGCACTCCAACTGATAGCTGATCAGTTACCTTGGCTGTCAGGTATATTATGTGAAAGTGGAAAGTGGAAAGGGAGTTCACCTCTCTACTGGCTGAGCTCTATATAGACCTCTCTGGATTCAGTGGAAACTGGGTGCTAGATGAATGGGCATCAGATAAATGGCCAGCGAGATGGGAATCCTCGTCAAATGGGTGGGACGCATCCTTGTGAAAGTTTTAAGATCCACTGGAAGAGCCTGTATCTTAAGGGACGCGACAATATCAAAGTGCGACTTGGTTTCCTTTCTCTGAAAGACACACCCACTCAGATAATAACGTCACTTGAGGTGCTACTGTGACACGATCCTCATGCACTAGGCCATCGACCTAGGCGTGATTGGTTTCGCGAATTTCCCCATTGTCTGGAGTAGCAAAATTACAATCAATCAAAGGGGAGCACAGCGCCATCCTTGTGGCTGTGTATCACCATGGCCTATAAGTCAGTAACCGCAGAAGCACTCAAAGTGACCATGAGTTGACTTGGCCATCTAGTGCATGGTGGGCAAGTGGACAGTGAAGCTTCCCCTGCTCTGGGCTGAACTCCAAACTGATCTACTGAACATAAACTTGCCGAGATAGATGAATATGCATACAAAAGGCAAGTAAGATGGCACGCTTATAAGTTTTTCCCCAACATCCGTGAACGTCTTGGGTGAAAATGGGTTGAGCCAGACCACTATACGAGCCAGTTCCTTACAGGCTGCGACGACTTCGATGCTTGGCTCTTCTTCTTTTTTACTTTCCTTGGCTCTACAAAGTAGAAAGGAAAGTTATGTAATCGGCTGAAAAAAAAATTTTGAGTTCTCTTCTGATCTTTACGTTTCAGACCCTCCTGAGTCCGAAAAACACTATTTGGGAAAATGATCTGTGTGTGTGTGTGTGTGTGTATGTGTGTCTGTGAACAATTATAGAGAAAACCACTGTATCAAATCAGCTGAAACTTGATATCTCGCCCGCAGATCAACATGGAACGCCAAAATGAGGGTATGAACAAAATCCGCCGAAAGTTCATCATAGTGATCAAAACACCAAATATTTTTTTTCTCAAATGCGGCTCTAACGATTTTGACTAAATTTTTTATATTGATAGCTCCCAATATGGCAATTATCTCATAAAATTCCCATCAATGGGAAAATGACGAGAGCAGCACAATAAATTACCAAAACATTCGACGTAATCGATTTTAGAGTGGTTTTTAGAGAAAACGACTGAACCAAATCACCTCAAATTTGATGTCTCGCCTACAGGTTACCATGGCACGCAAAAATAAGGGTATGAACAAAATCCACCGAAAGTTAACTATAGTTAGCATAGTGATTAAAACACCAAATTTGTTTTCTCAAAAACGGCTCTAACGGTTATGATTAAATTTTTTATATTGATAGCTCTTGATAAGGCAATTATACCATAAAATTCCCATTTGTAGGAAAATGACGAGAGCAGCACAATAAATTATCAAAATTTTCGACAAGCGCTTGACGGTTTGAGCGTTTTAACTAGGTTTTTTCCTTATAAACTCCTAAACTTCTAAAGAATGTTGGTAGAATGTTAAAGAAAATTGGTATTGTAGTCCAATCCAATACCTGAAGGGTGGGTGTTTAAAACAGCTCATGAGATAGATAGGGCTCACTCCAGAAATTCCTGAATTACCACTACCGCTGTTTCGCTTACTACCAGTTCTAACAGTTATTACCCAATAACTCTGCAAAAGTGATTACTATCCTTCTTCGAAAATTTGTGTTTACAGTCTCATTAAGTATCTGCGTACCAATTGCTCAATGATGGTCCTGTATTGAGTACTAGCAGCACAATAAATTCCAGACCTGTAGGCGCTTCCTGCTGCTGTGACGTGTTGTTTGACCAAGTTCAAATTAACTGAGTGATAAATGAATTGATTAAATAGAATTAGCCATCCACACGAGTGAATTGACGTAGAGCTAAGGAAAGTTGTGTGTTGCAACGCACCAGATATTTTTTTAAAAGACTTTCCATCCTGTACGTTTTGCGCCTCTGCTGGAAACAGAACTACGTGTAGCTCCTACAACAGTGGGCGTTGAGTTGTTAGGAGACCAGTCGAAGCTTCCAGCTTTACGCCAAGTTTGCAAACAAGGCCACAGTTAATTAAACTCTCACTTTGCAACTACCGTGATACTGGCTAAACGACAACCCATCGTACCCCCACGGGTCTAGGTTTGGTGGATGCTGAGCGAGTGCCCAAGCTGTCACATGATAGCGCCACCACCACCCACTCCACGACTTTCGACTGATACAACTCTTTTGTGAGTGTTAAGGTATAGTTATTTCAGCTATTTTGATTCCACCTCGTTGCAACAGGTGCCACAGCGTGGTTATCAATAACAACAAAAAAGTAGGCGAAGGAAGTAACAAAAAGGGCGTCAATACACTTTCTATTCCTGTTTATTTACACAGCAAAGAATATACGGCTACATCGTCTAAAAAATTGTATTCATTACAGGTAATACTATAGCAAATGAGAAGGTACATTTCATTTTTTCCGACGAACACGAAGTTCATAAGTTTTTCTTTCACGGGCGAACGGTAATGAAACATGAATCAGGCCAAACGTTCTGGTTCTCAACTCAGTTCTTTACGACACTTTTTAATATATTTATATCCTCATTTGACGTCATTCTTGTTTATTTCTATCGATTTTAGAGCGACTTGAATAACGAACTTTTCGATTTAATCGAGACACGGATTACAATTAGATCATCGTATGAAATGTAAGAGGAACAGAAAATCCAGCCCTCGAGGAACTGAAAAGTTGAACGTGTGAACGAGCTAATAAACGAAAGTAACTACAACGTCTGCTTTTTTTGAGTATAAAACAAAAAGTGATTTCAACAACTATAACATGAACAAAATAAGAACAAAAGGGTTTTCGCACAGGATACGTTCAACCAGATCGGAGTTTATCAAACGAAAACCGGCGTGCGAGAAGTTAACTAATGTAACATGTACGATAATGACGTAAATATAACGTGGAGGGCTGGCTACTGGGTTGGCTGTGGCCCAAGAGATTATGGTTAACTGAAGAATTACCGAGACATTGTTCTGTTCTAAGTTCACACACACACATCGTCTATTGAGATGAGGGGTTTTGACAGCTAAATGGCCGTGCAGGATATTCTGGCAGCTCTGTGACGGGACCTTCAGCGAGAGTGGGCGAAAATGAGGTCTTCAAGACAACGACTAATAAGAGGGAGCAACTAGGAACCATTGTTAACATGGAAGTTAGGGCTGCTGCTTTCCTATTGAGAAAGGGCACAGTAAGAATCGGATAGGTGCCTAAACTGTGGATATGGCACAGCTAACTGCAAGGGAGCTGACCACGCCCTTCTCCGCTACTACTGGCCCATCTGCCCGCGGTAGGGGGAGGTGCAGGGTGTTCAGAGAGGCCCTGGAAAAGGCCAGTAATGGTTTTCATCCTTAACTTAAGACAACCTTAACTAGAGCACATCAACAGCAGCTTCAGCGGGGAAAAGAGGTTGATTGGCAATTGTTGACGTGAGCAGCACCATAACCACTCATCCCACTGGTTCAAGGACGAGCTCAGCACTGCAGCTATCTTTTCGTGCCAGAAGTAGGAAGGATGATGGAGCCCAGTCAAAGGTACAATTGGTCAGCTCAAGCCATAGGTATTCGTCCGCTCCATGCTGCATTCACAGAAAAACTGGAGGTGAATTGCTCACAACTAGCCCAGGCAGTGCTCACCCAGAAGAGGCTGGGGCTTGCTGAACGAGGATCAGTATCTCGCCAGGCAGATACTGATACCTCCCAAACTACCGGGTAGTATGGGAATGGCGCTGCAAGATTCTTGTGACGGGGAAGAGAATAAAAAACGCTAACCTGACCATTGTTTAACAATACGCAGAAGTAATTTCATGGGGTCACTAGGTGCAAACCCTCTCTCCTACGTACCAGACAAAACAAAATCTCACACAATGCTCATCTACTACGTACTCATATTCTGAGAGACTGGACGATAAGGCCTTAACTAGATCAGTCACGTTCCTTCCACTTCCTTCAGTACGTAGCTTTGCTTTGAGTAACAGTGGATATGTCTACCAATGTGATGGAAGGGCCTGTACCAAGTAAGAATAGTCCTCCACATGTCAGGGGACTGTCAACTCCGCACTGGCCCCACGGCTCGATAGTAACCTGTAGGAGGGAACTATGGATGCCAACCACCAGTCCCAGGTTCTCTCGAGTCAATAGAATTATTTAAAACTGCCTCAGCCTCTGGCCTATTGGGGGCTACACATACCCATCTATGTCCCCCCGGACTTCCTCTCGCGGATAAAGTATTGTGTAGGAAAGGACTCGACATGGTTTAAAACCTGGCTACTTACAATGCAAATCAGAAATGTGGCTGAGTGTGCTGAGTTCTTGGTTACTTCCCAGGCCAGCTTCTAGGTCATGTATGCCGTGAAGGGATGTTGCAAATACTCTGATTTCAAAGGCGAACTCTAGCAAGACTCAATCACGCGTCATATTAGCACCTGAGTCAGGATGTTTCGCCTAGGCTTTACGTCATAGTCTCGAGTATAGAGTTAACTGTTAAGTACTGGAGGCGTCATACCCTCATCCGTAACATCCAGTACTTCCAACGTCTTTCGTTGAGCGTGATTTTGTACAATCTTGTCTGTCTATGGCTTGTTTTGCCCACTGATCTGACAGATCAGAAGGGGTGTACATGCGCAGTCGTTTTGATCAGGGTTTTATGGGTTGTGGTTGCCTCCACGCCCTTTCCTAGATTTTGAGCCTGATTTGCTCTTTGCCTTTCTCCATCCACTTCGTTGGGCCCTCAGAGGTGAGAACTGCGTTCTAGTTGCTGCGAGGACAACGATTTCGTGTCAGGACGGCCATATAGAAGTTCGCCTCTAGGACGAAGGGCAAAGAGCACGACCACAACGCCAGGGCAGTTTAAGGGCAAGAGTCCGAACCGGAAGCTTCGCCGTCTTGACGCTCTGTTTCAGTTTTCTAAGTTTAACGTTAAATCTACCTCATCTGTTGTTCCTTCAATTGTGATTCTTTCGTCATGCGTCGGGAGTTCGAGGACGGCGAGCTTAGTGAAAGGGACCACCCGAATCATCCTGACTAGGCACCAACGCGTCTTTAGTTGTCATATGTTTCCTGACGGCAATCACTTTATTGCCTCCCAAGAGCAACCAATTCTCCACATTACAGTTAGTCACGAAAAACAAAAAAACAAACATGACCGTAAACGTCAAACCTCAATTAACATAAACAGTTCGGAAATGGACGTATTCGTTTCAAATGTTAACAAGAGCTTCGCATAGAAACCCGCGATATGATCCGTTCGCATTCATTTTTCGTCAATTTTATTTTTCTCTTTTTTTTTTATTTGCGCTCCCCGGTTTTTTTTTCATCGAAGTTTTTTTCTAAAACAAGGTACAATCGTTACCAACTAAAATCGGCCCAAGCCAATATATACAAAAAACAAAAAAAAACAATTTAAAAAAAACGAGGCGTTCAAGCGCCTTCTAAAACACACCTAGAATTAATTCGATCTTGAGTAGGTTTCATATAAAATTTAAAATAAGTATTTACAGCAATCAAAGTGAACATAGGGTTTATCACCTAGTACATTTCTAAATATATGTATGTAGGGTATGCTGTAATAATAAGTTATATGGCAATCAATATTAAACTAGAACTTTCTTATTTTACTTTTTTTTATCGTTTCAAATTTGTAAATTGTAATGAATTACGTATATAATGATTGAATTGTTTATTCATTTCACAATTAGTGGCAGGCCTTTTTTTCATTAATTAAAATCACTTTTTTTTCAAAATTGGAGGTGGAAGTTTTCAAGGGTTTTCTCAACGCTCGGCTGGTTTTCCGAAAGAAGAGTCGCTGGTGTAGTGTGTTCGAAGGGAGGAGGTATCGCAGGTATCGTATGGCCCATTGTGGGATACGTTAGGGACGTAATGTTGTCGGTATGTATTATTACGCTGTACACAGCCCTAAGTAGCCCAGGGCTTGTTCGATTGAAAGGGTGCGCCAGTGCTACAGAATACACCTTTGGTAACCCCTGGGCGGTCCTGATATAAATACCTCTACGAACACGCACGCACCCGAGCTCGGATTTTGGAACTGAAACTGTGTTTGATGACTCCTCAGTAGTAAGTTGGTAATCCCACATCCCTACACCTTTGCACAAGCCCTCTGGATCCGCACAGATTCCAGAGCTGGATCCGCACTGATCCCAGTGGGACCTGAGCCCTTCATAGAGACCACCAAAAGCCGCTTGAATGAGGAGGTTGGCTAGCGGGAGAAGGGCAGGAGTAATGGGGAAAGTAACAGAGCGAAACCGGAAATAGGGGTTTTGGCTATATGTTGTGAAATGATGAGTCATTGAACGATCTCGCGAACACAGCATTCTATTAAACAATTCCGAGAATACTACTCAGCTGCTATTGACCTTGAACGACAACCAATTGGGAGGGGGGAGTACTCCTACTATAGCACATTCGTCAGTGGGAGGACGTTGGAAGGTGGGGGGGTGTGGGGTATGAAACCTATTTCGGGTTTCACTCTGTCATTTTCCCACTACTGGCAGGGCTGCCTATTGGTGGGGTGCACCAGGCCAAAGGCAATCAACGTTATTCGTTAGACTCTCTTCGTGAGACGCCATAGCAATAGCTAAGGGGCCAAGGAGGATTGCCACATTGATCCACAAAGCGCTCACCCCACTCAAAGCCCCTGTTCCCTATGCAACCGTAGGCTATAAACGGTCTGGTTCATTACACCCATTCGGTATGTTTGAGTTCAATTGCCTCGAGACGACCGGTGAAAGGGTTGTGTGACCTTGTCGCCACCGTACCCCTAATGTCCTGTATCCAGTGTGGCAAAAGGGGGGTTCATATGTATTGAACCAAGGATGCACTTTAGGCCCAAGCTTCTTACATTATTTTGTCTACCTGATAAGGAATGCCTGGCTCCCTGCTTTAACATTGCAGTGTCCACCAGGTCATGAATGAATAGTGGAGGGCCGAAAAAACTTGTGAGAGATGGATTAGCACTGATCCTGGTGGAACTTGAGCCCTTCGAAGAGACCACCAAGAGTGACTTGAATAAGGAGGTTCGTGTGTGGATGCCTATCAGAGGGATATACCAGGCCAAAGGCAATTAAGGTTATTCATTAGACTCTCAAAGGAGCGATCATGACAGGTCCTTCTTCTGGAGAGAGGAAGTATGCAGATGGTACATTGCCTGTTCGTGGGACACGGTCTACTGAGGAATCATTGGCCTAAGATTGGAAAATCAGGGGTTGAGTTGCAGATATTCAGTCTCATATTGAACACCTTCTACAGTGTTCAATGTGCAGCACTGCTCGAGCAGCTTAGGTTGTGTAATCGATTCGTGCACTCTGAAACGAGCTACTGACAGTGCCAAACAATTTAGGTGTTGGATCACTCTCACCACGTGTGTGCAAATGTAATGTTTCGTTGCTGAGACTGCAGAATTGCGAGGGTTGCCAGCAGTACCCCACGGAGGTAGATGAGTATGAAAACGTCAACCATGATGGAGACGACAGCTGAAGAGCACACGGAGGGACGTCTTCATCATCACCCCCACTTCATGGACGTACTGTGAGGGGAAGATGCCCCATGCCTGAAAGTAGCATGATGGGGAATATGTGAGTGCTACTAACGCAAAGACAGGCACTGCTAGCACAAGTTACGCAGGTGTCACGCCAAGTGTACAGTGCTCAAACTCGCCTGCCACAGGGTAACTAACCCATTCATGAGTTCACTTGGGTCTGAGCCCAGTCATGTCATGTTGAAGGAGCTTTCTGATTAGGGCTCCCTCGTACCCCGCCAGTGACAGTTTCTTAATGTGTGATCGCACAAGGTTCAGATGCAGGACAAATGACAGAATGACTACGAGAACCCATTGGGCCGTGTGAAAAAGACTGTGGATTATAATAATAGGGGATTTGTGCAGTTTCTGCGAAAGGTTTACAAATAGGTAGTACACTGACAGACAGCAGTGTACAGCCCGAGGTGATCCAAACCACTTGTTATGGCAATCCTCATTGCTTGTTATGGCGATCCACGAAAGTAGTGGGAGCTGTTTTATAAGGTACAACTTGAACGCAGAATCCCTCCGTAGGCGCCTAGTGTGGGTGCAGACACCAGTGTAGCAAGTAAAAAGAACATGAGAGGCATCCTTCGCCAATCCCTTGAGGCATGGGCAGTCATTGAACGAGAGGCATCTGATAAACTTCAGCCACGCATTGAAAGCCCAATGGCCTGAGAGCAGTTGGGTTGTTATGAAAGCAGGGCTGAACGTTCTATCCCAGCACCTTGCTACACATGCTACCTTGAGCCTGACATCAACTGTTTCCTCATGGAGGAACCAGGGAAGTGCATGCAGAGCACCCCCTGTAAATGTTGAGCAAATTCCCATTGGTGTGCGAATGCACAACTAACAGGCCCACGAGCAGGCCCATGGACCTTACGAGAAAACACAGAGTATGATGAGAGGTAGTATATCTCTGTACTGGGCCCTTGCCCGTTACCGAGCTATTTGAGATAGTGCATCCCACCAGGTGGCGGCAGCATATTGCTTTCAACTGAAACACGGCACGATAGAACAACTGTCGGGTGTTGGGTATACACCATACATGGGCCCAGGTAAGAAGCGCATGAGTGTTGTGATAGGGAAGCACCGAGCACGAAGGGGATCAGGCGCTCCGTAGGCCTACCAGCATACAGAAGGCCATGCCCAGCTCCCGTGCCATAGGCATCAGCGTGGTTTTAGCGGTTCTATGCGACAGAAAGGGAGCGCAGAAGGAGGAGCAGGGTCTTTAGGGCGGCAAGCTGGAGCCATCTGGACGACGCTGCTCCCTGTGGTCCAAAGTGGAGGCTCAAGAGATTCGGTTGGAGTAAGAGAGCGTAGGCGTCTGATCACACACAGTGTCGAAATGCTCTGTTATTGTCGAGCGAGGCTCCCAAGACATTTCAGAGACGCTATTGCCCTGAGGGTTGCCACCGAATGAAATGTCGAGTGAACCAAGTGAATTGAGCGTTATCCGGCGTTCAGTATCATGAATATCGGCTTAAAAGAGCCTGTCAGTTGCTTGAGATGGGTGATCTTGTGAATTGCGCCATTCAGTACGAGCTACGGCAGAAACACTTCATAACAGTGTAAGACCCTTCTTGGAACTCTGGTCTTCGCACGATCATTCTAGACCAATCAATCGTCCTCCACAGCATAATCCTCCACTCATCATCCCCCTCGTTAGCCCACCAATTCCCAGCCTCAGTGCAACTCTTCCAAAACCAGCCGATTCAAGATTCGAAAATTATTAAAATTTTCTCTCTCTATCTCTCTCTCAATATAAAGAATCTATAAAATATACTTAAGAGGAGAAAATACTCAAAACTCGTCCTCTTTACAATTACGAATTCCTTTCAAAACAGAAATACCAAACTCAAGCGGATAACGTGTATGAATTTCAAAACAGGCTACCGCATCTACCCTGACATCAAAATTACGTATATTTGTAAATTTTCTCTTACTTCCCACGCTTTCACAAATTCTCAGTTTAAATTATCATCTCTTCTTTTGCCTACGTACATGTTTTTTTTTATCAAGAATTTCGACAAAAAACCGCCTTTTTTCGTTAAAAATGCGATCAAAGTTGAAACAGCGGAGCTTCCTTTTTTTATTCATCTTCGTCTTATACATTTAAAAATACACCTACGAACATTGCACATTCCACAATTTTTGCGTTAACAGTTTAAAAAATTACTTTTTAGTAGAACAACATAAAAAAATAAACAGCATATTTCCCTTCTTCCTATTGACGCGGCAAAAATCTCCTTTTGTTCAATTACACAATAAATACCTAATGTTTGAAACAGTTGGCACAACTTTCTTTTTTTTTCTTTTTTTTTTAACGTATAGTGTGTGAGGAAGGGTGGAGGGGGGACCTCTTAGTAAATAATTAACCTAATGTATTTTTCTTAAAAACGAGTTCGATCTTTTTTTTTTAGCTCTCCTTTAGGAGTTTTAAACTATTAAACTAGTTCGGTCACTCGGTTATATCAATAGCCACAATATCAATAGCCACAATTGTACAAAACTCAATAAAAACTTTAAATGTACACCAAAAAAGAGAACAAAACGACGAGGAAAATACAATTAATTTTCTTATTGCTTTAAGTATTAATTATATTTAATTGTTTAAAAAGTAATAAATTATAAAAAAACTTCGTAAACAAAACTTGTTAAACTTAAAAAAAAAATCGTCATACTAACGGACAGTAACAGTCAACGAAAATAATCGAAAAACAGCGGACACATTTTCAAACCTAATTTAAAAAAAAACACGCAATTTTGCGAAAATACAAATAATATCAATGTGGATAACTAAAGACAATTCGTCGTAACAAATCTCAAGTTTATCACTTCTTAGATGCGCGCGCAAACATTTTTTTTGTCTAATTTAAAGCTCGGATGGAAATTAAAAAAAAAATCTCTTAAACTTAAAAACGTGATTTAAACGATTTTTATTTTAATTAAAAAAATTGTTGTCACTTTCTCTTAAGACGCTCAAATAACCTACTTAATAAAGCAGTTTGAAATTTACGTATTTGATTCGTTGACGGGGGTTCCGTGCAACTGTACACACCTAACGTGGGAATAGTGATGGCTCAAAGGAAAGACGCGTATTAAGTTTAAATGAGTCGTGTTAGTAGTTGGATTGAGAGGGTTTCTCGTTGGAAGGAGCGAGACTCCCGGAGAGTGGCGAGGAGCGTTGGTGTCGTTCAGAGGATGACGACGTTTTTTACGGGGGTTGAGGTGTGGAGTAGTAAGGTGTGATTCAAATGAGCAGGAGGAGGAATCCGATGCTCAGCAGTTGTCAAGTACCAAAACAGTAGTAATACCGGTCTCAGACGACAAATCCGGTTGTTTCAAGCAGATATGACTGATTTCGGTAGACGGGGAAGTATTCCAGTGTCACCGAAATGATATGGAATTTGTTCACATCGTAACTGGTTGCTGTAAAGACATCATTGCTCGATTTGCCAAAGCTGTGCTCAGTCAGAAGAGCTCGCTGATCCGGCCAAGTACAAAGATAGAGGGCGTGGAGGAAATAGCGCTCCTGAACCTCCTCAACTGCTTGCCGATGATGTTTTGAAATGGTGGAAGAGCTGCCGTCACAGAGAGGCGAGACAGCAAATCTCGTGACAGCAAAAGCGTGACATAGCCCAGAATCTGGCAGCTAATTCCAGTACTTGGCCCATGCAGCAGGCAGCCCCACAGGAAGGTGGGTTTCTACCATAACCACTTCCTTGCAGACCATTAACGGCGTACCTGCGCCAAAACGATAAGACTATAAGATCAAATTGCCTGCACTGTAACGATGAACAATGCTTTTCATGCTGCCTTCTCGTGCTAAAGGTGGCTGGCAGCCCACAGTGGAAGACAGTTATCACACTAGAGGAGGTCTTCACCACGCTGATTCCGACGGAAACTGATGTTGAGGTTCTCAACTTGCCAGAGCAGTGCTCAACCCGAAAGGGTTGGAGCTTGCTGATCCAGGGTCAGTATTTCGTGGGAATGAAGCATGAAACGGAGGGAACAGCGCTCATGAACCTTCCAAACTGCTGAGAGATGTATAGGAAAGGTGAGACGCTGCAAGATTCTCACCAGGGCGAACAGGACAAAAAAGACTTTCTCAATACACGGGAGAACATTAATGAGGTCCTGAAGTAGATCCTCCCTCTGATGTCCCGACAAAATAAAAAAATATGTTTAAAATCCTTGGGAGATCAGGCCGAAAGTCCTGGTGTGCAAAACATGCGGCCACCACACTTTGTATTGTTGTCTGAGCAAGAGTTACAACGGTGCACAATAAATATGCTACCCGGGTAAACAGAATTACTCCAGAGGGGGCAGGGTGAAGAACTGTCACTTCAATGATCATTCGGGAAGACCTCAGTGATCTCTCACTCTCACTCTCATTGAATTCAATCTTGTGAAGAATGGGCACTGTGGCTCAGTATGTGGGAGTTCACATTCACGTTACTTCGAAGTCAGGACGCTGTCGATGGCTCGCCCAGAGTTGGGTGGTGGACCAATGGCAGGTAGAACCTGATGCAGCCACAACTGCCCACTACCTCCTCATGGTGGCGCCCTCCATTTAAAATAACCTGCCGCAAAAAAACGATTGCACGCTCAGTTACTTTCAGGGCTTGGTCAAACAGAACATTCGGAGCTGTTGAGAGGGCAGAGCTCTCACATTCGACTGCTCATTCAACAACGACATTCGAGAAAGAGCTCGTCTACAGGAAAACGTGGTGGCAGACCAGTTTCTAGTGTCTTCAGCAGCCATCCAGCGTGACACGATGTTTTCTCGAGCTTGGGCCTGGAACGTGACAGCCACAGTAGGAGGCTGCAACTGGAGGTGGCAATAAACTTGGTCGAGGTGAAGGAGAACCTGACTGAAACTGCCTAATGGTTCACACTGTGCCAGCAACAACGCACGTAAGCATGTCTGGCAGTCCAACTGCGTGCACACAATGAACCAGCCCGTGCCGCCCATTAGTGTAGAACGCCAGCCTCACACAGTGAACCTCAGTAGCCTTGAGGGCGCGAGTGTTAGGGCAAATGCCCATTGCTGGAGCCCCTTCAATGACGCCTTTTGCTACCTACTCTATCGTTGGTTATAAACTGTTGGAAGGGGTGAGGGACGCACCGCACCTATTGCCTTCTCTCTTCAAGCCTCCTCACGATGCATGAGTCTGGATCTATGTCAGCTCTCCTTAAAAGAGAAGTATGCCACCCAGTAAACTGTTTCGTCGCAAACTCTAACGTATTATACTACTGTGGTAGTGCACACCTCATGACGAGCATCCACACCACAATAATACTCACTTTTTTCTGAAGGATATAAATCGAGCAGCAGCCATCTCTGTACGACACCACCGCGACCCAGCGATACCAGACAAAAGCGGCGATCCTCTTGTTCGTCTAACGCAAATCGGTAATTAAGTACATTTAACAGGTTTCATTTTTTGATCTCTGAATTTGACTCAACGTCGTTGTAAAACTACAAACGAAAACGGTACAAGAAATTTCAAATACAGTATGTTTTATTGCATTCGTATACGTATATGAGTTTTTATTCCCTTTTTCGAACGTTCTTAACGTTCTTGAAAACGAATACAATTTTTGTTCGAATGTTCGTTCAATTTCGACATGAAAGGCGACGGACGGGGAGGATTAGGCGAAGCGTTTGGCACATTCAATGTAAATTCGTGTGTGCGAGGGTGGGGGAGGGGGAAGTCACGTTGACCCGAAGCTCATGCTGTAAGTGCCTCAGAAAGCAAAATGTCACGATAAATTACGTGCAGGTCAATTCATTACAGGCCAATTAGCGGGATGTTGATGGTTGGATTGTCACATTGCACTCCTGTATGGAAACGCATTCAACTTGCTCTGGTTTGAGTGGTTCAGTCGGTGTTCCATTAACTACACAGCCAAAGTAAAGTTGAAGCTCTGAAGTAATTGGTTCTTAAGCACGGTTACCCGAATGGGTACGCTCTGGCATTCTTTGATCTATACTCGGCGCCAGGTTGGAAGTGATGTGCGGTTGTGGTCGCTCTCTGGCTATGGGGTGTCTCTAATTCCTCAAACGCTGCCTGCCCCTTTGACGACTTCCGCAAGAATTGCAAGGACTGCGGGGTGGAGGTCTAGCGAGCCCACTGGGAGCCGAGAGTGATTCCATCTTGCCCATAGTACACCATTGCCTACTGACACCCCCTCCCTGCCTGCTGACGCGCTCATGAGGTGGTGGATTGCATAAGACCCCCCTCTCGCTCTCTACGCGCTGTAAGACAATAGACCGGTAGTCCAACATCTCACTATGTTTACAGATGCCTGGTGGAATAAACGTCATACGTTGAACTCTCAGGTCACCAATCAACATAGGCTTCACTCAGTAAATGATACACAACGCAAGAGGTACCAAGAAGGCAATGATGAACTGCACACCCCCTACGTTCCCAATGAGCAGGTAAGTTGTTCGAATTTTGTCTTTTCAATCGTGACTGTAAAACCTCTCCAGTGGAAAGGTCGACTAACTTTCAAGAAGTTAACGACACAGTCGAGAAGCGGCGTAATGTGATCCAGGGATGACAATTGTGAAACAAGCTTGATGTGCAGGGGCAGTGCTGTGCAGGAACATCAAGAATTAAACTGGATCCTAGCAGAAGGCGCCCGCTTTGTTAGATTTGCCTGAGAGTAACAACATAAGTGAGATCCTTTTCCTGAAGACAACGGTTACCAGGTGAATTAGAAATAAAGGTCATCCCTTATCATTCTATGATATACAGCTGGCGTCGAGTTTTATTAGGATAATTCAGCTTTCGTCGTAATTCAACATGGTGTGAATTAATGCCACTGGTATGGTCGGTCGACTATGTCCACACTATGCACCATCAGCCAGCCCGAGAAAGCGGCATGGGAAGTATTTAGGCTTCTCTGCAGGGACGCCCTAAATGCTCCATATCTCCAGAAACCCTGGCAACCCCTGAGTCATGCCTACCTGGCCCACTGCTCCTTCTGGGCTGTGTATTGCCGCCTCCCAAGAACTACAATACATCCCTTCTTCTTCTCTTCTGGTAACCGTACTCCAGTAGCCCCCTTGATGAGTACAGGTCTTTCCACAACAATTGCCAGAAGATGCATTGGGATAATATATGCTACCACTAACACTGCATCCTGAGAAACCTTGCTGTATGAGCTAGCAATGCGGATAGCGCATCTCTGTACCGCTGCCATATGTTTCCAGTGGCAGGCAATGCTCAGTGTCAGCTCGCACTGCCACCAGAAATAAGAGGATTTAGTTTACAACGCTCATAATAAGCTACCACCTTGTGCTTGCCAGCGGCCTACTTGGCTGTCAGACGGGAAAGAGCCGTGGTCACTGTGGCATATTTACCTCTTCTTGTAACACCTCAATGTTTGTACATCAAACCAATAGTTACAGGTGGACGTTGTTTAGTATCGTCGTGCTTCTCAGCTACCAAAACCCTCCCCAGCAAAATTTGCCTCCTGCTCCAATAAACTTCGGTTCCTCGTCTTTAACCCGTCAATGTTCGTTTCTCGTGAATTCACATCACTGTTCTCCCTCACTCAGAAACAATTGAATGAGCTATGCTATGAGACAACGGAAGCAACCCAAATACGAAGCCACCACTGCCCGCACAACGGACCAACCGTATTTACGCCGTAATGATTGAGCGTAGTGCTGTATAATGTACAGTGCTTTGTCAAGTCGACCTTCCGTAAGTGTGTGAGACAAGTGAGGTCGAAACGGTACTTTTCGGTGATCAATCCACACCTCACGTCCATAAGCTTTTAAAAATGAGGCGCCGGAGCTGAGATCAGCCAAGTTAACGTTGGCAATGCAAGCAAAGTCGTGTGACGTACGAAGGTTTCGTCGTAAGCACCATTTTCGATCGAGTTCTTGAGTCAGTTCAGTGTCATAACACTCTTCGTTGGAGGCGTGAGTGTCGTGAAAATGGAGGTTGAAGGGACGTCAAAGTACAAGGCAGAAGAAGTGTCGTATCTGTTGGAGCGTGCTAAGGATTGAAAAGATTTGCAGAATAGTGCCAGACGCCTTATAACACTGTGGAAGGTGAAGGAGGATCAAAGAGTCGGAAATGAAGGAGAAAAGAGGCGAAAACGGGCCAAACCGGATATGACTCAAAATTGTAACTATGATAGTTAATATTGTACATAATGCATTTATAATTATTATATATACGTATGTATATGTATGTATAGTAAAGTTATTGAAGTAATAGTCTATGTTGGAACTTTAGTGACGACGGCTTTGAGGAGGTCTTGCCCGTTGGCTTTGTCGAGGGCTCCCATCATTTTGTGGGGGTCGTGAAGTTGCGTGTGGTGCGGCGTCGGCGTCGAATTGTGCTGTTGCTCCTTGGCCATTTTCTCTTTGTTCATTCGATCCTGCTCTTCCCTCTCTCGCCGGGCCTGCTCGTTGATCTCTTTGACGGCTCTCAGCTCTTTCTTCAGTTTCATTCGTCGGTTTTGAAACCAAATTTTAATTTGTCGCTCCGTGAGGCAGAGGGCGTGAGCGATCTCTATCCTCCGCCGCCGCGTCAGGTAGTGGTTGAAATGGAATTCCTTCTCCAGCTCCAGAGTTTGGAATCGGGTGTACGTTTGTCTCCCTCGTCTTCTCGGGCAGCCGTTGGGGCCGGGTAACATTCCTGTCAACACAACCACAACAATTACGGCGTTAGTTTCTCACTGAGCTGCAATTACATCGAAAATTGCCCATGAGGCATTGCAAACAAAATAACACAAGACCTATTCGGCCCGCAGGACCAGAAATATTTCGACATTTGGCTCCAGGGCATCGCGCATAACACCTGGGGTGAGGGAGTGGTTAAGAGCTCGTGGAATTCTCCTCCCCATTCGTGCGGAGACCACAGAGCTGCAAACAAGGGAAGTAATGGTAGGTACCAAGTGCTTTTCACAATTGGTCAGCGAGCAGATAAAGATGTCACGGTAACAACGGCTCCTTCCAGCTTGATGACGAACACCAGAGGCTGCCGGTTATCAGCAAGGTGTGGGCTGATGCCATGGCAAGCATATAGCATTGGAACAGAGAAGGTTCACCCTTCTCATTGCTAGCTTGTATTGTACAGTTTCTCAGGAGGCAGTGTTCAGTGGGTGTCCCTCAATCACCTTCTGGCAGCCACGTGGAAAGAGCCGTACTCATCAACCGGAGTACAGCTACCACAAGAGAAGAACGAAAGATGTAACCCTTGCTAGGTGGCAATAAGTAGCCCAGAAGGAGCGAAGGATCAGGCAGCAGATTTCATCACATGGTGCATGGCTCCAGCAGTGCTGTGGCAGGCTTCATTTCGAAGCAAAAGAAACACTGAACTCTATACTGCCGAATCCTCTTCAGCTAAATGCATCAATGCACTATCATACATAAAATAGTGGTAGTAAACTGCTGGTTAAGTGGGCAACCAAAGTGGGGCCACTAAAAGAGAAGATGAAGAACAAGACGAGTGGGACCAGATGGATGGAACAGATCGCTGATGGCCATGGTTCAGGCAGCGCGATAAGGTGGATTTCTACCTCACTCTGTTCCTCGCGGAACATGAAGCATTCAGGGCGCACTCCAACCGAATTGGTAAGGCTGCACTGCAAGCAGTTTAAGATTTAGTGATTTATCCTTCCCATGCCATCTCCTCTTGTCAAAGAGCCCCATGAATTATTGAAAAAAGTCCAAAACAACACAACATGCCGCCATTCGGTTCATTTATAATGTACGATTATCTGATCACGTCACGCCATATTTCAAACAATTCAGTAGTTAAACGAGCTATTCGAGCTCTCTCGTGCGGTTCTGATATGTAAAATGTTAAAGCTCCGTACCCCTTCAAATATACCTCGAAAAAGCTTATGTACAGAAGAAATCCATGGGATAACCACGAGAAATGTCAGAGCCCACTTGCAAGTTACAAAATGTAGAACATCAGCTTTAGGTATCTCATTCATAGTAGAATACCGAAACATTTACCCATTCCATAGACGAATTCAATATTTCGTACAAATTGCAGTTGGTGGAGGGATACAATTGAGGTAAAAATGCTTTAATTCTTCGTACTGAGTAATTTCATACCTATGTCAATTGTCTATTAAGTTTGATATTAATTGACGGTGGAACGTAGTGTGTGAACTATGTATTCAGATGTCTAGAGGGAAACGAACGGGCCATATTTCAAACAAATGAATGCTGATGGGTTGGCAAAGAAGGGATCGGTGCAGATTCCTGTTGGCCATGAGTAGTGAAGGACATTTCAAAAAAACATCAATTGTTTTTCTATAAGTTAAATATGCATGTGGTTTAGAAACAAAAAGCAAGTACCTTATTAAAATAACTTTATTACCTTTACATTTATTTTTGATATATATCCCGATAATTTTTACTTTCCTTGGCTCTACAAAGTAGAAAGGAAAGTTATGTAATCGGCTGAAAAACAAATTTTGAGTTCTCTTCAGATCTTTACGTTTCAGACCCTCCTGAGTCCGAAAAACACTATTTGGGAAAATGGTCTGTGTGTGTGTGAACGATTTTTAGAGAAAACCACGGTATCAAAACAGCTCAAACATGATATCTGACCCGCAGGTTACCATGGGACGCCAAAATAAGGGTATGAACAAAGTCCACTAAAAGTTAACTATAGTTATCATAGTGATCAAAACACCAAATTTTTTTTCTCAAAAACGGCTCTAACGATTTTGATTAAATTTTTTATATTGATAGCTCCTAATAAGATAATCATACCATGAAATTCCCATTCAGGGGAAAATGACGAGAGCAGCACAATAAATTATCAAAATTTTCGACGAAATCGATTTTAGCGCGGTTTTAGAGAAAACAACCGTACGAAATCAGCTGAAACTTGATGTCTAGCCTACAGGTTACCATGGGACGCCAAAATAAGGGTATGGGCAAAATCCACCGAAATTTAACTATAGTTATCATAGTGATCAAAACACCAAATTTTTTTTCTCAAAAACGGCTCTAACGATTTTGAATAAATTTTCTATATAGATAGCTCTTGAAGAGGTAATCATACCATAAAATTCCCATTCGTGGGAAAATGACGAGAGCAGCACAATAAATTATCAAAATGTTCGACGAAAAGCGTTTTTAGCGCAGTTTTTTCCTTATAAACTCAGCTGGAATTTTTGTAGAAAGTTAAAAAAAATTGGTATTGTAGTCCAATACAACACCTAAAGGGTGAGTGTTTAAAAACGCTCATGAGATACATGGGGGTTACTCCAGAAATTCCTGAATTTCATCTACTGCCGTTGCGCTTGCTACCGGTTCTAAACGTTTTTACCCAATAACTCTGAAAAAGTAATTACTATCCTTCTTCAAAAATTTGTTTTTATAGCCTCATTAATTATCTGTGTAACAATTGCTCAATGATGGTCCTGCAATGGGTATGAGCGGCACAATAAAACCTGGAACTGTAAGCGCTACCGCTTCCTGCTGCCGTAAAGCTTTGTTTGACACAGTTCAAATTAACTGAGTGATAAATGAATTGATTAAATAGAATTAGCCATGTACAAAGTGAATTGTTGTAGAGCTAAGAAAAGTTGTGTGTTGCAACGCACCAGATATTTTATGGGTTGGTTGCACTGACCCCCATAATATTGGCGGCCTTCCAACTAGTGATACCGCTTTTTGACGAAACACCTTGCGAGTGCTAAATAATTTCATTGAAAAAGACAACAAATTAGTTATTAACCGTAGGGAGATAGGCGGTAGATTTGATGGTTTGCCTTTACGATGCTTCGAAAATGAACATCGATGTTTAATCGCTGTTAAATCTTAACAATACATCGGTTTGATTCGATGCGTCGTTACTATACATCGAGTATTTTTGAAACAACGATGTATATAGTCCACTCCTAGCCCTGAGCTCTTTGTTGGGACTACCAGGAGCCACCTGCGTAGAGGGGTTGGCAAATGGGAGGATAGGTGCTGGGCTGCCTGGCCTTGGGCAGTCAAAACTCTTCATCCGACTCTCCAAAAGGAGGGCCGAAGAGGTGCTTGGGAAGGAAGGATATGAGGATCATATGTGGCCTGTTCACAAGTCACTGTCCGCTGAGGTACCACCTTGCAAATATTGGCAAGTGGGAGGTAAAGGTACGCAGGTTCTGTGAGGTAGGCCTAGAGACGGCAGATCATGCGTTGTGCGTATGCGATGGACTCGCGGCATCGCGCCGTTCTGTGTTTGGGAGCCAGAAGAGGTGGCAATTGCCGAACTTGCGGATGTCCTCCGCTTTGTGCCGGGGTGGTGGGGGCGCATAGGTGACGTCACACCAAGTGAGACCAGTGCCAAGGGGCCTGGGTCCCTGGATATGGGGGTGGCCATGATCTGAGGATCATAGACGCCCTTACAATAAGCTCGTTTGTGGATGCAGTAAGGGTATCGCCTGCATCCACCGTTTCAAAAAAAAATATTTTTTTAAATGTATTCAGATGAAATGGAAGAGAGGACCATAAGTCTTAATGTTGCCTCATCGATAAAGAAAGTCAGTCAGTCTCCCCCTCCCTCCCCCCCCTCTCTCTCTCGCCATGGACTTTCCCAAACACGCGCGCCCACGCAATTAATGCAAACCCCAATCATTCAGCCCTATGTGACTTCAAGAGTCGCGAAATCAGTCGTCTGCCGAAAGCGCAAAATGCGGCGCTCCGACTCCCTTTGAGACTGCGTTTAGGCGAGCAAGTAACCCCTACGTTACCAACGAGGCTTTGGTTGGCTAACAATAAAGCAGAGAAAATTGCTTCAGATAGCTCCGGTTATATTCAAAATATTAAAAAAGGAAATAACCACTGAAGGCGTTTAACGAATTTCAGTTTTTTCACCCAACGAGACCACCAACTTTTGAAAAGCCCCACGCACTATTCCTCGACATACTCCAGATCATTTGTGGTGCAGGCATCCAAATATACAACGATCTGTTGTGTTGGACAGGAGTAAAACAGTGGACATTTTAAAAGAAATGTTAATAGAGCATGTAGAAGAAAATTATTTTAATTTAATTTGTAAGTGAAGGCAACTGATGTTAATATTTGCAAAGTTGTTCTGGGATGATGGAAGAGAGGGCTCTAATCATCACTGATTGTTAAATAAAAACTTTCGACTGTCTCTATGTACGTGCAGAGCCCAGTGGTAATGCAACGATTACAGCTACCTTCCCTGGCCCTCCTTTTCGTGAAAGAGAGAGAAATTTGGAGAAAAACCCCCGCACAACAAAAGTACTAACGATTTTTCGGAGGTCGGATACCTGTTTCCGATTTATGACGCCAGCTCGTGCCCTGACAACGGAAACCGTACCAACTGCCCGGTTGGGTCAGAGCGTGCGACCTTCTCTTATTGCCGGTCACAATAAAACCGACCCCTTTCCAACTTTTGTGCTCGATCCATCGTTTTCTCTATTTTTTTATCTGTGTGTGTGTGTGTGTTTTTTTTTCTTCCGAGGAGTTGGAAAGGTGAAAGAGCAACCCTTTGACCGTGCGTTTCTGAGAATGCTGTTCCAGGAGAAAGCTGCACCTCCACCTGCGGGGTTGAAGAGGAAAGTTGTGTTGGCAGTCGACGTGAGATGGTGCAGTGGAGTGCAGTCAGTTCGTCCCTTCTCTCATAGTAAGTGGCAATTATATCACAACCCCGTAACGCAATGTCTGTACGAATGCACATTTCGCTCTTTAACTCTTTTCGTATGTGCATAGTAAATTCTGTTTTAGAGTGTACGTAGTTTGGTAGTCTTCTCGGGTATCTTTTTCCCATCTCTGTGACGACAGTAAAACAATCGCTTTACGTTCGTTGATGGAATATGAATCCTTGGCGTTTGGTCACTAGAAGTGCCTACAGTCAGGCCGAACACATAATTCATAATCAAACCATGTTTGTCCGTGTGTTTTTCCAATAAACGCTTCGGTCTAACTTCACAAGAGCCGATTGATCTTGATTCTCGTCAAGTTCAAAATGACGGCAATCGTTGGGCGAAGATATGGCGTACCCGAAAGTCCCCCTCGTTAAAGATTGAAACGGACGGAACCTTTTGTCCGAAAAATCCCCTTTTTAAAAAGAAAAAATGGAGTAAATCAAAACGGAACGTTTAATTAACGTCAAATGTTCGAGAGAGAAAAAAAAAAGCGGCGAGGCATCGATCCGTCCATCCTGGGGTGAAAGAAGTGGGATGATGGGAGGGTTGGAGCCTGCTGGTGGGAGCGAGAGAGGCTGCGGCTGAGGTTGGACACAACAAGGGACTCGGGTTTAAGCCTCGGGGAAAAATTATGTAGGATTGGAGCAGCGATCAGGGGCGATAGGGAGGGGGGATGGTTAGACGGTTAGACCTTCCAAGGAATTCTTTCTTTTTCTTCGGGCCTCCGCCCCGCTCTACACTTTCTTGGACTTATTGTGAGAGTTTCGGTCGTTTTTGTTTCCAATGTTAATCGGCCATTGCTTTGTCTCGAGGGGAGTTGGCGAAAAGGAAGGGAGGGGGGGTTGAGGACCGGTCGAGCGAGCTCGTGGAACGGGCAACAAATGGTGAACGCCGAGGAGTTCATTCCTGGTCGAACGAATTATTATTTAACTGGCCGGATCGTCGTCGAACGTTGACAGTATCGTGAGAAGTTGGCTGATACCATCCTTCGGTCTTGTTGATCAGACATCCTCATATTTTTTATTTATGGAAGTACCTCATTATCGACATCCCTGTCTTGTCACGTAGCGAAGGGAAAGTTCGTCTCTTTATAACAGAAGTACCCCAGCGCACATCTTTCAGACTCGCGAAAAAACGCGAAGGTGGCGCGGTATGTGGGAGCACACGACGAATACTGTTCTCGATGCCCTAACGAACGCGATAAAGCTTCTAATCGAGCAAGCGCAGAGGAAAGGCGTAGAGGTCGAGCAGAACTGCCTGTAGGATCTCCTGCCCAGCCTGACGCAATGTGGAAAATCCTGCAAATATTCTCTCGAACAGCTTGACCTAGTCTCACACCTCCCATACTTATCCCATTCGATTCAGCATCGAAAAACACCAGTAAACCATACGAAACGTGACCTGACTACGACGAGAACTAAATATTTGGCGATTTGCACGACATGACGAGTCACGAGGCGGGTGGTTTTGACGAGACGGGAGGGAGTACAAATGAAGAAACGATTACTTTCGCTCTATTGTCCCTCGAGTTTCTTAGCTCAATATTATTACTGTGATTTCACTGTTTACGATCTAGACACATTAGACCCAGCATCTAAAATTGCTTAGAAAACGATACCAGAAATAATAGTGGCATTCCTTTCCATTCACCTCTAGTGGGTTTCCCCAGAGGTGCATGACCTCCTTCCCCCCTTCTCCGACGCTCCACCATCCTGTTTACCTTTCTTTTCGTGTATAAAGACCACGACCAACTGACTGACTCTAGTACTTACTTAACAGCCAGATGGTCTTTACATCGAAAGCGCTCGCCCACAGTATCTCACCAGCCAGAGGAGACGGACTCACCTAACAGGTCAGAGACTCTCTGTTGAAGAAATGTACATCAGTTTTGGGATCTGATAAAGTGTAACAGCAGTGTCCCATAGCCGCGAGTAAAAGCCGACGAGTCAGGTACTACTCAACACACACTCAACTCACGAGTCAATAGGGAAAAGGGGTTGTCCAGAAGCAACTTCTGCGCCCCCTTCAGATCAAAAGCAATCGACTTCGATGCTGGCAGCAGGGACAGAAACCCTCATGCTCGATTCTGATGGATTTAAGGGAAATCTCTGACCTGGAATGGGATTTGAACCTAAATCAACGAAGGTGAGGTCGATTCTCGCGCCAGTACACGAAGTCTGCCGCTTAACAGATTTGTGATGGATTTGTGTGGGTTCGACAGAAACATCATGAATAAAAAGTTCCCCTTCTTCCTCGCGGGACGTGGGGAATTCAGAACGCACTCAATGTGAGGGCAACGGTCGGCAACGCTTTCCGTACCGACAGTTGAGTCGGCTACGCACGACGGGGGATACAGCCAGCGGGCATTCGTCCAAACTGGATACCACTCTATCTGTTATTTGGGGGCTTTGAATACGATTCCAGTTTTCCTGTTTCGGGGCTTTTCAGGTGGGAAATGCAGAGTCTAAGATGAGCGGAACTGTTCCTATATGATGCCACAGTCGGTTTTCCTCATGAATGTCAGGATTTCCACCTGTTCCGGGATGTTTCAGGTCTCCACCGTGGCATACTGAAGATACAAGAATGTAGTGCGGTATTTCTACGGTTTTTCGAACCGATGAGTACCTTGCCGCTCTCGATTTCTCCTGTGCACGTAAGGATTTCTCGCTGTTAAAGGGAAATCAGGGCAGTTCTACACGGTGTAAAAGTGCGGGGATCGTGTATGCTGGAATGTAGTGCACTATTTCTATGTTATTCATACGATTCCACTGTCAGTTTTGTCTATAAATGTCAGAATTTCCCGCTATTTAGAGAAGTTTCAGGTTCACATGATGCCGAAGTGTCTGAAACGTATTTACTGGGATGAACGTCACTATTCTAATATTTTTTTGGCGCTGAATTAAAGTCCTCCGTAGGCACTTCACGCAGTTCCGGTTTTCTTCAGGTCTGCAGAGTGGTAAATTGTGGGAAACTCGGAGCCTAGGATGAATGTTTCTAATCATGTTAGGGAGGGGGGGAAGCGCTGAATACGATGCTACTGTCGGTGCCCCGTGTACAGGTCAGGATTTTTCGGTTCCGTGGAATACGGGAATTTTCAGGCTCCCCGAGTGGCAAAGTGCTGGAAACTTGTATGTTGGGCGAATGAATAGGGAAGCTTGAATTGAGAAATAAATGAACGTGGTGAGCGCGACTGTAATACACTGTGACAGAATAGCGATATCAGGTTGAGTGTGGGTAGTTAAACGGGGGCTCTGAACACACGTGAACTGGCTGCGTGGGGAACTAGAGTGAGTAGAGCTGTGAGTAGCATGAGAGCTGATAGGTGAGTGTCTATGGTGAGAAGTGAGAGACGAGTGAGTATTTGGGAAGCTCAAGATCCCAACTAATGTAAACTGGGATGTAGTGTACCTTTGTTTTTTAGAACGATGAGTACAATGCTGTTGTCGGTAACAGGTCCATATACAGTTAGCTAATGCCCTGATTGGCCTCCTGCCACGTGTCCGCTTGGTCCTGGTTTTCTTGATCCCGTCTGAGCCTGAAGCCCTCACAAGGACTTCACAGTAGCAGCACCTTGACGTGTTGGTGTGGCTTCATGATAAATGGTCAGGGAATGAGTACGAGCAGCGCAATAAATTCCGGAACAGTAAGTTCTTCCGCTTTCTGGCTCCGAGAAATGGTGTTTTACCAAGTTCCAACCTACTGAGCGAACAATAAAATGAGTTTAGCGAAAAAGCCATGAACACAAGTAAATCGACTTAGAGCGGAGGAAAGTTGTGTGACGCCCCGCACCTGATATTTTCGTCCCTTTTACGACCAGCTGCGGCAAATGCGGTTACCGCCGCTCGGCCGTTCTCCCTCGCTCTTCGCTCCAAAATAAAACGACGCAGTTCGACGCACAACGCGCGCTTCGCCCGGCAAATATTTTGACGCTCGTTTCGAAACTCGTAAAATCCGCGAGAGCGCCGCTCGGAAGCCATTTTACGCTTTTTCATAATCGAAGAGCCATAATCCTAACAATTTCGACGTAAAATTTATTTATGGGACTGCTCGACCGAGTTATTTTGAATTATTCAACTCCGGGCGGCCCGCGGGACCGCTAATTTATTTCCTTCGTAAAAAACCTAAACGGGCCACCGGAAAACTATACAGTTTACTCGTTGGAAAACAAAATATCAACTGACGAACGCATTAAAAGGGACCTAATTTGTTTTTATCTCCGATTTGAGTGTTGTTCCGCATTTTATTGTTCCGCGGTCGTGTCTCTCTGACTCTCTCTCTTTCTCTCTCGTTCCCTATCTAACCGCAGGATCTGGCGTTAGTTTCACGGACCGGCTGCAACCCGTTTATGTAAATGGTGGCGTAATGGCGTCGTTCGGTACATCGAGAGGGTCTTCGCGTTTGTGGTTGAAAGCCGCGTCAACGAACCGCCAAATTATTGCGTAGTTATTTCCGTTGATGCCATCAAGAGTTGAGTCGCAGTGCAGCCACTACAAGAGGAGATTAAGGGTGAATGGACGAGGCAGCTGATTCCAGGGCTTGGTTCATAGCTCAGGCGTCGCGACGGTGAGGCGGATGCGAGCTGCTGCAAACGAGAGGAGCTCGATATTTGGGCTGTGGGTATTCGTTTGGTGAGCAACAGATAAAGCTGCCACAATAACAACGGCTTTTGATGGCCAAGGCACAGAAAAGCACGAGGCGGGTGCTTACGAGCACTGTACACTCCATTCTCTTATTTGGAGCAGAGGCTGATGCACTTACCTTTGCCTACCACAGGAATAGTGGTGCAGAGGAACGGGTCTCACAGCTTCTCTGAATACGCCCTTTTAGGGAGAACCAAATCAATCGAGGGGACGCTGTGAGCTTTCTCAACATCGTTGAAGCAGATTTGAAGTGATAACTTGCGTGTATTTTTTACTATATCTCCGTTCAACTAAGCGTGAAATACAAAACGTGATAAAAAATATCAGGGGCTCCGCAACGCTCAATTTTCCTTAGCTCTACGTCAATTGACTTGTGCTCACGGTTTTTTCAACTCTATTTTTCTCTCAGTTCATTTGAAACAACTTCGCGGCGGCAGAAAGCTATAAAACGAGCAATCTGGAAATTATTGTGCTGCTCGTACTCATGCCTTGGCAATTATTGAGCAATTGGTGCTGAGAGAATAAACAAGGCGGCAATGAGGATACCAAAGTTGTTTTTTTCGTGCACATTTCTCAACTGCGTTACGTTGACATTTCTAAGAGGCTTTTCGTGTTTGATACTTCATTATGCTACGTAAATCAATTTACAACAAATCAGAATTTTATGGTATTGTTGTGTAATATGGAAGTGCCCATACAAAAAGTTTAATCGAAATCGTTCGAGCCAGTCTTGAGGAAAAAATATTTAATGTTTCGGTTACTATAGTTAGTTCGGAATAACGCGTTGGATTGAGTAATGTGACAAGTAAGGGAGTGAATGGGAGCTGGGGCTGTCCCTCACGCTGCAGAAGAAGATATCTGGTGCGTAGCAACACACAACTTTAAGTTCGAACACCACCTACATTGGCGGGCGCTATATCTTCGTTCAACGCATTTTTACAGGGAAATTTATGGAGAACAAAATGTAGGGACTAGTTAGCTGAGACTACTCCGTAAGTTTGAACGAAATCATTGGAGCCGTTTTTGAGAAAATTGGAATTCCGATAAATAATTATTCGACAAATCTCCTTTTCTGAGTTAACTTGGCTTATATCTCCGTTCAACATATATATACAGAAATAATTATGAGGAGCGAAATGTTGGTATGGGTAAATATAAGACACTCCATTAGAATTTATCACATTTGAGGAAGAAGTTACCCTGGAATTCACGGAAATGTTCGAAAAAACGTTATTTTTGACACATTTTGATTTTTATCTCTGTTCAATGGACCGTCACAGGAACATGTATTGATAACAATATGTAGGTATTAACTATTTGAAAACACCCTGTGAGTTTGGTTTAAATCGTTGAAGCCGTTTTGCCAAAAAGCGTAAAAAACCTATTTTTGCTTCATGGGCCTATATCTCCGTTCACCGTATCTTCATGGAGATATGTAGGGAAGAGAAAAGTTAGGTTTTGATTAGTAAAAGATAATTTGAAAGTTTAATCAAAATCGTTAGAGTCGTTTTCGAGGAAAATGCGAAAAACCCTAGTTTTTGGTACATTTTCGTCCCCCATCCCCCCTTCCCATCGGCCGAAATCGTCCATAACCTTATTTTGGTGTCTACAAAAAATAACAAACAAAACAAGAAAAGAACCAGCTCAATCGAATCAGTCGTTCTCCCGCAAATCGAACTACAGACACACACACACAGACATACACACACACGGACCTCTCTCCGAAATTAGGTTTTTTAGACTCAGTAGGGTCTGAAACGTAAAGATCTGAAGAAAACCCAAATTTTTTTTTGGGCCGATTACTATACGTTCCTTCCCTTCGGGTAGCGGAAAGTAAAAACAAAAATAAAAGACATAAAATGTTCCTAGTGGTTGTGTACCGGTACGAAAGCAGTACCCCAGGTTTCTTTCGCCCCCCCCCCGGCCTCAGCGTGTTTTAATTTAAAGAAAAAGACATAAAACGTCCTCGTGGTTGTTTCTTAAAGTTTTCTTCAGATCCTTAACGTTTCAAGGGCTACTCAGTCCTACTACCAAGATATAAAGAGTGAGAAAGTGTGCTTTCAGCCCTAATACCGGCAACCTTGTCGATGGTGTGCCTTTGGTGCGGGGAGGTGGAGCTGTCCATCAACCCAGCCAAAACGGTCATAGTGCCATTTACAAGGCAAAGACAACTATCAGGACTGAAGCTGCAAGAAGTGATAGGCATGGTAATCCAGCTCAGTGAGCGGGTCAAATACCTGGGTGTGATTCTGAACTGGAAACTAGTCTGGAAGAGCAAATCAGATATACGACGAAAAAGGCGACAGCCAAATTGTGGACAAGTCAAAGAATGTGCGGGAGGATATGGGGCTTAAAGCCCAGAATGGCCTGCTGGCTCAACGAAGCCATTGTGAGACCAATAATCTCATATGGGTCGATCGTGTGGTGGCATAGAGCTGCCATTGGAGAGGGTGGCAGCAGCCTGGTCAATGTACAATGGCAGGGGTGCGTGCTAATAGCGGGGGGGATGAAGACCACACCTACCAGAATGTTCGACCTTCGTCCCCTGGACATTTATGTCAAGGCAGAGGCGATGAAGGTAGCATACACTCACTAGGCTCAGTATATAGCTAAGGTACCACAGGCGACCAATGGACACCTGGCTATATTTGTCATTTTCTGCCCATAACCTTCATCTCCGCCGATTCTCATTTCGGGCGCTCCGCTGGACTGTTTTGGCGCGATCACGGGGAGCTCAGCTTTCCGAGACGTAAATTCCGAGGACCATCAGTCTCTCCCGTTATAAGCCAGATAATAGTTTCAATGCTTGAGTATTGCTGGATAAAGACGAGCAAATCATTAGTGTGTTTAATAAACCCTTGTCCCTTATTGTAAGAAAGATGTTCAAAAACAAACGAAGGTCAATTTATATCTTCACATTCACGATCGAACAATCAACTGCCCTTAACAACAACAACAACATAACTCGTCACCAAGCATCAAACACCTGATCAACAACATCTAATGTAGTAACATTCCCATATCATCCTCTTCTTTCTTTTAAAGAGCCCTTCCCGCCTCTTCAGATGGACCTGGGAGGAAGTATGGTCGAATACGGTCAACCTGCACTGCTTAGTAGTAACAGGTCGAATAATTATTTCGGAGATGCGTTTCACTATTTTGCATGGACCAATCCACGGGTGCTGGAGTTTGGGAGAGCGTCCAACGTGTCGACGGGGATAGTGCAGCCATACCTGATCTCCTGGTTGATATCGGCTTCCTGTCGCGATTCGATCGTAGCTTCGTATGGCTTCTTCCCATGGCCTCGCGAGCAATATCACGCGTGTCCATTAATCGCTGCCTAAGATCTATTGAAAAACTGTGTCCGAGTTTTACTTTCAAGGGCCACGCCTGTAAGCAGATCTGCTGGAACAGTCAATTCTCGGCCAAATACATTGCAGGAGAGAATCCTGTTGACTTGTGAACTGAAGAACGATAGGAGAGTAGAGCCAGGGGAAGCCTTCGATCCCAGTCACGCTGGTGATCGGCAACAGTCATTGAGAGCATTTCTCTAAGTGTTCGGTTGAACCGCTCAACCAATCTGTAAAGGTGTCTTTCGAGTTTTACTGATGCTCAGAAGCTTCATCACTTCCTGAAAAACTGCGAACTATATATTAATCACTATATTTTCGATTAAATAAGTGGGTCTGATTTCCGTATTTCCTCCCCAAGAAGCGTTAATTTGTTCATTTGAGATTTAACGTGAGTTTCAAGGTGTTTGTATGATTTATTATATTGGTCCAGACACCAACTTCCACTACGAGAGTAGCAAACACCTAACGCATCACACCTATGATTGAGATAGTTTCATTTATCAGATGTCTGGGTGTATACATTGATCAGTACTTGAAACAGCATGTCCACATTACTTACGTAACTGCATGCACTTAATTGCACTTTTTGCGGATTGCTTAATTCATCACCGCTTCGAGAGCTATTTATTTTGCCTTAGGACTATCCATCCTGCAATATGGAATGGTTAACTGGATTTCAGCTGTTAAAACCGCTACGCTGCCTGTTATCACGGCTCAAAAAGTTCTTAATTTCTAAAAAATGTACCTTGTAGTACGCACACTGCTCCACTCTTCAAGTGTCCGTTCAAGTTCAAGTGTGTGTCAAGTAGCCTAACATTGCAATTAGCCGTGCAATATGTACCAGAGCGCAGGATGAATTGATGTACCGAAGGTAACAAAGTGACAAGATGATAATAAAAACGGTTCATAGCTCATGATTACGTTCAAATATGTGGAGGTTAGAAATTCAAAATAGAGGCAAGAATTCGGGTGTTAAATTGTTATTGATGACGTTGGACTCATTTCTTTGTTGACTAGCGTGAAACGCAGCTCATTATTATGTTTTAACATTCGATGAGTTTGCTAACCCTCACACACACGAAGCAGGATGGAAACAATCCTACTCGAATCGCACGTATTCCGACGTAATTTCAGAAAATGTGTCTTTTCCATCATTGCTTAAATAAAGTATTAAACAGCAGTCATGAGGTAATAAATGACGATTATTAATCTAATATTTCACTGCTTGAAACTCCAACATTTCATTCTGCTGAGTCCCGTGGGAAGATTACGCCCCCAAAATCCCTTCTGAGCGTATAACACAGCTGCGGTCATCATTAGTCTTTTTTATTACATTAATTTGCACTTCGTATAAAAACGAATTAATTCTGGGTATGTGAGAGTTTAGAATTATTTTTCGAACGTGGAACACTACTTTCACTAAAGCTAACATACGTAACATGATCATAACTTTTTCGTAGATTTTATTATTCTTTTAATATGAAACGCTAGTGGCCGCCCATTCCACTTTCATATTAAAATGGTTTTCTCTAAAATTCTTCAGATCTTTACGTTTTGAGGTCTACTGAGTCTAAAGTGTTGTGACGCATCGGATATTTTTTGTTCATTTTTGTGAAATTTTCCGTGGCATAATGTTGGTTGTCGTCTAAACCTCGATTTCATCCGATGCGATTCCTTATGAGTGATTGAAAACGTCGAGGCTGGCGGGCGCGAAAGAAACCTTTACACAAACGGTGGGTACAGCTTTCGTACAAGTACGCAACCACTAGGAACATTTTATGTCTTTTATTTTTTTTTTATGCAATGATAACTACGTTTGATTGTGCTCGTTGATGGTTTCGATATAATGGCCGCGTCAATTGCAATTGACATCATCACTTAGTCACTGAGGTTATTAGGTTATAAGTGTGATGTTACCAAGAGTTAGATTTTCGGTCGTTAACCATGCACCAAACCCAACACGAATTTCGTGACGCTTCACCGTTACATATCCCGCGTTACATTTTCGAGATTATGTAGCAAAGTAAAGACATAAAATGTCAAAAGGGGAGATTTCCACTATGGCAGGTTTTCTTTAATGGTGGGTGAGATTATGAGATCGACGGTACCAAAAAAACCACACCCCACTACAAATTGGTCGATGATAATAATAGTAATAATGAAAGAGAACGCGGGTAAAACAGAACATTTTCTTAATTTAAGAGAAAATCAACTTTGTCCCTAATTGGTGACCTAATGTGTGATCCCATCCCAAGATGTGAACAGCCACACCATCGCGAGACACTTCTGGAGGAATCCGACGAACGAATGAGCAATAGGAAACAGGTTCGTGCAAGAAACGAAGAGATTCCTCCCAGTTGATAATGGAAATCGGTTTAGAGGATATTGCGGTAACTCGATGAGGTACGCGTTCTACGATCGGGTGGGGCTGATCTCGTTAACCGGATGAGATGCCAGCGAGGGGTGGGCGGACGGGGGTTCACTTGACCGCTAAGGGATGAAAGGGGGGACAAAACTACGAGGGTGGTAACTCCCTCGCGTAGGGGCGGTTTTGCGAATGGGTGGTGGCGGGGTGGAAGGGGGTGGAGGAAGTGCTTTTCAAATACCACACATCAGCCTTTCGTTAATTAAAGCTATTGTCGAGAGGCTCGTGAGAGGGCGAGACGAAGTTTAATTAGTCGAAACGTGAGGGGTCGGAGGAGGAGGGTGGTCACTATCTGGACCGCTCTCGGGTTGCGGGATGATCGCCCGAAAAGAGGGGTGGGTTGGGAGGGTAGGGGAGAAATCCGGCTTCTCTCCGAGTCGCTATGGCAACGACCACGCCCTCCCCTCGACCATCCGCCACGACACCTCCCCTTTTTCAATAGCCGCCATGATTCTTAGCGCCTCCCACCGTCGCCCTACGCAACCGCCGCCCTCTCTCGGCTCACCCTCAACCCCCACCCTTCACACCACACCTACCCACTACTACTCCTTCCACCCCCCGCCAGACAAACCCTCAAATACCCCGCGATCCTTGTCAAACGTGCTCTCGCGCACGTCGTTTTGATGCGCACAAGATTTCACATTAAAT
The DNA here is from genome assembly GCA_020466155.1 of Pachypeltis micranthus. Taxonomy (NCBI): domain Eukaryota; kingdom Metazoa; phylum Arthropoda; class Insecta; order Hemiptera; family Miridae; genus Pachypeltis; species Pachypeltis micranthus. The sequence goes on along the minus strand of CM035779.1, from coordinate 3,446,933 downwards.
CGTCGCTATCTCGCGTTATTTCCAACCATATTCAGCCACATAGAACGATACCCGTATGGTCCATTGACAACTTATATATACATAAGCGTGTAACAAAAACGATCAGGTAGAACTATACTGAGCATCGAGCACAATGCTATCAACCACACCTTTTCATCTGAATCCGTCGCCGAGATACGATTTGTTGACTTTGTTTTGATAAACAACCTCGGTTTTGTCGCCATAAAACCGACATTCATACGCTTTTTACTTTCCACCACCTAGAGGGTGCGGTGTGTGTTCTGATTTTCTTCAGATCTTCACGTTTTGATGCCTACTGAATCCAAATACAAAACGCTGCGAACTATTACGCAACGGTTATTTTTATTGAACGTAGTTTCACGCCTCCGATACCCATCACATTCGATTCAGCGTTGAAAAATACCGGTAACCCATACGAAACATGACCTGACTACTACAGAACGACTGAAATTACATATTCCAGTCATCTGTGAGAGCCTGTAGGCCAATATCGATGTAGCTACCTGCAAAGATGTGGTTAATGGGCTTATCCATAGTTCGAATCTCGATATTCTTGAAAAGATTGAATTGTGTAGTTTAATGTCTGTTTGTATGGATCAGAATTATTTCTTGTTTGAGGGTAAATATTATACTCAGCCAGGGGTCGCAATGGGTTCTCCACAGTCTCCTTTGCTGGCGGACATTTACATGGATTATATTGAAAAACAAATTTTTGGAAAATGTAAATCAAACAGCCTCTTGTATTGGTATAGATATGTTGATGATATCATAATCTTATGGACAAGGACCGAAAGACAATTAAATTCCTTTTATGAAAAAATTAATAAACTAGATCCGTTCTTTCAATTCACCCTTGAATTGGGCGGAGATAAGTTGTATTTTCTGTATTTGTCAATTTTACTAATTAACGAAAAACATAATTTATCAATTTATAGAAAAGATACGTATAGTGACATCACTATTCATAGTACCTCAAATCCTCTCATTCATAAACATGCGGCCTTCCATAGTATGATCAATAGGGCACTGTCTACACCAATGAATAATCAAAATTTATTAAAAGAAAAATCCGTCATTTAAAGTATAGCAGCGAGTAATCGATATGGAGGAGAGCTCATCGACTTTATTTGGAATAGGCTTCTTAGGAAAAAAAGTAGGGAAGAGGTCTCAAATTTAGTGAGGGAAAATGTGTTAGAAGAGAAAATATCTGGTGCGTAGCAACACACAACTTTCCGCCACCCCCGTAATTTCGAACACCGCCTACATTTGCGGGCGGTATATCTTCGTTCAACGCATTTCCACAGAAATATTTATGGAGAACAAAATGTAGGGACTAGTTAGCTGAGACTGCTCCGTAAGTTTGATCGAAATCGTTTTTTTTAGAAAATTAGAATACCGATAAATTAATATTCGCCAAACCTCCTTTTCTGTGTTAACTTGGCTTATATCTCCGCTCAACATATATATACAGAAATAATTATGTGGAACTAAATGTTGGTATGGGTGACTAAAAGACACTACATTAGAATTTATAACATCTGGTGAGGAAGTTACCCTGGAATTTACGGAAATGTTAGAAAAAACGTTATTTTCGACACATTTTGATTTTTATCTCTGTTCAATGGACCGTCACAGGAACATTTATCAAGAGGAATATGTAGGTATTAACTATTTGAAAACATCCTGTGAGTTTGGTGAAAATCGCTGAAGCCGTTTGGCCAAAAAGCGTAAAAACCCTATTTTTGCTTCATGGGCCTATATCTCCGTTTACCGTATATTCAGGGTGATATGTAGAGAGAAGAAAAGTTAGATATTGATTAGTAAAAGATAATTTGAAAGTTTAATCAAAATCGTTAGAGCAGTTTTCGAGAAAAATGCGAAAACCCCTAGTTTTTGGTACATTTTCGTCCCCCCACCCCCCTTCCCACCAGCCGAAATCGTCCATAACCTTATTTTGGCGTCTACAAAAAATAACAAACAAAACAAGAAAAGACCCAGCTCAATCGGATCAGCCGTTCTCCCGCAAATCGAACTACAGACACACACACACACACACACACACACACACACACACACACACACGGACCATGCGACTCAGTAGGCCTTAAAACGTAAAGATCTGGAGAAAACCCAAATATTTTCTTGGGCCGATTACTATACTTTCCTTGTCTTCGGGTAGCGGATAGTAAAAATAGTCTTGAAGCTTTATTGGGTTCTGTTAAGGATAAAATTAACGTCCAGGATAAATGTGGGGTCTATAAACTAAATTGTCCATGTGGACTTGAGTATTGTGATCAAACTGGTAGGAAATTCAAGGAACGAATACAAGAGCATGAAAAGGATTTTAGGGATAACAAGGTTGTTGCGTTTGCAAGTCATCTGAGTGAACCTAATCATGACTTTAGTTTTGATCTAACAAATAAACAGTATATAGAATTTTTTCACTTCTGCCCAAAAGGAGGTATGTTGGATGTTCCGAAGAGTTCGAAATTGTTAAAAGTGATAGGTGTGGGTAGTCTCTAACTGAGGTAATCCCTCAAAATATTTCACCACTAATAGGTTCTTTTTTACAATAGCTAGAGTTTCCCTCCACCATTGAGTTAATTGACGTCGGTTTTTCCGATGTTAGGTTTCCCCTGCCTCGCCCCCTTTCACTTCTCTGAGCCAATAGGATTCAATATCTCCGTTCACTATATAAGACGTCCTTTCTATAAGGTACCTTCAGTTCATGTTTGTTACTGATGATGACCTAACCGTGGAAATCGATTTAACGATTGTGCTCATTATTTCTGCGGAAATATAGACAATTTATTGTTTATTCTGTTTTTAATGAAATGGGTTTCCACGATTTAGTTCAGCCTGTAGGCAATTAGCACGGGTGGTTGGACTTAGACGAGAGGGAGTGCAAACAGTGAAACGATAACTTATCGCCGTTTTGTCCCGCTAGTTCTTTAACTCAAAATAATGACTGCAATTTCGCTGTATCGATTTAGACGCATTCGACCCATCATCTAAACGTGCCTAGAAAACTATACTAAACACGGCGTAATTGCGTTTTTCTTGATTAGGTTAACCATTTTTTGCCCATAACACAAACGTGGGCTTCGTCCGATCGGATTGCCGTGCAACAGAGCACAGTTGCACACTAAATGGAATTTTTGTCCTATATTCTTAGTCCACGCTTTGGAATCCCGATGCTTTGGGTGGGGAAATTAGGGGCGGGAAGGGAGTGGTGGTAAAAATATGTCTCACAATGTTACTGTGTTATCTCAGGTGTATGTTCCTTGGCGCAAGCATCATACCATTCATACTGTCACGCCAATCGAACGGCAAGGGTTAAATGATATGAATACTCGCCTACACATCTTGACTTGAGAGAAAACGGCAGAACCAAATCAATTCCAACGTGATATCTAGCGTGCCAGTGACCGTGGGACGCCAAAATAGGGGTGTGAGTAAAAACTGCCTAAAAACAACTATAGTTATCATAGCGATCAAAACATCAAATGTTTCAAATGATTTTGATTAAATTTTCTACATCGACAACTCTTGATGAGATGACAATACCGTAAAATTCTCATCTGCGGAAAAAATAGTGAGAGCAGCACAATAAATTACCGTGGGTTCTTATTAAGAGGAATCGATGCTACGAGGATCTTCAGATAAATTCAGGTGGTAGTTATTAAAAACGTACGTAACTCATAAGATACATAGGGGCTCGTCCAGAAGTTCCGGAATTTCAACCACTGCCGTTGTTTTCAATATCATTCCTAGAGGTGTTTACCCATAACTCTGGAAACGTATCAGCTTTTTCAAAGAAGTCGTGTTTACAACCTCATTATTTCTCTCTGTACCAATTGGTCAAAAATGACCGAATTTTAAGCCTGCGGCTTTCCGTAACTGAGTGAGATAAGAAGGGGAGTTAGTAGCAAAAGCCGTGGAGCAGGGCTAAAGAAAGTTGTGTGATGCGGCGAACCTGTTTTCTTTTGTTTCATTCGGAATAGGTGATGCTACCATAAGAACTGAATAGCTCGTCTTGGAAACAAAAGGTAGCAGCCAACCCTGTATTTTCGACATTTTTACTATTTCACCCCGAATATCACTATAATCTTTGTATTATTATTGCCTACGCGTTTGCATTCATGACTTCTATTTTTTCCCAAGTTGGTTTATTCAGAACATCGATATCTCCTTTCTTTACGTACTTTTCATACGGTTTTTTTACTTTCTTTGGCTGTACGAAGTAGAAAGAAGAGCTATGTAATCGACTGAGAAAAAACACTATTCGGGAAAATGGTATGCGTGTGAGGGAAGGGTCGCGACGTTGTGGATACTCGCCGTTGTAGGCCCTTGGTAAACAGTTTGAGTCGCTGAATCACGTGGTGCAAGTGCGTCCGCATATTCACGGAGGCTGGGTCAATCGTCATGACTCAGTCTGCAAGCGAGTTGCCGGTGCATTGTCATTCTAGAGCTGGGAATTGGGGAGAGAGGGGCGCAACCTGGTTGTCTCTAGTGAAGGACTGAGGCCGCATCGTCGCTATTAGTCCCGACCAGTCTACAGACATCCTGAACGTCCTGGCAAGAGTGGAGCAGCCGAGATATTGTTCTCGTGTGGTAAGCCAAGGGGCGCAAATATGACAGGAGGCTGTCGGGAGCTCGTGGAGGAAAGATGAGTAACATCGGGGTTGCAGCGTGTGTCATCAAGTCCTGAGGTGAGGCGTCGGCAAGAGTCTGTCAGCAGGCGTTCTCCGAACTATCACCACCCGCGCATTGCTCGAGCCGCTCTAAACTCGTGGTCGTTCTATCGTGGAACATTCTCCTATCCTTCTTCCCTTCTCCCTCCCAGGTAGTCTGGGCGCCCTCCCCTTTTCCTTTTATTTATTTAGTTTACACTACGTTATTTCAGTTTTTCTCTTAGAAACTCTGCTCAAATTGTAGTAGAGCATCTAGAAAAATACGTGTAGTACCCCAATTAAGTACGTATAGGATTAGCATCAACCAACATTGTTTCGCTTACTACCATTTTCAAGAATTTACCTGATAACTCAGCAAAACTTATTAATATCCTTCCCAAAATAATCGTGTTTGGCAGCCCGAAATGGCTGGGTCTTTGTTGGAGGTGCACTAGTCCTAATGGAAAGCCATTGTTTCTCCAAACACCTTCGTCCTCAAGCCATTTTGTTACCTATGGAAAGTCCTCCTCTTCAGTTATTTCCAATTGACAATGGATTTCCCCCTGTCCTGGACTTTCCTATCTATCTTTTCCCACCCCACAATTTTAGATCCGTCTTCTCAACAGACACCTCCTTCCAAGTCAGTAATATTTCTGCTCTCCCAATACAGCCGTCTCCCAGTTCTCCCAACGATTCGTCTGTTAGCTCACGCTATCTCTGTCCCTCTCTTTCCACTTAGTATCTCACAACCAGTTTCACATGCATTGATAGTCCCTTGTGCTCGTTCATATACTCATACTCAACTATTCTGTCAAGTAATACCGTCCTCACACGCTCACCAGTTCTCATTTTCAAGCTCCAACGTTCGTGCGCCCAATAAATCGTGTTTACAGCTTCAACGATTCTCTGTGTGTTCAATGAGTATGAGCAGCACAATCAATTCCAGAACTGTAAGAGGTACCGCTTTGTGTCGCCGTCAAGTGGCGTTTTACGTAGTTCAACTGAACTGAGTGAAAAGTAAATTTATTTAGTAACCCAATTAATTTATGTAAACACAAGTAAAATCGAGTGACGCGACACGCCTGATATTTCTCATCTAGTTTTAGTTTGTTAAAAACAAATCATACCTTCGTAATGTAATTCTGTGTACTTCAACAAAGCGTTAAATCAACTTCAACCTCGTGAGTGATTCGTGAGTATTTCCAGGTATCACTTGAGAAATGTAACTGACGGCAAAGTTGTCATTTTCCCGTGTGCGTCTGTAGTTCAGTTTGAGTGCGAAAGACAGTTCTGATTAAGCTACTCCTTTCCTTGTTTTGACGCGAAAATATGGCAATTGGTCGAAAGGGGGTGGGTAGGTAACTAAACGTACGAAAAACCAGCGCATTTTCGCGTTTTTCTCGAAGATGGCTGTAACGATTTTGATTAAACTTTCAAATTATCTTCTACCAGTCGATACTCAACTTGTCTTCTCCATAAATATCTCTGAACTGAAACTTCGGTCAACGGAGATGTGTGTCTATAAAGCAAAAAGGGGGGTTTTCCACTCGCACCCGAGGAGTGACGTACGAGGACAAAACGAATTCTTCGATTCGTCCAAGTCTCGTTAGAGGCATGTGTGCCGGCTAAGCACACAGAAGTCCCGATTTACTATAACGGCAGTCTCGTCGATGCATCGTTCGGTCGCCTTTACGAGAAAAAATTGACGAATAGAAATGTTTCACAGTTTCATCGAAGGATTCCCTTGACGCGGAACCATCGACATTTTTCCACGACCCACGGTCGAAAAGTCCTAGAAGACGTTGTTGTCGTCGAATGCCGCACGCTCAACGCTTCATAACGGTCAACGGCAAATCGAGTCGGACAAAAACGCGTCATCCTACGAAGGAACGGTCTCCGGTTCGGTATTTACAACAAATTCAAACGTCGCGTTTGCAGTAAATCCTCCTCGTCTCGAGGGGACGGAATCCTCCCGTAAATGAGCTCCGCGAGTCGCGGTATCTATTGAGCATGTCCGACGAGAAATAAACGGCGTCATGTCGAGTAAATTACGACAATTCGCCGATCAAAGTCGATATCAACGCGAATATAAATCGCTCGATTATTGAAATAAAACGTTAAGAACCTGAGAGACTGGAAGCGGCCGGTTATTCGTGGGGAGTTCGTCTCGACTGACGAGCTCAGAACCAGAATATGATGCGGGGAAAGGTCGCCGGATTGATGTTGTCGGGCAGCAAGGGGACACCATCTAACTTTGAACATCTGGAAGCGAGTCGTACCCACCTCGCATGAAGGTTTGGAGCTAAATTAGGTTGAAACTACAGTTCGGGTCAACGGCCACTGACATTCTACCCATCCTCTGCTAGTTGTCATTGATGGACATTCGCCGCTACTGTTCCCCTACCTTTCAGGAACACTGCGATTCTTCAATAGTTGCTTTAGACAGATGCTCTGGGACAACTCTTTTATATAGGGCTACGGCTGAGGGAAGAGAGTGAGAAGGGGGAGAAGACAGTGTGTAAGAGGAGGACAACAGAGTGAAAGCGGGAGAGGGTGAGAGATGAGAGAAGAAAGTGGTAGGAGGGATCATAGAGTGAGAAGAAAATGGTACGGGGGGGGGGGGGATAAGATAGTGAGAGATGAGAGGCAAAAGTGATTTACTGATTATTTATTTATTCTTCTCCTGAGGGAGTTAGGGCCATGCGATATTCAGAAACAACATTCCAAAACACCCACTAGCCCAGAGTGACGCTGGTGGAGAGGAGATCTAACTGTACTGTAGGTTTTCGTTAATTTTTATTAGTACTTTCAGGTGATAGTACGCGACGTTTTCATAAGTAGTATTTGTATGTTAAGCGAGTAAAGTTCTTAGGCAAAGAAGGGGAAGGATATAGAGTACTCGCCCTTCTTATCATACAGGATTAGGTTTTTACTTCTCGCAGTGTACACCCTGCTCCCTGCTGCCCTGGAAAGCCCTCATCGACAAACTAGTTGTCGATGAGTGGCAGGAAAGATGGGAAAACAGCGAAAAAGGAAGATGGACGCATACGTGGCTGCCACAGGTACGTGAAAGGTTGGAGGCCCGCTGGCAGGGATTAGGTTTTTACACCTCCCAGCTCGTCACCGGCCACGGAGACTTCAGAGAGAAGCTTCGTGGATTCGCGTTGGTGACTGACGGGCTGTGCGAGTGTGGTGAGCTTGACACAGCGGAGCACATGGTGTTCCACTGTGTCAGCTACGAACAGGATAGGAATAGGGCAAGGAACGAGGTAATAGGAACAGGAAGCCAGTGGGATACGAATACGGTTAGGGACCAAGGAAGTTTTATATGGTGGAAGTGGTTTGGTGAAAGAGTTTTAAAGGATAGGGAAGCAGTTAGGTTAGGAAATGTGCGCACGGCCTCAGGGGTAGGTGTTTGGGTTGTGTGTCTGTGTTTGTGTTATGTGTTAGTGTGTGGTTTTGAGTGGGCAGTGCCAGGGATGGTCGAATATCAAGTAGCCCTTCCCTGGACCGCCGGTGTGACTGTATTTAAGGGCTGAGGCGTATATATGAGTGAATGTATGTGTTGTGTGTATATGTGTGTTAGTGTTTTGTAGGTTAGGTAGTGTAGGATGGATCCAGGGGGGATGAATATCGAGTAGTCCGCCCCTGGATCATCGGAAAATGTGTATTTAAGGGTTGAATGGATGTGTGAGTGTGTAGGTTAGTATTAGGTGTTAGGTTAGAGTGAGATGGGTGGGTCACAGACGAGGGCAGCGGAATATAGAGTAGTCCACCCTCGTCACGTCGGAAAGGAGATCGCAGCTCAGGCCAAAAAAGACGGCCTGACACCCTTCTCCATGGCTGGTGCGGGGGCAAGTCCAATCTCCGTACCCCCCCTGGAGACAGAGCGTAGGTGCCGGCAGAACGCCTCTTGGCAATTCCGGCACCGGGGCCTGCCACCCATTCAGATCCTTAGGCTGCTCAAGGTGCAGCCATATAGAATGGGTACCACGGGGGCTTCAGCCCGCGGCCGGCAGCGTGGAGAATTTAAATCGTGGCGCTGTCGGCCTGGAAACCATGGGATTGGCCTCGTGGGGACCGTGGTTTCGCTGGAAATCCCCCTAGAGAGATGATCGGGGCTGGCTGGAGAGGGGTAAAGGATGTGAGGCTAGGTACCCTCTCCAATGCCACGGGCAATGCTCAAAGCACAATTACCATTGTACACCCACTAAAGGCCTACAACACATTCAGGTCCGTAGGGGCGTGACGCTGTCGGTTATGAAGCCATGGGTTCGGCTTCGTGGGGGCAGTGGTTTTGCTAGGAATTACCTTAGATTAAATTAAAATCAAACAATAAATATTTTTAGATCGACAACACTGTTTTCTCAGAACTACCAGGCCTGTTTCCGTATTTGATGACTGTTCCTAAACCCTCGCAATCCATCATGGAAGTTGTGGCTTCGCTAATATGCAAGAGGCCGGCCTCTGCAGCATCCACCGAACCTGAGGAGGTACGGCAGGTATTTGGTCGTGACCACCTGAGGAATCCCGTACCGTCGGAGAGGAGTTCTTAATCTGGTTTCCCACCTGATCTAACTATTTACTTGAGTGGCAAGTTTCAAACGGACAGATCAACGACGACCCCGTTTCTTAGCCATCACCTTCTTCGCGAACTCTGCAAAATGGTTATGGGCTAGCTTTGTAGCTGTCAATACTGCTGAGTTCGTTTGCCCTCGCAACAACCGTCGCTCACTGTTGTAGAAACTACAGTGGAGTAGCACGTGGTTTCTCATAAATACCAGTACGTGCACATCACACAAATTTTAGAAACCTCCACACCTTAATAAATCACGTTCATTCGTCCCATACACGGGTCTTTCACACCAGCGATCACTTAACGCCCGCACATCTGAGAAGGGCGAGTACCGGGATATTCCTCCCCTTCGCCACATTGCATCTTATCACCGACAGACACACGTTGAACCTAAAAATAGTCAACCCGGTCGAATACGATAATGAACCAAATCGTTATCGATGTGATCCCTTCTTCTCATATATTTCCAACAACTTTAATAAACAATATTTTTCCCCTTGAAAATGCTCAGCGCCAACTTAAGGTCAAATAGATCCACATTTTCGTTTAGTCCTCTGCTCCAAGAAGGACGCTGCGTAGACTGCTGTCCTATGAGATGAAAGCTGTACCATAATTAAGCTGCATAAGTGCTCCTGTATTTCAGCACTTTAAACATTATCGCAGGCTGTGCTAGCTTTTTATCGCTCTGCCATCTACAGCCATCCTAGCAATCCGTACGCTGCCGGGACATTCCCCACAGGCCGTACCCTGGCAACAACGCGCAATGTCGCATTCCGGGCTTTTAGGGGTCCGGAAAAAATAGGTATGAGAATAAATATGAAGGGCTCGACCAAACGCTTCCTCACTTGTCCTGGAATGTTCCCAGCGAGAGAGTGAAAGGGGAGGGAAGAGAGTGATAGTGGGGGAGGGTGGGAGAAGAAACTCAAGACGCTGCGCCATGTTACGGAGCGGGGCCAAGATTATATCGCCATACTACTGTACATATTGCCTCACCTATTCGTCCGCACATTAATCGTGTGTCCATTATATTGAACAGCCGTTTTTTATTTGTTCTTGGTCACTAAATAGGACTGTCCCAGGCCGCACAACAGAGATTTATGCTCTCTGCATTGTGCAGATCACTCAATTGTGGCAACTCGTGATACTCTTAACATACAGCTTGTAGGGAACTGGACCAGCTTCCCCCTGCTATTTGCTCAGGGCATCCACGATAATTAGTTTAATCACTCTCAGGCTGTTTGGGCTGAAGAGGCCTCCTAGTGGCAAACAGAGTTATGTTTTCTGATGAGTTAACAAGGAGGACCCCTAACCTCCTACTTGACCAGCGCATACTCCCCCTATGACTCGGTTGAGGGCATCCACGGAACACATTTCTGGGCACTCTCAGGAGTCATTGGAGCCCCTATTGCCTGGTATCGTGATTTGTTGTTGTTCTCGTAGTGTGGTGTCGCGGTGTCAAGAGTTCGAGAGAGAGAGTGTTACTACCAGACTCCAGATAGCCTCAGGCTCTCCAAGGACAATTCCTAGCACGGTTCCATTCTTCTACGATAGATGTGTACTTAATAGCACGTTCATCAGGCGAAGACCCTGTTGATTTAGTACCTTCAAAATGACGCTACAGTCTACGGGGGAAAATTTAGTGGGACTCGCGGCTCACGTTTTGTGTTTTTACCTATTAGGGCGGAGGTAATAAAGTTAAAGAAGACGATTTTATACCACTCGTGAGCAACTACAACAGGCCATCATTATCATAAGAGTAACAAGGGAGAAAAGGGAGGGAGAAGAGGCGACAAAAATATGGTAGAGCGTAAAGGAAACACTTGGAGTTCCAACGTCTTGTTGGTAGTTGTTAGGTGTGAAACCCTAAGCCGAGTGAGAGGCCGTTGAGAGCAAACACTAAAACTCGGGAGGGGAGCTCTTCAAGGAGCCATTAAAAATATTTTATCGGCCATTAAGTTCCGGTCGTATTGTTTTATGGGGTCGTAAGGCAGTTGTTATTGGCATCGAATGAGTTGTAGGTGGTCGCCTCCAGGATTTCCCGCCCCTCCGCCATTTAATAGAATTTCAAACTTTCCGCCTAATCGCCTACCCTTTTTCCCAACTTAACCGAAGATTTGCTTCCCTCAAACCGCCACCACACGACGGGGGTCTCGAGCGACTCGCGAAAAGTGTGTTAATGTCGACAGAGCCATTCTGCTCAATGGGCCGTCATTCCTTGAGGGGAACGGCAGATTTTCGAAACTGAGATTGTGGTAGCGTTCGGAAAGTTCTGGCAGGGGAAGGTCCAGCGAGACTTCAATCACCCAGTACTTCGGCCAATATCGTTTTTTGATGAACAGGGGCCTACGTCTCGTTTTGTAAGCCGAGGGCTGAGTCGTGCTCGACGAACTGTTGAGGTAGATCCTCATAAGGAAAGGTATTACCGTATCGCCAAGTTTGCTGCCTTTGAAAGCCACCCAAGCCGAGCGGGAATCGCGATCAAAGACTCCTCCCAGATCGTACAGGGTCACGGTGGGAGAACGTATCCACACTTTGAAACCACCAAGAGCTGTTTAAATAAGGAATTCGGGTGGAGAAGTGGAGGGATGTGCCTGGCCAATGGCTGCCATGGATTGTTTGGAAATCAAATCGCCGAACCAGACCTTCACCGCTTCATAGCACTTCTTCCCATTCCACATCCCTCACTCACGCTTTCCCCATAGCGCTACTTAATGCAACACGATAATGCTGCGTAACAACCTACTATTTACTCTTCACCATCATCAATTATCAACAGTAATGCCAATAGCCCAACAAAAACCCCAGCACACTATTGTTCTATTAATTTATTATTATTGTTCATTGCTTTCAGCTCTGTTAAATTTATTGATTGTGAAGAACCAGTCAACCTGACAAACGGCGCTGTTCCCAGCAGCAGCTGCTGCCCACCACTGGAGGGAACAAGGATGTAACCTTTTCCATTATTATTATTATTATTATTATTATTATTATTCTAGCATCGTCTGCATTGAGACCTCGTGCGTGCCCTATTTTGTACACCGAACTCAATATACCCGTTTTTTGCATCGTTTACGGCGTCTTATATCCCGCTCACTTCCTCTCGTGCGGAATTTCTCTACCCTTTCGATCTTGTTGAACAGCAACTCTCGAACATCCATCAGGGGAGACGCCGGAGCGGGTTCCATTTATCTTGCGCGCTCTCTCGACGTCCACCACTCATGATTCTGAGTTGGATTTCTCAGCCTTGGTCCTGGACATCGGAAGTACAAGTACCAAGTTATTTATTTTCATTTATATGTTTTCCCAATTCAGCCTACAACCAACCACAATTTTTAAACTCCCCTGTCACAATTTCTCGAACTCATCAGATACTTTTTTTTTGAAGTTGGTAAGCCGTGCGGGGTTGTAGCCAATATCAAATGGCAGGCCTAGAGCATAATCGTGATAAGACCCTTCAGGGAGCGATCAAGAGAGGACCTCAGTCTGAAGAGAGGATGCGAATGTGGAAGTTCACGAGATACCGCCCACTAAGGTACCACTTGCCCCACCAAGCTGGAGTCAGCGGAGAACGTACTGCGTACTTTTGAGTGCTTGGAGGTCCTCAGCTGCCGCCATGTGAAGAGTGTGTTACCGTCACACGAACAAAGGCTCATTTACCTATGCGCGATTGGCTTTGCCCCGTTATCTGTCCAATTGACTTGACAGTTGAGCGCACAGCGGACAGTGACTCCATCCATTGCACAGCTAAAAATAATTGCGAAGTTAACACGGTGCAAATGGTCGTTTTAAAAACATTTCTCCGCAAATGATTCGATATTCTTCGACTAATTGTTCACAAAAAAAAAACATCGTCGGGAAACCGCGTGGAACCCCGCAGTTCTTCAAATGAGAAACCAGCTGACAATTTTTAGGGACTTCCGAACAAAACTGATTAGAAGCTGCAAGGAAAGTTGTTGAAATATCTGGTGCGTAGCAACACACAACTTTCCGCCACCCCTTTAAGTTCGAACACCACCTACATAGGCGGGCGGTATATCTTCGTTCAACGCATTTTTACAGGAACATTTATGGAGAACGAAATGTTGGGACTAATTACCTGAGAGTACTCCGAAAGTTTGATCGAAATCGTTAGAGCCGTTTTTGAGAAAATTGGAATACCGATAAATTAATATTCGACAAATCTCCTTTTCTGAGTTAACTTGGCTTATATCTTCGTTCAACATATATATACAGAAATAATTATGTGGAACGAAATGTTGGTATGGGTGACTCAAAGACACTCAATTAAGATTTATCACACCTGGTGAAAAAGTTACCCTGGAATTTACGGAAATGTTAGAAAAAACGTTATTTTCGACACATTTTGATTTTTAACTCTGTTCAATGGACCATCACAGGAACATTTATTGAGAAGAATATGTAGGTATCAACCATTTGAAAACACCCTGTGAGTTTGGTGAAAATCGCTGAAGCCGTTTTGCCAAAAAGCGTAAAAAACCTATTTTTGCTTCATGGGCCTATATCTCCGTTCACCGTATCTTCATGGAGATATGTAGAGAGGAGAAAAGTTAGGTATTGATTAGGAAAAGATAATTTGAAAGTTTAATCAAAATCATTAGAGCCGTTTTCGAGAAAAATGCGAAAAACCCTAGTTTTTGGTACATTTTCGTCCCCCACCCCCCCTTCCCACGAGCCGAAATCGTCCATAACGTTATTTTGGTGTCTACAAAAAATAACGAACAAAACAAAAAAAGAACCAGCTCAATCGGATCAGCCGTTCTTCCGCCAATCGAACTACAGACACACACACACGGACCACGTGCCGAAATTAGGTTTTTTAGACTCAGTAGGGTCTGAAACGTAAAGATCTGAAGAAAACCCAAATTTTTTTTTGTGCCGATTACTATACTTTCCTTCCCTTTGGGTAGCGGAAAGTAAAAATGAAGGACAAATGGAACAGAAGAAATCGAGTACAATTCACTGCTAAGTCCAGCAAAAAGCCTCAAACACAGGAGAGAGTAAGATTTTTAATTTGGGTTCAAATGTTGGGTAATTCCGCTCAAACCGGTGAAAAGTGGAGAAATTAGAAGGCTACAGTAAGGCGAAGGTTAGAATCGGAAATAGTAAAATGTGTGAACAATTTGTCGGTAAATGAGTTAATAATGTAAAAAAAAGTGTAATTTTTTTTTTAAATCGGCAAATTGAGTGAAAAATTGTAAGAAATGGCCAAAAATTCACTAAGCCTATTTATCTAATTACCTCCCTTCACGTATCACTTGTTATCACCAATTCGTAAAAATAAGACGCTCCGGAGACGTTAATCGCGACGTACGACTTTGAAGTAAAAGGTTTCTCCGTATGAAGGGCAAATTTGCAAAAGGTGGCTGGGGAGAATTTAAGGGAAAATAGTTGAAGATTTGATGTCGAGACGTGTGCTTTCGTTAACGATAGTTTTCCCTCAGCAACAGTGAATGCGGAGGAGTGCATCAGTTGGCCTCGGTGGGGGGCAACTAACTCGTCCTCAGGATGTCCATAAAGAAAACCAAATCCCTCTGATTTAGTGACAATACTCAGAGTGGCGACAGGCGCGAGGCACGCTTCCACTAACTGCAATTGAAGAGTAGACTCCAGGATATTTCTCACCAATTGACCACTCTGGGCTGGACTCCGTGCAGATCTCTCCTATGAGCGAAAGCTGAACGGGAAAGGATGAGACGCGTACGAGTTAAGACCTCGGGGAGACAGGCAAACCGGCACAGGTCTGGGTTTGGTAGATGGGTGGGCTCGGGAGTAGTCATCTTGATTAGAGTTCTGTTTATTCTCCATTACTGTGCACTTCATGAGAGAGAAATGGGCATTTTGAACTGAGTCTTCCACGTCGGTATCGAACGCATTGTGCAGTACAAAACTTCGTCGAAGCTAAACCAAAATTACATTCAATGAGTTCTCTTTTCAGTCATTTCCAAAACTCACGTCCATTATCACAGTACAAATCCGCGAAAGAAGAAATGTAATAAAGCATAAGTAGGACGTAGGCCACTCTGATAAGTCTTGACATTTCCCATGTGGATCCTACGCTCAAGCTCCGATGACAAGGCCCAGTTAGAGCGCCGCAGGCCCATCCCCCCACCCCACCCCTCCTCCGACAACATCACAGCTTTCTTCTTTTTCCCACGCAATAGTTCCATTAGCCCCGTCACGGCGCCCTTTCTCTTCGTCGACCGCTACTTTTGTGTCTTTTTTTTCCCCTCCAAACCTTCAAGCCCTCCAAGCCAGCC
Source organism: Pachypeltis micranthus (assembly GCA_020466155.1). Classification (NCBI taxonomy): domain Eukaryota; kingdom Metazoa; phylum Arthropoda; class Insecta; order Hemiptera; family Miridae; genus Pachypeltis; species Pachypeltis micranthus. The sequence continues at coordinate 3,431,385 of CM035779.1, read as the reverse complement.
GCTCACCCCCTTCGTCACAAAACTATTACGAGGTTCCTTTCGAGGAGTTCGTTAACGCTCGTTCGCCCGGTCCATAAAAGTGTCAATTTTCGTCTCAGGTCAAGAAAATGTGTCTGACGAAAGAGTTGCGTGGAGTCGAACGTTTTTTTTTTGGTGAGTCATTTACAGAACTCGAATCGTAACGCGACTGAAAGTTGGAGGGAAGTGAAGACGTGAACGCACGAAGGCGTTCTTTGTGGAATGGATTGTGACGCGGGTATTGGAACAATTACAAACGTGGGGATGAACACAAAATGCATGAAAACACCAGGGGGCAGAGAGAATGCAATGTTTTCCCTGGGGGCACCGACTAAACACATCGTAGCAGGTCTGTTTCCCTATCAAATGACTCTTCCTCAACCCTCAGAGATACTTATATCATTTACTGTAATGGAGGTCGCTGTTCAGATGCCACACAAGAGGCCATTCGGTCAGCATCCACCGAACCCAGACCTGTGGGGTACGGCAGGTTTTCGTTTTTCGCCAGGCTCCTGGTGAAGGCATGGCCACTTGGGGACTCCTGCACCATTAGGGAGGAGTTCTATTTACTCGCTTTTGGAACTTATGTACGAGTCTTGTAAGGCGAGAACGCTGCAGCCTTTATTTAAAGTGCTTTCCAGCAACTCAGCCATTACCAGGGTACTCTTATTTACGTAGTGATGAACGGGTTGAACAGTTTTTAGCATATTCACAGTCCATTCGTGGCTCCGGGAGAGCGATTGCTCACTGATGGATGCTACAGCTGTAGTGAGCGTTCAACGCAGCCTTGCGGTTCCACTCTTGCTGAGACGTGGCATGACACAACAGGACGACATCACAGCTCTTGTGCAGGCTACTATCAGGTTGCATGCTGACCAAGTACGTCGTAGCAGTTCCCATTGACGTCAGAGGAGCGTTTGACAACCTTTAGTGGGCAGGGCTTCTCAATGAGCTTAAAGATAGTGGAATCCTCCGCAACCTATACTTAATCGTCAGAAGTTACCTGACAGAATGAACTGCTACGATAGAATTTAGGCATGGCCCCGCCCAGAAAACGATTTGGAAGGCATGCCCATGGGCTCACCATCCTCAGACCAGCGCTCTGGAACACCTTCTTCAAAGGCCTTCTCAGGAGACTAACTGCGGGGCATAAGCTTGTCAGCCATTGGCGTGAGCACGTCAAGGTGCTGGTGGATGAGAAAGAAACTCAGTTAATCCTCTTAAAGGTAAAACAAATAGCCAATCGGCATTTCGCTTTAACGGCCACAGGCTCTTTCTTGACAAGCAAGTCGAGTACGTAGTTCTGAAACGGAACACTCCTTCCCCTCTCCATAATTCCGTTCACACGCTTCAAATAGGTGGTCAACACGCAGGCCATTCGGCAATGTCAAGCAACCTTTGGTTAGCGCGTATTAGCCGACGCTCCTGCAACTCGACTCCTCTCTTCAGTTCGGCTTTGCTGACCGAAGGCCAAGTAATTGTCAACAATGGCTATTTCGTGGAATTCAGGCAATCTTATTAGAGTAGAGTATATCCGTGCGACCCACCAATCCCACCAATACCAACCTGTTTATGTATTCTCCAAAAGGTGGTGGAAGTTCATACAAACTTGTCATCGCTCTTGCTACCCCAGATTCTCTTGCTTTATTTTCGCTATCTGATATAATCAATTGCAGGACGCCTACATATCCATTGTGTGTAGCTATTGTCTCCCTCTTATATCCACAATCCGCTTATAAAGCGCTTTCACCTGAAGAAGTATTGTCAAATATTTTGTCTTATACCTGTACGTTGTTCTTCATGGCTTCCTATATAGGCGTGTGATTTCTCGGCCGCTCTTCATGAATGATTGGAACCACCGGTGAACGGAACGACAGCACGCTTCACGAAGGAAGACCACCAGTCGTAGTTGAAGCCAGAAGATGAAGCAGAGGAGGGGAGGAAATGGCGAGCTGCTATGAACAAAGGGCTCACCCACCACGCCAATATAATGAAATAGTTGGTTTGGTTCTTGGGTCAACGCACAATAATAGGCGCAAAAAGGTCTGCATCAATCCACCTGACTGTGTCTGCATGTTCAGCCAGCGGCCATTCCTGAGTTCCTCCTCTCTTTCATCTTCAGACTTCGCTGTAGTGACTTTCTCGGCAGTGCAACCTTCCATCTCATTCCATTCATTTGTCACGACACGTTCCAATTGTACCAGTAACACACGCTCTCCGGACACCCCTGTTCATGAGTAGTGCAGTTTTTTTTCACAGAAAGTTACTCAATCTTCTTTACCAAACTGTGACACGACAATGCGCAGAGTAGGCAGGCTTTGTGGAGCTTGACGGGTGAAGGAGGTGGATACCTGGATAACCCTAAAACACATGTAGAAATAATTGGCTCCTCCTAAGGATTTTCGGTTTGCTCCTTGAAGAATGGCTCTTTGATAGCTCTTGAGACATGAACTTACAAAATGGGAACTGAGGTTTCCGCTGACAAGTGTACCGCTGGGGTTTAGACCTCAGTATAAGGACAGACTCACCACGTTGATGCAGACGTTATTGTGGGTGACCTTGAGCGAGTTTCTTGCATTTGTCAACGCTTCAGTCGATTATGTTTCATGTGACGATCCACACCAGTTGACGTAGTGGTAAGTATGGGAACTGAGGTTTTAGCATGGGCTGCCACTCCCCCTGAACAAGACTGAGCGAGTCCTGGTGACAATGCCAAAACATTTGGACACCCCTCCTCGTTCATGTGGAGACGACTGAGCTGCAAACGAGGGCAGCAGTTCGGTATTTGGCGGTAATGGTAGGCCCCAATTTCTCGTTTGGTTCCCAAATTTGAGAAGCAGCAGACTACCAGAATAACAGCGGCTCTTGATAGCCAATACCGAAAGACCACAGGCAAGCACAAGGTGGGTGGGTGTTTATGAGCGCTGTACTCTCTGTTACGAGGGGGATTTGGAGATGTTTGGGGATTCTCTGACTTAGGCAAAAATTACAGGGATCGCGAAGAGCTCGGATCCATTGTCCGACTTTCGTCGGGATTATGAACCATCGTCTTTAACCTCTAGACTACGATCGCAAAGGTGCCTCCTAATGGGAGTCAGTCGGTACAACTCCATCCTCTTATGTGGGCCAGTGGTGAGAGCTGAGAAACTGACCTTGGCCTGTCAGAGGAAGTCCGCCCTCCCCTTTGCTGCTTGTACTGCCAAGTTGTTACAGTTTTTATTGGTGGAAGCGAATTTTATCCCGATCTACCTTCTAGCAGCCAAGCTAAAGGGCAGTCCAGCTAACAAAAGGAAATACACTGGGCTGTGACGTTGAAGAGGAGGCAAGACGAGCCCTCCTTAGAAGGGGCGGTGGACCATGCATCTGATTCCACTACTTGCTACAAGCTCAGGCGGCATCACAGTCAGAAGGATTTTAGTTCTTGACAGGGCATGGTGCGTTGATAAGGCTTCAAGCTCAAACTGCCTGCATTGCAGGGCAATAGTACGTAATGCTTCCCGTGCCATTTTATCCTGCCGAAGGACGAGGCCACAACTAGCTGTCTCACATTAACCCTACCATGTTGAACTAAGACCAAACTGGAGGTGTGATGCTCAATTTGCCCAAGCAGTGCTCAGCCAGACGAACATGGACCTTGCTGATCCAGAGTCAGCATTTCGCAGACATGGAAGACTGCTCCTGAGCCACCCAAACAGGCTTGTATGAAATTTAACGCTGAATTCGAAAATGTGGTCAAAGTGGAGTGCCGTGAGGGTTGATGGCCAAACCCGTGCTTTTCTCAAAACAACTTTACAAAATCATAACTTGGCAATGGATCGAGGTAGGAAGATACGGTAGGTGGCAATTTACCACATTTTTAGTCTAGTTGTATTCAATTGTTTTTGGTACACCTAGCGCAAAATACTGTGTAAACATTGTGGAGTCGAACTCGCGAACTCCATATGCAAGAGCCGGTGGACGTTCGTGGCTCAAGAAAAGCTTCTATTGCCTCGTCATGTTCAGATCGTGGAAAACGCAGCTTCTGTTTAAAGTTTCATAGTCGTTCAGCTTTAATTCTCCGTGTTTTTCAGGATACTACCAAATTCTCTTCACCCCGACAATTGTTTGCCCATCGTTGTTCCAACAAAAGGCAAAGCGTGAGAGCCGGAGCAATGCAAATTCAGCTCGTTTCGTTACGACGAGCAAAAGGGAGGAGAAGGCAATTCGTTGTAAGGGTCGAAACCGAGCTCTGCGCGCGATAATTAGAACGGGGGAAGGGCTTTTGCTCTCGGGAAACTGTTGGAAAGAGCCGGTTGCGGCTATGTACTTTTCAACCTCCTCCCCCCCTTCCTCTTCACAACACCTACCACTTCACTTCCATAGCTCCGTCGCTCTTGCGCCCGAGTTACTTTCGAAGGGTTCTCCCTCCGCCAGTTGCATCCAACGACATGGCTCTCCGGATTCAACCCCCGAACGTTCCAACAGAACGGCAAATGGAAGAGAAAACCCGCCCCCTTTCCCCAACCCTTCGGAACCCTTCAGTTCCTGCACGCGCTCCCTCGGCCATCGGATGGCAATTAATGTAAAACGGGGTGCTGCCAAACGGCGGATCCGTCCGCCTCGAATACAAATTCCCTTCATTTGAATGCGCTTAGTCGGAAATTTACAAGCGAGAAAACCCCTCCGAGCAAGTTCCAAAACGAAATCGTGGCAGACGTTGAGCGGAGAGTATCGATCCTGCAGTAATTAATTAAGAAGCGCTAGGTGCGGTGGGACTGCCATCACCCCACGACATTCTTCACTTGCTAATCTTTCGCGAATAAGATCACGCACGATGGGCGTTTACTGCACATGCTTTGCGTTTGAAAAACGTGAATACCTCTGACTGTACTCCAGACTTAACTCCATCACCAGCGAAGCCTGAACTTTCGACATTTTTTTGAAGCGATTTAACCTTCGATGAGGCGTTCTTCCTCTAGTGGTAGACCCCGGAGCGCGGCACTCCTTTGGCCCATTCTTCGAATACTGTGATTCACAGTGGCTCTCCTTCCTAGAAAACCCCCTCAAGCAGGACCGTACCCTACTCACCATTCCCAACCCGCTCAGGAGCTATCTACCCTTTGTGTATTTTTTTTTTTAATCTTGTATAAAATGACTGAACGCTCTTCTGACCCCGAGAAATGGCTGCAGTGGCTTGTGGAAGATTCTGACGAGGAAGCAGAACGTGCATCTGACTCAAACGATTCGATTATTCCCTCTGATGATGACAATGAGGTAAGTTCTGCTGAAAATCGGAACACACCAGAAATTTTGATTTCATCCCTTCCTCTTCCCCTTTTGAACCTGACCTTCCTGAAGACATTCCTGATGACCAGTCAGTCCAATCTGTCGATTCTGATGTGGAATATAATAACACTGACATTGGTGATATGAAGTTTCTATTTGGTAACTAACCGTTGGCCAATGGCAGTCTTCTACGGTCTATTGAATTGAGGAATAAATACTCAAATTGTACACTATGCAAATACAAGAAAAAAATGTCAGAGATTTCGCCATTTTCAAGAGATCAGAGAAAATACTGTTGGCATTCAAACCCCTTTGTGAAGAGACATAAGACGTCAGCTCGGAAAATCTAGCCCAGTAAAAAGAGCACGAGCAGCACCAGCTGACAGTGCATCTGATTCAGGATGCCGAAGATTATGCGATTACCGCCCAAACGAAAAGAAACGAAAAACATTGAAAAGATGCCAAAAGTGTATGGCAGCTGTGTGTGGGGAACACCACGACGTTATTTGCAAACTAGCTTGCGGTAATCTCCGTTCCGATGAAAGCGACGAGGCTGACGACGAAGATTTTGATGTTTCTGAGTAGAAGAAAACATTGTTGAAGTCCCTGCTGAAACCTTCTAGTGATTTATATTGATCAAATTTTTATCATTCAGTTATTTGTATTTCAGAGTTTAGCAAAACCTATTTTGACCGTTACATATTTCTGAGTTAATAAAAAACTGTTTTTGCCATTATGTTTTTCATTGAACACCTTTAGATACACCAGGAGATGAATTGAATAAAACATTCAGACCGAAAACTATTTACAAATATGATAAATATATTAATTCGGAAGGAAGTAATGAGAGAGCGCTGCGCTCCTGGGTCTACCGTTTGTGAGATGAAAGGAAGACCGCTGGAAGGTTAACAGTAGGCGTTGGCTGCCAGTCAGGATCAGGCAACTTCTCCACATTATGTCTGCTTCTTCATTCTAACGTCTGTTCCTTAACACTCACAAGAGAGATGTACCAGTGATTACGCGCCGCGAAAGAATTTTCGGCAAAGTCGAACAATTGTTGACAGCCGAGATCATCTCGAGGATTGTTCGATCCTGACGCCTAACCTGGGCTCTTCGTTCACCCCAAGATCATCATCATCAAGAGACTTTTAATTTTATTCGATAGATTAATTTTAGATTATCCTCTCGTTGTGAATTAATTTTAGTTATTTTCAATATAACATTTCGCATTCCGTTCAGCAATTTTCACACTAAATAACCACCGATCTTTCCAACATTCGATCCTACACCAACAGCCAAGCTGGCGTTACAACCAATCGGAAGTCATCTAGGTTGCTGGCACTTGCTCGGCATCCACCAAACCCCGACCTCTGGAAGTAGACATTTCTCACGCGTTACCACGCGGAGGTATGACCCTGGTGAAGTACTATTTGGGAAAATGGTATGTGTGTGTGTGTGTGTGTGTGTGTGTGTGTTAACTCGCTTGAAAGGAAACGGCGGAGTCAAATCAGCCCAAAATTAATATGTAATACGAAGTTCACCATGAGATGCCAAAATAAGGGTATGAGCGAAATCCATTCAAAACTAACTATAGTTATCATAGTGATCAAAACGCCAAACATTTTTTTAATCAAAAACGCCTGTAACAATTTTGATTAAATGTTGTACATGTACAGCTCTCATTAAGGAAACTATACCGTAAAATTCCGATTTGTGGAAAAATAACGAGAGCAGCACAATAAATTGCCAACTTTTTCGACGAAAATCGATATTATCGCAGTTTTTTCCTTATCAACTCCGCCAAATGTAACTAGAATCTTCAAAAAAATTGGTATGGTAGTCCATTGAAACACGTATATGACGAGTCTTTAAAAACGCCCATAAGATATATAGAGGTCATTCCAGAAATTCTCGAATTTCAACTACCGCCGTTTCGCTTACCACCATTTCTAAAAGTTAATACCGAATAACTCTGAAAACGTGATTATTATCCTCTTCTAAAAAATCGGGTTAACAGCTTCATCAACTTTCTGCGTACCAACTGGTGAATAGTTATACGGGAATGAGTACGAGCAGCACAATAAAAAACTGCAAGCGCTACCGCTTTCTGCCGCCGTGAAGTGACGTTTCAAATTAACACAGTGAAAAATAGATTGGATTAGTGCGAGTGAATTGACGTAGAGCTGAGGAAAGTCGCGTGATGCGGCGCGCCTGATATTTAAAAACTCTCTTCGTAGGTTCTTACGTACAAAAATTATACACGTTGAATTTTGATGTGTTTGGGGAACTCGGACCGCCAACTACGAGGATGGGCTTACTTTGTACCGCTGAACCAGACCATCCTGTTTCACATGTCACTTCTTCCCGTTTCATACTTCCCCCCCACACTTTTCCGATACTGCTATGAAATGGCACAAATACGTAATATTTACTCTCAGTTATCAACAGTAATGCCAACTCCACGTACTTTTGTTTGTTAAGTTTGATTAATTTATTATTCATTAACGTTGTTCATTGTTTTTCAGTTCTTTTATTTGAATTCCTCAACCAGTTAATCGGACTTGACCAACGGCGCTGTTCCCAGCAGCGGCTGCTGCTATCCACTGGTGGGAATGAGGAAATAACCTTATTACTGTATTATTCACCATCATCGCGACCTCATGTGTGCTTTTAACGATCCCTGTGCACCTGATTCTTCAGTTTTTTCGGCGTCTTGCATCCCGCTAACTTCCTCTTGTTCGAACTTTTACCACCCTTTCGGACTTGTCGAACATCCACCAGGTAAGACCTCTCGTCCAAGAACAGGTCTAAGGGCGGACAACCTGCCAATACCTGCAGTGCTGCAGTTGAGGCCGTTCTATATGCCCTCGTTATGCTTACCAGGATGGCTCTCTGGATGCCATTCGTCCTGTTCCTTACGCTTTGCGAGGGGTTATTCCACCAGATTGATGCTCCATAGGTGACCGCTGGCAGGAATACTGTGTCATAATACCGCCTCCTGACTTTATAAGATGCACCCCATTCTGAACCCGCTACCTTCCTCATCATTGCTATTAAGCTACTCAATTTCGTTGACAGATAACCTCCTTGCTCAGTTGTATCTGTGCATCATCCATTTTGAAGGCCACCGGGTGCTGTAGGTCACTTTTCCCTTTAAATTGGACGGCAGCTGTCTTTTCAATTGCCAATGTTAACCTTGCTTTTTGGCACCATCTCTTTATCATCTCCGCTGCTTGCTCAGCCGCCCTTACAGTCTCCTGCCGATTACTGCCACGCACCACTATGGCCACATCGTCCACATAGGCTACTGCGGCTACCCTTGCCTCCTCTAGGTTCTTCATCAGCCCACTGAACACCAAATTCCAGAATGCAGCCCCGAGGACTGTCCCTGAAGTAATCCCTTATAAGCTCGTACATATTTGGTGGCACTCCCATATGCCGTATCTCTTTTAGTAGAAGTTGCCACCACAGCGTATTGAATGCCCCTGCGATGTCAAAGAATATAGCCAACACATAGCCATTTGTGGGTCTTCTGACCTCTCTTAAGAGGGCGGCTATTGCATCCTCTGTGCTCTTCCCTTTAACACAGCCAAACTGCCGCTCACGAACGGAGAAGGGATGAGACGCGCACGATTTTTTCCCCGATATCCGCGAAGGACTCGGAAGACAAGCAAACCGGCACAGGTCTGGGTTTGGTGGATGGATGGGCTCGAGAGTAGTCATCTTGATTCGAGTTCTGTTTATTCTTCATTACTGTGCACTTCATGAGAGAGAAATAGGCATTTTGAACTGAGTCTTCCTCGTCGGTCATCGAACGCATTGTGCAGTACAAATCCGCGAAAGAAAGAATGTAACAAAGCATAAGCGTACGATTTGGAGTTCCCTACACATTGGAAGTGCAAGTACTTGGTCATTTTCCCTTTTAGCGGTTCCCTGATTTCAATTTACAACCAAACCCCACAATCTCCCATAATTACTTAAATTCCCCTGTTCCCCGTTGTCAACTTACAGCCCACGAGTCCTCAAAGCCGTCAAACGATTGTTTCTTTTTCAAATTGGTAAGCTCTGAGGGGTTTTAGCCAAACACCCAACGGCAGGCGCCTAGCATACTCAAATGTGATGCCACATTTTATTTTACTCTGTGAGGTGGTTGAATCACGTGTACAGCTCAATTGTGACGGTCTGTACATTTTTCATTTATTTTTGTGAGGCAACTCCACAGAGGGATACAAATTCCAGGAGCTTAGTCCTTCGAGGACGCAATTGGACTTTCATTTGTTCGATTATATTTTGTAATAGTTTATGTTGTGTAACGTGAAGAAATTTTACTTTCCCGCTACTTTTATATCGCGCAGTTTCAGAACCGCCCGCCAGAGCGCTCCAGCTGGGTCGACCACGCAAAGTGATTTAATTAATCTCTTTTTTTTAAATTTAATTTAGTATTGTCCATACCTTAGGAGGATATTTATTTAATTGTTTAAGGAAAATTTTGACTTCGGTACCACATGGCAAATTTCCCTATTGAAGGACTACAATTTCCATCCCGTCATTCTTCGCAATTCGTCGTTCCTGTCTGTCCTGAGGAAAATTCCAGGTATCTTCATTCGCACTGAGATCCTCCAGAGAACATGGAGTCGATCGAAGACTTCACCATCTTCACAGTTCAAGCTTTTCGTCAGCACTCAAGATCTTTGTAGTATCCGAAGCCTAGTCCTGCAAAGCTTGATTCCAGACATCACCCTGTACCGGTATGCGAATTTATCACTTCACAACCAGAGATATCTAACCATCTTAATCTAACACACACAACATTCCTTCAGTTCTTCTTCCAAAATGAATTCTCACAATCCCCGTTCAATTTGATCAGTTTTTGGTCGGCGCTTGAAGTCTTGGAAATATCCCCCAATTTCCGTCATCGAGGCTTCCTACTCTGCCATCCTTATCGCCAATCCAAATAAGTTTAATGATGAGCAATTTAATATCAATAACGTAATACATTATATTGAAATTATTTCCAAGGCCGAAGGAATTTTGACGTACCTTTCCGTCAAGCGAATTATCATTGTAACACCTGATAAATATTTTTGTAGAGTAAAAGTGTCAACTGAAAAATTCTTGGTTCATTTATTTTGACAAACCTGATATCATGGGTCGATCCCCAGTATTGTCACTTTCTTGTCACAGTTGAGCTAACGAGAGGGAAAGTTGAAGATCGAAATAAAAAAGAAACTTGATGAGCGTGAGGAGGACTGTATTATATGTGCAATGAATTGAGTGGAGTTAGTGTACAAAAGGGCGACACAAGGGGACGACTCAGAGTACGCATGAACTGGCGTGGGAAACTGTATTGGGAGGAGAGAGCGAGGTGTATGGGCTGAGAGTAGATGGAGGACTGTGTCTGTGTGAGCACTGTGAGACGAGTGTATCAGGTATCAGGTAAGAGTGGTGTGTGGAGAAGGAGGTAAATCGAGGGAGGGAAGGGTACTTTGGAAAATACAAAAGGGGAAATCCGTTGTCGTTGAAAATAACCGAGGGCCTGGGCTTTCCATAGGTAACAAAAGGGTTGAGAGTACCGTTTGGCGCGAGCGAGGATATTCCGGTGGTCAAGGACACCGCTAATTCGGCCTGCTGAACAGTTTATTTTGAGCCAATAAAGAATAAGGTGTCTGTACACGCCGTGTAATGTTGAAATGGGGGTAAAAAAGTTCTGTTGTGCACACAGCACATCGTGCCGACTTCCCCCTAACATAGTGAATATTCTAAACAAATAATGAAAACCTCGAAGCTGGAGGCTGCTGAGTGAAAGTCTTGAGCCAGGAAAGTGCACCTTCCGTCCTTCCGCCACAAGGAAAACAATACTTTGAATTCCTTCGACAAAATCGAACGTGTAGTTCCCATTACAAATCGACCGCGTGAGTGCTCTCACGACCTATTAAATTCGATTCGGAGGAGTAAAAGTCCGCCTGTACGCCAACGACTGCCCGTCAATTTTCGCTTCAATTTTAATTTCCCATTCGTGCCTTTTAATGTGTCGCTAACTTGTTTATTCTTGTCGTTGAGCGGCCGAAGAGCCAAGCGAGAAATCGTTGTCACGGAGAGGAGTGTCTCGGGGAGTGAGCGCGTGACTCGACTCGCTGAATCGAAGCAATTAACATAACATCGTCGTTGGTGGTAGAAAATGCTGGCGCTGCGCAGCGACCTGCCGCCGCCAACGCTGTCACTTTTCGACTGACGAAAGCTCCACCCTTCGTTTCCCTTCGCCACCGTTCAGTTCGCCTTACGATTTAGATTTCGCGAAGTATGTTTTCAGGAAGGAATCCATTAAGAGACGTTACGACGTTTTTCCGGAATCTTAAGATCGGAACTTCGGCTCTTGCCCCTATCGGGAAGTTCTGGTTTCGGGCCTTCCCCAAACATCGAGTCCAGCTCAGTCTGACCTGATGCCTTTTGTCTGTAGCTGTTGGGAAATTCCAGACTGATCGTTCAGTTTATTCAAGAAGCTGACAATGGATTTTCCCTTGTGGACTTCCCAAATTATCGACTTCTACCCACTCGTACTCCTCAGCTACCAACTCACACAGATCTTCCCTGACCCAACCCCAACCCGCTCTACTAGTTCCCTGCAACCAGTTCACAAACAGTTATACAGACACAAATATTTCACTCACGAAGACAGAGCTTTATTTAACTCAACATGCATCATATTCCCAATAATCAACATGGGTCTCTGTGCCCCGTAACCACTGGCGTACCTCCTCACCTCCAGCTCGCTGAAGAGACAAAAAAGACCTCCCCCGGGCAGACGCCTAGTCGCCCCTGAAGCCTTGTGATCATGAGGACACAATCTTTCTACAAGGGGGTTCCCCAATTGAGTAAGGGCGAGAAGACTTGGACTATTCTGGACGCCTTTCGGTCTATCCTCTTGTACGTATTTGGAACGGATCTTGGTGGACTGTCTATCGTATACTGAAGGAAAAAATAATTATTGTGAGACGCCTGAAACCATATCATAACATGCGTATCAGCCAAGATTCGTACGTGTAGTTCCATATGAACGTTGTTCGGCGCATTACAGGGAGAGCTCGAGTTGGAGTACAAGAAATAAATGAATGGACGTGGTTACGTGAGTTAGGACTGCATTAACACATTGGATACGAGTTTGAATGATTAATTAAACGCCAACTAGGGAGTCTCTGAGTAGGAGAACTGGTTGCACATTGTACCAGCTCGTCAGAACTTACCTGACAGACAGAACTGCTACAATCGAATGCAGGCATGTCTCTTTCCGGAGAATGATTAAGGAGGTGTGCTCACAGGGCTCGGGCCTTGGACCAGCACTCCGGAACGCCTTCTACGAGACTGACTGCGAGCTGTACGCCTATGCGGATGACCTGATCTTTGCCGAGTCGGTCCACCAAATCAAGACAGCAATCCACCATGTGCTCCCCACTGTTACTCAATGTCAAGATGCAGGTAGCTGAGGGAATACCCAGCTAATCCTCTTGAAAAGAAAAGTAAACAGCCAACCCTCAATACGCTTCGGCTGCAACAGGCTTATTGAAAAGGACGTAAAGTATTTAGGAGTGGAAATAGGTGAGAGGTGGGGTTTCACCCAACACCTCCAGTCCCTCAAAGGTCCTGCCATTGCAAGGTTTGCCTCAGCCACTGTGACCACCAACTTAACAACTAGGTCTGTTTACGTCATCTGGGCGAAAGAACTCGCCTCGTTTTCCGCAAATAGCCTTCCGTTTCAGGGGCTGTACTGTCAAGATCAATAACCTCAGGACGCCTACCGGTTGGTAGTTCTGACCACGCCACGAACACCAACGGTCTATCCCCAAGCATAACACAACATCGTTGAACAGTAAGCGACTGCGTTTTACTTATCGACGCATCAGTGCTCTACGTTCGTTGTGCGTGACAAACAAGTGCGTGACTGGAAAATCCAGAAAAATCTTCGCTTCTGGTGTAATAAGTAAAGTGGTTGAGGAGGGTTATGGTTTTGATGTTCGTTATCCTCTAATTAAAGCCGAATATGACGGCTCTTGAATCGGAATTCTTGTTGGTTCAACTGTTACTGTTCTATGGTCACGCTCACAACTTCCATTTTGTTCAGGGCTGTACGGCATTGTGGGCATCTGCTTTATTCCATTTTTATGTAACAAAGATCTTGTTGCTCCACAATCAAATTCACCACCAACGCCTTGGATAACACTTTTGCTTCAGAAATAAACTGTTTCATCTTTTCAAAAACGTCACATTTCCGTTTCACGACGTTTGGCTTCGGTTATTTTCAGAACAATCGAAAAACCAATCGACTGCAGGAATGGTCCTACAACGTCATACGAATGGGCTGTTTGTTTTTGGTCGAGTTCCAGGCTCTCAATACGCAGGAGTAAATTCGTGGGTCTACCAGGAGCAGGCTCTCCCTATACGCAAATTTTGACTCTCTTTCCTCAGTCACTCCTTAACTGGGGGATGACCCGAATCGAAAAATATTTCCAAAACAGCCGAAGGCTTGTGGGACTTGGAATAGACACACTTCATACTTGCTCATCTCACTTTGCTTTGGATGTGTGTAGCATGTTGAGCGCATTTCACTTCACCCCCCCCCCCCGTGAACAGTTAATAAGCGCGGCGTACGGGTATAAATGCTCTCCCTCCTGCCAAGGAGGCCTTGGACTAAACGCAAGCACGAACGAATGGACAATATTGAACACGCAGGAGCTACTGGACGAATACGGCATCCTTCACTGGCTCGGAAGAATCAACATCCTGAACAAGGTGTGGACGGCTGAAAGATTGAATGGTTTATTTATTGACCTTGGGAAATTAGGACCATACAGCCGTCTCTATCATTTCCCCTGGAACTTGAACTCAACAATTTCTCGTAGGGTTAACATATCAACATATTAAGGCTACCAAATAACATTAGTTGGTTTTATGTTGTGTACCCGACAACTCTTTCCGCACTAAAACCCTCATTATGCTCATTCATTCTTTATTACAGACACACCAAAGTACGTTACGTTCACCCCAACACTGAAAACACAAGCACACACAGAAACCCCAGTTATACGATAAAAATTACATGCACACTGCCAAGAGGTGAGCTGTAGGAGTACGGACAGATTTGACTTTGAGTAACTGTGGTACATTCTAGACGCAGCTGTTTGAATGACTGCCGGGAGGAGCCTCTCATTTTCTTACACGTTTTTTCAGTGTCTCCTCAAGCGCTCCAGTTCGTTCCATTAACTGTTCCAACTTTTTCCAATTCGAACTCAATCGTGTGCTCTTAAACTTTGCGAGAAGACCATGATTCAACGGATAGCAAGTTCTGTGTTTCAGGGCTGGTGTTTGGATGATCACAAACTGTCGGAATAAGGGCCTCAAAGTGAGGCATAGTCCGAATTTGGACAACCATAGGGGATGCCGGTTCAATCAAAAGTCGATCCGAGTGATTAGTACTTTGAGCCTGCTGTCTCTTTTGAATTGTAGTACTATTTCCTCGTTCGAATAATTGACCCTGAATGTTTGTTCATTGCTGTGGTGCATGGTTTTTTTCGTATGTATTACTTGACTCACATGTGGAATGTGTGACGCACTCTAGTAGGTGATTACCAGATGTTCAGGTGGTTCGGTTCCCGATGGTGTCTCGGCTTCGCCTCGTCCCCCATTCCTATTCTCACATCGCTTCCGTTTAGGTATTGCGTCGTATCGAAAACTGATTTGACTTACAACGAGTACAGAGTGATATTTCATATTTCTCATGGTGTTTAATTGACTTTAAACCTTTTACTATCACTAAAAGAACTTCGAACTGGTAAGTGTACTTTGAATATTTACAATATTTTGACTCGGCTTGAATCAGAATGATAGTCTCATTCACCTCTGAAGTAGCCTCGTTTGAACCGTTTAGCTGGCACAAACCGTTGAGCGTTGCTTAATCACGTCCGACATTGATATGCCGTGCTTGGGGCATTGCCCGTGGCGTTGGAGAGGGTTCCTAGCCTTCGGGCCTTTACCCCTCTCCAGCCAGCACCTATCTTTCTTTAGGGGGGGGGAATTCCAGCGAGACCACGGTCCCCGCGAGACCAAACCCATGGCTTCACGGCCGACAGCGTCACGCTTTTGAAGGCTCCACGCTGCCGGCCGCGGGCAGAAGCCCCCGCGGTACCCATTTTATTTGGCTGCACCTTGAGCAGCCTAAGGACCTGAATGGGTGGCAGGCCCCGGTGCCGGAATTGCCAAGAGGCGTTCTACCGGCACCTACGCTTTATCTCCATGGGGGTACGGGGATTGGACTTGCCCCCGCACCAGCCATGGAGAAGGGTGTCAGGCCGTCTTTTACGGCCTGAGCTGCGATCCCCATTCCGCAGTGGCGAGGACGGACTACTCTATATTCGGCCGCCCTCGCCCGCGCTCCCACCCAACTCACACTAACCTAACTAACACATTCACACATCCATACAACCCTTAAATACATTCATACATTTCCCGATGGTCCAGGGGCGGACTACTCGATATTCATCCCCCCTGGATCCATCCCTATACCTAACTAACCTACTCTAACGACACCTATCGTACATATACACAAACACAAACACAGACATTCACACTCATTCACTCATATTTACTTTCAGCCCTTAAATACAGACATACCGACGGTCCAGGGATGGGCTACTTGATATTCGACCATCCCTGGCACCGCCCACTCAGAACCACACACAAACACAAACACAAACACAGACTTTATACACCTACTCCTACTCCTAAGGCCCTGCGCACGTTACCCAATCTCATTTCTTCCCTAGCCTTCAATACCGTTTCCGCATACCACTTCCACCAAACAAAACTCTCCTGGTTCCTAATCATGCTCATGTCCCACTGGCTTCCTGTGCTCGTTAACTCATTTCTCGCCCTATTCCGCTCGTTTTCATAGCTTACACAGTGGAACACCACGTGCTCCACTGTGTCGAGCCCACCACACTCGCACAGCCCTTCCGCCACCAGTGAAAACCCACGGAGCTTTTCCCGAAAGTCTCCGTGACCGGTGACTAGCTGGGAGGTGTAAAAACCAAAACCCAGCCAGTGGGACTCAATTCTGTCACGAACCTGTGGCAGCCACGCGTACGTCCATCTACCCTTCTCGCTGGAGCTCCATCTTTCCTGCCACTCATCGACAACTAACTTGTCGATGAGGGCCTTCCTTTTCCTACCTTCGACTTCCCTGCCACTCCACATTACACGTCCCTGTGCTCTTAGCCGGTAGCCCGCCCATCTTCTCTTAACTTCGAGGTCCATGGGCGGCTCCCCGGCAACGACACACAGGGCATCAGAGGAGACTGTTCGGTAGGCCTTTACCATTTTTATCAACATCTTACGTTGGCCACCCACCAGTCTCCTCCTCGTGTGGGCATTTAGTTTGTCCCACCAAGCTCCAGCTGCGTACGCGATGACTGCCACATACATCCCCCTATAAATTGTGCGCAGGGCCTCCTTGCCTACTCCCCATGCTTCTCTAGCCAATCTTACTACCCCATAGAACTTCTGCCTTCCTTTCCCTATCACATAATCCACATGTCTATTTATTGTCAATCCTGTTCCCCATATCACACCTAAATATTTTATCTCCTTAACCATTCCTATTCTTCCTTCTCCATAAAACAGGCGTGGTGGCCTACCTTCATCAAATTTTCCCTTTAACATCATGACCTTCGTTTTTGCCTCTGATATTTTCATTTTACTCTCTCCACACCATTCTTTTATTACTCCTAAAATCCTGTTTCCTTTCCTTTCCAGCTCGGCCCTCGAGTTTCCTGCTACAATAATCACTCCGTCATCGGCATACGCCACCATTTCACGTCCGACAGTCACCAATAGTCTGTTCAGATTGACTGTTTCTAAACCCTCATAGGAGAGTCTTACCAGTCGAAAGTAATGCAGGTTTTGATTTCGCTATTGTACCAGAGCCCAGGCACTCGCTCAGCATTCACCGAACACAGTCCTGTCACAGCAGGGTGCCCGTGTGTGATGGAATATTCATCATCTGTGAAGAGTTGTGCTTTCCTACCTGATACTACTTGTTCTGGCCGCGGTTTTTTGTTATAACCTTCTTCGAAAACTTGGTGAAACCGTTACAAGTTTGCATAGTGGCAGTCAAAGCTGGAAGTTTTGGCTGCTGTACCAACAACCATCGCTCATTGTTGTAGGAACTACAGTGGAGCAGCACATGTGTACCGCTGACTCCCTTTAAGGGCACAGGCGATCGTGGTCTAGTGGTTAACACAATGGTTCATAATTCTCGACGAAAGTCGGGAATTGTGGATCGGAGCTTCGTGCGATTGCTGTTAATGTTTGCCTGAGTCAGTGGATCCCTAATCGTCTCCAAACCCCCCTCGTAACACATGGTTTCTTATTTCCTCTGCATTGAGGAAAATAAGAACAACCGTGGATTGAAGCCGCCATGTCCCATAAGGAACAGGCTCATCCAGTGGTCTGGCTCTTTTAAAACGTTCACGGATGTTGGGGAAACAACTCGTTTAAGCCTTTAACGAGGGTTCCCATCTCGCTCGCCATTTATCGAATACCCATTCATCTAGGGCGGCAAGTTTTCATTCAGGGGAGAGGACTATACAGACTTAGCCGAGAGTGAGGGAAGCTCCCTTCTCACTTTCCACTCGTCCACCGTGCACTATGCACTAGAGGCGCAAGACGTGCAGATCCTTGAGAAAAGTGAAGCCACTCGTTAAAGTCGCCATGTGTCGCAAGGAACTGGTTCGTTCAGTGATCTGGCTCTCAAGACGTTCCAGCGCGTTGGATGAAAGCTCATACGTGGATTCTGATTTCACCCATCTAGTGCAACAAATTTTCGTTCAGAGGAGAATGCTTTATGGAGCGTGGCCCAGGGTGGGGGATGCTCCTTTGTCACCCTCTACTTGCCCACCATGCACTCAATTGCCAAGTCAACTGGTGATCTACCCGTGGATCAATGATCAGTTAGAGCACTTCGGTGGACGCTGTCTTGTAGGCCTTAGTGATCTGTGGGAGCGCAGCACTCTGGGACTGGGGGCGTTGGCTGACAATTGGGCGATAACCAATCACGCAACACATGAGAATTATGTCACGGTAATGCACACTCCATGCGGCCTAGCAAGTCCCTCGTAATGAGGCTCACCTTGGGAGGGTAGTGCCTTTGAAACAGTGAACCACCACCTCTCACCTTCCAACAGTCTTGCAGGCAAAATACAGGCACGCAAGCTCTAAATGGAACTACGCGAACGGAACTCGGAAGACTCTTTTGAAATGACGGAGCTGTGGAAAAATGTTTTTGTCTCGCGATTACAGGCGGAGACAGATGTTGGGGATGAAACGGAATCGCCCCATTAGGTCGTAACTTTCTCCGATAAACGAGAGTTGTTTTCGTTTCGGCTTCGTCGTTGAATGAGAGCTGGACGGGGGGAGGAGTGGCACGGATAAAGTATAAGGAGGTGAGCGGAGCGTATGGTTCCGCTTTGGGTTATATCTGGAGGAGACAGAGAAAAATGGAGGGCCTCCGAATGAATTAGTATAAACACGAGGGACCTGCCAGTTGAACGACACGAACACGTAGGATGTTACGAGAAGGATGAAGAGTGATGAAGAGGAAAGGGGCGAGGGGGAGGGAGTTATAAATATTTACACCTTTCTTTCCCTCGATGTGGCGAGGAAGAAGAGAGAGCGAGCGAGAGGAGCGAGAAAGGGGAGGAGGCTTTTAGTGTTTCGTGACACGAGGGACCCGTCTGTGAAAAGCTCTGGTGATGGAATCGAAAATTCCAATTCCGATTCGGATGGATCTTTAGATCACGTTGCAAGAGAACCAATTTGCCCTTTGAAACGGGCACGTAACGCTGAGGGTTTCTCTAGAGCTTCTTCACTCTGTGGCTGATGGAGGAAGGGGGATTCAGACGCCCAATAACCAATTATCCGACCATTTACAGATGTGGAAATAACGGAAATTTATTAGAGTGCGTGAATTCAAAGATGTATGGCTGCCTGGTCCACTGCAGCTTCTCGATTGCGTGCCAGTCCCTGCCACCTTCTAATTGTCACAGTCCTCTTCCTTTATTACAGCTCTCTCTGCTCTCGAGGGGACTTGCACAGTAGTCAATGACATACCAACCTCTAATAAGTGGAGCGAGGTCCTCGGTGGCAAAGGAGACATCGGGGATTCTCTCCCCGCAGCCTGGGTGGCTCTCTCCCCTTGGAGTTGGTTGTGGGCATATCTCACTTAGACACTCTGCATTAATATCCCCGTGGCGTCCTCGAGCGAGTGAAGCCCGGTCATTCAAAGTGAAGGAGGCGCTAACCAATGTACGACCTGGAAAAGCTGTGGGGATGCAGCCCACAAGACTCCAGTATTGCTAACTATTGGTAACTATTGCCGTCACTGTACTGCTCGCTGATGGACAGATTCTAGAAACTCCTTAGAGTCGTAAACGGTGCTCACTTAAGGAGAGATCCTACCAGGTCCTATCTCTGCTACTATGGAACCTGTAGATGAGTTCCCCTCTTGAGAGACATTCAGCCAGAGTGGACAGAGTGCTATCTGACCTAATAGGGGCAGCTCTGTTGATGGTGTGATCGCGATGGAGGGAGACGGTACCGTCCATCAACCTAGCAAAATCGATCATAGGGCCATGTACAAGGCAACACAAACGTCAGGACTGAGACTGCAGGAAGTTATGGACAAAGCAGTTCAGCTCAATGAGCATGTCAAGTATCAACGCGTGATTTTGGATTGCAAAGTAATTTGAAAAGAGCTCATCACAATGGCACTGTGGGCGTGCGGGAGGACATGCGGCCTAAAGCTCATAATGACCTGCTGGTTTTATCAGGCTGTTGTGAGACCAATAGCCTCGTACAGATCGACACAGAGGTGCCATTGGAGAGAACTGTAGCAGACTGGCCAAAGTACAATGATTAGGGTGCTTACTAATAGGAGGTGTTGAAAACCACACCCACCATTACTATGGAGAAAATTGTGTCCTTCTTTCCCTCAATATATTAGTCAGCTCAGACGTCTTCATTCAGTGCCACAAGTTTCCATTCAATGAAGAGGTATACAGGGAGTTTGGATGGCTAGTGATCATTTGAAGTGATTGAATGTGCAGCTCTCTGGAATTAGGCCAGTACTCTCCTTTGATTGACAGTGAGTTTACTACCACAGACAATGGGGCAGTAGCACATCACGCCTAGACGACAGGACGGAATACAACATGGCGCAGACGAACGGCTTTGGAGTCAGCCAGCTAACTCTGTCCTGCACCGTGCATCGCCAGCTTGCCCAACTTTAGCTGGAAAAGATGGCATGGGTAACTTCATCCACCATTGCTCTACTGGATTAGACAGACTGGACCGAGGATTGATCCCTGGCAGTCTGTCCAACTCCGCAGATAGTTTCTGACGACCCTAATTATGTTTTCAGGCTCCCTGAAGGTGCTCTCGAAGGCCTCCAGTACGTCTTTCTACCGTACACAGTTGAACACGTAACTAACAATCCTACACAATGGGAGGAGTGGTTACAGTGTTGTGTCGACGTAAAGCCACCACTTCTCGAACTGCTCCAACGATTGAGTTCCATGTTCTGCAATCCCCCACACCTGACGGCACTCTGGAGGCGCGGCAGGAGCATCTCTTCCACATCCTTCCTTGCAGTTTCCAGCGTACACAATGTTCTTCATGCCGACAGAATGCCCTTGGGAATAAGAACCAGCCTGGCACCATTATACCCTGGGAAAATAACTACTAGGAGTCATTCACTTTCAAACTCTTGCAATGCATCATTTTCCGTGTGCTCAAAGTGTGAGTCTCTTTTCTCCACTTGCCAACTTCTAGACTTTGCCAACAACAATCACGATATGCGTCCACGTGTGGAGCACACTCCAAAATTCAAAAGCTCGGATTCAACGCTGCATATGATAAATTATACTTTTTTTCATTCGAATCAGACACGTTCGTGTACTACAGTAGCACCTCAACATACGAGTTTAATTCGTTCGGTAACCTTGCTCGTATCTCAATGCAGTTTTCTCCATTGAAATTAATTGAAATGTCATCACTTCGTTCCAACTCCCAAAACACTACCCTCAGGTGTCAAACCAGCCCCGACTGGCTTTTGATTCCTCGTTTGTGGAAGCGTGTGGGATAATTCAGAAAATCATCGTCAATCGCTAGTATCTTCTCTCTCTGTTAAGGTGCTACGCTCGTACATCCTCGCCAAGTCACTTACTCGCACACCTTGCTAACGTTTTATTATGATTTAACTCTTCAATTCAATGGACCTTTTTCGGACCCACGGTTATCAAAATAAATGTGATAATGTTTTGTAAATCTACGAAAAGGAAAAAACACGAACCCGAGTTAAAGAAAGTGCTTCGAAAACGAGGGAAACAAGCATATAGACTGAGGTGGGGGTCTGTTTGACGCTACACAGGACACCAACATGCCCGACGCCTCCAGAGGTCTGGCCCGAGAAGGGAGAAATTGTTAGACGTTGCACACGACACCCAGCATTGCCTACCAAAGTATACCGGCCTTTGGATAGGCTTGGGGGGTCCATATCTAGACCAGCGAAGTAGTCGAGTTTTGGCTCTCCATGTGTGAAAACGTGCGTCCACTCTCGCCATTGATATCTCGATTTGCGTCGACATGCACCTAGCATGTTGGGATCTGTCGCGTGCTCAATCTCAAAGCAAACTATCGCTCGCTCGGCTGCTCGTATCTCAAAACATGTATGTCGAAGCACCACTGTACCACACCAACAACTGAGCGGTCGTTTCTTAATCACCTACAGTACAGTAGCTTGCCTCATCAGTACAACACCAGTGTCTTTGTGCACGCGATCAACTTGCATTTAGTCGAAATATTCGACGAACCGGGATCGAGTAATTGGGCGCAAGTGTTTGCCGAACGAGATGCCAACGTTGAAGCGGCCATAACGAGACTTAGAAAAGGGCTTTAGGATCCTTCCATTACTAATTTGTGAGGAACCGACTCAACCCTCGTACGTCATAGTTTAGCATATTCCTAGCTCATATCGTAAATTGCGATGGCTGCGCGTCTCCTCAAAGTTTTCGTCCATCAAAACCTGTTTGCCTCATACGATATTCAATTAGTTGCGAGGGGGGAAAACGAGGGTCTTAGACGACAGTATATCAATTAGGGGAGCCGCCCCTGGGGACTCATAAATCCGAGAGGGGGACGACAAGGGCTTTTCCTTTCTAAATCTCCTCGTTCCAGATCGTGAGTTCGTCCTCGACCCGCTCTCCTTGGAGCAACTATGATTTGAATTTACGTTCGTCTCCCCCCCCCCCTTCGGCCTATTGAAAATACCGTTGCCGATCCTGAATTTCTTAGAGCTCCCTCTTAATCACTCGCACGGGAAGCGAGAAGACGATTTTGCACGTAGTGCAGGTTCCGCCAAATGAAGAAAACGTTCGCCAAGCAGCAACGTTTAATGCAAATCTTGCATGATACTGTGCGTTCAAGAGCCGAGCGATGGATGAATCAAGTTACCAACGCATGAATTCACATGACGTGTGGGGTAACTAAACCACCAATCCGCCTTCTGGCAGCCATCAAAGGTACGGTCACAAGTACGGCCACCAGATGAAAAGATAGAAGACTGTGACTCTTGGGAGGAGAGACGAGAGGAGTGGAACCTACCAGAGGCCTTAAACTAGGCAGTTGATTCCACAACGTGGTCCATGAGTGTGAGGGATTTCTACTTTCCCTAGATCCTCATGGAACATGAACGCTTAGAGCGTGCCTGTACTAAACTGGTTAGACTGAAAGATCAACTGCATCTAAGGACAATGGTAGATGAACTTCCCGATGCCATCATCTGTGCCAAATCTGGACAGGCTGGTGGTGCACAGCAGAGGACATAGTGAATCGGCTCACACAGAGGCGCTCGTAGCATCAGCTACGATTGAGGTACCTCGGGAGTTGATTCCACCCAGTAGAGGATGGTGCGCCGACGAGAAGGGTCAGTGGACCAGGCAGTTGATTCCAGCACTTGGTCCGCAGCTCAGGCTGCAACTGGATGGCAATGGGGAAAATTGGTTCCCATGACATCTCCTGCCAAAGGTGGGCAGGCTGGTGATGACTGTGCCATGTTGAATTCCGATGAACACTGGAGGCGCATTGCTTAATTAGCCCGGGCAGTGCTCAGCCAGAAGAGAATGGAGATGGGAATTGGCGAGCCAATTAGTCCCATGTCCATGAAGACAGAGAAACCGCTTTTGAACCTCCTAAACTACTGCCATTGCCGAGATCTGGTGCAATGTGCAATGATGACTGGTTCTTCTTACAGGCCATACGAGGCTCCAGCAGACCCCTTGTTCTGCCTTTTGTCCTACAAGCTCTCTGCTTCACCCCCCCCCCCTAAATCACTACCAATGCTAGTGGTGCTGTCTCAGACTGGGCATTTCCTACCCGCAGCTGAGAAGGATCTTAGCATGAGCTCGTCGTTCGTTGCATTACATCTCCAGTTAGCTCTCTAAGTTGGGTGGAATCTCCATTCTTCCTTGCTCCTCGTGAGTGAACTAATACTTGTTGACTGCAATACTACAATTATCGTAAGGCTAATAGCCCGCGTAATATCCAACAAGCGCCCGATCTCTGTCCAAGCAGCTGACGCTAGTTTTAGTCCACACATTTCATAAAACTAAACGTAGAGCAATAAACATTATGGCGTTTGTCACTCGAAATAATAGACTCCGTTTTTAAAAATAGACTTGAATACGTGACGTGCATCTGCACTTGTTTGTTGACTCAATCCCACGGCTGGGAAGTGATCCGTTTAGTAGCGCTGGTTTTGAGAAAAGATTGTGTAATCGTCAAGGTGATCGGAAGAACCTAATGCGTCTCACATCAGGCCTGGAGCTCGAGTCAGGTGGAACGAGTCGGCCCTGTCCTCATCCAAGTGTTTGCATAATGCGCTAGTGAGCTCAGTCGGGATCTTTTCAACATTCGCGTACTCATTCCGACTAATTCCGACTAAAAACAGGCCCTTGGAGCGTGAGCGTCGACGCACTGATACGGAGAGGCAATCACGATGCTTGTTGAGCTTGTTGATGATGGACTGAACATCAACTGAAACATCTTAACTGAATATGTGTAGTCCAGGTGCAAACCACTTTTGTGCTAAATGAACGCTCGTAAATGGTAAAGAAAGGATATAGCGAGCTAACGTCCAGCCACTCTGCTGTCCATATTCTTCAAAGTCTTCAAACTCTCGCTGCTGAAGCTCTAACAATCAATCCTGTTGTACAGCGCAGGCCAAATTTGTTGGCAATTTGACCTCGGAACTTCCGCACTCGCCCCTGACAGAACTCATTGTCTTGGGGGCCTTCCCAGACTACTGAGTCCACCTTTCCAACCTCAAAGCCTTTTGTTTTGTAGGTGTGGGAAAGCCCACATTCAGTTCTTTCCCAGTGACAAGGGATTTCCCTCTTTCTGGACTTCCCAAAATATCCTTTTTCCACCCATCAATTTACATTATTCTCCACAACACAGAGTTCTTCCCTGGTTCCTGAACGACACTCGTCTCCCAGTTCTCGCGATAGACACTTATCTATCAACTATCATGTTATTCCCGGATTAACTGACTCTTACCACCAGTTCATGTATGCAGAGAACCAAGTGACTGTGAAATCAAAGCTCTATCGTGCTGAACAAGTGTATCAATACGGTCCTACATCTCGTTTAATTCGTCTATTTCTCTCTCTTTTTGGTGCACCCAACAGATACAATACGTTTTTCATCTAGTGAGGTGAAGCAACTCAACTACAGAAAACTGTTAAGTGCCTTCTGCTTGCTTTGGCCTCATGAGCAACTGGAATTCCGGTCTCTACACTCATATCCTCATGGAAAGAGGGGCTAATTGGTTCTGCAGGAGGAAGCGGTAGGAGAGCTTAGTGGCCTGGGAGGCTCTCCCCTCAGTCAACGCTGACTCCCTGAGGCACCTAAGAGGCACCAAGTGGACCTTAGACCCACCAGCAACTGTAAGGAGGGTCAATCTGACTCCCTGATGGTCCTCTCGCAGTATGAAGAACAACTCGTGCTGGTCATGGTTCACTATGTGCTTTAGAGTGGGCCCAAGCAGTTGCTGTCCCTTGGCTACAACTTAGGGGTGGGTTCAAGGTTGGATCGAAAGGTTGGCAGTAGATGTTCTCAATTTTCTACCAGCACCTAAATCTTGACGTATACTGCAAACGAACAATTTCGGCTATACCGGGTTTATAATGAAATGCAGGGTTGGAGATGCTGACGAGTTGTCTGTAATGGAGATAGAACCTATCGCTGCTCTTTCTGTAACAGTAGGGCGGATGTAACTGCAGTAGGGTCAACGCCGAAGCGTTTCGTTCATTTTATCTTCTCAAATCTGTCTTGTTTACGTAATAAGCCTCGGTCGACGTTGTGTGTAAGCGTTTGTGTGTGCTTTGTGCACGATAAGCTGCCAATCTGCAGTTCACCTCAACTTGGATCCTGCTGAGACTCGCTGTCTATCCCACCAGATACTTCGAGTAGAAGGCACCTAGTGACTCGGATTATAGCCAGTATTGTTCTAGCACGAGTAAAGCCCCCATTCATTTGAAATGGATCCGCGGTCGAGCCTTCAACTTGGAGCAAATTTTGGTGAAAAATGATTTTCTTTTGCTGCTCCAAGTGGCGTGACTGGCAGCACCGTTCTATACCGCTTCTTGTCTTCCGGCTTCTGACCAAGTTTTTGGCTTCGTCCGGTAAATCGTCATAAGCGCACACGTCACGTCGAAACGGTAAACATTTAATTTACTTTAATGATAGAAGGACTTTTAAGCGACACAATACCATAAAGCCTACGATTACGTTAAAGTATTTTAGAAGGAGCTTCTTGTTTCGCCTTATAATAACTTTACCAATTTGCGTTGAGATTCAAAAGAGAATTTACAAATCAAACCAACTCTGGTTGCCTTGGATGTTTGATATTCACAATTTGCGAAACCCACATCTCCGGTAGATAACACCGACTTCTTTGGGAAAAGGGGGTGTTGTCAAGGGGCTTCACATTCTCTGCGTAGCTTAATGTCAATTGCCACTCAGGCGTTCATTTCGAGTCTAGCGTGTATTCTTACGTAACAGCAGAGTAGCCAACTTGCCACACACTCGCTCGTGAGGAACGACGGCGTCAGGAAATCCCTGCAAACGCTTTATGACGGTCCAAAAGGGTAAGTTGCCTCAGAAGTTCAAGACACTTCACGATTGAGTTAGAAGTTCGAAGGAAATCTCACACCATTCCTGACCTAAGAAAGAGATTCAGGGCACTATACAACCTCATTATGTTGGAACCAACCTTGCACTAGCACGCCTGAAGACTATCGACTGCCCGACTTCCCGTGCGGTTTCAGAATCGCCTCCTATGTCGGTAGGAGCGTAGTCGTACTATGATCAACGTCGGCTGTCGCGCTGTTATTTTCAAATCGAGCGTACTTCATTATTGTTCGTTGTCAGGCAATCATAATCTGTTGCCAAACCCGTATGCTTAGACCTCGAGTGAGCCAGTCTTAGTGCGCAACTTCAACTTCTGGCGCAAACGAATCTAACGCCTGCTCAAAGAGAACGTGAAAACGATCACTGCATCCCCCAGAGGAGTAGTCCTGTACGTAGAACCCTCGGATTTGATTTATGTTCATAAACGCGCAGTCTTCACGTGCAATCATTCTTTAAAAAGCCATGAGCTGCAAACTATTAACACGAAATTACCGTCACGTTGGACAAATCGTGTCGTTTCACAAGAAAAAACTGTACGTAAGTAGATAAATCTGAAGCGGGAAAAGGATTGCCGAGATCACTTTGAAAGGTAATTACCGCCACCTTGACGAGTTTACGCTCTCCTGTGTACTGTAAAACCTCGATGAGACTGCAAAGGTCAATCGGTGGTCTTCCAATAGGTTTTGAACATTCTAAACTATGTTCAATGGCACCCCGACTGATTATTATTCTTCATTTTTCACTAAGAGAATCTTATCCACACAGATCAGAGTATCTTATTCACACAGATCAGGCTGTGCTGCAGAGGCTCACAGTTGCGTTCGTCTGTGAGCGTAGTGTCGGCGGGTTATGTGTGCCGTTGAGTGCTCAGCCTGCAAGATTAATCAGCAAGGTCATTTGGGGTGTGCGTTAGCGTGACACTCACCTATACGGCCATTTATTTAGGCGTGATCGGCTACTGATCCGTCGTCTGGAGTAGCAAACTCAATGGAGAGCCGCGCTCCTGTGGATTACCAAGCCCAGTGGCACCTCTCTCTAAGTGATCACTGATACGTTATCTGTTGAGTCGTTGAGGGCACCCGTCCACAGCAAGCGAATGAGGGTAAGCTCATCCTCTTAAAGGCCAACTGTCAATACGGCCACATGCTTCTTTATGAACAGCAAGTCGAGTAATTGGGCCTCAATATTGGTGAGACGTGGCGACGTTTCAGCGCTCGTCTCATCAGGCGTTACAGCCATTAGCTCCACCTACCCGCTGGCCAAACCTGGAAAATCTAGCGAACTGGGGAAATCCAGGAAAATCTGGCAAACCCTGGCATACCCTAGCAAACCTTGGCGAGCCCTGAAAACCCCTGGAAAAACCTGACCAATCTAGCGAGCCTTCCAAACTCTGGCAAGCCTGAGAAGCCCGGGACACCTGGAAAATCTAACGAACTGGTGATATCCAGGAAAATCTGGCAAACCCTGGCCAACTTCGGCAAGCCCTAAAAACCCTTGGCAAATCTAGTGAACCAGGCAAACCCCTGGCAAACCTTGACAAATCTAGCGAGCCTCGCAAACTCTGAGAAGCCTGAGGAGCCCTGGAAACCTCGCAAATCTAACGAACTAGGCAAATCTTGGAAAATCTGACAAACCCCCGCAAACCTTGGCAAGCTCTGAAACCCCCTGGCAAAACCTGGAAAATCTAGCTAACCTGTAAACCTGAGAAGCCCTGGTAACCACTAGAAATACCGGGCAAACCTGACGAGCTAGTCCAAACTTCACAAGCCCCGGCAAGCCTGGCAAAACTAAGCAAACCCTGATTACATTAAATGGAAGCCAACGTAAAGCGTTATTGCGTGCTTTATGGGTGGCATCATTGCCTACCATGATGAGAGGCAACAACATTCGGACTCTTAAGGCGGATGCTCGATTTTGTGGTTCTGGAAATCCGCTCAAATCGTGGAATCATGTGCTGCGAATGTAGCTAGGAGTCAGGGAGGCTGTGTTATAACTGTCCCGTGTTTGCAAGCGGTGTCTTTGACCAGAAACACGTCGTCACCTGGAGAGAACGACACTCAAAAGCGTAACAGTTTTTTGTAGTGATTACTTCTTTTCACAAATTGAACATCGAGAAAGTTATGGGCAGTAGCTGGATGTTATCTTTCTTTGGGATTGACGACTGATTGGTCGCCGGCTACGTGGTAGTTCAGAGCTTCCTACATTTGTGAACTGCGTTACTTCAGTTTCCCGCGGTAACACTCCTTTTCACGTAACTCGCGTCAACTGTGATGTAAACGCAGAGCAGAGCGTGTCATTGGTGGTGAAGTTTAGTACGTTCCACGACCCGTCAATAATTTTGGCAACGCCGCCCTTCCGTTTCGGTCTCTCGATAAAATGGCGCGTTCGAGAAAAACGGAATTGCGCGAGGAGGAATATAGCGAAGAGCCCGCACATGATCCTCCGGCGAACTCGAAGTTGAGGGAAGTAGGCAGTTGTTGTTGGGAGAAGGGCGTAACTTATTTGGTGAACGGTTATCGACCTGCTTGGCGGGGAGGATTCTGAGCCGTAGTGATCCTGGAAACGGCAAACGCGATGGAAGCGGTGGAAGGAAGAGGCAATCCCTCGGGGGAATACTCGTTTCGTACTTCTATTCCTTTCCCCCTCCTCAGTTTTTCCCTTCCGACGGCTCTTCACCTTCTACCGCCCTCGTTCTCATCTACTCCAGGCCCTTTTCCACTGTTTTTCTCCCCCTCTTGGTTCGGCCTAGTAAAGCCGTCCCCGTAAGCACCTACGAGCGCCATCTCCGAGCTATCTCCGTAGTTAACACTTATGCTCTCCCACTGGGGGTCTTATCCAGATGGCCACTTGGGCTCTGCTCTTCCCTCCAGATTGGATGGGAATAGTTGTCAACTGCTCGGGTCTTACAACCGAATGAGAGTGCTGCGTGGCGCTGAATGATCAGGCGGAAAAGGACTGCGCGGCTGCTCGCTAATATTGGGTAGATTTTATTCCGATTTGCACGCCAATTTATCGGGTTGCTCCTAACTATCTTACGAGCGTCGTTAAACGTTAAGTGAACCGATTTACCCAGCATAAACCATTTTACGTTCTCTTTTTATTGTTTGAAAACGAGAAATAAAATATTTGGCGGTTGGTTCACTATGATAAGTATAGCTAATTGTGGTCTGATTTTACTCTTTATTTTCGAGTCTCATGACGTCCTGAAGGGTGGAGATCAAATTTGAGCTACTTCGGTTTTGCTGTTGTCGCTTAATAGCGTTCACAGACACTCACATACCGTTTTATCAAATGACGTTTCTCGATTTCGGGAGCCTTGGAAAGTACTAGGGATGTAGACGGCTTCAAACGCGAGCACAAATAGTAGATGTCTGTATTCTCAATTGATTTTGAAAAGACTTAACATCATTAACAAGGGAATGGGGTGGCAGCAGCCCTGTGCGTTCGATTGAATCGATGGGGACTTGTCAGGGAGCTCAATTGCGGCTGGAGAATCCCGCGTCCAACGAACAATACAAACAGCGAGACTAGTGACCGAAGTTCTGCACCAGACGGTCGCAGAATTTTAAACAGCCACACTACCACGGTCAACTGCAATAATAAGTTAGCGGAAAACGTGCGGAAATTTGTGGTAGGCTGAGAACCCAAAGAGACTCGAACCATCCACCCGCACTTGAACTGACGACTGGAAATGGCCGTTTGTTGGTGGATGAGATGAGGAGGGATGGTCACATTTGGACTCTTATTGATATGGATTTTTAGTAGTCAACGCTCAGACGAAGCCCTGAGGGCACCTTGTTTTTGTATAACGCCCCTCTAATTCTTGTTTGTCTGTTTCTTACAGACGACTGCGACCACTTAATCGACAGTAAACAACATGGCTGTTCGACGACGCTTCCATTCCGTATTGATTTTCACGTACCACCTCCCAGCTGATGGAGCCCTTAAAATCGCCTTTGGTCAGATTAGCGGTCTGAGGCCAGATGTGCGAATATGTCGACCCTTCTATGGACAACTGGCAACATGAAGAGAAAAGAGAAGATGGACGCCCATTTCGACTTTACTTGCCAAGGCAATGTCATTTCCACGAGGTGCCTGCTGTAGACTTGGCATGAACGTATGATCTTCTCGCTTACCAAGTCAGAGACGAGGTCTGCCAGTCAAGAAAACTGTTCTGGTTGAGGTAGTACGAAGGGATCGCAGTTCAGGTCGCAAGCAGCCTGGCTCCTTTTTCCCATGTAGAGGACGAGGGCAATCCCAGTCCTTGGAATTCATGTGTGCACGGAGGACACCCCTGGGATGTTTCTGCACCCTGTCAGTTCTTTACGCTCCTCAGGCCGCATCTAAGTTAAATGACTGAGCATCACCAGCCGTGAAGCCAAGGTGTTAGAGTGTTGGCAAGAGATAGGAAAGACAGCTTGGCTTTTGGCACCCTCTTCAACTGCCAAGGGTCTTCAGAACACGCCCGTCTCACTAATGTCTGCTCTAATGCCACCCGAATCGTTACCAAGAAGAACAGTCTGGAAATCAACAGTACCTCATTGGCACAGTTGGTAGGTTTTATTTTACTTTCTGTACTTCTATTCTTAACGCGACTAATACAAATAATAACTTTTGTATGTGTCTTGCTCAGATGCCACCAGATGACTATACAGAACTGCGTATGGCGGGTAGGCTGGTGGGGCACAGTGAAGACCAATTCGTCAGCTCACGACAGTGGCATTCGTCCGCTCCACGCTGCATTCAGAGGAAAACTAAAGGTGCAAAACTCAATTTGGCAGGGCAGTAGGCCAGTATATCGCGGGGAATACGGAGGAAAGACCGCTCTTGAACCTCCCAAACTGCTAGAGTGGATGTATGAGAATGCCGGCACGCTACAAGATTCTCGTGAAAGTGAATAGCACGAGAAAGAAGAGGTGTGATCGCAAAGAGACCTGAAGACCAACCTGATGCAATGTGCCAAGGCAACGGTGCGGTTCGAAAAGCAACTGCATTTACAATAAAAGTGGCTGCGTTTCGTGACGAAGATTGTAAAAAGATTGTCATCTCCAATTATGAGCTCGAAGACATCAACGGACCAAGTGAACGCCCCTGAACAAGTTCGTCGTATAATTCTACAATAACTGCAGCTTCGTTAGAACACCAAACGCGAAACGATGTTGAATAGTCACGACCAGTCGAAATTATTTTCGATGACGGATTTGACCAGAATAATTGTAACATAGTTAGAACAAACTTACTTAGAGTTTGCGCCAATGTTTCTGTCAATGTTATTCTTTATTTTGTTAACATTGTCTTTTTCAGTAAATTTAACATAATCAAACTGTGTTTATCAAACAATAAATTCTCTGGTAGACCATCTCTTCTTTGATTTGTAATAATAATGCTAGAGTAAATTGTCGTCTTCTTCTTCCTCCAACAGTAACCCTACTTATCTTTCCATTACACTCTCATAATTAGTGACACAGCCAACCCCAACACACAGCTGACTTCATCGACAATGTAACGGGCCGCACCAAACCCTTCGATTTAGTGGAGGCTCGATTTATGCTGACTGGGCACCTCAAATGCCCCGATTCGCTCGATATTTCGCTGCCGTCAGTTGTAACTGAGCCGGTTCCCTCGTCACCGTGTCGCCCGTGCTTGGGTTCGTTCCCACTCAGTACCCTGTCTGTGGAGGTAAAACTTCTCCGAGTGTAATTAAGAATAAAACTCTGTTCTAATTGCACTCGGCTTCTATCCTACTACTTCCCGGCTCACCTAGTGCGATACCGCTTCAATATTATACTCCCCCGTAACAACAAGTGTAAGCGAGTGTTCGGGAAACCCTGGCTGTGAGGAGAGTAGCCTTGTGGTCTCCACCACTTCCCTGCCTCACTCTACATCACTTTGGGAACTCCCAGTGAGACCGAAGCCCCCACGAAACCCTAACCCTTAGCGGTTCACAGCTGGAGGCGTCACCCCCTAAAGGCTCCACGCCGCAGGCCATGGGCAGAAGCCCCTGTGGTACCCATTCTATTTTGCAGCGGTTTGAGCAGCCTTTGGACCTAAATGAGTAGTAGAGCCCTGTGCTGGAATAGCCAAGAGGTGTTCCACCGGCGCCTAGGCTTTATATCCAGGGGGGTTCCGAGGATTTACTTGCCACCGTCTTTCCCATGAAGCACGGCCTGACCTGAACAGCAATCCCTTTTTCGGTGAGCCGAGGGTGAACTACTCGATATTCCGCCACCTGAAACTGTCCCAACTCTACCTATTTCTAGCCTACGGTGAAACAATATGAACACGTACACACTCACACTCACTCTTACTTACTTCCAACCCCTAAATACACCCACACCCTGCGGCTACTTGATATTGGTACGCCCCTGGCACTGCACACACATAGACATACTCCTACACACTAACACAAACATAAACAAATAACTAACCCATTACATCTCTCCACCCAAAGCCCTGAACACACGCCCCCTAACCTTACCTCCTCCTTATCCCTCAAAACCATTTTCCCAAACCATTTCCACAACGCGAAAGTTCCGCCACCCCAACAGCATACCAACATCCCATTAACCCCCACCCTCCAAAACCCCATTCCTTGCCTCATCCATTCCATCGACCCCCATTCATCGACAGACTCGACTCACAGTTTCACCTTTCACCCATTTTATCCGTTTTGTATTGGTTCTCAACACGCAGGAGTTAATTCATGGGGCCACTTGGAGCAGACCCTTTCGTCAAACCAAACATTACAATTTTTAGTTTCATTCCATATCTCATATGAGTAATACTCACACCCTTTCTGTCTGACCGTACTAAAAGTGCCTGTTCATCAGGGAAAACTGAGCGTTCTCGCGTTTACGTTTCGGACTAAATTGGGAAATGAACGGTTTTAGTCTACCAGGCTGTTGAAGTGAGTACGTTACGGGTTGGTAAACAATATAAAAGAGTTTCAGTGATGCTCAACGCGTCTAATGGGGTGGTGCCCCTAGGCCTCCTATGTGGCCTCTAACAACCAGTCAGCAGCCCGGTGGCCCTGCCTGCGTGTGCCCATCCGTCCTCACATAGAATTTTACAGGTCACCCCTTCTTCTCTCCTGGATTTAGACTACGCTATCGGCGTACCCGGGATAGCAGGCCCTCCTGGTGTCAGTCATACCTCAGGGCACGTTCAGACATCGTGGTAGCGCCAGGTTTTCGGTTGGCTGAGACGGAGTCTTTTTACCTATTTATTTATTTTTGTTCCATTCAGGGCAGGGGCAGAGATAATTCTACGCAGCCCATCCCCATTCTTCATGTATCTCGGAGTTTTCTCATCACTGCAACAATCCACAATCGCTCCAAATAATTTACATTCCCACCTCATGCGAAGTACTACAGGTATGATATTCCGCCCGCTGTTCACAACCAAGTCACTACTTGCCAGAGGAAGCGAAGGGGGGAGGTGGAGTACTCTTCTCAAACTGTCCCTATCCCAATTAATCCTCATTCCTAACTCCCGCCAATGTTCAGACCTGAGCCCCGCCACTTGTGAACCTCTGGCCAGACGTTAACTCTCGTCGAGCTCAGCTCTCGTCTTTTCCCGTTAAAACCCCAAAGCGAGAGATGTTGAAGGCTCCGACAAAAATTAGCATCGATACAAGTTCACAACCGCGGACGAGAGGCAAATGAATCCCTCGGATGGTAGGAATGAAGAGGGTTTCGCTTCGAATGTTGCGAGGAGCGCGGGTCACTGATTTGCATGTTATTGCCCCCGTTCCCTCACGCTCGTCTTCATTCTACATGTACGTACGCATCATTCTCGCTCTTCTGTTATGAAACAGCCCACTCACTGTTTTCAAATCGTGGATTAGTCATCTAATGAGGAGAGCGGAAGGAAATCCCTTTGTCATTCAGCTCCACCCAAACTGAGACGGCTATTTACGATTGTACGAGGTAATACATTGTGAAGTGAGTCTCCTGAGATTTCCAAGAGCATCTATCAGCGGCTCTGACAACAATTACGTTGAGCCCGGTGTATGACGCCCTGCAGGCCTCTGAGCTCACCAGAATACCTCAGGTATTAAAGTGATTGGGTTAATTCTACCAGAAGGTAAATTATTTCGATGTAAAGACGAGAGTCAGAACTCAACTGCTTACATCGAAAGCACTCGCATACAGCATCTCACCAGCCAGAGAACCACCAAACTGGTACGTTAACTTTAATATTTAAATACCTACTATGATTAATCAGAAGCTATCTGCGCCAACTCCCAGGGATGGTCAGAAAGGCTGCCCAGGGGTTTCTGTCGTTCAGATATATTTCATAAACCTGGACCAGACCCTTCCTAGTACAGAAGGGAATAGAGCGAGGTCTACCGAGCGTGGTGAGGCTATGCAGGCGTAGTGTGGCGCATGGATGTATACTTCAGGGTTGCATTGGTGGGGCGTTTTGGTTGTGCGGAGGGGTGGAGGAGGATTCGTACGGAGATGCCAAGGCATTTAGATCTATATGCCTGAGTTCTTTTCCGCTCAAGACCATGGTGAAGACCTTTGATTTGACTATAGAGACGACGTTTGAGATCGGCACCCCCGGCAGATAGTCAGCGTTCCTGTAGCTCAGGGAATTCATGTAACATTGCATTACATGCACTAGTCAGAAAACGAGAAGAAATAAGGGCATATCCTTAGGGGTGTTGGAAATACCTCCTCACTCGGCATTGACTGGATTTGATAGGAATGCAGTAAGGTGGATCGTTGCAGTGTTGAACAGCAGCATTCAAACCTTGCTAGGAAACTGCTCTCTTAGGGTGAGGACTGTGAGGAGATGCCCTCAGAAAGGGGTTCTATCTCCGCTCATTTGGAACCTGGTGATGAACTCCCTCCTCGAGAGACTGAATACAGCGGGGATGTGCTGATGACCCGGCTGTGCTCATTCGGGGCAGAGTGCAATGTGTGCTATCTGACCTAATGGCAGCTCTACAGATGTGCTCATCATGCAGGGAGATGGGACCAGCCATCCACCCAGCTGAAACGGTCAGTGGACAAAGTCAACTGTCGGGACTGAGACTGCAGAAAGTGATGGACAAAAGAGTTCACCTCAGTGGGCGCCCAAATCCTTCTTGAACTCCGCTTGCGAACTATGTGTACTAACGCTAATCTTCACAAAATTTATGGTGACAACCAGCGTAGTGGAATGTTTTCACGATGCCTCAATTAAGTTTATCAGTAAAGTGATGAGGCCCTGTTGCAAACTGCTGTCTTTCGATGGACCTTGGAAAATAGTGGTAAGTCCAAGGTACCTGGATCTATGGTGAGGGGAAGCCAGCAACCATTACAGCTCTTAGGACTATTAGAACAAATATGGTACCGTGCGGGGTGCACAGGTGGATAGGACCATATAAATAGTTGCCTCTGCAAGGCAAGGTCGGTTGAAAGGAACACACCTATTCCTAACCAAGGCAAAGCCTGAGCAAGCTGGAAAACGCTTGCCTTGCGTACATCCTGGTGGTCGCAGGGCGGTGATTCGTCCATCCCCCAACCCAGTTTAATACCTATGGACTTGGAGGGAAGTAGGGGCTCACCAGTCGGTATTCCCTCAAGATAGTGGCTGGTTCGTCGAATTTAATGAAACAGGCAGCTGAAAAACTGGTTGGCCTCCCGCTTCTTCCGCATTGAATTGAAAAAGCTTTCGATCCTATCGCCGTTTACGATATTCTCGCGGGTAATGGATAGAATGCCTCAAGTTTCCAACACTTAAGACAACGATGTTCGTAATTGTATGTCTTCTGTGGGCAACTAGTAGAGGAAATGGCGATGACTAGGTGTTCACCGAATGCAACGACCCCTTTGGGTAAGCCGACTTTTGGTGCTAAATCGTCAGTCATTATTTCTACTTTCGATTCGTAAACAAGCATACTCGTACCTTCAAAGTATTGCTTCACGTAACCAAGGTCTGGGATCAATGCAAGTTCTTCGAGGCAATCTTGAACCCCCCGTGAGGCACCCCCGGGTATATGATTCGGAATGAGCCGGATTAGGATTCTTGGGATGGAGCGTTCGAGACTCCGAAGATCCTGCCACGAAAACCTTCGCCAGCTCCTCGAAACTGTAGAAAGAACTGAAGGAAGAAATACGCTCCCTCAGTTATGAAAGAGGATGGGACAACTAGAACGCTGAATGAATCAAAAAAGCTTCTCCAGAAATAGTCAGTTCCTGATTAGAGAAGAGAAGATTACAGGCGATCAGTTTGGCCAACGTTCATTTCTCTCTTCTGAACTTAACTTCTCTTATTTGAGAATGCACTGATGATCACGAAGACACGGTAGTTTGCGAGGAGCAGGTGTTGGTTCGATGTGTTGCAGAGGATTGTGGGTGCGCAGAGTGGAAGGCTTTCTCTTTACCCCCTACAGCGCATGGAATGAAAGCGCGACTCGAAGTACTGCGTAGTTACACCTCGGCAGGCATAATTTCCTTCCACAGTAGCCCTAACGAAGTTTATCAACGATATTATAAAGTTAAACGCCATCCCAGTAGTGGAGGAGCAACTCCGGAACGGGAGGGTTTTGAGGGCTGGCCAGGACTTACTGCAGCGGCTCAGCTCCCTCCCCAACTTCCCAGGGCGACCCGACGTTATTTATTGAGAGGCACTTTCCCTCCTGAGCCGCCTTCGGCCTCGAGATTAAAAGACATAACTTATTTCCAACCATTTCTCTTGGGTTCCCTCGCGTTTATACGACAATAACCTGAGGCTTGAGCTCAGAGCAAGACCTGAGAAGACGGAGGGAGGCGAAATGAGCCGCCTTTGAATGAAAGCGCTTGAATCCAATGGGTCTCGAGAAAGCGATGATGGTTGGAACGCGCTGTGAATATTTTGTCGTTAGCAGCCGCTCCTATCAAAACCTTACTCACTGCAAACGGTTACAGTGAACTTCAAAATCAATTTTTCGTCAAAAAGGAGGCCGTTATTGTTTTTACTTGGGCGTTATTGGCTACACCATTGTCTGCAGTACCAAACTCACAATTAACGTGCTGGCAGTTTGGGCTGACAGCCTTACCGAGGTGGAAATCTACCTCACCGTGGCTCTGCACCAGCCGCTGTGCTGCTTGGCCCACTCGTCTTGCAGATCACAGCCCTTCTTTTGTTCTTTGGGTGATTGTACTCTAGTAGCCCTCTCAATGAGTAGCTGCCAGATGGTACCATAGGTCAACACGCATTACCACCAATACAGCCTCCTGAGAGATGGTGTGAGACGAGCAAGCAATGCAAAGGGCGTAGTTCCTTTGCAACTCTACCATCAGCTTCCTATGGTACGTTATGTTCATCAGTCCACACCTCCGCTTCATATAACAAGAAGGAGTGTACAACCCCGAAGCACCTGCCATTGTTATCTGCTGCTTCCCAGGCGTGAACACAACTTGGTGCCCACAATCCAAAACCACTAATAAAAAACCACTTCCCTCATTTTGCAGCTCTGTAATCTCCACATGAACCTCCAGGCTAGCTCCGCCTTCTACACAGCCCATGAGCTCTCATCCACTCCCACAGCCACCGTACTACTCCCTCCAGCTTCGTTGGGACTCAGTCCAGCGTGAGGTCGATAATGACTGCCGCCACGTCATTCGTATACCTCACGTGATCGGCTTGTCCCAGGAAAGTACGCGTGAGTGATACATCAAAGACTTCCCTCGCCATCTACGCATTCAACTACTTCCCTGATGTTCGCTGCTACACTCCGTCACTGTTTATTTGGTTCCTGATTGCTTGCCTGAAACGCCATTAACCGAATTCAAGATGTCTCGGGGGAACGTATTTCAATTCCTCAGAAATTGAAACCCTGCGATGATGTCATGAGTAGTTCTGTTTCAGCAATAACCTCAATCTAGTTAGCTGGGAAGCTAGTTCAAGTTCTACCCTCTCAGACCGTTCCTCCTCGAGATTTCGGGAGAGCTCTCGAGATTTCGCTTCTTATCACAGCAGCGGAAATCGAGAGCACGGATTGAAGTTTGAAACGAAACAGAGAAAGAGAAAAAAGCTCCGATTGTTTCGTTTGTTGGGTTGTGGAGGTGTGGGGTGGGGGGGGGTGTAGTAAAGGACACTGAGGACACGACGCAGGGTCTGCCTGCTCTGATGCCCGCGTAGAAAAGTCGTGTAAGAGAAAGAGAAGCTCAAGAAGAAGTGAAACGGCCTGCATTATTTCGCAACAGCCCGCAGAGCTCGACGAAGCTGAGCACGTAGGAAACCGTTCCCCCGCGCCGCCTTCGACCGTATCTGGAGCCTCCCTTTTCCACTCGTTCGCTACAAAGGCTGCCGGTCCGTGGCAGTCGCCCGGCTCTCTTTTTTTCTCTTTCTTTCGGAGCTGCGGAGCGCCGAAAACCTTCATGTGCGGAACACGAGGTAGTAAAAGTAATTCCATTACCCGCCCATATGATAACTCAAAGCGCACTAACTCTCCCTCCCTTCACGACTTTTCCCTCGACTTTGTTCTTACTTCCCTTCAAAACGGGCATTTCGTCGCGGAGCTACGGATTACGCTGCAGAGCTGATCTTCAGCCCTTTCTCCTCGAGCCTCCTCACCAGGACACCTTCTGTCGTTCCTGATGCTAACCTTTTTTACTCTGGTGAGTCCGTGTTTGTCGGGTTTGACACAGTTTTTTTTTTTTCAGTTGCCACTCGTAGTATTGTGTCATTCCCCCTTTTCGAACCCTGAATGACCACTACAAATACAGCGGTCATAACTTAGCGGTACATGCCTTAACGAACTAATTTTCAAGAAGTGCAGCACATCCCCAAACGCATCCCCAGACATAGCTCGACTGATTACGCCGTGAGCATTTATCACAACGGTACAATTATATGAAGTCAGGTCTCTTTCCCTCTCTCTTATATATCCACCAGTAAGGCAAAAGGGATTGTTTGATAAGGAATCAAAAGAGGTGAGAGATCCGACGAGAACTTTGTTTGTATGAGTCCATCTGGTCATGAAAAGATTGGAGGTGTTTATTATGATGAAATGGTTCTCTCATGCGCGAGAACACGCGGTCTAAAACACACTA
Organism: Pachypeltis micranthus; assembly: GCA_020466155.1. NCBI lineage: Eukaryota > Metazoa > Arthropoda > Insecta > Hemiptera > Miridae > Pachypeltis > Pachypeltis micranthus. The sequence continues at coordinate 3,391,780 of CM035779.1, read as the reverse complement.
CACACTCATCAAGATCTGACCTGGACAGATAATGATCACGTTTCGTTTGATGAACGAAAGGGACGCAGCGTATAAGAAGTATGCAAGTTGAGGTCTAGAGAACTACATAATACGCATTAGAAGCTGAGAAATCCTAGCAAACCAGGTTCGTAACGCTTCAATGACTTATACAAGACCAATCGTCAGACAGGCGAGATCTGGAAGATAACCCGTACTTGGTGGCATTCAGTCGGAGCAATGGGAAGTAGCGTCGCTCGAATATGTCTGGAACGGTTCAATGAGCAGTTCTGTGGAACAGAGGATGGGTACGATTCCACAGAGATAATAGAAAGGTATTTGAAGTGAAAATAAGTTTATTCCTCACAAGGACCGCAGGAACTACCCCACTACAAAGGACACAGGGGTGAAACAAAGAATATGGACCGACAGCTTGATAACGCTACGACTGCATGTATCGATATCAATCCGTTAGTTATATCATATTTATTTCATATACCCATTCTTAATTTCATTGAATTAACTCCTTTTCATACTCTTTGTACATTTAAAATAATTATACAACGGGGTATTACGTAATGAACATTAAATAATTGGCATAATCCTACAGCTGTCGTTATTTCTAATTTCAAACATGGCGCCAGAGCCTACGATGTCGGGCATATCGATAACCTGACCTCTGTCGTGATATATCGATATATTGCCTTATCGGAGGAAGCGGTCCCTATTCTTTGCTTTTTGCTTTTTTTTTTTCTTTGCTTTTTTTTTAGCGGTCCCTTTTTCTTTGCTTTTTGTTCTGCGCTAAGTGAGGGAGTCTACTCCCGAGTCCACTAGATATATCTATCACTGACTATAAATTAACATTGATCGCTATTAAGTATAGTAATCGTGTCAAAAAAAAAATTTAGGTTTTGTTCAGATCTTTGCGTTTCAGACCCCACTGAGTCCGAAAAATACTATTTGGGAAAATGGTCTGTGTCCGTGAACGATTTTTAGAGAAAACGACCGTACCAGATCAGCTCAACCATTATATTCTGCCCGCAGGTTACCATGGGATGAAAAATAAGGGTATGAACAAAATCCACCGTCTAAAACACTTAATTTCGGCGCGCAGTCCGTGTGTGTGTGTCTGTAGTTCGATTTGCCTTAGAACGACTGAACCGACGGAGCTGGTACTTTTTCTGTTTTGTTCGTTATTTTTTGTAGACACCAAAATAAGGTTATGGGCGATTTCGGTCAATAGGAAAGGGAGGGGGCGAAAATGTACCAAAAACTAGGGTTTTTAGCATTTTTCTCAAATATGGCTATTACGATTTTGATTAAACATTCAAATTATCTTCTGCTAGTCAATACAAAACTTTTATTTTCCATACATATCTCCATAACGAAGATATAGGGCTATGAAGAATATAAAAATATGTAGGAAAATATGTTTTTTACGCTTTTTTGCAAAACGGCTTCAACGGTTTTCACCAAACTCTCAGGATGTTTTCGAATAGTTAATACTTAGGTATTCTTCTCAATAAATGTGCGTCTAAAGTTTTGATAATTTATTGTGCTGCTGTCGTCAGTTTCCCACACATGGGAATTTTATGGTATAATTGCCTTATTGGGAGCTATCAATATAAGAAACACGGAACACATTTTTCCCAAATTGTGTTTTTCGGACACAGTAGGGTCTAAAACGTGAAGAGCTGAAGAACACTCAAAATTGTTTCTTGAGCCGATTACATAACTTTCCTTTCTACTTTGTCGAGCCATGGGAAGTTTTGGCTAAACATCTTTTGTAGCTCTCTCAGATCTAAACTTGTAGAGCGTGTGCGTAGAGCGGGACAACGTTTGGGATAAATGTCAACGCGGATCTGTCCTCTCGATTCCTTCAAAAGTGCGTGACTGCAGGAATTGCATGGGGTCCTCCGCGACCTACTTCAACTCCACAGGAGCAATCGAACGGGCCACACTCAGCCGCCCACCCGCTTTGGTAAAACCCGTAGAGCGGGGACGAGAGTTGGTTGTCGGTTGGGTTGTCATCACTGGGCAGCGGTGGGAAACAGGCGCGGTGACTACCGGGGGGTAAATAATTGTACGACGAGATAATTTTTGCATTCCCATGTAAACGCGGACGTACCAGGCTTGTCGATTCTCAAACAGGTGAGCATCCAGCGTTCGTTTCGACATGTCACTCCCACGTCTGCGATTCACTAAACTCGTTAGCGATACTTCCGTTGGAAATTGTCACTCTCGGGCATCCCTCGTCATTGCCGAACATGTTCGGATTGTAACACTCACGAAATAGTTGCCTAAACCAATTCAATGTAATGAATTGAAGTGAGGACGACTCATAACATCGACACACCCAAACCTTAGAAAAGGGATTCAGATATTCACTGAAGTCGTGGGTTTTCCATATGTTTGTAGCCCAAGCCACTGAAATTCACAACCTCTCGAGTGGTTTCTTCTTCAACGTGCACTAGCAATACCCCTCGGGATGAAATTCTCGCGAAGTAGCCCTTGGGCTTAACTTATTTGCGTCTGTAAAGCTTGATATGTCACCCAAGTGCCCTCAGAGCTTTTGAACTCTGACCGTCCTAAAGTAGTAATAAGCATCACGACCAATCCTGATGTCTCACAGGAATGTTCCTTTTCATGTATCCAGCACTGGGCGGGAACGTGATAGGAAGTCTCGTCATCTGTACCACCCGAGCTGCACTGAGGGGGGTCGACTATGCTCGTTGTTTGGCGCAGGCTGAAATAGCAGGGTTTTTGAACCTCCCAACGTCTGTACTTAATGGTACTCATTGGCCCTGGGGAAAATTATTGTTTCCCTAAACTCCTTTCTGATCTCAATCCTTTTGTTTGTTGCTGTGGAACGCCAGATCTTCAGTTATTTCCGCATGGCATCATACTTCTCACTTTTCTGGACTTTCCAAAATCTCCTATTCCCGCTCCTCAGTTTTACGTTTCACTTGACAACTCAGTTATCTATCAGCTCTCACAAACTACACTGTCTCCCAGTTTTCTCAACGCATTTATCTCTCAAGTCTCACAACGGACTTGTCTCCCAGCTTTCCCGCTCTCTCTGTCCACTTAGTTTCCCATGCAACCAGTTCACATGTATTTAGAGTCCCCTTGTTTGCATTATATACTCGCTCTCAAACTGGTATCACTATTCAGTCAAGTGTGATACAGTCCTCACTCACGCTCACCCCGTTCGTTTATGTCTCAACTCAAGCTCCCACAGTGGTCCTCTGGGTACTGAGGACATAGTGTTCGCCATTTAATTCTGCCATTGACACGGGTCCATGAATGTGTTTGTTCAGTTTGCAGGGTCTCATGATGATCTACTATCTGCCCTAGGACCTTCTTCAAAAGACCTGCCTCATTCCAACTGTATTTCGAACTGTTTGATGCACGCCCCTAGGATATTCTCACACAGTCCTATTGACTCTTGACGGAGATGTCCACCAATGGGGAAATGGCCCTATAAGTGAACTGGTCCAGCCAGATGGTCAGCCGTCTCCTTTCCAGTGATCCCTTTATGCACAGGAACCCAGGGCGTTGTCTACATTAGAGTTTGCCAAAGAGTTGAGCCGCATCCTGCCGCGCCCGTTTTGACTTTGTGCAGTCTTGCAACACGCTCGACTATCAGTCATTCTGTTGATTGTGTTATTGTTATACTTTTTATCACACATTATGATAGCATAAATCTGTGCTAGAAATAGAACCCAGGGCAATGTACGTCCCACTTCTCGCAGAGCCCCAGAACCAGTACCCTCCAGGGATTTAGATCCATCTGTGTAGACGTTGATACCATTTTTATTCCTAAACCGACTACTTTCGTTCTTCCTTCTGATGTCACTTCGTAATTCCTGCCAAACTCGTATCTGGCCTCCCATACGGTCGACCTATATGAACTGATTGGTCTCACAACGGCAGGCAAGCATTGAGTCCCACGTTCTCCCGACACTCGACACCGAAGGAAGCAAGTCCATTCTACCTTCTGTCTGAGCGAGTGACACCAGTATATTACCTCACAGGCTTGCATCCGGACCTCGATCTCTTCTCGAGCCCGTTCTCCTCGTTCAAGAAAGTTATCTGCGCTACCCCCCCCCCCTCTTGAGACCCTTGCCCGCTTCAAGGAATTCATTTTTTGTCGCGTAACTTCCCTCAAATCGATCACCTCGAACTGGTTAACTCCGTTATGACTCTATTTCCTTTCTTGTTTTTTAGTGTTAATTTTGCAAGTGTCACTCCTCGATACTTTAAATCGTCAATATATTTATTATGTAATTAGGCTTCCCCGTACGAACGAAATAAAATATTGGGATACTCTTACCAACTCCTCACTGGATACCAACTCCATCAAAAAGACGCCCTCGCTGGTTGTGGACTCAGAACTTTCCATCCATTACGGTAGTCAGAGGTCTCTCAGCCTTTGCCTCAACCACATCAGAAAGCCATGGATTTCATTTTCGGGGGTCGTCGCTATATCAATAACCAAAACAGATGAGCCCTATTCCTGGTCGAAGGCCTTCATTCAAAACATCGTAACAGAAGACGTGACAGAGACGTAGAGAACGGTTATAGGAGGTTGATGTGGTGCAATGCGTGCCTGTCAGGACTAGTAAAAGCGAAAGGAGTCGCTTCAAAACCGACCACCAAAACACCGATTGACCACACTGTTCCAGTTCCTCGGACAATTCTCGTTCGTCCGTTAAAATTCCTTGGGCAGAGCGAAAGCGACGCCACGAAACGTGAGACAAGAAAAATGCCGTACAAAAAACGACGATTGCTATTCGGGAGATGCGGTCAACGCGCGGGCGCCAACGGTGGTCACCCCCGACCGCGCTGCCCGCGTCTCTCAACGACCCATTGTGTCTGCTCAATCAAACGCCGTCTCTCATTCCAATTATCCGCTGGCTCATCAGCGCTTCCAAACTGCAGATAAGCCGGGAATACGTGCAAATGCTTCACTGAGGTTTTTGGAGTACCCGCGGGCGTCATTATGGGTTAGGCATTGAAGACTGAGTAAAGCCACAGTCAATGTTTCATTGATTGCATGCACGTCTAAATTTCACTCCTATCTTACGAATCATTTCCTCTCTTCTCGAGGTAAAAACAAATGTCTGCGACGTCGTCGAGATTGGGGATTCTGTGTGCCATCCTCCAACTTGTCTCACGTCACAACAAATTCAAAGCACCCAAATTACTACCAGAAATTCCAGTAAATTCAACGAAAGGATCGAGAGCTGCTCGTGAATAGTATCACCAAGTCCAGTCATTCGACGTCCTGCAGTTCAATGACGTAGCGCGGCAGTCTGTTGGGTGGAAGAGAAAGAGACAGCAATAAAGACTTGAATTGAATGACGAATGAGATAAACCAGATAGGAGACTGTATAGGTATACTGTGTTTTAAACGAGCACTTGATTACCGCGATAGAGTTCTGACAAAGATCATTAGAACATTTTCGGATTGAGCAGCCGGTAGAGCCGATTCACGCGATACAGTGGGTCTCTAAATATGTGAACTGGTGTTAGGACGGGAACGAAGAGTTACTGTGCATTACAGCCGCCGATTGTGGACTGTTTTGATTGAGTAGGCTCTGGAGAATGCCTAAGGAGACGTGAGGAGTGAACTTGCGGGAAACTTCCAGATGGTAAACCTCGTTGTCGATCACAAAAATAACGCTTAAAGCGTTTTGTTGGCAGGAGAGGCTAATTGAACTCCCACTAGCTTTCTCGTTAGAGCCAAAGGCTGCCCTATTTAGGGCTGTGCTGAACGCCGGCGATATTTTGAAATTATTGAAGTACATTTGAACTGCCAGGTTTTGAATTAAAGGCGTTACAGCAGCGTAGCAGACCATCAACATCAAGTTGATGAGGTATTTTCCCAAATTTTACGTGTTGCTCATTCCAAGTAGACATGGGCATTCAGGCACAAGGGCAAGTGATTCTCTTCTCTCCTCCGCCCCTTCATAACTCACCTACTGAAGATACAATCGAATTCACGATGTTGTCATAGTGGCCTAGTTTATCTGTCCTTCACCAAACCACCGCTACAGTTTTATCCAGGAAGTAGCCCCCCCCCTCACCCAACAGGAGACGTCACCACCTCTCTTAGAATCAGCGGTACAAGTGTCTCTAGGGGCGTTACCAACAAACCAGGTGATTATCGTCTAAGAAAAGGGATTGAAACCTATTACTTAACAATATTTGGATGATGAGATGCGTCTAATCCTCCTCAGAGAGCAGTGTTACCAATAGAACGAGTATCGTCGTCTTACGGAAGAAATAAAAATATATTGCTTGACGATGTCAATTGAACGTCGTCCAAATCAGCTGATAGATTCCTTCTAACTGAGGAATAGAGGTTCCAAAGCCCCCCCCCCTTCCTCCCGCAATCACAAAACCACAAACTCACTATTACCTATCCTTTCAAGCCCCCCTCCTCGTCATCATCACTCCATCCAATATGCGGTTTCACGAGACACACCAACGAGAAAAAAGAAATAGTGCGGTCAGCTCGAGACTTTGAACTGATAGCTCTTCAAAACCCTGCAAATTATTATACAACGGTTTATTATTCTCATGAACAGCTTGACCTAGTATTATTGCTCCAAGACCCATCCCATTCATAGAAAAAAACTAGTAAACCATACGAAACACGACCTGACTACAACGGAACTACTAAAACTAAATTTCCCGCGCGTAGGCAATTGGCACGACGTTGCGAGTCGAGCGGGCGGGTGGGTTTGATAAGACGTGAGAGAGGTGGCACAAGCAATGAATCGATTACTTTCTCAGTTGTGTCCCGCGAGTTCTTTCGCACTATACGCACTTGTACACGTCTGATACTCATTCCATTCGACCTTGGATGTAAAAATACCTTGAAAACGATACGAAACACGACGTATTTGTTGATTTTTTTAACCATTTTTTGACCATAACAACCATGGGCTTCGTCCGATCGGATTGCGGAGATGGCGGGCACAACTAAGATACCCAATGGGATTTTTTAGACCACGTTAAAGCCACTAGGACGGCGGACGGACATAGCAGATTTGGAATCCCCATGACTGGAAACGTTAAGTATCAAATTTTGAGGGGGGGTTGTAAAAATTATTTCATGACTGAAAACATAAGGCTATTATTTAGAATGAATAATAAACCAAAAGGCGGGAAATACATCTGCTAAGGACTGCCTCTCGTAGCGTTTTGAGGCATCAGCTCCTGAACTATGAGTCAAGTCTCATGTTGGAAACCATTCCCGACTGAAAGCGTTCAGTCTAAGCAGCTTTCCTAACCTTGGAGTTGTATCTTCGAATACCAGGAGTGCTCCATCATTTTCATTCATTTTGCCTCTGAAACTTGGTGTAATTTTATTCAATATAACGTTCCTTTCCTTTTTACTTTCATTGGAGGATTATAGTTCTTTTCAGGTACGTTTCAGATCATGCTGAATATGAAAAAAACACTATGTGGGAAAATGGACCGTGTGTGTATGTCCACGCACGACGTCATTGTCCAAATCCGCAATGTTTCCCTAGAGGCACCGTCTAATTACGTCAGTGCCGTTCTCATTGACATCAGAGAAATGTTTCACAACTTTCACTCGTCAATGAGCTTTAAGTTCGGGAAATTGCCGGTAACGTATACATGCTCGGTGGAAGTAACCTGAAAAATAAAGCTACTAATGAAATTAATGACGATTGCTGAATGAACGAATGATTTAAAAGGGGTGCCCACACGGCTTGGTCCTACGACCAACGCTCACTCACTCCTTGACTGAGCGCTATCTGCCCATGTGGGGGATTTGGTTGCGCTGATCCGTCAAATCGAAGCGAAAACCCATCCGTGTGCTCCGAACCGTCACTCAATGGGGAGAGCAGGTCCTCCTTGACGAACGGGCGACAGCTCTCCACCTGTTTATCGGCAAAATGACAACCGGCCGTACCTTCGCAGGTCTGAGTTGGGTGGATGCTGAGCGAGTGGACGAGCTCTTACAAGATAACGAAATGCCAACCTCCATGACAGTCGATTGATATACTCGTAACTCTCTCATGAGGGTTCAGAAACAGAACAAAATGTACGTACTAGTTAGTTGAAAGAAATCATTCGAGCCGTTTTTCAGAAAAGTGGAATACCGATAAATTAATATTCGACAAATCCCCTTTACTGAGTTAACTTGGCTTATATCTCCGTTCAACAGATGGATACAGGGATAGTTGCGGGGAACAAAATATGGGTTTGGAATGCTAGAAGACATTCCATAAGATTTATCACATCTGGTGAAGCAGTTACCCATGAGTGGACGGAAATTTTCGAAAAAAACGTTATTTTCGAGACATTTTGATTTTTTTCTCTGTTCAATGGACTGTCAGAGAAACATTTATGAAGAACAATATGTGGGTATTAACTATTTGAAAACGTCCACCGAGTTTGGTGAAAATTGCTGAAGCCGTTTTGCCAAAAAGCGTAAAAAACCTTTTTTTGCTTCATAGGTCTATATCTCCGTTCACCGTATTTTCATGGAGATATGTATCAAGAAGAAAAGTTAGGTATTTATTAGCAGTAGATAATTTGAAAGCTCAATCAAAATCGTTATAGCCGTTTTCGAGAAAATGGCGAAAACCCCTAGTTTTTGGTGCATTTTCGTTCCCTCCCCCCTTCCTACTGACCGAAATCGCCCATAACCTTATTTTGGTGTCTTCAAAAAATAACTAACAAAACAAAAAAAGAACCAGCTCAATCGGTTCAGCCGTTCTCCCGCAAATCGAACTACAGACACATACATACGGACCACGCGCCGAAATTAGGTTTTTTAGACTCCACAGGCCTCAAAACACCTGGCTTATATCTCCGTTCAACATATATATACAGAAATAATTATGGAGAACGAAATGTGGGTATGGATAACTAAGAGGCGCTCTGAAAAATTGATCAAATCTGGTGAAGCAGTTACCCTGGAATTTACGGAAATGTTCGAAAAAACGTTATTTTCGACACATTTTCATTTTTATCTCTGCTCATTGGACTGTCAGAAGCACACTTATTGAGAACAGTATGTGGGTATTAACTATTTGAAAACATCCTGAGAGTTTGGTGAAAATCGTTGAAGCCGTTTTGCCAAAAAGCGTAAAAAAAACTATTTTTATTTTGATTTGTTTTGTTTTATTTGTGGCCTCAAAACGTAAAGATCTGAAGAAAACCCAATTTTTTTTTTTTGACACGAAGACTATACTTTCCTTTCCCTTTGGGGTAGCGGAAAGTAAAAAAACTGCTGACCCCAATCCTCTCTAACTTGATAACTAGCCCGCAGGTTACCATGGGACGCTGAAAGTAAGGCTACGAGCATAAACCGCCGAAAACTACCTATAGTGTTATCATAGTTATCTAAACACCGTTTTTTTTAATCCAACCGTTTTGATTACATTTCCTGTGCGTAAGTTAACGTACCTGTTTGGTGAGTCTGTCTCCTCTGGCTGGTGAGATACTGTGGGCGAGTGTTTTCGATGTAAAGACATCATCGTCTGGCCACAGTATCTCACCAGCCAGAGGAGACAGACTCACCAAACAGGTATGTTATCTTGAGTAATTTAACTACTGGCGGAACTAACCCTTCCTGTGTATAAATATTCATCTGGCATATAAAATTCTAATGTGCGTTAAAATGAAGAGAGCACCACAATAAATTACCGAACATTTTGACGACAATCGATAGTAGCGCAGTTTATTTATAATAACTTTCGCTAAAATGTAACTAGAATCTTGAGATTAAGTGGATTCACGTTAGACCGAGGAACGTTGTGTGATGCGTCGCACCAAATATCTTGATTTAATTAAAGGAAGAAAGTTTCGTTAAAAAATATTGATACTTTTCACCTCTGATTTGCCCTTTTTTCCCCAACCTTCACATCACTGACTGCACCGTCGCCAGCACTCTCAGACATGACTTTCTCCGAAGTCGTCCGTGGCCGGTATTTCTGCTATTTGGCACCACGTCGAGTTTCCGGTATGTTTCTTCAACCCACGAAACCTTCGAGAAACCCGAAAAAATAACGCGATAGACCGAAGCCACACCTTTTTCGAGGCATTCGACGGGTTTCGTCCGACTCGGCCCTTCCGCCAAACTTTCACCCCCTTTCTTCGACACTTTTTACCTGTAAAAAAAAAGAGTTGACCGTTTTTTTGTTATCGCGCTTTTTCCTCTTTTTGTTACCCTTGTTACTCTTTGGATTCAACCCCTTCGTGCGCCGCAGGCGGCTCTTCGCTTGACGTTGGTGGTCGATAACGGCTTTCTCCTTTCGCCCGGTGACGAAACAACGTGGGAGCCAAAGAACATCATGCACGTCGTAATGTTGCTTACGTGGACGTCATTTTAGCTTCAAACGACCCGACAAAACTGGAAATTTTGAAGAGGAAGACGATGGAAGAACTCAGAATGACAAATTGTGGGCAAATTCATTGCTGTTTAGATTCGAAATTGGACTGTGAATTACAATGAAAATTACCATGAAAATTCTTGTCTGAAAAAACACGTTTTCATAAGATTTAACGTGGAAAATGCAAATCCCATGAACCATAAGGGAGGGAGTCAGAGTGAAATGGACAAATCCGAGGAGTCACGTTCCTGGTATGGCGTTGACGGAATCCCCATCTGACCAGGACAAGGACCGGGACCAATCTTGCTTCCCCGGTGTTTCGTATGGTGAAAGGAGACGAGACTTTAGGCAGTTCAGAGACAAGTTTGACTTGAAACCGCAGGGGTGACAAACACTTGCTCTGCTCGTGCGATAGAAGTCCTATTCAATAGTTACCTCTTACCGCACGGTTTCTCAGGAGGCAAAGAACCGGTGCTCGGAGCTTTACTCCTCAAGATAGTACGATCACCAGAAGAAAATAAGAAAGGCTGTGACACTTGGGAGGTCACAAGACGAGAGAGCGAAGGGCGGTGATTTCACCCATGATATAGCTTGGGCAGCAACACAGTAGGCCAGCTCACACGAGGTGACTCATCCACTCCAATATCACAGAACTACAAACAAGGCATGGTGAATATCAACTTGTTTGGTTTTCACATAAATATAGTTGCGACACCAACAACGGCTCTTATCCATTTAATGGCCAACACCGAAAAGGCCGCTTGTACGCAGGAGGCGGGTACCTCAGCATTGTGCACTCCATCCTGCTATATGAAGCGGAGTTGTGAGCTGATAAACTCAACATTGTTACCGTGGGAAGCAGATGTCAGCTGGGCAGAAATGGAGTACCCTTTGCAATACTGGTTCGTCCTAGACAGGGCCTTGGGAGGCTGTATTGGTGATAGCGAGTGTTGACGTAATTCATCATTTGGCGGCTGAGTGAAAACAGCCAGAATGAAAGGAGAGTCACCTTGAGAGGTGGCAACACGAGAGGAAAGCAACTTGGAAGGGAGATGGATTTCTACCTCAGCACGGCTTGAAGTCCAAACTGTAGCAGCCCTGTAGAACCATGGTGGGTGATATGTCCTATGCCATCTTCTCGTGTCAAAGGTGATGCTGGTAGAGGAGGTGTGCCGTGTGCATTGCTAGCACATCCAGCACAGTGGTAGCGAGCGTTGATCTAACCCACCACCTGGCTGCTGATTTGAAAGAGCTGTATCCATCAAGGGGGCACGACCACCAAAAGAATAGAAGAGCTGTCATACTTGGAAGGTGGGAAGAAAAATGCTGATTCCAGAAATTGGTGCATGACTCAGACTGTCACACGGTGAGGAGGATTTCAGGAAGTGGAGCATGTAGGGCGCATCGGGAAAAGCTGGGCAGGCTGGCAATATACAGTGAAAGACTCAGATTGTCAGCTCACACCAGTGTTCAGCCAGAAGAGGATGGAGATGGCCAATGTCATGATCGGATGAAGAACGAAGGCACGGAGGAAAGACTATTCCTGAACCTCTCAAACTGCTAGGAGTAAGAGAGGATGTAGGGGAATGGTACCACGCTGCAAGATTCTCGTGAGAGTGAAAAGGACAAGAATGAAGAGCTGACAACGTAGAGAGGCGGGAGGGCCACCTGCTGCATACTCCCAATAGCTGGTATTTGATCCCTAGCGATATATGATCAATTGTTCTGCTGTAGAGCTACTGAACTGCTCACAAGTTACCATTTTAAACGTGCATAAGCCCTTAATTACTCTCGCAATGTGCCCAGGGCATTGCAGACGCGCGCAGAGAGGAAGGGGCTTAATCCTCCTGCACCCGAAAATCGAGTCTTCGTATGAAGGTGAGTTTCATCTGGGCTGGAGACGAGTCGTTTAAATTGCGAGTTTGACATGTACCCTGCATACCCAGAACGTGGGCCCACAATGGGCTGATGAGAGGTTGGAACATTTTCGGCGGATAGTTCAAGAGTCGTTTCGACTGATTTATTCAAGTTCTAACGCTAAAATCAGGAAAGTAAGGTCCAGAGCAACCCCTAGATACTTGCAGCTACTCTCGAATGAAAGAACTGCGCCATTGAAGGAGATATCGGGACCACGGAACTTTCTAAGTTCAAACGCCATTCGGTACACTACTGTCACGTCGTGCAGCGTACATCATCATATCATCTACATGTAATCCAGAAAAATCTGAAGATTCGTGAGGGGAATGCTCGTGAGGGAAGATGGTGTAGATGTACAGACCGAGGATGCTACCTGTGAAGAATCCGTTTTGGATATTGACGGAGAAGCTTCCATTTTCGAGGTAGGTGAGAAGACCGACGTGCCAGATCCGATCGAAAGCTCGCTCAGCATGGAGAACTGTAGTTCCTTCCTGTGGAATGCGTTCATGATATACCTCGTAAGTCTCTGCAGTTTTAGAGGGCACGTTTAAAGGTGGAATTGCCACATGCAGATTCGACGATATCTCAGTAGACGCCACTATCATTATAGATTGGAAATTAGGTGTGCATGGGCGAAGAAGTCGTTCGAAAACAGCCAGTACAGAAATGAAGCTAATGGGCCTGTATGGAGTGACTTCATTCTACACTTTCCCTGGTTTGGGGATCATAAGATCAGCTCGTTTACATTTCGTAACGCACATGAACCAGATCTTCTGGTACATCCCCTGCTACGGCTCCAGGTCGTCTTATAGCTCGACTGACACGAATGTACAACTCGTGCATGAGGCTGAGCTCTTTTTTCGAACGATACAAACGATTTCATTAGTATTCACGTTCAAATTGAACAGGTCTCGTCGTAGTGGATTCTTCGCCTTCGGACGTCTGAGTGTTCATCTTCTCGGGAATTTCCGGCACAGATTCCGTCGTTACGCTTCATTAGGGCTCCGTGGGAACGCTCAATTGACTCGAATACGGAACGCACTGGTAACGACCGGGCATTACGAGAATTCACAACTCCACGCTCCATTATAACGCGTTTAGCTGTGAAGGCACGGCTTTGGAAGATTGAGGAGTGAAACAAATTAATGTCAGTCGTTGAGGATGATGCTGTCATCAAATAGCTAAACTGGAACTGTATTTGCCTCAGTTAATTTACCACACTGCGAAAACAATATTCAGCAGTGAAATGGTATGGCAGTACAGTACAGACTCCACGTCCGTAGTGCGAATCACATTCTTACGAACTTGTTTCAGTTTTCGTACTGTATATCCCACTTTATCTCTAGTTAATTCCCCTCTCCCTACAATTCAAGTCGGTGAAAGTTCATACATAATCGAGTCAAATTAAACGAGTCATTTGGTAATAAAGCACTGCATTGCTTTATATCTGTGTGCCTTCCACAGAAGAAGAAAGAGTGCACAGAAGCCATAAGACGCCCGTTCTAAGTGTGGCAGGGGTGATAAGGAGGTCACAGGAAGTGCTCCGTCTGTCTTGTGGGGGAAGTTCAGGGTGTTTCGAGATGCCCTGGGGGAGGCTAGTAACCGCGGCCAATGAAGGTTCGCAACTTCAACCTGAGCACAATCGTGCAGAATGTTCTCCAGCAGATTCACTCGTCGATCTACTGCTCCTAGGGACCCCACTGGTTCAAGGACGTGCTGGTTACTGAATGGCTCAGCTGAGCTAAAACAGGAGTGACCCTTGGGAGGTCGCAAGAGAAGCCAGGCTGTTGATTCCATTGCAGGTCTTGGATGCAACTCATCAAGAGCTGGTGTTTAAAGATTAATTGGGATGAACTACCCCCCCAAACTATGTTGTCGAGCAATGGAGACAGTACTTTGGCGATCTTACAGTACTTCCCGTGCGCCACTCTGGCATTCGTCGATGATTCAATTCTCTTTTACTAGGACTTTCCGACGGAGCTGTGCTGTATACGTGCACACACGATGAGGAAATGGCCCTTCATCGGCAGGACCTATGTGCCTGTCTGCCTCTATTGATGACAGAAGTAGTCAAAACATGCTGCACGCTCAGATTCGACAGTTTCCCGACAATGGCTACCGGGTTCCTCAGCGCGTTGGAATATCTTTCTGTCCACTCTATGGCTCAAATTCGCCGTTTGATTTAACTTGATTGTTGTTGGCATGTCGGGACAGAAGACAATCCAGCTGAATTGCTCAGTCGAGGGACCAGGACTCAATCTCTGATCGACCGTCCCCTCTAGTTCTAGTGAGGTGTTTTACTCTTGTTATTTCGATTCTCCAGGCACAGGGCCAGGAAATGGGAGTAGATTTTGGAACGCATCCACAATGAACTGAATAGGGCTTGTAAACCCTTTCGAACGGCCGTGATGTAATCCAATGAGCTGGTTGTGCAGAGAGCTCGTTGCGTAAGTCCTTAAAATATACAGCGGTCGATGAGTCGTTTAATTGATGGGAGCGAAGGATCGTTTCAGAACGATAATTGACGGCCACTAAACGACCAGGAGGCGAACGAAGTTCGAGAGACTGAAGACAGGAAGCTCGAAGACCTATCGCCGAGACATTAGAAAATAATGGCAGTTGCATCAAACGGAATTGGCCGTAAAAAAAGCGTTAAACTGAGCGGCGTTCGGAACGTGGTTTCGTACCGCTTGGCTCTTAAAAGCGGTTCCCAACCGGTGAAACTGAATGCCTCAACGACGCGAACGAGCCTACCCCTCACGGATGCCAGCAGAAGGGGGTTTCTGGTCCTGGCCCTACGCACGATGGCCAGAATATCATTTGGAACGAGTTTCGCGAATAACGTCGACACAGTCAAGAAACATTAAGCGTTTTTTCGTTCTACATCACTTTAAAGCCTGTCTCTTCCAGTCTGGAATCTGCAGTCTTTTTTTCTGTGAGCGCCTTCTTGTTCAGCACACTACCGCCATGCTCTAATTATTTGTAGTACTACCTAGGAGCTTCCCTGATGGTTGTGTGCTCTACAGCGCGAAGTGGGAGGTGGCTCTATAGGCTGGCAAGGCACAAGGGAATATCCATCGACGAGACACACAGAAAGGTGCAAGTGAGGATTGGTTAAGCTGCCCCCACATGGTACAAAACCGCTTGAGCTAGCACAAGTTGTTGAATGTCATTATTGTTGAGACTTTGTGCCACGAATCAGCTCAAATACGACTGTACGAGCCACGCCAGGAGGCGTCATCCATAAAGAAGCGTCCAGCAAACACTTAAGAAGCTGTTACATGCGTGAAAGAGGAAGATTCAGCGAATTGATGGATGGCGTGGCCTTTAGTCGCTTACTAAACGCATTCACCAGGGTTCACATCACCATTAGCGACGATTTACCGATCGAGCGATCCAAGTTTGAAGCTACTGGCAGGAAACTGGACTTGCGAAGCGCGGCAACTGGAAAGCCGTCGGGAGAACGGTTAACAACGGGTCGCTAGAGTGCGTGCGTTATAATTAGCATCGTCTCACGCAAGCGCCAGCTATTTTCCACCTCGATTGACAAATTAGAACGGCTACACTGGTTTCCGTCGCTCGTGACAATTTGTCAAGCGGAGTCCGCAGAGGTCGCTTCATTAACGACGTGGCACACTGCGTGTTAACCACTCGTATATGTTGATCTCCCGACGGGTTTGAATTGGGCGACAATTTCGAGGAAACGACCGCCATCGGCGGCCACTCTGCAAGTCAATTTATGGAGCGGTACGACCGCCATGCAAGAGAGTTGCTGACTTTTACGTCACAGTTCAATGATAGAGGGCCCTCAGGCAAGTCGCAGAGTGTTGCAGTTACGTCAGTTGCGTTAATTTCGCTTCTTCTTCCACGTAATGTACTGTGGAGGAGTCCTCCCACGAGACAGCGGAAAATGACTATTGGATGAAAGCAGGTGGGTAAGGGAAGGGAGCTTAAAACGAGTGTGGAGACAAGGAGCTGTAGGACGCGAAGGTGAGCTGAGGATTTCTTGAAAGTTTGACTCTCCCCTCCGAATACGGATTGCGTAATTTTTCGAAGGGTTCTGGGTGGTAAGGGGGACGTAGGAGGGAGGGTCAGCTGCTAGTGACTATGAAATTACTCCTGCGTATTGAGGACAAACAGTGAACCATTTAGCACATTGCGTCAGGTTGGCCCTCACGCCCATTTCTTTCTTTTCGTCGTCACCTTCATGAGAATCCTGCAGCATGTCGTAATGATACTCATACTACCGGGAGGTTCAAGAGCAGGCCTCCATGTTCTTCATCCTTGCGAATAACTGGCTGTGGATCAGCAGGCCCCGCCCTCGTGTGGCTGTGCACTACCTGGCAAAACGGAGAATGCACCTCCAGGTTTCCTCGGAATTCAACGTGCAGCAAACGTATACCCCTAGTACGAGCTGACTAACTGTGTTCTCCATTGTGCACCTGTACTCCACTGTGCCTGCCCATCATCTGCACAGGAAGACATGGAGGATGGACGTTGGATCATTATCCGCCATTCCATACTCTGTTCCAAACTGGCTGAAGTAGAGATCCAGGGAACTAACCAGTCCATCACCCCTCCTGGGCAGCATGACCCGTCTAGCCACCTCTAAAAAGTCACAGGCTGTACCCTGATTTCCCTACTGGTGTGTAAAGCTATTTCTGCTAGATGCCAAAAGGTGGAATGGAATAACATTCACCACCACCAATGGTGCGTTACGAGAAAACACTGGACAGTGAGCACCTTATCTGTATCATGGTCATCCACTTCCTGTGTTAGATGATGCTTAGTGTCAGCCTCCATACCTCGGCTCTATGTTAGAAGATGGACTGTACAATGCTCATAGACTTTCTGAGGGGTGACTTCATCTTCTCTAGCTGGCAGAATGCTGTGGGCTAGCGCTTTCGGTGTAGAGACATCATCGCCTGACAGTTAAGTCAGCACTGACAACCTGACGATGATGTCTTCACCAGTAGGACATTCTAGGCTGTCAGCCTCATGTTCTCCCATACATTCTTTCACGCGTCCACACCGCCATGTCACCTTCTTGGTTGTAGATCTGGTGTGCTCTTTCCCAGTTGGTTGACAACCCAGAATTCAAAGGCGACAGTTGTCTTTGTCTTGTGAATGACACCGTGACTGTTTCCGTTGAATGGAAGGGCACTCCTATCTCCCTTCACCACAAGAACACTGTCTGCATAGCTGCTCCCATTGCGTCGGATAACAAACTTTGTATATGGCCCTAAATGAGTACAGCAACATCATGAGCACATCCTTGGACACTGTCTCATCTCTCAAGAAACTCCATAGGAGTGGAAACAGGACCTCTCAGTTAGGGCATCTCTTCCCAGTTCTTGCCCTCCGCAAGCAGTTTGCCACCGATGTATGCTGCCTTATTGCATTCTTATTGACATTAAATCTAGTTAATGCCATTTCAAAGCTGAGTATGGAGGTATTGTCAAAGCCACCTCAATATCCAGGAAGGCGCTTAAAGCAATCTTCTTATCTTCTATTGACTTTTCCAGTTTCCTGACAAAAGAGCAAAACTCTATTATCTCTTTGAGCGATAGGCATGCTGGTTATCAGCGAAGGGACGCATTCATCCAACTCTCAAGTGACTATTGATAGCTTCCCTGATGGTGACCCAGCAATGAACACCTATCTAGTTTGAAGTGTCTTTTCTCATACTCTATGAATTGCCCGTGGTAAGTGATTTTGAGAGTTATCGAAATCAGTTGTTTTGTCTTACGTCTCAGGGCGTCTTCATTTACCAGAATTGGCTGCGTGGTGAAAGTGGTATTGGACCATGCTCATAACAGGCTCCGTTCAGTGAGTGGTGCAAGTCGGTGGACCAGCAGGTTGCTCTTAACGACAGCAGGAGGACGAGTTTCCCCCCACCTTTTGACGTTCGCTTCACCAGAGCATATTGACACATTGACGTTCTGTGTGACCGAAAGAAAACGATGTTTGGGTTCAATGAATCACGTTTACGAGCTCGGGATTTCGAAAATCGATAACGATGGTGTGAGGGGTTGGAGGGGGGGTTGTTGTTCCCTCTCAGCCCTCACCGTCGAACGGCGCGAAGGGGACGATGGCGACGGGTTTCGGGGGTTGATGTCGAAGAGGCGAGGGCTATTGATCTCCTGAAAGCGAGGGAAGGACTCGACTTGCGGGCGCGGCGGAGGGGAGGAAACAAAAAATATCGGCTGGTTGCAACCCCTCGGTGACAGCGAAGGGTTCCGCTCGGGGCGTTCGTCGTGACGCGTCTCCTCATTGGTTGCGGCAGAGAGGGTCAATGCCCATCCCCCCTTGGAGATCTCCAAGGACTCATGCTCCTGACGTCCCTAATTTACTGTCGGAGGGTGAATAGGATCGCCATGTTAATCGCCTTCTGACAAAAAGGACTTCTGCACCTGACGCCTCTCGCAGGCTTCTAAGGCGCAGACGTAAACGAATCCGGACCGCCGTGCCCACAAAAACTCTCTCCCCGACCTCAACAACCACCAAAAAAAAAACACACCGACTCCGGACCACAAAATTATCGTCGACGATGGCCGCTAAGGTAACTAATCATGCGGTGGCGTTTTGAAGTTGCGCTGCGCCACTTCGTCAAGTCCTGAGAAACGATCGCCCTTCGTTCAAAGTGCCCAGCAGGTCTCATAATTATTTACAGTGCAACGTAGCGGACTGCCACAATTATGGAATTAATTCCCTACATAGGCAATAGCCAACCGCATGTGTTATGACAGCATCATGAACCGGTCATCTTGGACAGCACGATGTTGCTGGAAGATTTGATAATTTAGGTAAGTACACGCTTAGTTTCTCCTGTGACGATAGTGACATCGTTGTGGACACCATTGGGACCGGGGATGACAATGGAACAGTACAATATCAGGCGAAATCTCTATCGGAACATCTAATGGAAAGTCGATGCTAAAGTTGAAGATCGAAGAAGAAGCTGCGGACGTGGAGCAACGCAATTATGGCAGCTCGCTCTCCCAGTAAGGTCATTCTAGATTCGAATATTGTGTACAGGGTGCAGTAGCTTGTTATTGCCATCCAAAACTCCCTCAGCTCTCAAAACACAAGCCACAGTAGTAATGCAGATGCAAGTCAACCTTCAGACCAGGGCCATGGCGATGGCTTCCCATTAAAAACCACGGTCGTGCTCGCTCCACGTCACATCTGTCACAACTTTTAAGTGTTGAGGTTCACAGCACACGTGCAATCTGGCATAGAAATCCACCTCATCCTGGCGCTGCCTGAGCCATGGGCCATGCTCGAATCAACTGCCTGGTCCACCTCCCTTCCAAGCTGGGTTCCACTAGTCTTGCCACCTCCCAGCAGTTACAGCCCTACTTTTCTTCTGGTGACTGTACTCTATTTAATCCTTAATGAGTTCTTCAGCTGCCAGATGGTGGATCAGGTCAACACCCGCTAGTTCCATTATCTAGTGGCACTGGGAAATTGGGTGATGGAGCCCACAAATGCCCCTGGTGTGAGATGGCTAACAGTGTCCTCTACTGTGCGGCCTGCCTACCTTTGCCACCATAAGATGGCATGGGAGCATGGGGATCATCCGCCATTGCCCTGCTGGTACATTAGTAAGAACTGAACTGAGTCATAATAATCAGGAAGTGCTTTTTATTGCTCCTGCAGTTATTACAGTCACGTTGAGCATGGTGTGTACAGGGACATTATTTTTAAATTCTACGCCCTACTAAGCTTAGGCTTGTGAAGGGAGTAACAGGGAGTTTAGGCTGGAAGGTGTGGAAGGTGTGCCCAAGCATTTCGTGCTGATCAGTTCTTCGCGATTATTTGGTGTGAACAGATGACACTCGCAAAACAATATAGGATTACACTCAACATCAAAATGGGAGAGATGTTCAACAACCTGTCATGAACTAGATTTGATTCGGCGAACATCGACACGCCAGAGAGCATCAAGCTTCCGCGTGAACCTTGTTGTTCGGCTCGAGGCGAGTGTTTACACCCCCCCCCCCCGTTTAAGCCCTGTTCGTGACAAGACTCGGGCAGTGTCCATGGGTCTTACAGGTACGTAAACGCAACACGAACGAGGCTACCGTGTGTGTGACGTACAGCCTCTTTGGTAACCCCGCAGGGGCGTCGTTCACGTTGAACGTCAAACAATAATCATGTCTACAGTTCGGAAGCAGCCAGTTATATTGTCCGTATTTTGTTCCGTCGTCGAGAAAGTTGGACGGTCAGGTCATGAAGGCCGTAAACTGTAAAATAACGTCGAGCCCTCGGAAGAAGCCGTCGAGTACTCTGGAAGGAATACGGCGACTCTGACCAAGTCGATTCCTCGTCCTCCGGTGGCTGCGACGGGGGTAGGGGAAGAACGAAGCGCATTTTCCAATAGCCGGCTCCTGCCTTCACCCTCCGCCGCTTGCCGTTCCATTAGCTCGGCCATTGTGGAGAAACCGAGTTCTTTAGCGTCTATTACCTTCTCGGCGAAGCAGTCAAAGAACCGTGACGAAGCTCTCTACGACTTGCCTCACATTATAATTATTTTAACTGCCAGCGGCCTCCTCAGTTTTTCCTCGGTCCTAAGAAAAGGGTAATGTCGAGAGGGGAAAGGAGCAAGGGCGGGCAAGAAGCGCTGCAATAGCGCCGTTACGTCCTAAGCCCATTTACTGGGCGGGTAATAGCGTCGTTGAAGTTCAAATATGGCGGTCGTTTGTGTTGCTCGGCCGAAGGGAAACTTCTGCCGCTCACCTCTCAGGCTCAAGAATCAACTCGCGGGTTTTGGGAGCCGCTGCCAGATCTTCCTTCGAGAGAAAATTCTACGCTCAACGTTGGCTCAGGCTCAGACGTTTGACGATAGATAATTATTCGGATTTAATACTTCCAGAGAATATCTTCATCCGGATAATTGATAGGCGGCTTCGCGTAATGTTGCAGTATATGGTTGTTGTGAACACGTACCAGGACCGAGAACCAAGCTTCCCGACCGGCCTTCGGCGATTTGCTCTTTCAAAGTAACCTCAGCGAGGGAATCGAACAAATTCAAGGTCATTGGTGCTCCAAATGGAAACCTAGCCGCACGAAATAAAGAACGTACATCACTACCCAGTATCTGCACGTACTTTAGTGGCATCCGTTTCATCTATTAAGCACCATCATTCATTTTGATATTGTTACACTGTTGGAAACGTAAGCTGCGTATTTTGATGAATAAACCTTCCCAACTTAATGCTTTAATCGAATTAAGAACTCCACATATTGAAATGGAATTGTGAGGATCAAAGTTGAGTGAGTAGTTAAGGAAACGAGCGTCTCTAACAATGGAGTAATAATAACACACATGACATTCTCCCCCTCTCAATTTAAATGGTAGTCCTTCAGGTAGGCTAAATGTTTTCTCGATCTCGAGGATCGTCTTATAGCAGTTAGTACAGAGTTCTGTGAAGTGTTGGGGGTAACCGGGGAGAAAGGCAAAGCTGGCTGGCGTGGCATTGTTTCAGCAGTCGATGTAGGTAAAGTTGGAGTGGCAGTAATATCTGATACTGGTGCTTGCTGGAATTGGGTCAGAGTATCGTTTTCCATCCTGTGATCTTGTTCCAAGTCGCTTGGATCTTGATGGCCAGCAATCGAGGTGTCTCCCACAGGTGCCAGGTGCTTGAGTGACACAATTGATTCATTTCCATCAGGCCTGCGTATTAGGGCGTATTCTAGGTTAGCTTCTACTAGGTCGACCCAGGCCAAGGAGCTGTATTTTGAAAAACGAACATTAACCTTCAGTAAAACTTTTCCAGGATTTGAGAGCCAGGATTGAATTTGAATCCATAGATTTGTGTAAAAGATTCGTTTATGAAACTTCCTGAACTACCGATACCAATCAAACATTGTGCGATTTGTCCATTGACAGTAGCACGAACGGTAACTTTAGAGAGTGAATCTGGCGATCATGCTCCTACAATACTGGCGACAAATGAACTAGTCAGGTCAGAATCAACTACAGCCGCTGTTGTTTTCTTTGACTTAAAGTTTTTTTGACTGACAAACCTAATGTCCAAGCTTCTGGTACAAAGAACAAGTAGAGTCACGTGCCGGACACACAGCCCGGGCATGAAGAACCTCCCCGCAAAAATAGCACTTTTCTTTGCTGGTTGGGTGGAGTTGCATTGCTCCACAGGGAGGGTTGGAGGAGCTTCGAGAACTGTTCGGAATTTTTCACAGCCGTTTCGATTGTCCGAGCTTGTTCTTCAGCTTCGCTGAGTTGGAGTGTCCTATTCTCCAAAAGCCTTCGGCAAATTTTCGGTGATGAAAGACCCGTAATAAAAGCATCCAGAATGTGATCATCTTTATTCTGTGTTGCTGACACAGCTTGGAATTCACAATCTTTGGCAAGCGTCTTAAGAGCTACAAGCTACTGACTAATTGTTTCTGAAGGGATTTGTCTCCGAGTAGCTAGCTGATGTCTCGCAAAAATTACGTATTTCTGATCTAAGTATAGTGAAGCGATAGCGACCTCAAAGGAATCACAGTCATAGATGTACTCAAAGACGTTCGAAGAAAGGAAATTTGAGTTCCCTTCAAGTGGTCTTCGTCTTCTACCTCACTTTGTTAATGAAATTTTCGAAATTTCGTAGCCAATGGATCCACACGAGTTGGGCTGCTGGATTGTCCGGGTCTATAGAGAAGCGTTCTGGCCTGTAGAGCCAAGAGAATGAATAAACCTTCTCAACTTAAGGCTTTAATCGAATTAAGAACTTCACATATTGAAATGGAATTGTCAGTATCAAAGTTGAGTGAGTAGTTAAGGAAACGAGCTTCTCTAACAATGGAGTAATAATAAAACACATGACACGTATTCTTTCCTCTACGGAGGTCACTTCCCCTCAAGACCCTAACCCTTCCTCTCACCTCCTACTTTCCATCGAGCAGTTGATCGAGACGGAGACTTTAATTTTCATTTTTTAATTGTCCATTTTAATAATCTTTTTTACCCTCTTTTGTAACTTGGAAGTGAAGCTTCCACTACGTTTCTTTCTGACTCGACGAAGTGGTTCCGGTTGCCAAGTCCAATGTTTCTCGTCCGGGGAAAACCGTACTTCACGTCATTTCCTCGTTTTTCCGTTTCAGCATGTACCCCTTTCCAGGTCGGCGAGGTCTCGGCATCGGTGGAGGCACAGTTTCCAGCCGAGGGGAAAAATGAATTTGGTCGGATCCGGGGTATAATTATTAGGTAATACAGTCCATTTCTGATTCAGGAGAACCTAAGGTCGCCCAGTACGTTTTCAACATATGCTAAACTTTCTACCTAGATCTAGCAATGTCTTCTCCAGCTCTCAGCCGACGGCATCGACTAAGTCGGGATAACTAGGAGGGACTGCAACATCCAGCACGGTCAATGCTGGCCCTTGCAGAGCTGCTGCCAAGGCAGATGCTTGATGGACACTGTTCCATTTGTTTCGGCTAGCTATGATTTCAAATCCGAGGGATTTGCCGCTGCTACCAATTGTTACGAACTAAGCGAAATATTACGTAATCACGATCGAACTGAGCACAGAACTGAACTGTTTTTTATAAGCAACTGACTATAAACGGTAACTAAAACAACACGACAACAGTCAGGTGACGTAATCCCTAACGAAAAACCTATGGCCAAGTATTGCATTATTGGGAATGCACACGTCAGTATAAAATTACTCGCTTTGTGTAAGACGTATCTAGGGCTGAGGGAAGTTACAGATATTCAGGATTACCAGTGCATTATAGTCAAGTGCTTGCAGTTCCCCAGTCGTCACTTGAGTACCCGTGAGCCTCCACACTCTGCTTTGACGAGTTAAACCATCGTTGAAGGAAGCCTATTGTTGTGGGAGTGCCGACCGGCCGTTAGAATCATTACGTGAACGGAGGGTCGGGGTTTATATTTAGTCGCCTCGTGTGCCACATCTGCGGAATAACTTGAGGGCGGGAGAAGACGACTTCTGCCGCGAACTGCTGTTCCATCCGAAAACCTTGCTCTCAACCTCTCACAACCAATTCCGCCCTCAACCTGGAATCCCTCTCGTTTCTCCGACTTGACGGCGTAAACGCATTTCCGGATTTACCCGCCAATATTGAGAAAAACTTACACCGTCTTCGAGTAATTTTTGCATTCAAATTGGAACGCCATTGCATAAGTAAATGGTATACGACCGAGAACTTTCATGTACCCACGATCATTCGGAGCGCTCTCGTGAAATCTTTCGCCGAACGAGTCAAGGTAGACTGGCGCATAAATAGTTTTCGCGTTCGGAGACTGTGAACTGCTCATGAACAAGAAGAATTGAGCCAGTTTCCATGCGCACATTTTTTTTATATGTGGGTGAGAGCAGTTCAACCGGCGGAGAGCAACTCTCATCGAAAGTAAACCCAATACAAACCGCTATACGTGGGTTGACCCTGAGACGACTGAAGCGAACACGTAAACATGTTACACAATCGTTATTTTGACGCGAGGGGTTTGGAAATGTTGAAGAGCCAGGCAAAAATTACAGCGATCCCGAGCTCTGATCCAATGCCCTGAGAATCTTCAGAATATGAATCTTCGTGGCTGCGATCACAGGGGTCGTACTCACCAGCAAACAAAACCCTCTAAAGATGCATCTGCACAACCCTCGATATTAGGGTCTTTCAAACGCCATTCCAGCACTCTGCGTCAGGTCAATGACCACAGTACTGATGAGTGTGGTTACGGCAGGGTTCTCAATTCAGAACTACACTCTCGACGAGGACTCACAATTCAGCGAGCGCACAGACAGTGTCCTGCGGTGGGGGTCAGCTCATAAGCGCTACTCCCATTATCTCTCGATGTATCGGCACATGATTGAGGACAGTCCAAGGTGATCGCTATGTTTCCGTCCTACGAAGATGCAGGTTGCTCCTTCGCAATCCGTAAGACACGAAATGTTCTAAGTCATCGTCTCTCCTTATTTCATATAACTCTTACTGGCACTCCAACCTCGCAGTTCTGGCTACATTACTTGACAGTTCAAAAGCATAACAGCACACTACTTTCGAAGGTGTTGTCTTCTTAGGAGTAATTCGCTCTGTATGGTCTCCTTCCTGAGTTGAACAGTACCACTTCTCGTTTGGCCTAACCCCGTGCAACTATTCCAAGACCCACTCTGTTGTGTGAACTGGTTCTACTTGTTGCTCTACTCAGAACTCTATCCTACTAATCAAATGACCATTTAGGGATGAAAAAGCTCGGTAGGCAATGTAGCAGAGAAGTCCTGAACACTACTGGAGAGCCGAGTCTGTGCGGCTGGGAATAGGAACGCCCAAAGAAAGGTGGTGACGGGGAGGCGAAAACCCTGGAAATTCCGAGGGCGAAACTCCGGAAATATTCCTCTAAGCCTTTTGTTAGCAGGAGAGGCTAATTGAACTTCCAACAGGCGAGGAAAAACCCTCCACCCCGGGGGCTTTCCCGTCAGGGCCAAGGGTCACGAATTGATTCAGGCAGATCTGAGCCAAACAATGAACGAGATCTAGTTCCACTCGAGCGTTAGTTACGCCATTGAATTTTCAGGCTTCGCGACGTGACGATGTATAACATCCGCGAGCGAGCATTGCCCAGTTTGAGATTCAAATTGTGTAACACTGGGTACACCAATCGTTACGAGGCTGTCACCAATCGGCAATTAGGGGTGGGGGTTTCGACATATAAATAAGAGCCGGATAACGGGCGATAATCTTCGTTTGAGTCGTCGTAAATGGCGATAAAGTCGACATTAAACTGGATTCTGCCGGGAAGGGTGAGGAGGTTAACGGTGAATTATCGCTCCCTCGATATAAAAGATTAAGGGGAGTGTAAAATGAAACATAAAATTCGACGTTTAATGAATTGATATGAGACGATATCAATTTTCTACGACGAAGGAGCTTTATTGAGAAATCAACGTCGACGAGAAGACGTTATTGGGAAAGCTATTCCAATTAGGTGGCAGCGTTTAAACGCGGTTATGCGAAGTCACTCTTCAAGTCAGGCAACGCCGTCAAAACATGCGTCCCTTTTGTCGTTTATCTCTGGGTGATTTGTGACAAGGTCTTGAGGAAGACTGAGATTTCCAGGCGGCAACAGTTTGTCGAAGGAATGGAAAGAAATGTGAGTAATTAGCTGATTGGACTTGGTATACGCTTGAACGCTGCACGGAAGAGGTCGCTGTATCCAATTTTCCCGAACGGCGGAGGCTCTGGTCGCTTCGGGTCATCTTTCATACCTGAAGCAACCGCACCCTCCACTCGTTTCCATCTTACACTGTGGTTTCCATGCATAATAATCAAGTGCACAAACCACTCGCTTTACCATTTCCAAACTACTACATTAACACCAGATGTTCGCATCATCCGTCGAGCCAAGTAACAACCGGGTAAAACCCAGGAAGGTGCGGGGACGATTGTGCTTTGGAATCCCTGGCCCCGCTTCCACCACTCACGCTCCAGGATTTCCAAAGCGCCCTATTCTGGTCGCTAGGTTAGTTGGTAGATTGGTGACAGCCTCGTTACGATTGGTGTTCCCCATGTTCCACTATTTGAATCTCAAACTGGGCAACCCTTGCGGAAATCACATTCAACCGAACATTCAAATGAGTAACGCTTGAGTGACAGAATCAATTCATGAACCGTGGGGCTAGCGGGAAAGCCCCTGGGTGGAGGTTTTTTCAACAAGCGTAGGATGCTCAATGGTGGACGTCCCGGCTAATCCCGTATCAATTGAGAAGTTCAGTTACTGATAAGATTCGCCTCCCTTTTATTCTACTTACGAGCCTTTGGAAACCCCTCCCTTGCACATGAACAGAGTGTAAGTGAGGAGGCTGTTACTTTTGCACAATTGGTCAGTTGACGATGGATCCCCCCCTGTACCAGAATGCTCATTTCTACTTGGAACTGAGCAATACGAAACTTTTGGGGAAACACCTAATCCACTTGTTGCTTATGCTCACTCATACCATCACTGTCTGACGGCTCACATCTGGTATCTCAAATGTATTTCAATAATATCAAAACATCACCAGTTTTTGGCTCAGTTATGGCCAAATAGGTTTGTTCCTTTGGTCCTTACAAGAAACGCTCTGGTTGAGAGTTCAATTAGCCTCTCATGTTATCAAAACGCTTTGAGGATTGTTTTCGAGGCCAACAACGGGTTCCAGAAGTTCACCTCTCCTTCAAATGTTCACTTCTCACCACCTCTTCTTAAGCATTCCTACTCACAATCCACTGGAGCCGACTCAAGCAAGATAATCCCCAACAGTAGCTCTCTGCTCTTGTCTTAACACCAGTTCACATATCTAGAGACCCACTTGTGTCGCATAAACTAGATCTACTGGCTGCTCAATCAGAACTCAATCAAGTGACCTTTCTGTCAACACTCTATCGTGGTAATCAAGTGACTGTTTAACACAGTCCTCCTTGTCCGCCTCATCTGCTCAAGTCTCTATTGCTCTTGCACACAACACACTACGGCGCTACCTCATATTGAACTATTGGACGTCAAATGACTCACTGATGCTATTCACAAGCAGCTGTCAGTCCTTTCGTTCTGGGCTATCGTTTGAGTTATTGGAATTTCGTAGTAATTTGGGTGCTTCGAATTTGAACAGTTGTGACGTGAGACATGTTGAAGGATGGATCACAGGAGGTAGAAGACGCAGACGTGAGGAACCAAACATTCCTGACAGAGTTGACGAGTCAGCTCCACCGCGACAGCTGATTTTTTTTATTAGTCCCCCTTTTCAACTGATTAAGAACGAACCGCACGAACGTCGCCATCCTTCTTCTTCCTTTTCGTCGTCGGAAGCCTCGAAATTCGTTCTCTCCTCTTTCTTCCTCTTCCTCGGCGCCAAATCGGCTGACGTCAAGAAAACCAAAACCTCAAGAGCGACCAAAACGAACGAGGAGGAAGAGGCTAAAGGGAGTCGTCGACTCTCCGGCGCCTCCGCAGTCCTCGGACAAGACGGCACGAACCGCACGTCATTTCGCTCCCCCGCGAAGAGTCGACGCCTCGAACGGAGTGATTCGTGTCACGAAGCATCACAAACAATCACGAACTACTTAAGCGCCTCGGCCGTTTCAATAATCGAGATGCCGATCGGCCGCTAATTCGACTACCAAACTTGGTCAAACGCCACTTTCCCTTCGCCTACGGCTCGCTACCTTTAGTATATGGTATTAGGAGCGAGCTATTCGAGCAGCCTATGGAATCACAGACGTGACAGGGCGCAGTAAATGCCGCCTTCGGAGGATTCTCCCCTTTCGCAAGTCGTAGAATCGGTCGAATAAAACTACATTTTATCGACTGCGTGGTTTCAAACTCCGCCGCGTCCTTCAGGTTCATTAAGAAACTCTACTGTTGGTCCACCAGGCCAAAGTTTCGGTTCATTTGGAAACCCTATTAACGGGACATTATACAGCGAATAAAAAATTCAGCTTGGCTTTTGTTTTTGTGTGAATTGGTCGTCTTCTTCAATTTACAACAGTCCACTCTGGTGTTAGCAGCAGGATAGGTAACATTTGTTACTGTGGCAATTGTGCAAAGGAGATAAGCTTCGCATGGGTTCTCAGGAGGTAGTGTTGTTATCCTAATCCACTTTCGAGAAAAACCTGTACGCGCCAATCGGAGAACCCTTGGCTACCAGAATGGAAAAGCTGTGACCCTTGGGAGGTGGTAAGACAAGTGGGACACAGCTCAGAAAGTGGACCAAGCAGCTGCAATTGGCAAGGCTGCAAGCCAAAACTGCTTTCATTGCAAGGCAACAGTGAATGATGCTTCCCATGTCATCTCCTCTTGCATGAGGTGGGCTGGCTGGCGGGGCACGGGGGAAGACACAGTTGGTCAGTTCACCCAAGAGGCATTCGTCCGCCCCATGCTTCATTCAGAGGATAACTGAGCTCAATTGGTCAGGGCAGTGCTCAGCCAGAAGAGGGTGGAGCTTGCTGATCCGCCAGTATCTCTCAGGATGAAGAATGAAGACATGGAGGGAAGACCGCGCTTCTGAACCTCACACAATGCTAGCAATGAGAGACGGTGTATGGAAATGATACCAAGCTGCAAGATTCATGTGTGCTAGATGATTCAATGGGCATCATATTGATGGGTTGATATTCAATACACAGAAGTAAATTCATCACGCCTCCTCACTAGGTCCCAAACAAAACATAAACGTTCACTGCTGCCCACAAATACTCGTTAGAACTATCGTTGTACGGGTTCCAGCTCTTTGAAATCAGCAAAATGTGAATGAAGGACAATGAAAGCTTCAACTTCCTCGGAAATACTTGGAGTTGGGCAGTTCTTTACTTTAACACACCGGGGTGTACTCAACAAACTCACCTAATGACCTGAAGTCTATGAAGTTCCTAACATCAAAATCGCCAAATTCGTCGTTTCTTCCACTTCTGGTATACCGCAGGGCAGGTCGCTTAGGACCGCAATGTTGTCAATTACTGACAAGTGCTGATGGGACCATTAGGCTTAGCACACAGCGTATCCTCTTTGCCAATGCTGAAGCCTCCTGGTTCTGGGTTATCTTCCCAGGAGCATGCCCATGCTACCAGGCGCGACCACGGGTTGTGGATAGTGGAACGGCCACGGCATTGTCCCCAGGGGCATGTCTGCGGCCAGCTGTGAATAAGGTCAGCATGCTGACTGAATAAGCAGCCGTGAACAATGGGCAAAACCCAAGAGATCGCAGAAGAGATCCTGAGCAAAGGGCTCAAGGGCAAGCGGATCTACTTTTTCTCAGACAGCCTTAAAGTCCATCGCAGCCTAGAGTTTTAGGTCTAAGCTGGCATGGGAATGCCTCCATGCGCTCAAGCAGCTCGGCGCCCGTAACAGGCTCTCCCTCATTTGGTTGCCGGCTCACAGGGGGCATGAGGGCAATGAAAAGGCTGACCGCCTCGCGAAAAGGGGTACAGAATCCCTACCCATTGGGCCTGAACCACACGTGGGTCTGACGAAAAGTCACCTGAACCGTCTGGTTGGTCGATGGGAGATACAGGAAAATGGCGCCCATTGTCATCGCCAGCCACGACTAAGACAGGCGAAAAGGCTTGTCACGCCTTCCTGTCAAAGGGCAAAGGCGATGCTGACACTCTCTAGACAAGATCTGAGAGTACTGATAAGCTTCCTCACTGGGCACTGCCCACTCAGATATCACCTCAACAAGATGGGCATCTCAGATGCGGTGGAATGCAGACTCTGCGGTGGGGAGGGCGAGACAGCAGAGCATATTTATGTGAATGCCCTGCCTTGGCAGCAAAACGCTTTGAATACTTCGGTCAGGGGACCACTGAACCCCAAACCGTAGCGGACTCTGCGGTGAAGGACATACTCGGCTTCCTAAGGGGGGTGGGCCTGTACGACGCCTTCTACTAAGAAAGGGCCAGCGTCACAATAGGCCCATATGCGGCCTCAGTGACAAAGGGACTTGTCAAAAAAAAAAAAAAATGCTGAAGCCTCTTTACCGAGTTTAAACTCCTCTTCACTGCGTGGCCTTTCAGGATGCGATTGTTCGGCCCTAGAGATGGGTGCTGAATCAATTATCTCTCAGCCCTTCTTACTGTAAATTGATCACGTACCGTTGGAGCCCCCAGCAGCTCCTTTTCCATTACACGCTTGGCTGTGGATCGCCCTCAAGACCCTGGTATTGCCCACCATCAACTCAACAATCTGGTCTCCTTGCAATGAGACATAACCCTAAAGCTTGAACTACACGGCTTTCAAACTCGGGATTCTCTCAACCAACATTATGTACGAGACTCTCATAGAGTTAAGAGAAATGCCATCTGTTGAACTTTGATGAGACGTTGATACTTGACTGTCGCCTCGACGCTCCACAAGCCCTGCAATAAAACTCAAAAGTCCCTAGTAGCACTGTTCGCTCCCCACTGTTATTCGTGGGCTCATGTTCACGCAGTGTGAATCTTTACTCGACATAAGACTCACGTCAAGCATCCCAGTGGGTCTTCAAGACCTGTAACGTTGTTAGATTGTTTGGGAGGGGGGAGGGGGAATGCAGGAGGCTTGTACCACCTAATTATGTGCCTAGACTACGAAGAGCCGTGACATCAACTTTCGCAATCATCGATGACTTCAGAGGGTTGAAGAGGTGTTTACACAAATTTGAATAAACAAGTTGATCATTGAAACACCCGACTGTGCATTCCACGGAACGAACATGAACGTGTCGTTATACGTGCACAATAATGGGATTCTCCATGCCTCCTGGCCCGTGTGGGCGAAGCTCGAAAAATCCAGGCGTTATAGCCAACGCTGCGAGTGATCTTTCCTTACACCATCAGCACATCTCATTTATGAGAGTGACCCGGCCTATGGCCTATTCGGCACTCTGGCATGTGCTACGAATCAAACTTTCAACGGCGCTACCAAAAAGATGCGCCAATTCTCACTCGTAAACTGAAGCATGTTCTAATGGTTTTCAACTGGTTTCGAAATCCTGACACATCAACTTCGGATTTGACTCGTTTCAAACACTCCTTCGATTGTTCACATTCCCACATGATTGAACATGAAACAATTGGCATCGAAAGTGGCCCGTGTCAAACGTAATTCGAGCCTCTGCGTTTTCGAGAGGTCGTAAAATGAAAGTAAAGCATCGGACTCTATACCAGTAGCTGCTGCCGAGTGGACTCCCTACACTCAATTCCTGACTGTTCAAGAAGCCAACTTTTGGGACCACTTGACGGTGAAATCCGAGCCGGGGGGGGTCTCGTTAAAGGGAATAATTGTCGTCTGAGTGGAAACCGAGCGGGAGCCTCGGTCTCCGAGTGGCTTGTAAATAGACGCCAAGTTCGGTCTCACAAAATTTGTTGTGTAAACACATAACGTGGTGCGAGTAAGTGCCAAGATGTTGGAAGTCGAAAGCTGTAAATAAGTCGTTGGGCTTGATCCACTTCAGCTCCTGACAATGCTACGTTACTACTGCTTCTTGCCACCACCAACAACGTGACGAGGAGGTTTTTCCTCTCACCAGGCAGGTTTGTTTCCTTATTTGATGACAGTTCCTAAGCCCTCGACTAAGGTTATGTCGCAGGTTCACTAATATGCAGCATCCACCGAACTATGACCTGAGGAGGCACGGCGGGTATTTGATCGTTAGCCAGTCTTCTGATAGAGAGAAGCTGCCTGACGAATCCCTTACCATCTGGGAGGAGTTCTTAATCAGGTTTCCCACCTGATCTGACTATTTACTTGGGTGGCAAGTTTCAAGAGGACAGATCAACTGTGGCCACGTTTAAAATCCATCAACTTCTTCGCGAACTTTGCAAAATGGTTATAGGCATGCTTTGTAGCAGTCAATGCCCTCCCAACAACCCTCGCTCACCGTTGTAGAAACTACGAGTACAGTGGAGCAGCATTTGGTTTCTTGGGGCCACAGGATTCTCCTTGAAAAGCACGTCAAGTATTTAGGAGTGAGATGGGGCTTCAAGTAACACCTCCAGTCCCTAAAAAGCACTACCATTGCAAGGTTTGCCTGACTGCGTGCAATTAGGAAGGCCCCTTGGGGTGTATTTTATCATGACACTATCCTTATGTATAAGGTTATCTAGCTAGGCGTGATTGGTTACTGCCCCATGGTCTGGGGTAGCAAACTAATAGCCAATGAGCTGCAATCTTGTGGATCGCCAAGGCCTATAAGACGGAATCAACAGAAGCACTCCAGGAGATCACTGATCAGTTACCAAATGACTTGACTGTTGAGTGCATGGTTGACAAGCGGGGAGTGAAACGGCAGCTTCCCTCGCGTGGTGGAAATCCTCGTCAAAGGGTCCTGACACGTATGAGTTCTTCCCCAACAACTGTGAACCTCTCACTAAACATCAATGGTCTTCTCCACCAGCTCCAGCAGCACTGTTTTCAGCATACTATTTCGTTTCTAGGCTCGGTTTACGAGTGTGTAGTACATGAAAAAGTAATGGTGGTAGTATCATTTCCTATATATTTTTCCATGCAGTCGGAATAAGATGAGTCTGAGATGTGCAGGACGGGGTCTAGACGAGCAACAGTAAAATCATAGCAAATATAGTGAAGCGCATTACACCCGAAAGAAATAGTCAGCCAACACAGCAAACTTTATCTTTTCTCACCGACCTGCGCTCACTTATCGTATTGCCTCCCTCCTCACTCCAACCACTGTAGTCCGGTCGTGTTTGGTATGTTTTACTGGTATTCTTCGATGCTGAATCGAATGGGATGGGTCTCCGAGGCGTGAGACCTCGTCCAGAGAATAATGAACTGTTGTGCAGTTGTGTAATGATTCGCAGCGTTTTTAATTTCTGTTTCGTAGCAGTGATCTAGAGCTTCAGGTTGGACGCCTGAACTGTAACGACCAATAAGCAGAAGACGACTAATCGTGAAATAATGAGTAGATTTACTGAGAATAGAAGATGAAAAAAGGAGAATGACGATCACAAAAGACGTCGAAGGGGGAACCGGTCAAGAGCGAAGAAAGGGCCATTGTGATTTGAGTAAAAAGTATAGTAGGGGGTTTGAAGGGGGAGAGAAAAAATTGTAGAAACCGCAGAGACTGAGAGGTCGACTGATTTACAACTTGTAATTTCATGGGATGATAATGGGATGGTTTGAGCCCAGTCCCGTCTTCCACCGCTCGAAACGTTCTCAAGGAACCTGGTAATAACCGCAGTTGCATTCACTGCCATCCAAATTGTCCAATTATTACGAGCCGATTTCCGAGCGGATAATTGGTCCTTTTTTTTTTTTTTTTTTAAAGAAAATGGCAGCAACGAAAGAAATGGCGCGGAGGCCGTTGCGCAAGGCGAGTTGTATCGAAGCTCGAAACGGCCGTAAAAACGGATAACGAGGGGGCGGTTGTTGACAAATACAAGCTGGATTTGTAAGAAACAGAAAAAAAAGGTGGTTTTGAGGCCTTGCGGCTGAGCGCGACCTCTCGGACGTACTGATTCAACTGGAATCTCTGAACGTGACATCGTAAATCGCTCAACGCGACGGCCGTGTGCCTTTTGCAGCATTCCATCTCAGAATCGCGAGGTAGTCGACAACTTTGAGATCGTGTACGGTTCCATAGCGGTTTCAAGGCGTGGCATTCAAAGGGAGGGTTGCTATTTGGAGAGTTTGAACGTGTCGCTAGATGTAGCCAACTACTGTATCACACGATTGCAAGTTGCCGACAGTCTGAATTGACGTAGTCGAATGGCATATTCATGTCTGGGCTGGAATGGGCAACATTCGAAGGTGAAATTGCTACACACGTGAGGTAGCTACTATTAGAGTTCGGATATGTCGCTAGATGAAGGCAACCAACTCCGTCACTAATTTCCGATAGCCCAAATTAATGCTGATGGGATTCTAGCAATTTTATGGATTATATTATTGCGTTAGCATGTTCCTAGGTGAATTCTACCATGGTGGATAACTTATCGTGACGTGCACGTTCTCACCGTCTGTTCGTAACTGATAAGAAATTTGAATTTCAAGTTTCTAGTCCATTCAGTGCGTATCTAATCGTGCTATCGTCTACTTCTCACGACAAAAAGTACGTCAATAAAACGCTGTAAATACTCAACAGTTTATTATTCTCGTGACGTGGAACACCTCTGAGACCCATCTCACTCGATTCCGCATCGAAAAATACCAGTAAACGATACGAAACATGACCTGACAACGACGGAACCAAGCCAGTAAAAAACTACACATACTAGGCACCTGTAGGCAATTGGCACGGCGTCGCGAGTGGTAGGATTGTGATAAGAAGGAGTAAAAATGATGAAACGACTACTTTGGAAGTATTGTCCCGCGAGTTCTTTCAATTAGTATGCTTTGGCTTTATAATTACTGCGATTTCACCGTTTTTGCTCTGGACACAGTCATACAGGTATGTTTCCTTATTAATGGGCAGTTCCTGAACCCTCGTCGAGGGTTATATCGGTCATCTCTGAAACTCATCACGTCTTTTTTTTTTTATTGTTTGCTGGATATGTTTCGATGCTGAGTCAAATAGAATGGGTATGTGAGATGCAGGACTGCTCTCACATGGACAATGATGAAATCATAGTAAACATAGTGAACCAAATTCTACTTGAAAGAAATGGACAGCGTAGAGAGTGTTATCGTTTTTCTCTGTTGTACACTCACTTACTAAACTGTCTCCTGCATCAATCCAACCACCCATTAGGTCGACTCGTCGCGACGTGCCAATTGTCTGTGTCATTTAGAAAATGTCAGCCTTCGTCGAATCGTTATAGTCTGGCCATGTTTCATATCGTTTACTGGTATTTTTCGATACTGATTCGAATGGAATGGGTCTAATAAGTGAAAAACTGTGTCAAGCTGTGCAGTCACACATTGCATTCATGCTGTAGTAGAGGACAATGAGCCAATCCGTAGTAACTTGCTGACAGTTTTCCTCATGCCTCACCTCATGCACTGCCGACGGTCTCACCCCTACCCCTGGCCAGTACAACACGTCATATCGTGCCAATTGCCTAGTATCACCTAGAAATTGTCAATCGAAGTTGCTTTGTCGTAGTAAGGTGATATTTCGAATTGTTTACTGGTATTCTTCGATGCTGAACCGACCGGGATGGATCCCAAAAGTGTTTCACATTGTTGTTTCAATATGAGTTGTCATTTTACGGATTTATTGTTTTGTTCCAGATTCCTTATGAGCTGCTTTTGTTGAAAACAACGCCGTGAGGGTTAACTATCTTCTACCGGTCCGTGTCTCCGTGAAAATTCGGTGAATGAAGAAAGGTGGAAGGCCTTGTAGCTGAGAGTTTACGGCACGCAGTCTTAAATATTCACATTTCAGTTCAAAAGGGGTACCTAGGACGCTGGGTGTGTGTTTGCGCGTCTTTTACCAAGCTGTCTATCGGATATAACGCGACGTCAATGTGGTCGGTAACGCTCAGTACGTTTTTTTCCCCGAAGTGCTAACCGCTAATAGGCTTCATATATTCCAACTTCGAGAAGTAAGTAACCACCAACGTCGTCGGATCGAATGACATTGACGTAAATCGAAGAAGAGATAAGCGTAAAGGCCAACGAAAACCGGCGCGGATGCTTTGATTCGGGCGAAACGATAATTTAGTTTCAAGCTTTTAAGAGGGCTCTCTCCTATCGAGATCGAGATAACATGCCAAACGGCTTATCGGCTCGACGACGGAACAACCTCACGAAACTCAGGTCGCAGCAATTCGAAACCTTGCTCTTCCCTTGTGCGATCTGAGTTGATCATTTTCAAGCGCTCGAATGGCGGCTTAAACGATAAACGGACGAGTTTTCAATTTATTTGGTGCGAAAACGGAACAGCTTCACGAGTGCGTGTAGCTCAACTTGTCAGCCCTGCTGTTATCTCAGGCGGAAGGAACGGCGGTGAGTGTGTGTGTCTACCGAGCTCCTGTGCGTGTGATAACGCGGTTACTGAGTTGGGCGATACTTGCGCTCACTCACGAATGATAGTGGTATCATCCATCCTCACCGAGCACGTCAAAAACCTTATGAGATACGAGGGAGCAGGGAGTATTTGATGCGGTGTCACTGGAAATGAAACTACAAAGTGCATTCACTTGATTACCGAAGTCGACCTGGGTACTGCTGCTATCTGGGTGACCTGGCTCAGCGCTGAAGAGCGTGTAGCTCGCTGATCCGGTTTCTCGCAGGGATGAAGAACGAAAACATGGAGGAAAGACCAGTCCTGGACCTCCCACACGGTCGGCAGTATGGGAGGATATATTGCGGTATGCCACAGGGTTCAGGAAGAAATACGGTCGCGATGGTGAGATGTGTTAAACGGTTCCAGGTTGGTTGTCAGTACGCAGAAGTAAATTCATGCGGCCAACGGGAGAACTCTCTCCCTCCTGCGTCCTAAAAAATAAATCTTCAGCCAGGAAGACGTATTGAGGGTCCTGGTTTGCAATGGTTTTAATGCTAAGATCCTTAACAAGAGAATGGAGCATGCTGGTCCAAGGTCTAGAGAATGAAGGCCAGGAGGAAAGACGTATGAAAACGGTAGTCTGCTACAAGATTCTCGTGAGGGTCAGAAAGACAATAACAAAGCGCTGCCATCGTAGAGAGGCTTGGGGGCTACCTCTTGCACTATGCTACATGATTCCAGGGTGGTTGCCGTAGGCATTCGTCCACTCCTCGTTGCGTTCAGAGGTAACCTGGAGGTGTGCAGCTCAATTTGCCAGGGTAGTGCTCAGCCAGAAGAGGCTGGAGCTTGCTGCTCCAAGGTCTAGAGAATGGAGACCCGGAGGAAAGACCTCTCCTGAACCTCCCAAACAGCTTGGTAGTATGGGATGCTGTACGGAAAAGGCGGCACGCTGTATGCACGCCGCTGGGTGAAGAGGAAAAGGCAGAAGAGCTGCCATTGGAGAGATGCGTAAGGACCACATACAGCATCCCATAGGTTACTCTAGAGCCTACTTCCAACTGCTCGGTTGCCATGCTGTGTCACGTACTACGTAATCGTAGGCATACGCATTTCACTGTGTGCTCCTTTAACGCCCCAAAATGCCAAGGAGAAGAGAATGCACTCCAAGAAAGCATCTTACCATACAGAATCCTTACCTTACAGAACCTTGAAAAGGAGGTTCTGATTAGCTAAGTCTAACAATGATAGCTACAAATGCCCTCCAAAGCTAGGAAGGCCATTCGCGTCCATTGTGGATCAACGTCGTAAGATATCAGTACTTCTTTTACATCTAGTAAGACATGTATCGAACAATTTGGTGCCACTGCTCGAAGCTGGAGAATGTCATGACCAAACTGCACTTTCCACAGTCTCGTATTTACAACTTAGAAGGAAGACAACATTTCAGCGCCTCAGGGAAAAAAGTGAGCTAGAACATTTTCATCACGGGAAAGAGATAAAAACATCACGCCTGTGAGTGGTTCAGGATCCTCTCGACAACCATTGCAGCTAGAATGGTGGCCCACCAGTTAGCTGATATTGACTACACCAATGTTAAATGTTCCACAAGAGGAGGGCTGACAGGGCTGTTTCCTGTACCCTCATGGGAGTTATATTAGTCGAATGTCATGGGAGCTAAGCATCCACTGCTGTTGAGGTACAGAAAGTTGTCATTGTATCAGTCTCTAGGTTGAGTACTGTGCGTGAGTGGGCGGAGGTATGACTATCCCCTACCACCTGGAAGAAGTTTTTAATCTGGTTTCCCACCTGACCTATATACCTGGGTGCTACGTTGTCATAACCTTCTTTACAAACTGAGCGAAACGGTCATAAGCTTGCTGGATGTCATTCGAAGCTGGATGGTTTGGCTGCTCTTCCAATAACCATCGCTCACTGTTACAGAAACTAAAGTTGTGCAGCACGTGCTTTCTTGTTTCCTCCACAATAGAAGAACAAGATGTCCATAATGGAGAGTCTTTCAGAGTAAAGAAAAGGAGTCAGCGCATTCAAGCTGCAGTGTCCTGTAAGGAACTGGCTCGTCCAGTGGTCTCTCTTAAGACTGACTTTTAATGATCTGTAACCGTGTCACTCAGTTTGTGAAGAAGGCGACAAACCATGGCCACAGTTGATATCTCCCTTGAATCTTGTCATCCCAGTATCAGGTCAGAAACAAGAACAAGAGCTCCTACAAGATGGTATGGATTCCCTATGGGCATACCTTGTGGTAACACACGGACAACAGCTCTTCAACCAGAGGAATGGCTAAATGCCCGCCATACCTCCACAGGTTGGGTGCATCCTGAACGAGGTACCCGTGCAAAACTGCTAACTCCATGACTGCTCTTTCAAATGTTCGGCGCACGCCGAATTAGCTGGGTCTTTGACCTCCAAAATGTATGCACTTGCCCTAACGAGATTCACTGGCCTCAACGGCAAAGTCAATGTTTCTCCAAACACCTTCTGTTCTCAAGGTCTTTTGTTTACCTGTGGAAAGCCCACCTCTTTAGTTATTTCCAACTGACAACGGATTTCTCCTTCTTCTGGACTTTCCCCTGTATCCTCCCCCCCTCCTCAATTTACATTCCTCTCCACAACAGACAGCTCCTCCCTAACACATATACCTACGAGTTCTAGCAAGTGTCGGTTGTCTCAGAGTTCTCCCAACACACATTTATCTACTAGCTCTCACGGAATACAGTCGTCTTCCAGTTCTCCCAACAGACACTCGTTTCAACAATAATCGACATCTAATTTGGATTTCTCCTTCCTTCCCCATATAACCAGTTTCACGCTTTCAGAGCCCTCCTTGTTCGCGCTTCTAGACTCAAATCATATCCCGTTCTAGTCCCAAGTACAAGCTACAGTAAAATCCGTCCTCGTGATTCGTTCAAGTCCACCCTGTTCAAAACAACGAGCGTTAAGGATGGTGGTCGGTTGCAGTGACGTAGAATAAAAAAGTAGGTTCAGGATGGAACTGGTCGTACAGCCCTCGGAATCATGGATGCCTTGTCGTCCCAGCAGGCCTCTGGTGCTTACTGAATGTAAATAACTTTTTTTACTGCGACATCAATCATAGCGTGACAAATTGACCCAATTTATGTTAGCTTCTAGGTGTAAATTAGCAGCAAAGAAGACACTTGTATATAAAACTCAAGTCGTAACTCACCACACACGACTCGATCAAATGGACTCATCCAATCTGAAACAAAACCAAAACGATAGTTAATGTGTATTCATGAAACTTCAAAAAGAAATAGTTGAACCAAATGATTAGTTTCGAGGCATCAAATAAACGAGAAAGTGGCTTCCGTTAACTGTAGTGGAATAAATATGGGCGGCCGGCTGAGATATCGGGAGGAGTGAGGTTGTGGTTGATTCAAGAGAGAGGGAACTAGCGCAACTCGTTCAGAAGGAAATGGAAATGTGCAACTCGATTGGCGGACCGCTTCGAACCGGCACCCGATCCTTGGAGTGATTGAAGGAAGTCGAATCCATTCCAACATTAGTTGGCCAGGGCCGACCGGGAGGTCGGCAGAGCTGGATAGGTAGGGGACGCCTCTGTATGGCGAAAGATGCGCCAGAGCGAGGAGAAATCGATTATTCCTCATTGGCCACCGATTGCTCGTCGTCAGATGGCTGCGGACACGCGAATTGAGCAGATCCGCTCGTAAATTTATTAAAGGGCTTCCAATGACGCTGACGTGCGTTCCAATGGGCCAAATGGCACGATAGAACGCCAATGGAAACGGATCACGATTTGGGTGGAGTGAAGAGGCTCGATGGAATTCCAATCCAGTCAAAAGCCGTCGCAGCACGCCAAGCCTTCGTCACTCCAACTTCTCGTGACTCGTGAATCCCGGTGGCTTACTGGAGCGTTGGAACGACCGTGAACGTGGAAACTTCTGGGGTTGGCCGCCTCAATGAGTGACAGATCGTCGACCAGGGATGGTGCTCTTAGAAGGTTGTTTGCCGCAGGCCCAATTAATTGGGATACTCCAAGCTATTCAGGATAATGACCCCCTATCTGTGGGGTTATATTGCTACGATGAACTTCAGCTCTTCATAATTCATTCCAGTGGCCAAAAGGGTAGGCCTCTCATGGGAGGAGCACTGTCTCATGACTGTATCTTTTTACTTTCCTTCCTCTACGAAGTAGAAAGGAAAGTTATGTAATCGGCTGAAAAAATTTTTTGAGTTCTCTTCAGATCTTTACGTTTCAGACCCCCCTGAGTCCGAAAAACACTATTTGGGAAAATGGTCTGTGTGTGTGTGTGTGTGTGTGTGTGTGTCACTAAAGTGTGTCTGTGAACGATTTTTTAGAGAAAACCACCGTATCAAATCAGCTCAAACTTCATATCTCGCCCGCAGGTCACCATGGGACGCCAAAATAAGGGTTTGAACAAAATCCATCGAAAGTTAACTATAGTTATCATAGTGATCAAAACACCAAATATTTTTTTTCTCAAAAACGGCTCTAACGATTTTGATTAAATTGTTTATATTGATAGCTCTCAATAAGGCAATTATACCATAAAATTCCCATTTGTGGGAAAATGACGAGAGCAGCACAATAAATTACCAAAACTTTCGACGAAATCGATTTTAGCGCAGTTTTTAGAGAAAACCGCCGTACCAAATCAGCTGAAACTTGATGTCTAGCCTACAGGTTACCATGGGACGCAATAATGAGGGCATGGGCAAAATCCACCGAAAGTTAACTATAGTCATCACAGTGATCAAAACACCAAATTTTTTTCTCAAAAACAGCTCTAACGATTTTAATTACATTTTTTAGATTGATAGCTCTCAATAAGGCAATGATACTATAAAATTCTCATTCGTGGAAAAATGACGAGAGCAGCACAATAAATTATCAAAATTTTCGACCAAAAGCGTTTTTCGCGCAGTTTTTTCCTTATAAACTCCGCTGGAATTCTTGTAGAATGTTTAAAAAAAATTGGTATTGTAGAGCAACTCAATACCTAAAGGGAGAGTGTTTAAAAACGCTCATGAGGTACATGAAGCTCACTCCAGAAATTCCTGAATTTCAACTACTGTCGTTTCGCTTACTACCAGTTCCAACAGTTATTACCCAATAGCTCTGCAAAAGTAATTACTATCCTTCTTCAAAAAATTTGTGTTTACAGCCTTATTAATTATCTGTGTACCAATTGCTCAATAAAGGTCCTGGAATGAGTACGAGCAGCACAATAAATTCCAGAACTGTAGGCGCTACCGTTTCCTGCAGTTGTGACGTGTTGTTTGACCAATTTCAAAGGCCATGTACATGAGTGGATTGACGTAGAGCTAAGGAAAGTTGTGTGTTGCAACGCACCAGATATTTTTTTAATTATTACCAAGCGGAGTAAATGGTGATAGGTATCTTCATCCATACGCAGATAATTTCACCAGTTCGAAGGTTCTACACCAAGATATTGCAGCTAACTCGCATATTCAGACAAGCGTTTGACCAACTTCCGTTTAGGTTGTTTGTAAGTACAAACAGCTGTTGAAAGCAAGAGAAGTTCCTCATCCATACTTGAAAGGATAACTGTATCGTATTGCAGCAACAACTGGAGGGATGGAATGGCGTGCTCGTGAATCACTTTACAGGAAGAGTCCCCTCGTTTGACCTAACGTCCAGAAAAATTTGATCCATCCCTGTCCACTATACATCAACCAGAATTCTTCCACAGACCCCTTCGTCCAGTGGCTATATTGACAAGGATCCCCAATCATTCCTAACCCTCTCATGTCCTCGCTCCTACCACCCTCCCAGTGCTAATTTAAACTTACGTAACACAAGAGTGAAGGAAAAAACATGTTTATTGAACGAATAACAACGGCACACAGATTATTTTATTTGTTGACGCCTAGTTGGTCGGCGGAGGCCGAATTAGTTGGGATTTTGCGCTCACAACTTCTACACTTGCCCCAAATGGGAAACATGAATTCCACCTATTTATGACACCTCACGCCATTTGTTTGGAGCTGT
This sequence comes from Pachypeltis micranthus, assembly GCA_020466155.1. Lineage (NCBI taxonomy): Eukaryota > Metazoa > Arthropoda > Insecta > Hemiptera > Miridae > Pachypeltis > Pachypeltis micranthus. The sequence continues at coordinate 3,349,061 of CM035779.1, read as the reverse complement.
GGGGAAGTCCGCCTCCTCTTCAGTTATTTCCAAGCAACAATGGATTTCCCCTTTCTGGGCTTTCCAAAATGTTCTCTTTTCACCCCTCAAATTATTTCCTCTACACAACACACAGCTCGTCCAACATACTCATTCGTCTTCCAGTTCTCAGGATAGACACTCGTTTCACAGCTCTCTAGCAACTAATGTGCGTTCCACTCTCCTTCCTCGTACAACCAGTTCACACATTCAGAGTCCCCTTGTTCGCGTGTGAATACTCGAACTCATATCCAATTCGAGTCTTATTATTTGTAACTGTACTCTTCAAATTACAAGTCGTGTTACAGTAAAACCCGTCTCTGTGGTACTTTCACGTCTATCCTAGTGTTGAGGGTCGTTGCAACAACTCAGTTCCCCAAGGAGCTTCACTTGTTTAACTCAGGCTTATGTGGGTGATCCGACTATGCTGGTCATGCTCAGTTGATCCCTCAAATCGAGGCGAACAGTCACCCAATGGTGCGAGCAGGTTCTCCGCAGGGTGCCACTTCGTCACCAGCTCTGCACCAGGAGGGTGGCACAATGACAACCCTCCGTATCGACACAGGTCTGGGTTCAGTGGCCTCAATGACAGTTGACTGACATAACTCTCTCGAAAGAATGAAAAATCCATGATCCAACTGTTCAGGGAAGTTGTAACATCCCATTTTCCCAAGGAGCTTCACCAGTTTAACTTGACCATCAGACACACTCGATATGCAAATAGCGCAACCTGCCTCTAGTCGTACATGTGGACAGCAACCCTCACAGTGCTCAAGAAATTCACCAAGGAAACACTCGGAACTTACTCAACTTGTGTGTTACCTGCCAACACAGCGCGTGATTTCATTGCCCCTAGAGTTCCACATTGAGCAAAACCTACTACCCTGAAGCCACAATATCCAGCGACGAGGTCATGATGGATTCATATTTTCCACCGTCAGATCTGCCTGTATCACACTCCAACGCAATGCGAGGTATTCAGGGTATTGAGACTCTCAGATGATAACTGTCCCATCTTCCATCTAGTTCTGACAAACCACCGATATATCTCCGGGTGGTCCAACCACTCTTCAAGATTTCCTGGATCTTAGTTGAAATTGTAACCAAGGCATCGGCGAATCCCTCGAACCGAGCCATCTCCAACCTAACAGCTTCCCTTGGGACCACACCAGTATACCTGTCAGAGGGCAGGTCTCGGTGCCCTATCATGTAGTGAGAGGCAAACGCCAGACTGGCAAACATAGCCCTAGCTCAAGATTCCATGTAAATTAAGCAGTAGGAGTGTTGATGAAGTACTTGAGCACCTGCTCATGCGCATTAGGCACAGAGCCCTGTCCCCCCAAACCCCTGGAAACCCAGCACAGGGGATGAATGAGTGACAGAAGATGATCCTGCATACGCTATTGATTCTCAGTGAAGCGCTTGCCAATACAGACCCATATGGAAAGAGTAACACGAAGATCGTTGTGGAAGTTCAGTGAGTTGCCAATGAACGCAAAGTTATCCTCCAATCCTCCACATCTTTTCTGATCGATTTATCAAGCTTCACCGTCAGCCCCCACGAGGCAATGCACTCCTGCAGGCTCAAGACATTCACAGACCGATAGACTCAGCCACCTTTACGATGACTCCACAAGGCCGCAAACCTACAAGATCATTGACGTATAACGCTGAAAGCTGTGGGCCCTTACTCCGCACTCAATGTGTGGCACTCACCAAATACTCGTGGCATATTTTACCACTTGACTAGTGACAGAGAAGTCCCACAGTGGGGAGATGTACAGTGGGGGTGCCGTGTTTGGTCAGACGGCCGTCCCTCTTATTTCCAATGAGTCCTTTATGCCCAGGTATCCAGTGGACGTTGACTCTATTCTTGTTTGCTAAGGAGTTTAACCGCATCCTGCGTTTCCGCACTAGTTTTGAGGATGTGCAGTAGTTCTTCAGCGCCTTGCTAGACGCATGACTATCGGTCGTTGATATTTTATTGCTACAGCGGCTTTCGTGCAGTATGATGGCCTCGGCAATGTTAGTGTAAATCTCTGCTAGAAAACTCGTTGGCGTGTGACCCAGGGCAATGTACGTCTCACTCCTACCAGAGACCGTGCTCTAGAGTTTCCGATCCATCTGTGTAAGTGTTGATGAGATTGGAAGGCCGAAACTGACGGCTTTCGCTGTTGTATTCCCTATCAAAGTCATACATGGGCACCCTCCGTGTCAGTTCCTGCGGCACCTTAGCTCTTCCAAGCCTGGTGAGTCTGCACACCTCCTTTATAGCCTCAACAGTAACATAATTGGATTGAAGTCGTCATCGCTTCAAGCCGCTCTGCGCAGTGCAAACCCCCTCGCTGGTATCAACGTTAGCTAAAGCCGGCAGGAAGACGCGATAACAATTAATGCGTTGTAGTTCGAAACAAATTATGCGTAGATCACTCCGTGAGATCATAACTCTCTAAAAGAAGGAAGAAGAACTGCGACTCTTGTCGCCGTTTGGCTGTTTCTTTGAATTGATAAAAGTGGCAGCTAAATGGAATTTCATTAGAGGGCCGAGTGAATATCAACTCAAACTGGACGCCAACCACGCGCTCGCCGTATCATTTATAAACTGAATATCTCGAAGGATAAACAACGCGATTATCCGAAAAGGTCAACGAGGGGAATGACAAGCGACTGCCGTTAAAAGTCGATTCGAAAACCGTCGTCAGGAGCGACGCTGATGAGTTCAAGAGTCTGCGTCAATTCCCTATTAGCTCCTGACACACTCTCACCTTCTTCTGTCTTCATCTAGCTGACCCTGGCCAAATTGCGGGGATGGTTGATGCTACGCCTTATCAAACTCGGCATCCAGAAGGGCTCAATTCACACTGCTGCATAGTGGAAGAGAAGATTTCAGACCTACGACTTCGGCAATGTGTTGAGCGTCAAGTCATTTAAAGACTTACAGGTTTACGATTGAGTCTCCTGGACCTTAGAGGGACCCAACGTGCCATTGTGTGTCTAACCTTTGAGGTATCGACGGCTTTTCATGAGAAACCAAACGCTATAGCAATTTATTCAGACCTAGTTAGAACATTGAATGACAGTGTTAGCCATGTCAACAGATAAGACGGAATAAAGCAAGTTGGTATTGATTCGGGTGAGCTAAACGTGAAGTTAGTTCATTGGTTTTGGCGGACAATATCAACAAAGGAGAGGTCAGTCGTAGTCTCATCCACTTGTCGTTTGTTCTCTGCCTCAGGGTTGCCAGGCGTACCGTGTTTGCGTTGGGGTTCGTCAGCATTCACCACTTTGCCACCATTCTCTAACCCAGCCACACTTGGAATACGCCTCAGCGGTGTATTATGGCTATTAAGCTGACCTCCTCGAGCGAGAACACTGGGCACTGGCCGTCAGCGTGGTCATCCCCAAGAATGAGGTCTAACGAAACGGCCAACTACTGCAGTAGATAAACCTCAATGTGTAATGGTTTGCGGCGGACTGCCGATGGGGGCAGCACTATTGCCGCCACCTGTGCAGTTCGTCGCTGTTTATATCAGCGGAGGAGCTATTACTTTCCGCTACCCGAAGGGAAGGAAAGTATAGTAATCAGACCAAAAAAAAAATTTGGGTTTTCTTCAGATCTTTACGTTTCAAACCCTACTGAGTCTAAATATCTGGTGCGTAGCAACACACAACTTTCCGCCACCCCTTTAAGTTCGAACACCACCTACATAAGCGGGCGCTATATCTTCGTTCAACGCATTTTTACAAGAACATTTATGGAGAACAAAATGTAGAGACTAGTTAGCTGAGAGTACTCCGTAAGTTTGATCGAAATCGTTAGAGCCGTTTTTGAGAAAAAGGAATAGCGATAAATTAATATTCGACAAATCTCCTTTTCTGAGTTAACTTGGCTTATATCTCCGTTCAACATATATATACAGAAATAATTATGGAGAACGAAATGTTGGTATGGGTAACTAGAAGACACTCCATTAGGATTTATCACATCTCGTGAAAAAGTTACCCTGGAATTTACGGAAATGTTCGAAAAAACGTTATTTTCGACACATTTTGATTTTTATCTCTGTTCAATGGACCGTCACAGGAACATTTATTGAGAGGAATATGTAGGTATTAACTATTTGAAAACAATCTGTGAGTTTGGTGAAAATCGCTGAAGCCGTTTGGCCAAAAAGCGTAAAAAACCTATTTTTGCTTCAGGGGCCCATATCTCCGTTCACCGTATTTTCATGGAGATATGTATAGAGAAGAAAAGTTAGGTATTGATCAGTAGAAGATAATTTGAAAGTTTAATCAAAATCGTTAGAGCCGTTTTCGAAAAAAATGCGAAAAACCCTAGTTTTTGGTACATTTTCGTCCCCCACCCCCCCTTCCCATCGGCCGAAATCGTCCATAACCTTATTTTGGTGTCTACAAAGAATAACGAACAAAAAAAAAAAGAACCAGCTCAATCGGATCAGCCGTTCTCCCGCAAATCGAACTACAGACACACACACACACATACACACACACACACACCCACACATACACACGGACCACGCGCCGAAATTAGGTTTTTTAGACTCAGTAGGGTCTGAAACGTAAAGATCTGAAGAAAACCCAAATTTTTTTTTGGGCCGATTACTATACTTTCCTTCCCTTCGGGTAGCGGAAAGTAAAAAACCTAATTTCGGCGCGTGGTCCGTGTGTATGTGTGTGTGTGTCTGTAGTTCGATTTGCGGGAGAACGGCTGATCCGATCGAGCTGGTTCTTTTTTTGTTTTGTTCGTTATTTTTTGTAGACACCAAAATAAGGTTATGGACGATTTCGGCCGATTGGAAGGGGGGGGGGACGATGATGTACCAAAAACTATGGTTTTTCTCATTTTTCTCGAAAACGGCTCTAACGATTTTGATTAAACTTTCGAATTATCTTCTCCTAATCAATACCTAACTTTTCTTCTCTATACATATCTCCATGAAAATGCGGTGAACGGAGATATAGGCCCCTGAAGCAAAAATAGGCAAAACGGCTTCAACAATTTTCACCAAACTCTCAGAATGTTTTCAAATAGTTGATGCCTACATATTCTTTTCAATAAATGTTCCTGTGACGGTCCATTGAACAGAGATAAAAATCAAAATGTGTCGAAAATAACGTTTTTTCGAACATTTCCGTAAATTCCAGGGTAACTTCTTCACCAGATGTGATCAATCTTACAGAGTGCCTTTTAGTCACCCATACCCACATTTCGCTATCCGTAACTCTTTCTGTATATATATGTTGAACGGAGATATAAGTCAAGTTAACTCAGAAAAGGAGATTTGTCGAATATTAATTCATCGGTATTCCAATTTTGTCAAAAACGGCTCTAACAATTTCGATCAAACTTACGGAGTACTCTCAGCTAACTAGTCCCTACATTTTGTTCTCCATAAATGTTCCTGTAAAAATGCGTTGAACGAAGATATACCGCCCGCTTATGTAGGTGGTGTTCGAAATTACGGGGGTGGCGGAAAGTTGTGTGTTGCTACGCACCAGATATTTTAAGCCAGTGATCGAGTATTTGAATTCCCCTTTAGATTGTGTGAAGTAAGGTAAGCGATCAGAGCTTGGTGTTTCATTTTCCCCATTGCCCCTTTATTGTCATTTACTACAATCCGAGCATAGGTTATTTATTTCATTCTACAAAGAGTTCATTTCATTTCATTTCGAATTTTTCCTGATTAAATTCAAGTGGGTCCTATTTGGTTTATAATTTCATTTCCAAGTATTTTCCTGAGAGGCATTATTTTATTTATTTTCATCAAGTGAGGATAATTGAGCGTATTTAATTAGTTCGTTTCTTTTGGGACTGGGCACGACTTTCTCTCGTGTTCTGTTCGCGGTTAATTTGTAGAAGAATTCCCCAAGTACGTCACAAATGTCATAGCTGATTCTCATGTTCTATTTATGGAAATAAATCACGTCATCAGCCTGTACTTTAATACCACTGTTTACTAGTCACAATGGCTCTGATCACGGTTTGTAACAATAAATGATCCTTGATAACTGTCACATCCTCTCGCCACACGTTCAACGAGACGTGCATCCATCGAATCACCACTTTTCAACGACGCATGATACTGCGTTTAAGAACAGCCAATAGTTCACTTCCCCCCTGCCCCATCCTTTATTGTACTGCTGACTATCGCTTCAAGTGATTGATGCAATAAATTCTCTACCTAATGGGGAAACAAGCCAGGCCAATGTGGGAGTCGTGATTGCATGGCTATGTGCGTTGGGGCGCCACATCAATCCTCTGTATCCTCTGACGTCTCCACAAAGAGATGAGGAGAGTAGCCCCCCGCTAGTCCACAGTGTGAAGGGGGACGCCATGGTCCCAGTCCCTTCCGTCGGTTTGCCTCGCTTTACCAAAGGTGATGAACCGGCGGACCACTGCCCTGCTTCTTTCAAAGCACGGGAGGAAGCTGAGGCTGAGGTCGTTGGAAACGTGGCCGAGGACCCCGACGTGAGAAGCGTTCTCCTCATCCTCCTCACAAGATCAGTCGCTGAAATTGCTTCGTCTGAAGAAGTGTAGCCGCGAATTGAAGTCTCCACAGCCTCCACCACTCTATGTGCAATCTTTGCCCGCTGCAGTGACGTGCTGTTGGACCTGCGTACCATCGTGTCTCCCTCAGGTCGATGAACGCCTCCAGCTACCCCCTCCCCCACCACAGGAGGACTATGGCCTATAGCAGCCCACGGTACTACGCTATAGTCCTGCTTGATGCCGGAATGGAATGCCCAGTTGGAGGGCAAGATGCGAAATCGTTTGGTATGCCAGCAGCACAGCCGGGAGGATGTACTGCTGCACGGTGAGCGCCACCAATCAGTCACAATGCGACAGGGTCCCGCACGACTGGGACAAACACACAGCCTGGTAGTCAGAAATTCTCTCCAGGATCCACCTGCACCATTGCCGTTGGTCGGCGAGCACGCCTTTCAAGCACCGTGCTCACTCCTGCCACTTCATTCCTGTACAAAACTCTTCAACGTGAACAATCGAAAGTTCGTAGGGATTGGCTCCAGTCCTTGCAAACTCCTTTCCACGCCATTTCGTCCCACGTAGGTTCATATTCACCATGGAAACTCGCTAACGCTTCTAAAGTTGAACAGAAACTGTACGGTCATCCCAATGACGAAAATCCTGAAAAAATGCCATTTATGCACCGCTCAACAGACTCTACCTGCCTCCGCTCCTTTTCTCTTCCGACCTTTTGGCCAAAAGAAAGCAATAAATGCGCGAACGAGACTTGCAGAGACGTTCGGCCGTCAACATTTACGTCCTCGTGAGCGTAAACTGCCATTTACGAGTAATGAAAAACCAAATATGAGCCGTAAAAATTACTTTCACGCCCTCCTGCCCCAAATATCCCCGTTTTCCGTCGTATACGGCGTTTTATTGGAGACTGTTCCAATGTGCCAACCCCTCAACCTCCCGACAGTACCCCTAACCATAATACATCATCATCAACCAAACAAGAAACTCTTAATATCTCTGAATATTGATACGAGAATTGATTAGCGCAACAAATGCCAACTTTATGAACTCGTTTGAGGATTAAATTGGTTCTCCGAGGCGAATGAAGTGCCACGTCGATTGGGCATGGAGTGTTATGTAAGTAATTCGTCCCCCTTCTGTGAAAGCTGCGACGGTTCTTTGCCGTTTCATGGTCGACCACAGAGGGCTGTTACTCCACCCTCTTATGTGGAGCAGGAAGCGGATAGCAGCAGTGGAGGAGTCAATTCTCAAGAGACAGCGCCTAGTCTTATCCCAATCCACCTTCTGGCAGCTGTGCTGAAGGAGCTGTACCAGAAGATAAGAAGGTGTGCAATCCTTGAAAGGTGGAATTGAGGAATCCACCTCGCCCAGTTCATTCAGGTCGTACCTGCACCGGATTGATAAGACTGCAAGTCCAAACTGCCTGCACTGCAGGGCAATAATGGATGACGCCTAAGGTGGGCAGGCTGGCGGCGCTCGGGGGAAGACGCAGTTGGCCAGATGTAGTCGTTCCGCGTTAATCTGAGGTGGAGGTTACTGATCAACCTGCATCCAGGGCATTCAGTGCCTTTCTTAACCGCTAACCAATCCTGTTGTTCATTCTGTTTGTACAAATGACAGCTGGAGGCGCTTGTAGTTCTGAAATTGATTGCGCTGCTCCTACTTGCCCGCTACTTAGTGACGAGTTCAAAGGTGATCTGAAAGGCTGTCTACGTGATTTTTACTTCCCTTGGCTCTTTAGGTTTTAAGGCCTCAGCTCAAATGGTCTGTGTGTGTGTCTGTGAGCGCGATTGAGAGAAAACGGCTCGTCCGAATCATCTCAAACTTGATATCCATCTTGCGAGTGACTATAGGGCGCCAAAATAAGAATATGAGCACAATCCACCGATAACTAACTATAGTTATCATAGTGACCGGGACACCCAATATTTTTTTTCTCAAAAACGGCTCGAAAGATTTTGAATTAATTTTACATGTGGACAGCCCTTAATGAAGCAACTACACCATAAAATTCCCATTCGTGAGAAAATGACAAAAGCAGCACAATAAATTACCAAACTTAGCCTAATTTTTAACATCATAAACTCCGCTCAAATTATTCTAGGTTCTTCAAAAACATTCAGGCGGTACTTCGACCCAGTTACTATACAATGAGTCTTTAATACCGCTCATAAAATACGCAGGGGCTACTCCATAAATTCCGGAATTTCACTCAGTAGCGTTTTTAAATATTTATACCCGATAACTGAAAAAGTGATTATTGTCCTCTGCAAAAAAAATTGTATTTACATCCTCGTTGATTCTCTCCGTACCAATTGTTCAATGGTTGTTTGGGAATCAGTACGAGCAGCACAATAAATTTCGGAACTATAATTTCGACCGCTTTCTACCGTCGTGAAGTGATGATCGACCCAATCCAAATGAACTGGATTGATGGAAAGCTTAGGTACGTGATGCGGCAGTTTTGTAACAGAGTTTTGACTTTTTCGTACTTAATAGTTGTACCCAAGCCTGCCAGCTGCTTTTACTTGTTTCTTATTATGAAACCCACCCCGCAACGATGATGTTTAGTTGTAAGTAACCTCTGTCATCCGGATCAACGCCGTATAGCTCAATTTGAGGTTTAGAGGTGCAGCTAAAAGCAGGATGCGGTACTGTCACCGAATCTAGTGTACCCCCCCCCCCCCCCGATCACTGATAAAAATGACGTTCTGCCAATGGATTCGGACATGAGTATAAGTATTGCTCACAATTAACGCCCACGTAATAATGTTAATTACAAACTGGTACTACCTTTTGGGGATTTGACACAACCGGCCAATTCATTCTGCGCTCTGGTACATTTTGGGTGGCTAACTTCGACATTATCGCGGTTTTTTCTAATAAACTCCTATGAAATGTTGCTAGTATCTTCAAAATAATTGGTGTGGTAGTCCAAGCAAATACCTATACGGCCGGCGTTTAAAAAAGCTCATAAAATATACAGGGACCACTCCAGAAATTCCGGAATTTCAACCACCGTCGTTTCGCTTACTACCATTTCAAAAAGCTTTAACTAGATAACTCTATATTCTCTAGGTTTATATCCTCGTTCATTCTTTGTTCACCAGCTCAATAATAGCGGGGGCCTGAGGACGAGCAGCACAATAAATTCGGCACTACCGCTTTTTGTGGGGTGAAAAATGAATTGAGTTAGTATAATAAGCCACGATTTGACGTAGAGCTAAGGAATGTCATGTGATGCTGTGCACGTGATGTTTTCATGGATTATAACATGGGGGGCAAGATAAGTGATCAAATGTGGTATTTTATTTGTATATGACGAGTAAATGTGTCTCATTTAGTCAATAAATAAATGAGACGTCAAAATTGGGTCTTTAGACGACTGCAAGACTTTCCTTTCTACTGCCTAGAGCCAAGGATAGTAAGAATTGAGTGGAATGGTTAATGAGTGTGGTCCTGGAACCTTCGTCCTTCAAAACACTGACCTTGAGTCGTCCTTATCACTTTATCACGTGGTATCTACGCGAAGGTAATAGCGTAACGGGGGGTAGATGACTAAGGTTGTTCTAGACACTGACCTGTAATGGACATCCAAGGGTAGCGAGGGATGTCCGGCATCGGCTGTCCGGTAGCGGCAGAAGCGACTTGAGTCGTACAGGAACTGAGCGGATCCGCCGAAGCGGCGGCCGCCTGATGGTAAAATTGAGCGGCGGCCGCCATGGACGCTGAAGCCGCCGATACGGAAGCGGAAGTCGAATTCTGATGATGGAGCGAGTAGTTGACCATCGACTCCGGGGTCGGAACGTTTCCCGTGTAGCGGCAGGATTTGTCGGCTCCCGTCGCGGCGTCGACGACGGCGGCGGCCAAAGCCGAGCTCGGACTTCCGAAAGCTCCCATAGCGGCGGGAGTCGCTCCGGCGAATGCGGCGAGACCGGCGGCCGCTTGTTGACCGTGATGGTGATGAGCGACGTACGGGTACATTCTAGAAGCGGACGAGACGAGCGACGGAGGCGGAGAATTTGACGACGACGACGAATTATTCGTGGCCGAACTGCTGTAGTTAACTGCCGAACTGTCACTCGCGCTACTCGTGATCACCGGATTCAACAGCTGGTGGTGGTACTGCTGGTGATACTTCGGGAGCATACTATCAATGATAAACTTGCTCATCGCTTACACCATTTCTCAGAACTGACTGCCCGAAGTAAACAAAACTCAAAACTCGGATTTTTACTTTTTTTTTTTTTTTTCGTCGCGACCCAAAACAAAAACGACGGAAACCCCGAAAATAGGAGGAGGGGATGAAAACGCGGGAACGAAACGCGAAGCGCGCCAAAAAATGGGCGAAAAAAACATATAAATGAAAAACCGAAAACAAAAAAAAAAAAACGATCACGAGAAAACGGTTAATGCGGGGTTGGAAAAAAAGGGGGTGCGTGGTGGCACTGGGAATCCTTTATGGCCCTTGAGTAGTGTAAGAGAGCCGATGGTTCTATGGGTGAAGCGTTTGGCAGTAGACCTCGCCGCCCCCCTCCTCTTCGTCCCGCCGCTCGCCCGCCTCGGCTACCGCCACGAACCTTCCTCCCCTAACCCACCCATCCACCCCTTCTCTAGAGCCCCCGGGGGCGCCGGCACTTGGACCAATCGCCGTCCTCCGATCCCCCCACTCTCGACCAATCGTCGGCGCCCTTCCCGCCCCTCCGGCCCGACCGCGAAAAGCGTTCGCCTTCGATTCTACCGCCATCTACCGCTCGCCGCTTCAACGAAAACATTTTCTCTCCCGAAAAACCTCCTCACCCTCCCCACCACAACCAACCGCGATTTCGTCGACGGGCCGCCGTCGACTCCCCCACCTCCCCATGCCACACCACCTCATCATACCCCACCACCATTCCTTAGGCCGCTCGCGACTCCGCGATCCCCTCCACCCCCTCTCGCTCCCTCACCCCCTCGCCCTATCGACGTCGCTATTCTCATCCCATCATCGCTCCTCCGCCTCACCCCTTTACCATCGTTACCCCCATATTAATCAATATATGAGGTAAACGCGCGCCTTAGAGGTGAGAGAGCGCGGTCTGTTGAAGAAGCCGTGCCACGGGGCAGTTACAGTCGCCTTGGACGAGGGTGATAAACTGACAATATCCCACACAATGCCCCCACTCCCCCATAACCATGAGGCCACACTTCACACATCTCGATTAACGTCAGTTCTAGTCAATTGCCCTAACTGTAGGTAGACCACAGGGCCACAGCACTCTCCATCCTGCTGGCAGTCCCGATAGTCTCCCCTCCTGCATCTGCTCAAGTCCCAAGGCTTTGGTTCCATCGTCTACGTTGAAGACGTTGTACTACAAATTGAGGCCGACGTACCTAGAACACCAAAACTGCTGGTTCAACAGGCTACGAGCTTGGGCAGGGGCCCCATTAACTGCCTCTCCGTTTCAGCTGACTCAGGTCGACAATAGCCATTACTTTCTGCACGATAGAGGTATCACCAAGCACCAGGATAAAAATAACACTCATTGCCGTCCGACATGTTGCCTTCCAGCGAGGCTAGTGCTCTGCAGTAATAGAACATGCGCGGTCACTGGTTGGACCACACCAGAACAGGGGTGGTATAGAGCTCCCTACAGTAATTAATGTGGCTGCAGTATGGTGAGTGACTCTGTCGCAGTGGGATCGTCAGCGATCTAGAATGCTCCAAAGGGACGCCCAACTGGCAAGTCTATCCGCATACGGCGCCACATGCCACATGGTGTTGCAGGTACTAGCACAGGCCACCCTTGGACCACTTACATGATACAGCAGTTTTAAGGTAACACATCAAGACAGGGCACACCACAAACGCTGGTTTCAAAGCTCATGCAGCAACAAACAGATGCAGGGAAAGTATCAATTGGTTAGGAATGGCTGATGAACGAGTGCCAAGCCCAATATGGCACAGGCACCACTGCCCTGAATATTTCTACGATAGCCCATGAGCAACGGTAAGTGGTACCCGCTTTTTCCAGTGACATAGCTGCTACTGGGACATGGGGGCTTCAAACCACAGGCTGCATTTCTTCAGACGCCAGATGTTTGACACCTGCCCTTACAGTGAGTCATCTTGGATTGCGCTTCATACATGAAATCGCATCCTGGGAAGAGCTGCTGCAAGCCCACTAGTACCCAGACACTGGAAGCAAGGGTGCCAAACTGTCCAGGCAACCCAACGAGCATTAGATTGCTAAATTGACTAACACACCTCGGGCCTTAAGCTTGTCACCTGACCAATGTGCGCACTGGAATGTGTTGGGAGAGGGTGGCGGTCCACCAGTTGAGATACAAACAGCATGCTCCCTATCTTCTGCCATGATTCAGTGAGAGTTGCCACTTTGACGTCAGTCTCTGCACTCCAAAAGACTCGTGCTTTCAAGCTCCTGCTTCTGTACGCTACATCAATACTTTCAGAAATCGCTACTGACTAGCTAAGGCAAGACACAAGAACTATTGTATTTGTTGGAGGCTTTTGAGAAAAATTGACTATTATTGGTTACTGGGATGAGTGTTTCCAATTTTATGTCGATATCACACTACTTCGCTCTTCAGCCGCCTGCAGAGACGTTCCTCACCCTGCAGAAAATGTAGTTAGTCCTGGTGACGACTGTCCTATTCATTCGTGTAGAGACCAGGGGGCGGTACGATGTGATGGTGGATATGAAGTTATGGTTTGGTTTCTACATTTGGCAAGCAGCAGATAAAGCTGCCGCAGTTACAATGGGTTCTTTCGTTCAGATGGCCAACACAAAAGGGCCGAGGGCAAGGTTAAGAGCGTTGTACTCTCAATCCTGCAGTATGGAGTGGAGCTGTCGGATGATATACTGAGCATTACTTACCAGCATTACTGAGCCATACTTAAAGAGGATGGCAGTGGGGCAGAGGTGGTGAGCACCACACGAGTTCTCAGAAGGTAACAAATCCACCTTCAGGCAGCTGAGCAGAAAGATCTGGCGGCAACCAGAGTAGGGCTAGAAGAAGGGAAGGAGGACTGCTGTGACAGATGAGAAGTGGGCAAGACGATTTGGACACAACCCAAACGGGTGGTATTTGGTGCTTGGCCCAGGTGGCGCATTGAGATTGATTTCTACCTTACTTAGTTGCTTTAACAATAGGACAGCATTTAGGGAGCGCCAACGCTATCTTCAAGTCCAAATTGCCTGCACTATGTCGAGTTCTCACCATCAACACCTCTCAGTTGGAAGAAAAGAGTTGAGAGCCCCATCAAGGGGGCAGCCAAAATACACAAATTGGTAAGACTGCAAGCTGCCTACACTGCACAGCAATGGTGGACAGGCAGCTTCTCACGCCAAATGTGGACAGGCTGGCTGTGCATCGTGGAGGATGCATCATGCTTCATGACTCGTCGGCATCATGTTGAACCCCGATGAAACGTGCCTTGCTCCATGCTGCCAGAAGAGCATGGAGCTTGCTGATTCATGGCCAGTGTCTCGCAGGGATGAAAGACCGCTCCTGAGCCTCCAAAACTCACCCTCGCGCAATACATTTTGCATATAACTTTAAAGACTCGAAAAGGTTCGTGTACATCTCGACACGGCTGTCGGTGGTGATATCAGTCGTTCTCTCCTCATGTCCCAAAGTTGTGCAGAGCAGGAAGTCAGTAATAAACTACTGAAGGAGTTACATCAGCAGCGTTCTTAAAAACAGGTGGAGGTTTTAGGGCACAAACGAGTTTTGAATTCACACAGTTGCTTCTCTAAAAGCCGTTAACTCGATCTTTACTTCTAACCAACAGCTATATAAACATTTACGACTCCCCAATTCCCGACCTCTCTCCCTCACTTGCCAACGCTCTCTCTTTCTCTCTCCCTTTAGTGCCTCTCACATCCAGCCCGTCAGTTAACATCAACAGCTTCAATGATTAACATGAATACTTTCGGCTTTCATCTTACCGTAAACTCGAGAAAATACTGATATTTTAACATGTTGATTCCTCCTTAATTTACACTTACACGCCTTTTCAAAACAGTAAACTTAACAGATGAGAACATTTCCGACGCCTGCTACGGTGATGCAGAGTATAAGCAAAGAGGACTCGTCATCACACTTACGTCCGCCATCCTGAAATGATAGCAGCTGAGGTTTTCTCTTATTCGGGGCGAGCATCGTGGCTGGAAGTCCTTTTCAGCCCATTATTTCTTGCAAGAGTCTCCTTTGATGTCTACCCGTGGAAAAGTTGTACCAAAGACCCAAAATCGATATCTTGCAAGTCTCTCGGACTGCCAATACCGAGAGGTGTCGACGACGCCAATGCACGCGTTTTTGTTCATTTGGCAGTGTCTCGTGATGATTCACATTATCAGCCTTAGGGCCTTTCCATCGTCAGAAGGCTTCTTCTTATTTCGGGGTGTTGATCCAGAGATAACGAGTTTCGAATGCCTCACTCCTGCAGGGTTACAATTTGATGCACGCTCCTGCCCTTTGCCAATCTGATGCCCCTTCTGCACGCTGCCCTTTTGACTAGTGACGGGAATTCCCCACAATGAGGACGCCCCGCCAGGTGGTCTACCCCCGCATGACCAGTGATAAAGTAGACGTTAACTCCATTAGAATTTGCTAATGAGTGGTCGGAAGTGTGGACGTCGTGCACTAGTCCTTCAGTGGCTTACGAAAATGTCTGCATAAAAAATCGTCAGGGCCCAGAGCAACATACGTCCCACGGCGACCCATGCCCCAAAGCTAGTGCCAAACCCTTCTCTCCGTTATTGTTTTCTTTTTAGTACTTTGCATCCATAGATTAGTCCCTCCAATACAGTAGAGCTAACGAGCCACCACAGGCAGAGCCCCCTATACTTGTGGAAGGCTACAATATGATGGGAACTCGTACATGGGCACCATGCCAAGCTCTGTAAAGGTTTCCTCGTTCCAGAATATAGCCAGGGATTAGTTATTCCATGCTGGTAATCATGAACGTTTCCTGTTCCCTGTTACGTAAGCCTCCTTCTGGTTACACGTTTTATTTCCGGACGAACTCCCACTTGGGCACTATTGTGTCAGTGAGCATTCCACTTATCCACACCCCAGAGCTCGTGCCCTCCAGTATCGCTATCCATCTGTGCAGATGGTTTTGTTTTAAAGGTAGATGCTGGAGATATTCCCACTGCAATCACAAACGGGCCTATTGTAAGGGCTTCCATGAGTCCCAGCTCATGGCCCACCTGCTCCAACCCCAGACCCTAAGGCACTGGGCTGCCTCAGTGTGACGTCTGTTTTCTTATTTAATGACTGTTTTTAAACCCTCGATGAGCATTATATCAGTCAGACGTCCCCGCACACAGCGAAGGACATCTGCTAGTTCTGCACTCACCACGTCTTCTGGCTGTAGAAAGGGCTTCCCCAACACATGACAGCCCGATGCCACGACACATGCTCTGACATCTCCTGCCCCACCTCACTGAACCTGCATACGTGTACCTCACACTTGCCAATATTTGCAACGTAGTTCCCACATACCCCTCCTCCCCAGGCTGAGCACCTTCTTGCCTTCGCTCTGGAGAGTTGGATCACGAATTTTGACTGTCTAAGGCCGGACGCCCCTTGCCAATAGGCAGCCCTGCACCTATCCTCCCATTCGCCAACCCCTCTAAATAGGTGGCTCATGGTGGTCACAACAAAAGGCTCAGGACTGACAGCGGTTTAAGCCGATAATTTCTTCCCAACCTACACGTTGATACCATTGATCATTGATTGATACCAAAATCGACGACTCTCGCTGTGCCATAGGGTGTTAGGGGACATAAATCCAGATGCGCCGCAGAGCCCTGAGTAGCGGGTCGAGGCTTGGGGGACCTCTGCCCCAGCTCACTGGGGTCCTTCCAAACCCCAGCAAGGCCACCAAGCCTAGACTATCTTCTCCTGGGATGAGGAAAAGCCATCAAAAGATGGGGCAGGCCTGCAACCATTCTAGCCTTAAGAGTGTTTGACCCAAACATGGTACCACGGGAATGTACAGCCTGCAGCCTTGCGCTAGTGTATTATGGGTTAAATCCATGCTGCATTATGGGTTGGCTGCCTCTGCAGGGCAATGTGTGTAGAACGGAGCAATGCAACTCCTACGCAGGGCAAGGCCTGACAATACTGAAAAATTTGCTCACTCTGCAGACATAGTGGTGGTTGTGGAGTTGCTGGAGGGCATCTCATCCCTTCCTTCATTTTTAAACTGTGGGGTCTGAGGGAGGTAGAGGCCACCCAGTCGGAACTCCTACAGACATCCCCAGAATTGCAACTGTCTCACAGGTTGGTTGCACGTTATGTTGTGCTGAGCTCTGTGAAGGTTTCCAGGCTCGTAAATAGCAGAGTACTTATCAATCGCCTGTGACACTTTAGCTATTCCAGCCTGATGAGTCTGCAAGCCTCTAACTTGACCAATATATCAAGGAGAAGAAGATCGAACATTTTTCCCGCTGTACTGGTGGGTGAGGTTTTCATCCCCCCTGCTATTAGTCAGCACACCAGCCTTTGTACTTTGGCCAGGCTGCTACAATGCTCTCCAATGGCAGCTCTGTGCCGCCATCGAATGTCCACGCTTTGGCGGCCACAGGCTTCTTTTTGAAAAGCACGTCAAGTATTTAGGAGTGAATATAGGTGAGAGGTGGGGTTTCAACCAACACCTCCAGTCCCTTAAAGGCACTACCATTGCAAGGTTTGCCTCACTGCGTGCCATTACTAAGGCCACTTGGGGTGTGTGTTACCACGACACCATCCTCATGTATAAGGCCATCTATTTAGGCGTGATTGGCTACTGCCCCGTTGTCTGGGGTAGCAAACTAACAGTCAATCAAAAGAGAGTATTGGCCCAATCCCAGAGAGCTGCGCTCCTGTGGATCACCAAGGCCTACAAGACTGTATCAACGGAAGCACTCCAGGTGATCACTGGTCAGTTACCAGTTGATTTGGCTGTTGAGTGCATGATTGACAAGTGGAGAGTGAAACGGGAGCTTCCCCCGCTTTGGGCTGAACTCCGTGCGGATCTCACCACAGAACAGAAACTTGCCGCCATCGATGAATGGGCTCTAGAGAAATGGCAAGCGAGATGGGAATCCTCGTCAAAGGGACGTGATACGTATGAGTTCTTCCCCAACATCCGTGAACGTCTTTCTAGAAAATGGGTTGAGCCAGACCACTGGACGAGCCAGTTCCTCACGGACATGGTGACTTCAATGCGCGGCTCCATTTCTTTCTCTCTGAAAGACTCTCCATTATGCACGTCTTGTGCCTCCAGTGCGGAGGAAACAAGAAACCACGTGCTGCTCCGCTGTAGTGTCTACAACAGTGAGCGACGGTTGTTGGGAGAGCAAACGAACTTAGCAGCTTTGATCTGCTACAAACGAAGCCTATAACCATTTTGCAAAGTTCGCAAAGAAGGTAATGGCTAAGAAACGTGGTTATAGTTGATCAGTCTCTTTGAAACTTGCCACCCAAGTAAACAGTAAGATCAGGTAGGGAACCAGATTAAGAACTACTCCCAGATGGTACGGGATTCCTCAGGTGGTCACCTCCGCGCGGTAACACACGGGCAACAGCTCTCTACGGTGAGACTGGCTAACGACCAAATACCTGCCGTACCTCCACAGGTCTGAGTTCGGTGGATGCTGCAGGGGCCGGCCTCTTGCATATTAGCGAAACCGCAACTTCTATGACTGATATAATCCTCGTCGAGGATTTAGGTACAGTCATCATATAAAGAAACAGATCTGGTATGAGATGATTGGTCTCACAATGGCCATTCTGGGCTTGATGCCCCATGCCCTCCCACACATTGCCCCAGGGGGCGTATATCGGATGTGCTCTTTCCAGCTTAGTTTGTGATCCAGAATCACACCCTGATACTTGACCTGCTCACTGTGCTGAACTGCTTTGCCCGTAACTTGCTGCGATCTCGGAGTTTGTTGGAAATGCCACTAAGATCGTTTTTTGAGTTGACGGAGAGCCCCATCTCCCCGCACTACGAGCACGCCACCTGTAGAGTGGCCTCCTCCATTAGGTCGGATATTACACTCAGAGATAGGACCTCTCACAGTCCTTGTCCTAGTTGAACAGTTTTCTCCCACGAACAACCAGGTATAAAATCAATAAGTGCCTTTATTTACACCATTATCTTGCAGCCCCAATGCAGGTCAATTGGTGAGATGCGTGTGCTCTGCCTTTTAGTTGTTTATGAAATGTCGTCTATTGTTACTCTCGTTACTGTTCCCGTACTGTTACGTTCACTCCAGGGCTGAGAAACAAGTACTGGTTGTTACTTCAAGCGCAGGGTGTCTGCTAATTTGAAGCGTACTGCACATGACAGTTCTTGTGGTCTCCACAACTCCTCTGGCATACATATAATACGGATAACCACGTTCATTCCCTACACTCCAGTTATCAGTGTCACCATCTAAAAATATTGTATGAAAGGTAACCTCTTCATGAGTAAAGGGAGTTGAGTAGTGTGAAATTAGAATCAATAAAGCTGGCACCCAACAGAACTTGCCGACTTCCTAGACAATATTGTAAAGCGCCCGATCTTTATTGCCAAGCCTGCAGAGTAACTAAGGAGTAATTGCAGGCCTTTAAGAGCCTGCAAATAGTGATTGCGAGTTGACTGTCTTTGTCGCAGGCAGGTAGGTGATAGACGCATTCTATCCGCCGATTTGACGTTTGAGGCTCAACGTCGCGACTCCCCGGTGTACAAAGCCATTTCCCTCCGCAGCCCTTCCACCACCGCCGACTGTACTAACCGTTCGAGAAACATCCTCCAAATTTATATTGATTTCCTTCCCCTTAGACCCGGGGGCTTTGCACCCCACTTAACCCTCCATATTTCCTGATGAGAGAGTCGGCTCGCCCTCCTACAACTACAACTACATTACAACAGACTGAATCGTCGGACTGAGATTTTCACTGAACTCCCGGCAAAACTCGGGGCTCGGATGCTGCAAATGGTGATGCACAGGCGGTTTTGGGGGGAATATCAAGGCCTCCATCACGAATGTACGAGGTGTGGATGTTAAATAACCGAACTCATCCTGTTGCCAATGTGTTGCACTCACGCGACGAAAACTGTGAGTCTGATTTTGTCTCGTGACACTTCCCCCACTGTGGGACACATTAGACGAGCCAGCAAGTCGCTCAGTTCGACTGTAGCAGTTCTATGAATCAGTCTACGCGCCAGTGAGTCGCTGGATAAATTTGGAACTCAGAAGGGTTCAGTTTCTTGGTAAACTTGGGCAATCGTTAAACCGAAACTTATGCGATGTTGGAAGAAGTGCACGGGAAGGAATGCTCATTGCGCACAAGTTTTTGAGTGATTCAAACAGTTGACAGCCAACTGTCAACACACTTTGGCGGCCACATGCTCCTTCTGGAAAACACAGGTTACTTAGGAATGAATACAGGTGAGAGGTGGGGCAGTCAACACCTCCAAGGCCTCAAAGGATCTGTCGATGGGTTTGCCTCACTGGGACTTGGGGTGTGCGGCAGTACCCTTATGTACGAGGCCGTCCATCTAGGCATGATTGACTACTGCCCTGCTGCCTGGGGTAGCAAACTCAGTCAATCAAAAGCTGCGCTCCTGTAGAGCACCAAGGCCTATATGATTGCATCGACAGAAGCACTCATGGTGATCACTGGTCACTTACCAGTTGACTTGGCTGTTAAGTGGATGGTCGACAGGTGGAGAGGGAAGCGGCAGCTTCCCCGATTTCACGCTGATGACAATCGCTCCTATTTCACATTATGACTTTGCAGGATGAGCTCAGTCCCGTACACTGTCTGTTTAACTGGAGATAATAGTCAGGCTGTCGATGGGGGTCTCCCAGTCATTGGTCAGATTGTGGACTGCTGGATTGTGCCTGGCGAGTAATCAGATGAAAGATCCGCGACTGGCAAGAACCCCCCCTCCTAGGCATGCAACCCATTTTCGCCAGTTTTACAAGAGTTTGAATTTCCAAGCGGAAATTTGACTGAGCGGGAGAGAAGCACGGGTAACCATTCATTTCTTTATTACCGAAATATGTCGTGCCCACACTTGTTAGTGGAAAATTAAGGAGGAAGCTTACGCCAGGAAGGGTTTACAGGTTGACTAACACGTCACAACCGTGTTGCCTCCTCCACTGCCTATCTCGTGACTTACTTTCGTCTGCAACTGCTGAAGTCGAAGTTTGATGAAGTTGCTATCGTTCTGTAGGCCTGATGAGCTAGATCTCATTCCCTTCCGTTGTCACCGCAGGTTCCCCAATCGTGTCTGTAACAAATCATAGCCTCATTTCGCCTCATTTTCGGCGGAATTCCCGTCACAGTGGATCTTGGCAGAATCCATGAGTGGTAGCTGCTGTAGACGACCGTGTGCGTAAAAATGCGTCGGCAATACTTGATACAGCCCCCAATTGACCTGACCCGTTACGTGTCAGCGACTGGCTTCCCGGTGCTGGACGACTTTGCGAGGAGCGTCCTAACTTAATCAAGATCCGAACGGGTACCATCTCCCCCTCAGTATTGCACCCACCTTCGACTCCTCTTAGCCTCATTGCACTCACTTTTAAGGTGAATAGAGGCGGAGGCTAGTCGGCACCTCTGAGGAAAGTGTTAGGCGGCCTAACACCCTGAGAGGTCCTCCCCTCAGACATTGTTAGAACGCCGAGGCATACCAGAAGGCCGCTAAGCGGGAGACTGCTTAGCAACTGGTAGCACAGGCTGCTAGAGCCCCGCTGATCCCCCGATGAGAGGGCCCACTGGCAGATTGGGGAAGGACTCGTGCTGGTCTGGTTCACTAAGTGCAGGAGGGTGGGCTCCTGAAGCCCTTAGGCCAAGGAGTTGCTTTCCCTCGTCTACGACGTGGGGACGGGTTAACAGCTCTCAGGCTGACACAATTCGGACCGAAAGGTCGACAGTAGAATTTCTCAGACTTGATACAGCCGTCCTATGAGCAGACGAATTCACAGTCTGAGATGTCAATGTGCGGTGTACTCAGCAAGTGACTGCACTTTGCGTTGATACAGTGAGAGGAATCGATGCTGGGCCACCCAAACATTTCTTGGCAAGACTCTTTCGCTACCAACTTTAGCACTACGAAAGAAACTGCCAACTTGATTTTATCGAGATTAACAGCATTTAAGTACACAGGACCTATCTGAACCCAAAAAACACAGACTGGCCTCTAGATAGATGCACCTCTTCACCTAGTTTGGAAGGAGTCAGGTGAGACGTACGGACTGCTGCTGAGGTGGAGCAGACAACAGTCATAAGTACCCCAGCAATAAAGGAAGTCTGTGGCGAGCCGCGAGTAGAAAACCCGGGAGTCAAATAGGGACTTTCCATGGTGGAACAAGAACCTAGGCAGACTCTGGGCTTGACGAGGAGGCTCTGTAGTATAGCAAAGAAGGCTGGTGATTGGGATTTCTATAGAACGTCCCTCACAGAGTATAATAAGGCCCTGAGGAGAGATAATTTCCGATTATCCTGGCAGGGCTTCTGTGAAGGCTTAGAGAACTTGTCCACCACGGCTATCCTTGCGACTACGTGCAGAAGGTTCTCGCTAAGGCCTTGTACAAAAAGTAGGACACTGTAGGAACTGATGGCGGTTCAATTTCCAGTGTCTCCCAGCATGTAGTCCCCACCGAGCAACCCTCAGCAACTGGACGATGAGAGATACACTTGTCAGAAACGTGAAAAGGAAGGGTTGCTGAGTGCTGGGGGCAGACGACGTTGCTCCTGAGATGCTACAACGTGGCCAGGTTTTCAGGGCAATTTTTTTATTGAGATACATACCCACAATGTGGTGGAAGTCAAAGGTGGTCTTCATACCGAAGCCCAGGCGAAGGCCTCCCACCCCACCAGTCTCACGCCATAGGGAAGATAGTGGGTCTCAACATAGAAAACAACCATCTTCCTCATACACCCATCTACACCGTTTCATTAAAAACCCCCAAAAGGAACGCAGGAACGAGGAACGAAGTTATGTATTGTCGCTTTCTAATTCGAGCTTGCGACAAACCGCTACTCATTTACGTACTTTTCGATGTTGGATAACAGGAAAGGATGAAATCCCTCAGGTTAAAGACGAATTATGACGACTTCAAGCGCTCAGCCCGGCTAATGCCTAAATAGGCGCTGACAACAAGTCTTCAAACTTTTCACAATCCTAAGCTCCATGAAGTTGATATTTATGTAATAGGCTGAGAGAAAAAAGTATTTTTTTGACTTCTCTTCAGGTCGTAACCCTTAATAGTAACTGTAGTTATTGCTACCTGAAGCCAAGTGAAGGGGTCACAATGTTCAAAACACCAAATTTTAGTTCTCCACAGCCTGTGATTTAAATTAAACTTTTTGTAAGAACACGATAGTTCCATCGAATCATCATTCGTCGGAAGATCATAACAACAGCACAATAAATTAATCCAACTCTTGACGAAACTCAATTTTAGAGCAGTTCGTGGTTCATTCTGAATAATACACGTGTTTTCGGATAGGATAATTTTATTACACCCCCCCTCCCATTACCATATTAGACACTATAGGTCTCAAGGCATGAAGATTCCAAATCTACTACGTCCGTCCGCCGTCGAGGCCAAACGCGCCCAGCTATCGTAAAGCACTCCAAATTAGTATTTTTGAGCTTGGATTTTGATGAGAATGTCTCGAGTCTTTCAAACGACTTCCCCTTCTATTTGAAATGGAACCTGAGGTTGGACAGGGGTCAAAGTATCCACGTGACCGACTCTTGCTTGCCTTCTTGGAAGGCACGGTACGGTAAAGAACGTGAATGGTAGGTTGTGCTTTAAGCATTGCCCGTGGCGTTGGAGAGGGTACCTAGCCTCGCAGCCTTTACCCCTCTCCAGCCACCACCAATCATCTCTTTAGGGGGGATTTCCAGTGAAACCATGGCCCCCACGAGGCCAATACCATGGCTTCACAGCCGACAGCGCCAAGCGCTAGAGGCTCCACGCTGCTGGCCACGGGCTGAAGCCCCCATGGTACCCATTCTATATGGCTGCACCTTGAGCAGACTAAGGACCTGAATGGGTGGCAGGCCCCGATGTCGGAATTGCCACGAGGCGTTCTACCGGCACCTACGCTTTATCTCCATGAAGGTACAGGGATTGGACTTGCCCCAGCACCAGCCATGGAGAAGGGTGTCAAGACGTCAGTCAGTTTGATCGTAATCTGGCGAGGACCTACCTATGTGGTTTGGTCCTTGGATGCAGCTTTGGGCAAAAAATCAACTCTCCGCCGTGGCCAGTAGTACCACACCTGATCATTGACCGCATACTTGAGCTCAACAGTGTGCACGTTGTACAGAGCAACTTCCGCCGAGGACACGTCCTCTAACTCGTCTTACAGCCCCTTGGAGGGCTTTATCTCCTGGGCTGGGACCAGGCAACGTACCATCGGGTAACGTCAGCTCTCGCCTACGAGTCAAGCGAGCTGCACTAAATCCAGTTGCACTGACTAAAATGCCAAAAGTATCAAAGGTGAGTGATCTTCCCATAGATTCTGTTTCCGTTAACAGCCTTTGATAACATGTCAACCAATGCCTGGTTGAAACGCTCAACTTGTCCATCCCTTTGAGGTCCCATTGGAGTCTTGTCCTCATCACAGCTTGGAACACTTCTGCATCAAGAGTACAGACCCGGTCAGAACGAATTTTTCGTGAAACCACCACTTCCACTGGCGACAGTACTTGCGCAAGGATCAGGCACAGAATACACTGGTGGCCACTGGGCTATTCAGAATATGTTGGTCAAAAAGACGTGTGCTAGAACGCTTCAAGGTCAAAATTGGCATCTGGAAGCACTTTTTTCATGCCTGGAGGGGTATAGAGATGAGGGGGTTGCTTGTCCTTGCCAGCACAGTCTGTGACGACACAAACTGTAAGTGGAGGGTAACTGCCATTTAACTGTCCCTCCCTCCCATCAATACCGACGCTGGCCAGACGTCACGGACGCTAGCCCCCTCGGTGACGGCAGCGATCTACCGGAGTTTGCCCTTCAAAAGCCCCAGAGGCAGTTCAAGTTCAAGGTTGTGCCAGCAACCTGGAATTGTCTCTACTAGTCTCCTCCTTCTTATTAGAGCCATTCGATCCGGCGTTCACAAATACTAATAAACGACACGAAACATGACCTGGACGACCGACACTTTCCAGACAGCGCTGCGCAATTGGCCTAAGGATTATTCCAACACGATCAATACACATTACATTATCAATACAAGTTTACCCAATTCCAAATGTAGAATAAGTCAACACAAACCAAAAATACCAAAAACAACGCAAAATAACATTACAGTACCTCAGATCTTGAAAGTGCTTCTCACCAGGTCCTTATCTATGTCTAAGACCAGTTTACCGTTTGGAGTCACATGTAATTCCAGCTCCCCCTTTTAGACACGCTCAACGTGCAGTACCGTCATCTAGATTACAGAAAAATGTTCCATCCGTTTTCCCAGAATGGGATCGTTGGGACGGATTAGCGTTGACTTGACGTTTATCCCACCACGAAGATCGTTGCGCCTGAGCTGCGTTAGGCAAAGTGTTCTATCCAACGGGTTTGGTACACGGCAGGGGGGTTTGGCTGTTCGAGTGGCGCTTTAATTTGCAAAGCATATAGAGGAGCCATTCGATGAGCAAAATCCTTAACTAACGTCCAGTAATATGAGCAGAGTCCGACAAATGAACGAACATACTTGCAATTCTTTGGGGTTGGCCAGAATTTTAGTTTTGCAGTTTTATCAGGGTCAGCTGCGATTCCTTCCTGCGAAATAGTAATTCGTAGATAGTTTAAGAGAGCCACATATTTTTGGATTTAGCTGTACTCCCACACTCCAGAACTGCTCACACGCCGATTGCAATTGAACGAGCTGACTTTAAAAATAGGGAGTATCCACGAAAACACCGTCAAGGTACACTTTCACTCTTCCTCTGCGGATCTGATCATGCAGTAACCAACCCACCACGCTGGGACACATTGGGAGCATTGCAAAGGCCAAATAGCATAACGCAGAACTGCCTCGTGGCGTTCAAAAAGCTGTGTTCTTCCGGCCCTCTTGGTAACCGAACCATCTACTGCCAGCCATGGCTCCTGTTAGCTCGTCGATTTTCGCCAGTGGATATGAATCTTTTCTAGTTACTGTGATAATCCACACAAAGCTTCGACGACCTTGGTGACCAACACAATGGGACTGGCCCACGGACTACATGATGCTTCCCATTTGCACCCATATCTTCCAGGTAGCCGATGAGGTGGGAGGCACACGAATGGGTCGATAATCCCTGCCCTTTCCCAAACCTCGGAAACACGTCTGCGTGGTCAGTGCGTATGACGAATTCTTCCCTGATTCCTTAACTTTGACTTTCCCTAATTTCTCTTCTTTGATTGGTTCTTGGAACACAAGCTTCCTGACAGTAATCGCCCTGCTTCACTGGGTTTGGGTGACATATATACACACACACGCGTGGCTACGTGTCAACAATAGCTTTGCCATTCCTAATAATCATCTGTCACCCCATTGTATCGATCACATTTTATGTATTTCCTGCCTTGCAGGCCTCGCTGGTCCGCAACTGAATGCAATTCAGCCAGCAACAAGTTAGCCACAATAAGAGTCCCCTTTTCAAGATCCACAGGACTGGTAGCAATCGAAGTTGGCGGAAAGCAACATCGTTTTGAAGGTATTGCCGGTCGGAGCGGATGCTGAGCCTTACGATCTCGTGAAGCGATGGAAGCGGGTGACAGGATATCGACCAGGAAGAAGGCGTCAGCTTCAGTTAAAGCTCCCTAGAGCTCTTCTCCAAAGGGCCTCTTCACCGCGATCTATGAAAGGAAACTCGCAACTGCGGAGCTTCTTCGGTCCTTCGCTTCGGCGCTGGGTCTACCGAAGGGCACAGTTTGGGCCCTTGTCGAGCAGTTTACGTCAATCGCCCTAGCACATTTCTCCTAGCCGACGAGGCGATAATCTCGAATAAAAAGGAAGATGAAGAGGACTGAAAAGATTTTGAAGCGATTAAAGTCGAGGATGGTTTGTGTTGATGGGTCAGGGGCAGAGGGAGAAAGGAAGCGGTTGTAACTGTAGGTTTACAGACGTCGTAAAACCGCCGTAAAACAACCGGAGAGAGGAACCAGTAAAAAGTAGAGCTGCGGTGCCCAATGACCTATTGGTCGGCATTCACGAATAACGTGCCGTCCCACTGACTGAGAATCGATAATCACAAACGACACATTCATTTCGATGTAATCGTTCCATTCAAATAGATGCCGAACGCCAAAAAACTTTACAGACGTGCACGCCCGTTCTTCGAGGTCGACTGCACGATTAAGGAGATCGGGTTCGTCTCATTCGTGTGGGCAGTTACTCAGAGCAGGGGATGATTTGTAGGGCCAACACGTAGGATTGACATTGGCAGCTTTCTTCACTAAGCGGCGTGAAATACTTTGAGCAAGGTATCTGAGTCTTTGAAGCACATATTTTCATGTTCATAACGTCAATCAACAGCATTTTCGAGCAGGGTGAGCTCACTGCACTGTTATAATCACACGTTTCCAATCATATGTTATATCGCGTTTCCTAGCTACAAGTTTGTGTACTTTCTCTTTTTTTTTTGTTTGACCCGAGGGCGTGTGGGACAAGTCCCTTTGTCACTGCGGCTGCATATGGGCCTATTGTGACGCTGGCCCTTTCTTAGTAGAAGGCGTCCTACATACCCACCCCCCTTAGGAAGCCGAGTATGTCCTTCACCACAAAGTCCGCTACGGTTTGGGGTTCAGTGGTCACCTGACCGAAGTATTCAAAGCGTTTTGCTGCCAAGGCCGGGCATTCACATAGGATATGCTCTGCTGTCTCGTCCTCCTCACCGCAGAGTCTGCATTCCACCGCCTCTGAGATGCCGATCTTGTTGAGGTGATATCTGAGTAAGCAGTGCCCAGTGAGGAAGCTTATCAGTACACTCAGATCTTGTCTAGAGAGTGTCAGCATCGCCTTCGCCCTTTGACAGGAAGGCGTGACAAGCCTTTTCGCCTGTCTTAGTCGTGGCTGGCGATGCCAATGGGCGCCATTTTCCTGTATCTCCCATCGAGCAACCAGACGGTTCAGGTGACTTTTCGTCAGACCCACGTGAGGTTCAGGCCCGATGGGTAGGGATTCTGCACCCCTTTTCCCTCATGCCCCCTGTGAGCCAGCACCCAAATGAGGGAGAGCCTGTTACGGGCGCCGAGCTGCTTGAGCGCATGGAGGCATTCCCATGCCAGCTTAGACCTAAAACTATAGGCTGCGATGGCCTTTAAGGCCTGGCTGTCTGAGAAAATGTAGATCCGCTTGCCCTTGAGCCCTTTGTTCAGGGTCTCTTCTGCGACCACTTGGGTTTTGCCCATTGTTCGCGGCTGCTTATTCAGTCAGCATGCTTACCTTATTCACAGCTGGCCGCAGACATGCCCCTGGGGACAATGCCGTGGCCGTTCCACTATCCACAACCCGTGGTCGCGCCTGGTAGCATGGGAGTTTGTGTACTTAGTTTCCAAATTTACTCTATTTATTTTACGTAAGATTTAAGTAGAATAAAGCCTATAATTCTACGGCTTTCTTATTACAATTTATTCCACTTAAATCTCGAAACTACTATGGACAAATACTTTCGTCCCGAGCGGCTCTCAACCGACCCATCCTCAAGTTGTGCTCTAGAAGATTATCTACACTGGAAGCAAACATTTGTCAACTTCCTGGATGAAATGAACGCTACAGAGAATCCGATAGCAGAAGAGGTAAAGTTGAAAGTGCTTACTGACTTCCCGACTTCTTCCATTTATAAATTAGTCAAGGACAAGACCGATTTTCAGACGACTCTCGGAGCATTAGACGGGATTTACATTAAGCCACTGCGTGGCGACTCGGAAACAAAACTCTGTTGAGTCTGTTGATCAGTATTTGCAGGCTTTAAACGACTTTGGGCAGGGAATGCTCGTTCCAGAACGTTACTGCTGAGCAATATAGAAATGAGTACATCCGCGATGCATTCATAGCAGGAATGTCATCTAGTATGATCCGACGACGCCTTCTTGAGAACTTGACACTCACGCTCAATCAAGCAACCGACCAAGCTAGAGCTTTAGAGGTGGCCCAACTTAATTTTCTTTGCTATTCTCAACCCAGTGGCAGTTTTTCTGCAGCAGCTAGCAGTTCAGAAACTGGTTTGACGGAGAAACTGAATGCAATGGCTATTCTCCACAAGTTATCGTGTTATTTTTGTGGAGGTGGGCGCCATCCTAGAAGCAAATGTCCAGCCAACGGAGAGACTTGTGAAAAATGCAACAAGCTGGGTCATTATTCGTCTGTTTGCAAAAGCAAAGTTAATTCGAAATATCTGGTGCGTCGCATCACACAACTTTCCTCAGCTATACGTCAATTCACTCGGGCACATAGCTTTTTCCACTGAATCAATTCATTTATCACTCAGTTCATTTGAACTTGGTCGAACACACTTCACAGCAGCAGGAAGCGGTAGCGCTTACAGTTCCGGAATTTATTGTGCTGCTCGTACTCATTCCAGAACCATTATTGAGGCACTTATTACACAGATAATTAATGAGGCTGTAAGCATTAATTTTTTGAAGAAGGATAGTAATTACTTTTGCAGAGTTATTGGGTAAAAACTTTTAGAACTGGTAGTAAGCGAAACGGCGGTAGTTGAAATTCGGGAATTTCTGTAGCGACCCCCATGTATCTCATGAGCGTTTTTAAACACTCACACTTTAGGTATTGGATTGGACTACAATTCCAATTTTTTTTTTTACATTCTACAAGAATTCCAGCGGAGTTTATAAGGAAAAAACTGCGCTAAAAACGCTTTCGGTCGAAAACTTTGATAATTTATTGGGCTGCTCTCGTCATTTCCCCACAAATGGGAATTTTATGGTATCATTTGCCTTATTGAGAGCTATCAATATAATACATTTAATCAAAATCTTTAGTGCCGTTTTTGAGAAAAAAAAATTTGGTGTTTTGAACACTATGATAACTATAGTTAACTTTCGGTGGATTTTGCCCATAGCCTTATTTGTGCGTCCCATGGTAACCTGTAGGCTCCACATCAAGTTTCAGCTGATTTGATACGGTGGTTTTCTCTAAAAAACGTTCACAGACACACATACACACAGACCATTTTCCCAAATAGTGTTTTTCGGACTCAGGGGGGTCTGAAACGTAAAGATCTGAAGAGAACTCAAAATTTGTTTTTCAGCCGATTACATAACTTTCCTCTCTACTTTGTAGAGCCAAGGAAAGTAAAAAGTCAGGACCAAGTAAGACTATTGGAGCCACATTAGCTGCTTCCTCATCCGTATCCCTAAGTAAGGCTACTTTTCCTGTTAAGATTAATAATTATCACTGTTCTGCCTTAGTTGACAAAGGAAGCTCGTCTAGCTTCATTGACCAAACCCTATTGAACGAGCGTATTCCAAACCCTCTAATGAGCGAATAACCATGGCCAGCTCAACTCTCTCTTCCAAAGTAGAAGGATATTGTCAAGTAAGAATAGAACTTCAAGGACATACATAGCAAAAAGTAAAGCTCTTGATCATGAAGAACCTTTGTACATATGTCATAATTGGTCATGATTTACTTTCTACTCCACCCTTTAGATGAAATTAGGAGGCACAAAAGCGCCCCTCCTATTATCGCGTTCCCTAGCTACAAGTTTGTGTACTTAGTTTCCAAATTTACTCTTCTCATTTTACGTAAGATTTAGTGGAATAAAGCCTATAATTCTACGGCGTTCTTAGTACACTGCGCACGAACAACTCAGCTCAGCGCAATAACTATAAACTGCCACCGAGCACTATGTAGAACTATGCTCCAAGCTTTGAATAGAAACGCTGGTGCTTAAGGTTCACTACAACATGCTAGTTAAGGTCAAGGGACATCATGCGCTTCTTCATGTGTCGTGGATCGAATTGGCACTGGAGTTATGGTTTCCGTGGTTTTCAGGTTGACTATTTATTTCACGATCTTCATTATGTGAGATAACTTATGAGATTGTTACGGCGTTCTTTATTTTTCTCAACTCTACAGAGTAGGGAATAATGTTGTGTAATCGGCGGCATTTTCACCTTTTTTCCTGATTTTTGACGGCTTCTCAGGTTCGTGCCACACTTGTGGCTCGAGAGAGCTTATTTGGGAATGCCGTCTCGGGTTGAGCCTGGACCCTGGCGAAGGGAACGCTCGGGTGCCTAGTCATAGAGGAATAGTACACCCCATTCGGCGAGAGACCGATCTGCACTGATCACGGTGGGACCTGTGCCCCTCGCTGGGACCACCAAGGGCCATTCGCGTGAGGAGGTTAGCAGATGTGAGAAGCACAATGGTCTCAATTGGTGGGACCTGCCTAGTCAATGGCAATCGAGGTTAATTTTAAACTTTCTAGAGAGCGGTCAAGAAAGGTACACAGTCTGGATGAAGAAGTATACGAATAGTACGAGACATGTTGACGTCAGTGGTACAGAAATTCAGACTTTTCGAGGCGAGGTTAATGTCATCCACTGTGTGCTAGTGACGGGTGGGCTGCGAGGCGCCTCAAGGTGCTTGGGGGGCACTCTACTGTGACTGAGGTGTACCTCAAGGTTGTCTTGGGTTTCATTCCAGAATGGTGAGGACGTCGCATATGGGATCACTGGGTCTTTGGAACCTATTATACATGAGGCTATTCATGAAATAGGCCGCAATAGGGGTTGTCTCAGTTGCCACCAGTATCAGTGAGGGGTGGGGAGGCTTCCGAGTAAAACCCGATTTGTGAAAACTGTGCTCGTTGTCAAGCCTGTGATTACTCGTTTGAGCTGCCAAATTTGTAGTCAACAACCAGGTTGCTTGTGCATTGTCTTCTCCGAGCTGGGAAATGGAGAGTCATTTTGTTGTTGCTGATTACTTCTGGAGCCAATTTCGTTTAATTTGGCGGGCGGAATGTTTGTGCCCAAATGCTCCTAGTTATCTCAAAGATATCCCACCGACGAAGATCCACCTCCAGAACCCACTTGCTTTATGTACGATTGTGTAGTCCGACGCTGGACCATCGAGGAAATGTGTGAGTGTATTTAAGGGTTGAATGGATGTGTGAGTGTGTATGTAGGATTAGTAGTGTTAGGCTAGTGTGAGATGGGTGGGTCGTGGTCGAGGGCGGCCGAATATAGAGTAGTCCGTCCTCGCCCCGTTGGAAAGGGGATCGCAGCCCAGGCCGTAAAAGACGGCCTGACACCCTTCTCCATGGCAGGTGGGGGGGCAAGTCCAATCCCCGTACCCCCATGGAGATAATGTGTAGGTGCTGGTAGAACGCCTTTCGGCTATTCCGGCACAGGGGCTAGCCACCCATTAAGGTCCTTATGCTGCTCAAGGTGCAGCCATATAGAATAGGTACCGCGGGGGCTTCAGCCTGTGGCCGGCAGCATGGAGCCTTTAGGGCGTCGCCTGTCGGCCGTGAAGCCATGGGATTGGCCTCGTGGGGACTGTGGTTTCGCTGGAACCCCCCCTAAAGAGATGATCGGTGCTGGCTGGTGAAGGGTAAAGGCTGTGAAGCTAGGCACCCTCTCCAACGCCACAAGCAATGCCCACAACACAACTACCATTGTACGATTCACCTTCATCTGCTCGCCAGTCCGCCTCTCAAGTTCAACACATAAGGTCATCAGCATGTCGACGTGAAATACTGTTACGTATTATGTTTGAAGGGTCATCAGCATATTCAAATATATTGGGACATGATGGAGAGGGATACGAACACCTCGAAGTGTCTCCACTGAATGTGTATTTTTGTTAAATGAACTCCAACATTTAACATGAAACAGTCACAAAAATCAAAACTTGTGTAGTAAATATGTATATGTATATGTATAAGTCATTGTCGCTTTAATCCAATCTTTTGTCCGTTCTCCCGATCTGCAGTAATATTGTTATTAACTATCATCCTGACACGTTTTAATGTGTCACACGGGACGCTCGTTCACTCTCAGTTTAAACCTAGTGCTCTCTACGTGTAACGTGATCTGGATCCGAGGAAGAGGGCTGTCCAGGACAGGAAATAAGACTGCGGAGCTGTAGGTTGAGTAGATTGCAGTGCGGGGCCTGCTCGGGTGTGACGGGTTGCATGCAGATACAGCCCCTACAGCTGCGCTAGCGATCCTCTGGGTCTTGCACCTCTCCAAATAAGTGCGAGAACAGCTGCCTACTTACAGGTATGTTAGAAGTGGGTCTCGTCAGGTAGGGTAGACGGGCGTAGCACCACCTGGTGTTGGACCGGGTGGGGGTGGGGTTGCTTCGCCTGTCAGGGAACGAATTCATGAAAGGTTTAGGTGGGAAGGGGGTGTTCCCACTCTTGAGGTTGGGGCCATGGTTATACAGATGGGTCTGCAAGGTGTGGCCTAGCCGGTGCAGGAGTTTATGGGCCAGGGATTCGAAGAGGGATACCCACTAGGTACGCTGGCAACAGTTTTCCCAGTAACATTTCCAGTAATGGTGAATGGCCCTGCACATTCCAGCAGGGCAGGGGCCTGAAACGGAAAATAATGTACACTATGTCGGACAGTCAGGCTGCCAGTAAGGCCCTGGCTTTCTACACCATCACGTAGGGGCTGGTTTGGGAATGTCTAACTGGCCTGAAGATCTTGGCAAAGGAAAACCCATCAACACTGCGTTGAGTGCCAGGTCATACAAGAATAGAAATGAACGAGGATGCGCTTCCTAGGTACCAACAAGAGCCACTTGATTGGGGAGGTTGCGTGGCAGCCGATTCACAGGATGTTCCAGGCCAAAGGTAGTCAAAGCTGTTTATCAAACCCTTAAGGGAGCGAACATGAGAGATCCTCAGTTCTACAGAGAGATAGTATATGGCCTGTTATAAGGCCTGTACACTACGGTAACACCTGGCCAAGATTTGTAAGTCAGCGGTGCACAATTGCAGATTCTGGGAGACAGAGCTGGAGCCCCTGGAGCATGTAATGTTTACCTTTGAGGGGCTGGCTGCAGTGCACCTCAGAGTGCTAGGGGTTTCACGGCTGCGGCCAGAAGGGGTGGCAAGGATGAACCCGAAGGCTGTCTTATGTGTTCTGCGAGAATGGTGGGGACGTCGCTGGGGGGACATGAGTGGCTCATACATACCCACACAATAGGCCCATTTGAGGCTGCAGTGGGGTTGCCCAGTTACATCAGATAAGGCAAAGAAAAGATAAAAAGCGTTTGAAAAGGCTGATTTCCACAAAACGAAGCAAAGGAAAGGTTTTTGCCACGTGCAATCAGAGCAGTCGCAACTTTTTGCTAGTTCAATTCATTCCCTCATCCCTCCCCCCTTCCCATGTCGCGCTTGAAAGAGTCCATCACCGGTTGGCTGCCCTGGTGAGAAAATAGTTAATTAGGCAGTAAATAAATTACTTCTGGCGGTTAAAAGAAAGAGCGTTTGGGTGCGGAACAAGCTGTCGAGAGGCCGGCGGGCCGGAAAATATCGTCGAGCAGACAATAAAAATGAGCGTTACTATGAAATACTGGAGCGGGCGACGGGGACTGGATTGCACGGTTCCAACCGTGAAATCGCCGCTTACTCGAATATGGATGAGACGGCGAGTAAATTATTCGTTCAGAAACTAATGTATTAACCATTTGGGCGGCAGTTAAACAGTTAATTGCTGGAGTGAGCGTCCATTGTCTTACTGTCTCCCACCCGCGAGCTACAAGTCTGCATTACGTGAAAACTGACTCACGCCCCGCTAATTTAACATTTAGTTACGCTTTAATAGACCAGCGTCCCTCTTGGACTAAAGTTGACACAATCTCCAAGCTCCTCACTATAAACGTTGGATTTATGATCTTCGATTTCGACGTTCAGAGCGATTGGGAGATCACCGCACGCTTTTAGAACGAATAATGCAGTAACATAGATGATAGAGAGACGAAACAATCCTCACTTCGTATCCTCTGGGAAAGGGTGGTACTCCTGCTAACTGGAGAGCACTGGTTGTAGGGTGTAGATAAGTGTGCTAGGGTGCGAAGTACATTTCCCCAGGGCTCAACGGTTTTCATGTAGAGCTTTATGCTGTCATTGCTGTGGCCCTCATAATGCATCAACATGCTATCAACATAATGACTGAAAGTCTAGCGTCAAAACTGGCGAGTATGTGGCTCAACTTTTTTGCAAACCCCGATAGAGTTGACGTTTATTGAATTCCTGGACGTGAAGAACTCACTGGAAATGAAAGGGCAGACCGTCTGGACAGACTCGTTTCGTCCGCTTCCTCACTAGTCGAGACTGAGAGAATGTGCCAGGTGAGTGCATCAGACTGTCTGGACCTCAGCGCGAGTGAGGCACTACAAACGCGCAGACGAGATAAGACGTAGTCCTCCGATGATGGAGAGTTCGGGCTCGAGGCAGATAGCGGGGATCATCACGTGACACTGCAAAATGACCAGTGTTTGTTGAGGGCATGGTTCAGATGAGAAAACTCCCTAGCTCGTTCTGGTCCAATACAGACTTGAAGAGGGGCGTTATTTGGTCTTTGGTACAACTTCTCCAGTAGTTGACATCAAAGAAGGCCCACGCAAATACCTGGCGTTCCTTGAGAAGCAAGGCAAGACAGTAATCCTGCCGTCCTGTGAAACATTAAGACTTAAGTCAGCCAATGTTCCTACACATCCTCCAATACTGCCCAGTGGTTCAGCAGTCGTCTTTCCTCCTTGTCTTCTAGCGTCATGACTACTGGTGCAGTGACAGAAGAGGCATTACGATTGATAAACTGCTAAAAAATGATGCGGAGACAACGATACATTACTGTCATGTTATTCTGGAAGGGTCTGGTGCATTTACCCTCATACTCAGGAAGTATACGAGCGCTGATGTGCAAAGTAGTATTGTTTTGGTTGCGATAATAATGTTTTTTGGTTATAGAGTTTTGATCATTCTTAGAGAGCGAAGTACGATTCAGAATTGGGCGTGTTAGTGTATTAGTGGTTGAATGGTGATTGAGGTGACAGTATTTGAAAGGTAGCGGCTGGATTTTGAATGAACTATGGTTTTCATCGTCAGTTGAGCTGAGGAGAGCGTGGATAGGAACAAGAAGTCTCGACGCGTTTCTGGCTATTAATATTTAGATGAGACAGTCTCCACTGCCGAAGACGTAATACGCGTTAACTCCCTAGTTTCTGACTTTATGGTCGAAACGAATCCCCCCAATTCTGAAAGAAGCGGCCAATTTCAGGGAGCGTAAGAGTGAGTGTTGTTAGCGGCTTCTGTCGGCCAACCGCTCAACTATAACCGGCCTACGCTCCTGCTCTCTCTCTTCTTTCCTGCAGACTTTTTCGACGGTCTTGTCACTTGGAATACCGCTCTTTTTCAAAACTGACTTCAAGCGGCTCCCGTTTGTGCATTGTTTTTACGTTAACGCTCGTGTTTGGGCAGCTCGTACGTTCGTCTGTGAGTACAAGACAGATTTTGTTTTTCCCCCCGAGGGCATATGGAACTGTTACTAGGGGGGTTTGGAGACGTTTGGGGATCCGCTGACTCGGGCAAAAATTGCTGCAAATCGCGCGGAGCTCCGATCCTCAATTCCCAACAATCGTCGAGAAATATGAAACAATGTCTCCCCCCCCCCCCCATTTGTCACTGCGGCCGCGCATGGGCCTATTGACACTAGCCCTTTCTTAATAGAAGGCGTCGCTCTGCCGTCTCGTCATCCTCACCGCAAAGTCTGCATTCCACCGCCTCTGAGATGCCCATCTTGTTGAGGTGATACCTGAGTGGGCAGTGTCCAGTGAGGAAGCTAATCAGAACTCTCAGATCTTGTCTGGAAAGTGTCAGCATCGCCTTCGCCCTTAGACAGAAAGGCGTGACAAGCCTTTTCGCCTGTCTTAGTGTGGCTGGCGATGCCAATGTGCTTCTGGGTCTCCCATCGAGCCACCAGACGATTCAGGTGATTTTTCGTCATACTTACGTAGGGCTCAGGCCCGATGGGTAGGGATTCCGTACCCCTTTTCCCAAGGCAGTCACCCTTTTTCGTTGCCCTAATGCCCCTGTTACGGGACGAACCAAACCCTTCGATTCAGCGGAGGCTCGTCCGGGGCATTTATGATGACTGGGCACCTCAAATGCCCCGATTCGCTCGAGACTTCGCAGGAGTCAGTTGAATCCGAGCCGGTTCCCTCGTCGCCGTGTTGTCCGCGCATGCGTTCGCTCCCACTCAGTTCCCCTTTCTGTGGTGGTAAAACTCCGAATGTAATTCGCGAATAAAACTCTCTGTTCCAATTTCATTCGGCTTGATATCGTACTAACTTTCCGACTCTTTTGGTGCGATATCGCTTCGATATAAATCTCCCCCGTAACACCCCTATGAGCCTGCACCCAGATGAGGGAGAGCCTATTATGGGCGCTGAGCCGCTTGAAGACACTCCCATGGTAGCCTAGACCTGGAGCTGTAGGCTGTCTGACAATATATAGATCTGCTGGTCCTTAAGTCCTTTGGTCAGGATCTCTTCTGTGCAGATATCTTCGTGGCGTACTCTCGCAGCGGCTTAGCTTTTATTCGACCGTGAGCCCCTCTCTCCCATTCCGCTAGAATACAGGTTTCACAATCATCCTCTATAATTTGCATTTACAACCAAAAATCGATATATATTCACATTCACTCTCCTCGCTGCACTAAATTCACAATTCCATACTTTTCGCTAACGTGCTGTAAGTATTGAAAATGAGAAAAACATCACTAATAGCGCATCCGTACCAAATAATTCGTCGTAAATTACACTAAACTCAGTAGTAACCAAATAGGGGCCTAGCCAATATCTAGCCTATCGGCTCATTGGCCAAATAATGCCTCACGTGTGCTTGTGGCCCGAGCAAAGCTCTCTCCACTCGGGCACAGGGTGCCGGAGCTTCACTACTGGGAGGTATGGGCCGCGACGACTGGGGCAGAAAGCAGCCATGCCTCAATTATGTCTGTGGCCCAAGCCCGGCGCAAATACGACGATCTGGTGGTGTTCCTCGTGTGGGTGCGATAACGGCGTAATCACATCTTCGTAGAGAGGGGCAGGCGAAGAGCACGGGAGGGTCCACCCTTAAAATAGTGCTGGCGAGCATTGAATGTCCCATTGTGAAAAGGTTTGCTGGGAATATGAGGTACCTACACTGCATAGACAAATGAAGGCTCACTGAGAGCGGCATTCTCTGTAGATGGCGTGGCATGGGTCCCATGTTCCAGCTCGTCGGTCACTCGGCTACCACCCCAACACTTGATTTATCTTTCGCCACAGCCTCATCCCTACGCCTCCTTCGAGGGTCTAGCTGTGGCAACCTACCGACCATTCATTCCAACAAACACAAACACAATTGTTGCTATTAACATGCACACATAGCGAAGAGAGAGTGCTAAGGTATTTCTCCCCTTCTCAGAGTGAATTTCTCATCTTACACATGAAACAACAGATAAAAATAACAACACGCGTAATTGTAATAACTGACACACTAATACGGCACATAATAATTCACTTAGTGGCAAGTTTCAAGGATTTTCTCCGATTTATTACACTGGGTCGAGATACGAACTTCCACTTCGAGAGCAGAAAACCCCCAACGAATTACAACTCTTAGTTCGAGGTTGCCAGAACGGTTCCGATCAGCCTCGTTCTGTTCCTTTAGGTAGCGATAAGCCAGCCATACACGAGCAGATATCTGCGGCAGATTTGGTCCCCGATCTCATCTGACAGATATCGCTAACGATCTGGAGTGACCGATGAGATCTGTCGTTACCCGTTAACACGAAGAACTTATCGGCCGATCTTTCATGCCCGAGATCTGTCACCTGACCAGTGCCCGATGTCATCTATTCGTTCGTGGGAGGAAATCTGACAGATTCAGGTCTGTCACCGACGACCGACTCTACTGGCAGACTCGAGTTATCGGTCGAATCCGAAATTTTTTCCAGATCGGTCACACATTCCGTAAGTTGATGCCATGGGGTTAGTGACTGTCCGTTGTAAAAAAAAAGCGTAAAGTAGCGGCTTTTGCGGCGGGTATTTTTTTTTCATTGCCCGTAAAACGGCTAAGCCAAAAAAAGACAAGTTTTGGAGAAGTCATGGGGTTTCGGAAAGGAGAAAGTTCGGGCACATGAAGTTGTTGAAGCACCTTAGGGAGAACAACCCGCGGGATTGTGAACATTTTCCTAGCTCATATCTCCGGCTCCCGTAATTCAATTCATTTGGTTTTTTGGGAATGTTTGCAGTTACGAGTTTTGAATTACTTATGTGAAAACAGGGGAAAACAATCGTGGACAACTGAACATCTTAACGTTAAGGGACTGCCCGATCCAATCGAACAGTTCTTTGAACCACAGACAACACTTCCGAGAAGTCTGCAGGTTAAGGGGGACGCCCGACTACCATCTGCCAGATTTGAACTCTCGCATATATCTCTGGTCGATTTTCACATCTTTCGTCATTTTTTAACGCCCACTAACGCACAGATCTTTCCCTCAGATATCGTTTAAAAACGCAATATCTGTCGCAGATATCTGCTCGTGTATGGCTACCTATTGTCACTGCTGGCTTCAGACGTGCCTGTTACAGCACCAATGCGTTAAGGTCACAGTTCTCGGTGATTAATAAAAACAGCGTGATATAGAGCGAATTGAAACTCTACGATCATACTCTAGTGCGTATCAAATATCGAATCAATGGCGCCCAAAAACAGCCGGAAGAAGTCAACCAATTTGAAAACATGCATTGCAATCATCAAGTGCCTAATACGACCTGCAATTCACGGCGAGTCGCAGAAAATTAACGCCGTATTTCCTAGAAGCGTGTTAAAATTACCATCACGTTTAGGGCCACAGTTAAACATTTTTTACGTCATGGAGACTCTATCAACGACGATTATAAAGGAACAGCGCAGTCAGGCGTATTGAATTTCCTATTGATCGTTACTCGATATCGAAACGCTTCCACTGCGTGACGCCTCCTCACCTTCGGTATAAAATTACCTCTTACGACCTCGAACAACCCTATTTACATTCCTCTTTCATTTTCGGTTAGCTCAGCTTCGAATTAAAAAGACCGGCAACAGACTTCGATATTACTCATGGAGCCTCCTGGCGCTTCAACCACCTTCAGACTGCTCTCCCGTCGTTTATAAATAGGACTACTATAACTGAACAGATCTATGGCGAGTCTCCGCCCTCGCGTTTGACTACACTCAGCGTTTCTCAACACGATTGCCACCCGAGCTTTAATCTTCTCTCTTCTTTTAGTTACGCTTTACAATTTTCTCGAACGAAGTGAGAGGTTTTCGTTCCCCGGCTGGCTACGAAATAAGCTGATTTTGTCAATGAATTACCGTGAAACGTAGAAATGTTCACGAAAATTCCTCAACAGGCGGTACAGCCGACGCTTATGCGTGAACCTGTCAAAGTTAACAGGACTCATAAACCTTCAACTAAGTTACAAAAAATAAATGTATTTGATAACGTAACAAAGAGAGGGAGGGTTAGCAAGAAGCGCATAATTCCCAACGATTTTCCTGCAAAGCGTTGGCTATGGACATAAATAACATCTCTTGTCAAGCACTGGATGCGAGTATCAGCTCGAAATCAAATTGTGAGTGTTTCGAGAGCGTCAGGGTATCGGCAGAAGACATAAGCTTCGTGTAGGTAGTTATAAAACCTCAGCATGCGCGGTGTAGTGTGAAATCCATTGGTTTGTGCCTGGGAAGCTTTCCATTGGCCCACCCTCAACTCTCAATGACTTGGTGCTTATGCCTCCCTAGGTGGAGCTACACAACCTCTGACCCTAGCACGCCGCTAAGCTGCTCATTGTCAAACGGGAGTGGCCCAATATTACCGAACATCTTGATAATGGTTGGTGAGTCAACGTTTTTAGCATGAAACACACTTTAGCTTTCACCTAACAAAAGAAAAGCGTCATGCTGGGAGGGAGCGAAATGATGTCATGAAATAATAAACAAAAGAAAATTCAGGTAGAAGGAAGAACTACTGCACGACGTTAAAACTAGCGAGGGAGTCCAGGATGCAGGTTAACTCCTCAGCAGACCTCTAATAGGGTTAACGTTTATTGGATTCCTGGGAATAAGAGGATCACTGGAAATAAAACAGCGAATTATATGGCAATTCTTCTGTATCTATAGGGTCACCTCTCCACTCTGAAGCTTCTTTCTCAGTCACGAGGACTGTGGGAGAATATGCCAGGAGGTTGCACTAGACTGTCGGGAACGTGGCAGGAGTAAGGCTTTCGAAACGCTTCATCTCAGGACAAACACATGAGATGAGACTGAGTCTTCTGCATCACCGGGCACTGCAAAATGAACGGACACTTACATGTTACAGGCATTGGTATAGGTGGTGTGTCACGTATGAGGAGACGCTCTACCACTTCTTGGACCCATTGC
This sequence comes from Pachypeltis micranthus, assembly GCA_020466155.1. Classification (NCBI taxonomy): domain Eukaryota; kingdom Metazoa; phylum Arthropoda; class Insecta; order Hemiptera; family Miridae; genus Pachypeltis; species Pachypeltis micranthus. The sequence goes on along the minus strand of CM035779.1, from coordinate 3,308,076 downwards.
CAGAGACTCGAGAGGTTTTTTGGTTTTAAGGAATACGAAGGATGTGGAATTGAGTGAAAATTGTTTACACGTGTTGTTTTCAGATTCTTACGCCCGAGTATAGGACAAAATAAGGCTTCAGTGGTGCCTAGGCCATTTACCGAAGGTAATCACCAAAGTTCACAAAACCCCCAGTGGAGAATGCACAGAGTAGCTCGACTACAAGGGCCTCTATCCAAAACCTTCATGCTACGTTTCAGTTGGGTGTGTCACCAGGTGTACCAGTACCACGACTGGCCTGTTTCATGTCTCGTACGCGTACATTACTTCACGGTCGAACTTCCTTTTATCCTGCCTTAATGGTCGCTATCAAGGGACTCTAAATACACAAGAACTGGTTGTGGGGCGCTAAAGGAGGAAGAGAGAGAGAGAGAGAGACTGACTGACTGATTTATTTATTTATCTGCACATTTTTGGGCCTAAGCCGTCCACTCTTACAAACATACAGAAAACTTTATGAAAAACAAAATTCAGTATCTTTAAATTTAAGTAAATGTCATCTATCAAATTTTCATCCAATATTTAAACAGTAAGTTATCAAAACAAAAGAAACAATTGAAATTTTTGATACTGGATAAATACTTTCAATTAAATATGATAGCAATTATCTAGACTGGAGAACAAGTTTTTCCTTGAACAGTTTTTTCAAGCACATAACATTTTTCTGTCCCCGGGACAACTCCTGGTTTTCATTGACGATCCTACTGGCTGTGACAATAAATGAATTACTCATTTTCTCAGTTTGGTGTCGAGGTATTTCTAACGTGTTAATGCCAGCTCTAGTGCTACTGGTATGAGAAGACGCACTGCCTAGCATATGGAATTCTGATGCTAAGTACTTTGGTATCTTTGTTTTCAGCAGTTTATAGCTAAGTGAGGCTATGTTCAATAGGCGTCGCTGCTTTACTTTCAACCATCCGCGCTGCCTAAAAAATGGCGTGACGTGTTCATCATACCTTAGGTCATAGATGAAACGTATCGCTGCATTTAATGCTCTTTGCAGGTCATCATTATTCCTCTCTAGCATATCAGTATACAAACAGGAACAATATTCGAAATAAGGCAGTATCAGTGCCTGAACGAGCCTAACTTTCACGTATTGAGGAAAATGGTAGGCGAACTTCTTCAACTGGTGCAAAGCTTTGAAGGAAGCGTTTCGTGTGTTACTAATTTGTGCATCCCAGGACAAATTATTGGTTATCATAACCCCCAGATCTTTTATTTTATCCTGGTAGTCAAGCACGAACCCGTCTACTTGTATTTGGCAAACCTCATCAAGATTAATTAATTTAATCATGCGTGAGCTCCCCAAAATCATAGCCTTACACTTTGTTGGGTTCATCTTAGGGTTATGCCTTTCGCACCACTTTACCAATTTGGAAATCTCCGTATTCAATTTGGCGACTAAAGCGTTGAGATTTGTGGGGTAGGCCGACGCATAAACTTGTAGATCATCTGGATACATCATATAATTTATTTCACTATGCTCTCCCAATACCCTAACTATTTTATTTATATATATGATGAAGCAGAGAGCCGACAGGACGGAGCCTTGCGGAACACCAACCACTATTTCTCGCCAATTAGATAGTTGCCCATCTGGTACACGCACTCGTTGCTTCCTCCCATTCAGGTAAGAGCCAAATCACTGCACCACTTCCCCATCCATCCTACGACCGCGTAGAGCCATCAACAACACGCGTCAGTGCACTTTCAGTGCTAAAACCTTTCTTGTACCCGGATTGAAATTCGTCGAGGACATCATACTGACTACAATACCGACTCAATGGTTCGTACACTGCTCGATCCAACATTTTAGCCAAGACACACAATGTGTTGATAGGGCGATGGTCTTTAAGAGCTCGAGGATCAGACACTTTGGGGATGGGCACAATAATCGATTTCTTCCACTCATTCGGGTACTCACTGTGTTCAATTGAAAAGTTAAATATGTGTGTAATTACCTCTCCTACCACCGGAAAAATCATTTTAAGAAAATCAACCGAAATTTGATCGTGTACGACCGCTTTAGACGTGATTCTTCTCAATGATCGCTCCACAGTATCTATCCTAATTTCCTCGAACGAGTAGAGCTCAACTTCTGAGTTCTGCGCAGAAATTCGATCATAATATTCGGAGACATCGACAGGCGCGTTCAGTACATTAATCTCACAAAAATGTTCATTTAACTCATCCGCTGTGAATCGCAATTTTTCTATTCTCTTCTTTTTATCACCGACCCCCTGACTTTTCACAATTTTCCAAAAACCTGCGGAACTAGTAGCATTGTCGTCAAACGGTTTTGCAAAATGCTTGTTCTTTTTGTTCCTGAAACACTGCTTAACCTGATTCCTAAGTTTTCTATACTCCTCCCAATCCGCAGTAGCCTTCCCCTTAACCCATTTACGGTACTTAGTATCTCTTTCTTTCATCATCGCTCTCAGTTGATCATCAATCCACGGAGCTGGAGGCCGTGTCACCCTAATTCTTCTCAATGGGGCAAACTCGTCACATAATGCCATCACCTGGTCCTGAAGGAAAGAGAGAGAGAGAGGAAGACAGAGAAAGTGAGGGGGGGAGGGAGGGAGAGAGAGAGAGAGAGAGAGAGAGAGAGAGAGAGAGAGAGAGAGAGAGAGAGAAAATGAGCGAACATTTATTTCATGGTAACGGCTTAAGGATACGAAGCCGTTGTCTGATGTAACCAAATGTTTGGAGGCTTTCTGATATTAGCTTGCCATCCATGTGAAGGAAGAACAAATTATGTTCTTAAGGCACTCCTGACTTCGTCCACCATTTGAACGATTGGACTATCAGCAATTTGCCATCATGTGACAGGAAGTTGGTTAGCTGTATTCAGCAGAATCTCTTACAACCTCTAAAAGTAGCATACCCTCATGGTTCGCCATTACACCTTTAAATAGTGAAGAACACCTACACTTCTCTCACAGTGTACCACATAACTCCCACAGTAGGCAGCCTTGTGATCGTAGTCTAGTGGTCAAAGACGAAGACTTATATGTCGACGAAATTCGAGCATTGGATCGAATCTCGAGATTGCTGTAATTTTTGCCTGAGTTAGTGGATCTCCAAAAATTAAACAACTACATATACTTGCAATCATGTGACAGGAAGTTGGTTGGCTTTATTCGACAGAATTTCGTTCAACCTCTAAAAATAGTTATTACACCTTTAAATGTTTAAATCGGATTCTGAGCAACTTTCAATAAAGTGACAGGGGGTCGGTAAGCTCCATTTAGTGGGAAAGCTTCTCATCTCATAAAAATGTTCTTGCACATCAATTTGTTGGTTGAGCTAGCCGAATAGGGTGTGACGCCTCGTACCGCATGGTATAAATTGAGTTCCACTGAATTTACGAATAATAACTTCGGAATCTAAACTGGAGTAATAGTAGGTTTATTAAGAATTACAATAATATCACGGTTGTTTAGACTGGTACTGAAATTACGTACATTCGTAACGACCAGAGAAGTGCATTAGTTGGAAGTGGCGAATCGTGTCGAGGACCGAGCCGAGCGAGCTAAGCAATGGCCAAGCAGAATGGATCGTAACGTTGGAAGTCACGTTAGAGTTCATCATCGTCTCCGGCACCTGTCATCAACGCATGACATAATTTCGTTATGGCACTTCCAGAGAGGCTCGTCACGTTTTCAAAACAATGGCCTCCTCCGCCCTGGGACTCCTTTTACAAAACAGTATCCCATCACGTACGGCCCAACTTATTGGCATTCTTAACTGCCTGCGCCGCCGTTAAGGCCCGGCGAATCCGTCTAACTGGCACTGAGCTGCTACTTTACAGGCCATTTCAATATAGGAATTGTATTCACCTTATTTCTCCGGTTAATTCCCTTTTGATAGCGGAGATGCGAGGTACTGGATAATACGTCAAGCTACACGAGGACTTCGCATACAAGATCACGTCTACGCCTAAGTGAGCCATGTATTTTTGTTCATAATTATAAAGAGAGGCCATACCACGGGCGCGGTAGGGCGAGGGCCTCCAGTATTAAACAGTTGTCTACCTGACCAGCTTGAAGCCTAAGAAGACAGAAGCTGTCTGCTACCACCCACTGAGAACATTTCTCTACTGCACCAACACAATTGCTTTGTACCTTAGTCAAAGCCGACGTCGTTCTTTTGTTTACTTTTAGGTCAAATTCACAACAACTGGATGCCATTGCTGCGTTCTGGCTGTGAGTATTCGTGAACAAAACATCGACTTCAGCCGCTGTTCATTCGTTATTCACACGTAAAGCCAAAACTCCATTTTTTGTTGTTGTTGAACCCTCAAAGGAGGGATATATCACCGCTCTCATGAAAGTGGTTTGGCTATCATGCTTGACCCTGGCCAGTCTCTCTGCATCCACCGAACTCAGACCTGCGGAGGTGACCACCTGAGGAATTCCGTACGGTGTTCTTAATCTGGTTTCCAACCTGATCCAACTATTTACTTGGGTGGCAAAGGGACAGATCAACTATGACCACGTTTCTTAGCCATCACCGCGCATTGAAGTCACCATATCCGTTGAGGAACTGGCTCGTTGAGTGGTCTGGCTCAACCCATTTTCTAGAAAGACGCGACCACTGGACTGATCTTGTAGGCCTTGGTGATCGACAGGAGCGCAGCCCTCTGGGACTGGGCCAATACTCTCTTTTGATGGACTGTTAGTTTGCCACCTCAGACCGCGGGCCAATAGCCGATTGCCCAGATATATGGCCTTATACATGAGGATAGTGTCATGGTAACACACACCATAAGTGGCCTTAGTAACCTCTCACTACTAACTACTACTACTACCTTCACTCCTAAATACTAGACGTGCTTTTCAAGAAGTAGCCTGTGGCCGCCAAAGCGTATTGAGGGTGGATTATCCAATTTTCCTTTCAAGAGGATTAGCTGGGTTTTTTCCTCAGCCACCTGCATCTTGGCATGCTCGCACTATTGAACCACCAGACACAGACCTGGGGAACTACGACTGTCTGCACAGCAGGGCAATGATAGATGATGTATCCCATTCCATCTGCAGCCTGGCTGTCCAAACTTTGTCCGTTTGCTGCACACATACTACCAACTGCAAAGAGCTCAGCCTGAAAAACTATTGCCAGCGCACTCAGTGGTATCGCTCTCCAAATCCCTGGCCCATAAACTCTTGCTTCTACCAGGCCACCTCTTATTGAAACGTGTGTATAACATACTGTAATAGATGAAATAATAACAAAAAGAAACAATTAACTTTACGATTGGAATCTCTGGAGAGTCCTATTTTTTTTAGTGACAACAAAGCAAAAACAACAAAACAAGCAACCTAGCCATGATGTGAAGTTGGTTGACTCCACAGTACCATCGCCTCAACCTCACAATCGGTACCACCCTCTTCACATCTGGACCTTTCATGAATTCGTCCCCTGAAGGAAAGCTCAGTACTCATTTGTATTGAGTCCCTAACATGTGAAGCAGGCACACGTACCAAGGTTACCAGGTTGCGCAGTGCCCGTCTACTCAGCCTGACAAGACCCGGTTCGAACATACCTGTAAGCGCGCAGTTCTCTTCTCATTTATGTGGAGAAGTGCATGGCCCAAAACGAGTTCTAGCGCAGCTGTGGGCGGCTGTTTGCACGCCACAGCCATGCAGGCCCTGCGTTGCAGTAGCGCAGTCTTCTGTATGTTCTGCTCCACTAGAGCAGAGTGCCATAGGTTGCAGCAGACCTAACGATTGCTTAGTATATCCACTGTCCCTATGTCTGGCCAACCATTTTCTGGATGGCCCACATCACGGATGAAGCCCTTTTGTAATGCATGTGAGGCTTACATCCTGCTTTCTGTCGGTCGCCTCTACCTTTCCCTGTGCGGGAGTTTCCGCGTCATAAAATTGCGTTTCTTGGTGTAAGGAAGCAGCTAGTTTCATCTGGATTGATATATAACCTCTAACCATAGCTCCGTCTCCGTACAGTGTTCATGGCAAACTCCATCTGCTCGCCAATACACTCACGAATTTCACTCTCGTAATTATCACCACGCCATCCACGTATGCTATTATTCGCAGCCCTCTTCCCCCAACAACTCAAGTAGGTGGCCTGCAACAAGCAACCCGAACAAGGTGGAGAGTACACCTTGCTAGTCTGACTGAAAGAGTTCTCCAGCATTTCCTTGGCCCATGCGACCAGGCGGACGTTTACTCCCCCCCTCCCCTTCCTTCCGCCCACATCTGCAATTGAGGTATGTGACGGATTGTCGGTGGTCAGCTTTTCTGCAATTTCTGGGAAGAATTGCGTGCAGCTAACTATTCTCTCGGGTCGTCGTGCAGGTGGAGTATGGGCGATGCCTCAGGAGTTATGGCGTAACACAATTGATTCTCAGCAATAATTATCGTCTTATAGCGTTTTGCAAATGAAGAAGCAGTATTTGCTTTTCTGCTCTATAACAATTAGTGTTGACTTCAGGGATATCTATTGTGAAGCACTGCGACTGTCAAACTGTCCACCGACGGACTTGGTACTTCGCCAACTGTTTGCTTACTGCAAGCGATTAGAGAACGGTTTTGAGGAGTTCATCGCCATCTCTCAGACATAAAAAATGACAACTGCAAGCTCTTAAGCACATAATGTGAGGTAGTGTTTGGAACGACGCCCATCTCAAATTCAGCGGAAAATAAGCTATGAACCGAAGACGTCCATTTCCTCAATTGACACAACCGGCAACGAACGTTAGACTTTTGTCGTAGGTCCTGTTTTTCGGGTGTGCCCAGAAATGTATTGAATTCGTTGAAAGGCAGACGAAAAATATTTACTTTTACGCCGACGACTCGTGTAAAAATATGTATGTTTGACGCAACGCCCCGAACAGACGGCGTTTTGTTGCCCAAAGCAGCGGAAGGGGGAATGAATAGGCGTTTTCTTTCGCCTTCAGAACGAGTCTTCAGTCGACTCTTTGTATCGCTGAATGACGCCATTAACAAGATAAATACCAGTTTCCCTCTGCCACGCGGAACTCACAGATCTTCGGAGCTTTTAGGGGACCAAAATGAAGCACCTAGTGGAAGCCGTAAATATTTCGAGATCTGACGACTCCGCGGCTCTACGTCCATTTGTTAGAAGAGACTTAACCCACGTTTATATCATGCTGCCGAACAGTTGGGCTCAAGGTGTTGGGCCATTTGCCTGCAACTGGCTTATATTATAAGTTCTGAAGAAATCTGGATTTAATTGGGTACTGGTTAAATCAGTCGCGAGTAAAATTACGTAAAATAAAAGTATTCATAGAGCAGTGTCGGACTATAGTTGTCACGATGAATTGAAATGAGGAAGGCAGCTTGCCAGTGGAACGAGTACGCATTATGTAACTTATTGGAAGCGTATTTGAATCGTTGATCATTCACATCCCGTGTTAAGTGCTCTTCAATGAGCTTAAAGGCCGAGGGATTCGTCGTAAATCACACTAGGCTCAGTATGGCCCCAATAGGGGCCAATATCCATCCTATCGGCTCATTGGCCAAATAATGCCTCACGTGTGGGTGCGAGCCGGGCTTAGCTCTCTCCACTCTCGCACACGGCGCCGGAGCGTCTCTACTGGGAGGTATGGGCCGCGACGATTGGGGCGGGAAGCACCCCTGCCCCAACTATGTCCGTGACCCAAGCCCAGCGCAAATACGACGAACCTCGATCTGGTGGTGTTCTTCGTAGGGGTACGATAACGGCCCAATCACATCTTTGTAGAGAGGCAGACGAAGAAAATGAGAGCCTCATTCTGTGTAGATGGCGTGGCATGGCTCCCATGTCCCACCCCGTCTGCCACTCAGCTACCACCCACTAACGGCTCACGGCCCACACAAGTTTTTGGTCATCCTGTGCCATCGTCAAGCAAGTTGCCAGAACTAACCCAATGGGTGAAATGAGCAATACCTGCTGGGTCATTGTGAGCACCTGGAGGTCCTGGGTTGCGACCCTGTGAAGAAGCTTGTTACGTCTCTTCTATTGTAAGGGTGGGGCCCCATCAAGCATTTCAACCACGGCGGCGTAGTGGAGCTCTAGGCTACATCTTGTTCCTGCGCAAACTCTGCCAACCTGCTCAACTGGAGCTGGAAGCTGAGCCCGCAGCTGTATGCCACCATATGGGGGGCAGACAAATAGGACATGCTGAGTGTCCTCTCCGACCCCAGCTTCGCATGGCCAGCTGCTGGCGAACACCCCACCTTTCACGTATACGCACTCCCAGGTACTTGACTTGCTTCTGAACTGGTCAGCGACAGCTGTAAGCTTCCTACTCAGATCAAACAGCTCGTCCAAATCCAGAAGCGTTTTGAAGCCAGCAACCATAGTGTGACCATTGCATGAACCTCGATCATATATAACCACTAACAGAGCCCAACTGATGATGATATTCTGCGTTACCAACGAAAATTCCCAGCCGATCTTTGGGCATAATGCGTGGGCAGTCACTGGATTGGTGAAACTAATTCAATTGCTTTCCAAACCATGAATATGACATTGGAGCCAGATGCTAGACTTCGTATCCCTCCTCCCTGTGGTATTCCTCATTCAATTCTCACAGGCCCGTGTCTGCCTTTCTGAGGAATGTACATCCTGCAAGAGTCTTCTTTCATGTTCACACCTGAAGTAGCACCAAAGACCAGAAATCGTTCCCTCTCAAGTTTCCTGCGCTGGGGCCAGGACGTGGCAGGGAGTCTCCACATCTGTGCCACACCACCTACGCCGAGGTGTGTCGACTATGTTCATAACGGTCAGCCTTAGGTTCCTCTCCATCTTGAAAAGGCTACTTCTCAACACGCGTGTTTCGAGCGTTTCGAGTGCTTCACTGCCGCAGCATTCCAGGCTGTTTGATGCATTCTCCAAGCGTCACAGTAACTCTGAGAATTCGTTGAAAGGCCAGATGCAAGTAGAATATTAATCAGGAGAGCAACACTCACGGATATCATTGAACAAGACGAACCTCAGAAATCGTAAACTAAGTCAAATACACGCTGCTAAATGGCAAACACCTCGTTGAAGCCGTCGAGTTTTTGCGACGTATAATCATCTCTCCTCTTTCTATGTGGAACTAAATCGTTCATTAGAGCTCCGTCGCAATTCATACGAATGTATCGCGGGTATGCGCAAGGTACTTACTAAAACCCAAGTTTTCACGACAACAGGTTATTTATAGCGTAGGACGTTGAGCGGCGAGTCGGTCGGCCGAAGCAACGAATCGCCGTACAAGGCGCGATCTCTCCTCGAGATAACGCCAGAGGCTTGAGATTGTTTTTGCCAACTCCGCGATTTTGTATATCGTTTAATGAGCAAACTCGTCGTTCGAAGCGAATGTGAGGTCTTGAAGGAGAACGTTATTTCAGCTCGCGCAGCTCGCGTTACGAATGTTGTTCGTCCCACACAACCGAGTCGAATCGTCGTTCAAATCAATTTTGGCGGCACTTGTGATATAATACGATCGCTCCTACGGAACTAACCCCCCCCCCCCTCCAACCAACAATCAATCCCACTCAGTACATACGAGGAAACGTCAACTGCCAACAACGATGCATTGTTAACCGATTATTATATTATGAACGACAATCAACCAAGCCTCAGAAACTACAGCTCCGTTATCATTTGAAAAACTAATCTCTGAATGAGAACCCATCCAAACAGTAACTACGAGTACGTCGCAATTCAACGTTATGCCGTCAGAATTGAAGAACAAATTCCCTCGTATTTCCCGTGACATTCGTTAGGCGAAGGAGAGAAGAAGCTCGAGCTGAAGTAAAAGAAATAAATTAATAAACGTGGTGAGCATGAGTGAAGTCTGTATTGACACTACGAGGACAGAATAGCTATAGCAAGTTTGAGCGGGTATTTAAGCGCAAACAAAGTGGTCTCTGAATAGGTGAACTGGGCCGTGGGGTCGAGAGCGAAGCGTGAGTGAGTAGCGTAGAGCCGAGAGACCCGTGTTTGTTTTTATATTTCCACTAATTAGGCATGCGCGTAACAATTAGTAAAACGTCGACTCGCATCTTTCAGTTGTTGTTCTGTAAGTCTAGTACACCAGTCTCCGAAGCGGTTTTTGGCTGTTTTATAGTTACGTTTACTTTTTGGATTTTCATTTTATTTAAATATATTTATTTTTAATTTCCTATGCATATGTATAATTTTGTTTACTAGGGATCACTTTAACATTATTTTATTTATTATTAGTTTTGGTTACGTCATTTTTTATTTCAGTTTTCACTTTTGTCTAAATATTTATTTTATTACATTGGGTACGTATATTTACCTTTGCTTGTGTTTTGTTATTAGTATTGTTTGTTTAGTTTTTTATTTCAATTGCATCCATTTTTATTTTAATAAGTATTTCAGGTTATTTAACTATTATCAGTTTCGTTTATTTTAGAATATACTTTATTAATTGTATTATAGTGTGTTATCAGTTTGATTGTGTTCTTTCTATTTCATGCTTGATTGGGTTTTAATTTAAATATTGTAATTAAACTTATTTAGTGTGTATTATTAGACTTATTAATATTTATTATTGCGTTATTCTTTCAATTTTTTAGAAATATTTTAATTTTCACTTGGATTTATTCTAGTTTACATTTTTATATTTATTTCAGTCTTTACTTATAGAACCACGTCAATTTTTATTTTATTACTTTATGCTCTCATTTTTATTCCGTAATTTCTATTATAATTTTATGTTTATTTAGTTATTTATTTTGTTTAGTTTTCATATTGTTATTTTCTTTTCAATATTTTTATTGTTATTTTATGTTATATTTATTCTGATTTACGTTAAATTTTTATATATTTACTTTTATTTCGATTCTTACGGTTTTACTTATATTTCAGTAATTACATTTAAATACAAATTTATATTTTTATTGCAGTATTTATTTCCTATTTGTTTCAGTACTGATAACACCCTTCTACCCTTATTTGATTATTTATGTTTTTAACTTTATGTCAGTGTTAACGATTTCATCTTTATTTTAGTATTTATATTTTATCCGTGTTTAAGTGTTCAGATTTTTTATTTATTTCGGTATTTACATTTTATCTGTATTTAAGTATTTGTTTTTAATTTTCATGTCAGTATTAACGTTTTCATTTCTTATTTCAGTTTTATGTTTGCATTTCTGTTGTTTTATTTTTATTTCAATTTTATATTTCTATTTATATTTTACTTCTCGTATTCTTTTTTAAATAACATTTTTTACCTCATTTTCATTTTAGTTTTCTTTAGCTTCAAGCAGATGGAGAGTTCTCCATAAATCTAAACCCGCATTTTGTTCCCCACAACTATTTCTGACTATCGGTTGAGCGGAGGTATAAGCCCTAAATTAAATTTGTCGAACGTTTCATTCGCTCAAAAACTGCTTTGACGGTTTTGATCGAGGGGAGGGGCTGTATTTTGTGGTCCATAATTGTTTCTCTAAAAGCGTTGAATGACGGTACGACGTTCTACGAAATGTGATTGAAATGTGCTATCGTAGGCCCTGCAATACACCTGGCGTACTCTTGACGATGAAGTAAATGTATTTGAATATTGGGTAACGTTCGACCATCTTCTGTTTACGTTGGTGTCGAGGTGACCTCGAGCGACGGATAGCACTTTGTGCGGGCTCACGTGATTCTGCGGCGGTAGGGCAGGGTTGTCTCTCGACTGAACGACCAGAGAATGAATAGGCGTCGTAAATATTGTTTGAAGCGGACTCGACAACTTCCAAACCGATTCGTTCTTGAGACTCGCAATGAGGACAACGAGGTCGCCGATTGAGGAGGAAGGCTGGAAGAATCTACAAGGGCAAGGGGGGCAATAAAAAAAAGGGCTCGCGTTTTGTGTGACGCAAGGACGTCGAAAGGGTTGCGAGAGGACCTCAAAAAAGGCGAAAAAAAGGCCATTAAAAAAAAGTGCGGGTTGAAGGTCGAGCGTTTTAATGGGAGGAGCCCTTCAGCCCTCGAAGGTGCGTGCAGTTCGACGATATGCCACCGTCTAACCAGGTCAACGAATTTTCCCAGTGCGGAGCCTCAGTGTCCAGTCGGCAAACTAAGTTGGTGAATCGCCTCGCGGGGGCCTATAGTGTACCGGGACACCTGAAAACGTATCGATCAATGAAGATCATCATGGAGAAAGCAGCAGACGTCCTCTCCAGGATTGCTCCTGACAGGTAGACCGCATTACCAAACAGTACTTAGTAGGCTTGGTTTATTGCGTTAGTCCGCAATTTGTTGTCCCACTGATAATTCGTTATTGTGTAATTTCCATGTTAGAATCGTTAACTGCCTTCTCTGCTGCCTTCTAAATCCGCTTCCAATTAGTCTAAGTGGAATAATTAGTTTAATTCAATCCTCACGTATTATTGGGAAAAAATTCAGCACGTTACCCGGTTGCCCGGTGGAGGAAGTGTGCCAGACCGTTTTGCAGCCCGTTGGCTCATTGGGCTTGCGATTGGTTATTTCATTGCGATTGTTTCCCGCAGGTGTGTTCCGGTACAAGTTCACAGGTGTGGCATGACCTTCGCGTTTTTTTACGTTCTAAGCGCATGATTTGTCTAGGACTAGTTTTTCCCCCTCTTCCATTGTGCGATGTGTGTCTCTCGCACGTCCCTGTACAGAACGTCTTCCATGGCGTCCGTGTTGCATGGGCAGTCCCCAAATGTAATGCGTTTGAAGAAGCCTAGCGTCGAAGGTTTCATGTTGGGACAATAGCTGGGTTACTGGAGACGTGGGATACCACTACATAATCTGTAGACGGTTTTTAGCTCCCTCACTATGTCGTGCAAGCGCTGTGCTGTTGGCTCTGCACTCCACCACTCTTGCCATTGGGCGTTTAACTAATTCTGGGCCAATTTGAGCAACTGCTCTACCACCTACGCATTTCAGGTATTAGAGCTTTCATTGCACCCTGATATGAGTGCAACATTCCCTTTTTTTGCGTCTGCACCACCACAAAATTCATGAGGCGATCTGTGGGAGGATGTGCAGGGTAGAACATCGTGGCTGGTAGGATTTCTACCAGCCTGACACACTGCAGCGTTCTTGCGCTCTGCCTGTAACCTTGCGTTAAGGCCATCTACTGCCCACCCCCCAAACTCCACGATAGGCGGAAACATGGCTTTGTAGTAGGCGTTCCCACTTGGGCCTTGCCAGTGATCTCACTTGGGCAGTTAGTGTGGAGCATCTCAGTTGAGCCTTTGGGCTACCCTGTGGGCTGAGTTGTCGAAGAACTTGTGAGAAGCCTGGATAGATTGGGTGGGAGGTGTAGTTTGCGCTGGGTGTTCAATAATTCTGGCCGCCACACAGTATTGTATGATTCTCCTTTACGTTGTGCTGCTTCTCTGAGCCACCTGATTGCTTTTGGAAGTAGCGCAGCTAAAGACAATGGTTGAAAGCTTTTATTAACAACTGCGTGACGATTGGCAGTGCCGTCTGTAGGCTGCCGCATGAATGTTTGTGGAACCAGGGGCTTTATTGTGTTCCAGGGAGTGCAGTGCTGCAACTACACCTTCATTTTCATAAGGACGCAAATCCGTTGGTCGAGAGGTCTCAGTAATTGGTCCCGGTACTGTCTTGTGACTTGGAAGAGTTATTTACGAGCGCCCATGGGAGGACTCTCTGACAACCTGCAAATACGCAGTTAGACAACGATTCATTGGCACATTTACACCACTTACTAATGATTCCCATTGGTACAAGTATAATTTTGTGGTCCAAGACCTGAGGCTTGGAGAGTGCCTAGCCCTGCAGTTTTTACCTCTCCGCCGCCACAATTTACAAACTGTCCGGGAACTCCCAGCAAACGATGGCCCCCACAAGAGCAACACAACCCTTGGCTTCATGGCTGGCATAGTCCCACCCAAAGGCACTGTGCCACCAGCCACAGGCAGAAGCCCCTTGGTACTCATTTGGCTGCGGCTTGAGCAACCTAAGAACCAGAATGGGTGACAGGGCCGGTGTCAGAATGGCCAAGATGCGTTCTGCCGGCACCTTGCTGGATCTTGGTGGGGATTCCGGGCATTGGACTTGCCCTCATCCTCCCCATGAAGAGAGCGTCAGGCCTGTATATATGATCACGACCTAAATTGCGATCCCTTTAAACTCCACCCAACATACAATAAATACATTCACTCCATAAGAAGTAAGCCACTGCATATTGTGCCAAGTCCTATAGAAACAATGAAGAAAGTGAACATGAAAGAGGTCACTTGCGGACTGTTGAAATGCCGCTAAATACCCGTAACAGGTTGAACAAGTTTCCTTCACTTAACAAGTGTGTGCGTGCGGCTCAGCCCCTTAGTTATAATCACCAAACAGAAGAGCAGATTGTACACGCGGTTAATGACGTTCCTCATTACTTTGATCAAACTCTATTGTTTGAATCACCAAACCTACTGTTTGAGAACATTCTCACTTTGTCGACGAACATCGTGCAAAATATGTTACACTGTATTATATCGATTCAACGCTTCAGAGCTGTAATACCCATAAACTTGTGACAGTAGCTGCTTTCACTCGCCAAGGTCGCGTTTAAAAGGGAAATGTACGTAAAGGATGATGAGACGAAGAAGGGAGAGTTGAGGGCAAATGAGTGAACACCACGAAGAACCTCAAGCGAACAGAAAGTAAACGCGTTCCCGCGGCTTTTTTCGTTTTCGGTTTTGACATTTTTACGTTTCTCTCTCTCTCTCTCTCTCTCTCTCTCTCTCTCTCTCTCTCTCTCGCTTTTGTGTGGTTGCGATGGGAGTCGACTGGGAAGAAGTGGTTGAACGAGTTGGGGAAGCCGACCGGTTGGCTGAGGCCCGCGATGGAGGAGCTTCAGCTCGAGCCTTCACGAAAAACGCTTCCTTCGAGAGGTCTGTCGGAAGCTGATTATTTCTTTCCCCGGTGGATGCACGGCGATGGCGATGGAACGGTGAAGAGCAGTGGGGGCAGGAATCTTCGACCCGATATCCGGTTCTAGGGGTTTTTTATTCCTTTTCTCCCGCCAGCGAGGAATGCGGGATCCACACGATTCGTTCAGCGGAGCGGACATCCACTTTTGAGCAGTTCCACAGGCCCGTTTTTCTCATCCAGGGGTCTCGTACTAGGTCTCCTTGATAATGACATTTAAACGAAACCTACGAAAGCTTCCTTAAACTTGACAAATATTCACACATGGTGCAAGCCTTTTAGCAAAACGGAAACGAACAAAGAAGTGCCTATTTATATGTTTGTTGGAGAGCACTTCACAGGAGTCACATCTTCCGCATTCCCTTCTTGTGACAGGTCTGTTTCCATATTTGATGACTGTTTCTAAACCCTCGACGAGGGTTATATCAGTCACGGAAGTTGCGGTTTCGCTAATGCGCAAGAGGCTGGCCCCTGCAGCATCCACTGAACTCAAATCTGCGGAGGTGCGGCGGGCATTTGGTCGTTAGCGAGTCTCTCGGTAGAGAACTGTTGCCCGTGTGCTACTGTGCAGGGGTGACCACCTAAGGAATCCCGTACCGTCCTACCCGATGTAACTATTTACCTGGGTGGCAAGTTTCAAAAGGACAGCCCCATGAGGAACTGGCTTGTCGAGTGGTCTGGCTCAACCCATTTTCTAGAAAGACGTTCACGGATGTTGGGAAAAAACTCATGCGTGTCACAACCCTTTGACGACGATTCCCATCTCGCTTGCCATTTCTCTAACGCCTCTTCGCCGATAGCGGCAAGTTTTCGTTCTGTTGTGAGATCCGCACAGAGTTCAGCTCAAAGCTAGGGAAGCTCCCGTTTCACTCTCCACTTGCCAACCATACACTCAACGGTCAAATCAACTGGTAACTGACCAGTGATCACCTGGAGTGATACAGTCTTATAGGCCTTGGTGATCCAGAGGATCCCAGCTCTCTGGGATTGGGCCAATACTCTCTTTTGATTGACTGTTAGTTTGCTACCCCAAACAACGGGCCAGTAGCCAATCACGCCTAGATAGATGGCCTTATACATAGAATAGTGTCCTGTGATGTGCTCCACACTGTCGCCCACTGATGCGAGCATATCAAGATGCAGGTGGCTGAGGGAAAAAACCCAGCTAATCCTTTCGAAAGGAAAAGTGAATAATCAACCCTCAATACGCTTTGGCGGCCACAGGCCCTTCTTGTGACACACGAATGATAAGCAACAGATCGTACTTTAGACTTATGTGTTCGTGGGTAACACATACATACAATTCCAAACTACATCAGTCCTGGCCTCCCGCCGTGTCGACCATTCTGACGCCGGCGTTCTTAAGTGGATGCTCTGAAAAGAGGAGGGAATGGGAGTAGAATAAAACAGGCCCCTGAACGCAACCAAAATGACGAACGTTCCATTATAGCAATCTGGACGTTGACCGGCAAGCGGCAACAATGTCACAAGGCTCTAGCACCCAGTGTCTGCCACCCAACTTGATTTTGGGCACCGATACACGTCGACCAGAATCTAACACAGACACAGGCGCGTCATCTCTTCATGAGCCCCTTCCACTTCGCTTCGTCTCTGCTCTTGGTGCGCTCTTACGAATAGGAGTTTGGCCAGGCGTTAGCTTCAAAAGAACAAGTTTGTTGAGGTTCAGTCAATACCTCTGTTTTCGCCCGAATTACAATATTCAATTGGTGGCAGTGTAAGGTGTGTGAGGAGTTCATCGAATGGCTTCGGAGCAATGGGCAGAGTTTTGATTTTTTCCTTAACGACGTTGCAGCGCTCTAATGTCGAAATAACTTCAACGAAACTAACATTGTGTAGAGACCAAGATATACTCGTATGAAGGAGAGATAACCTTATTTTCCAATAACTTTAAGAAGTATCAAGCTTTGTGCATCACACAACTTTCCTCAGTCCTACGCCCATTCAGCAATCTTTCCCTCTCTCTTCCAGTTTCTCAAATGTGTATTTTGCACAAGACGGCATAAATATTTGTAGAAACTAGATAAACACACAGAAGAGAGAGGATAGAGAGAGAGAGAATCCCCCCACTCTGGACTGAACTCTGTATACACCTTTCCACAGAACAAAAACTTGCCACGCTAGAAGAACTGGCGTTAGATAAATGGCAAGCGAGATGAGGATCCTCTTCAAAGGGACGTGAAACGTATGAGTTCTTTCCCACATCCGTGAACGTCTTAGGAGAAAGTGGAATGAGCCAGACCACTGGACGAGCCAGTTCCTTATGGAATGCGCGGCTCCACTTCGTTTCCCTGAAAGACTCTCTCTCATGCACGTCTTGCGACTCCAGTTTGGAGGAAATAAAAAACCACGTGTTCGCCAACCATAGTTCTTTCAACAGTAAGCAACGGTTGTTGTAAGAGCAGTCAAACCTTCCAGCTTGAACTCCTACTAAGCAAGCTTATAACTGTTTGCAAAGAAGGTTTATGACAATAAAACGACCACAGTTCTCTCCCTTCAAAACTTGAATGGTTTAATCAGGTGGGAAACCAGATTAGGAAGTCCTACCAGATGGTATGGATTCCCCAGGGTAATACCTACTACTACTAAATGAGCCATACCTCCACAAGACTTCTGTGCAACTGCCCACGCTCTCTCAAGCTAGCCAAACCGCTACCCACATTAATTTCGACTGGCATACCTCTATTATGATCGTTAAGGAACAGTACTTATGATATGAAAACAGACTACGGACAACAGTCCGTTTCTCAACATCAAGAAACACGGCATTCCCTCTACTTGTAGTGCGTAATATAGAGGTGCACAATATTTGGTCTACGCTCCCATGGCACATAAAAACTAGACGTTCCAACACCTCAAAAGCAGAGGTTTAGCCCATCCGACGGCTTTTTCTGTCGCCTCTGTAGCACTGTACGAACTTTAAAGTGCAGTGGTTTGGAGTTATACACTTGAAATGTGCACAGACTCTTATCGTGATGTTTAAAATTATGAGAAGTATCGAGATTCAAATTCTAGGAACTCAATTCGGATTTATTTTTTATTTATAGAACACTCGATTCAAAATTATAAATGTGTTGATAACTGCCCTTCAAACTATAATTACTGGTGTTTCCTGGAAGTATACACGCGGATTTGTTAGTGAATGTTAGGAAACATTCCACGCTGGAATGTTTCAATATTTTGCACTCGCTATACAGTAGAGTTTTATTTGCATAATGTTATATTAGTATAAATTGAAAAGAATAACACTATTAGTATAAACTGAAAAGAAGGTAATTGATAGGTCGCGACCATAAATACGAGCTCAGCTGCCAGGGGGGTTGTTGTAATGCACTCCTCGATTAGAGCTACATCTACGCTTACGTGAAACGGAAATTTATCAAAATAGCGTACAAAATATATTTTATTTTCAACTCCAGACTCTACCAATGATGTTAAACCAACCCCACGCTTGCTATTTGTTACATAATTGGACTCTCTGTAACTTACAAGCATGTTGTCAGCGGGTGGGGGGGATGGTTGGCTTCATCTCTGGGATATCGTCGAAACCACTAAAAGTAACAATCCTCGTGTGTAGTGATTACCCGTTTAAACATTAAAGACCGACACACTGGCCATAAGTTACACTATTGTACCATGGATAACATGCAATCATGTGACAAGGGGGTTGATTGGCTCCATCAAAGAAGAAGTCGTTCAAACCTTCAAACATAGCCACCTTCATGAGTAGGGATCCCATCTTTTCAATATTGAGCACCCACACACTGGCCACTTGTAACGCTATTGTACTATCTGTAACTTGCAATCATGTCGCAGGGGGTTGGTTGAGTACATCTAGCGAGATACCGTCGAAACGTACAACAATAGCTATCCCCGTGTGTGGCGATTGCTGAAGACCCACACAACGTCCACTATTTAATCTATTGGACTGTTGGCAACTTACAATCATGTGGCAGGGGGGTTGGCTCTATGTAACAGGCTGTCGTCCAACTTCCAAAAACAGCTCGTGCGCGCCAATTTAAAAGTGTGATTTCTACACACGAGGGTTGCTGTTTATGAAGGCTTGTACGATACCCCACTAGATGAAGCAAACCAACCCCCAGCCACATGATTGTAAGTTGGCAATTGTCCATTTTGACGCCGCGGCTGCAACTATTTGAAGTCGACAGTGGTAGCTTCCAACGTCATTACGTAAAATAGATAAGAATAACGTGTATTGATTTCATGTGGGAACACTTGATCGTAAGGTGCTGCTTTAGAAGAATATTCCTAGCTACGCTGACAAATGATAGACAGTGAGACCGCCAACGGAAGAAACGCATTATTACTTGACCAACCCTAGACGGTAGCACATTACCAGTATTGTTCAGTATAGCGCCTGGTAACAATAGTACGACCCATTCGCAAGTTGCCGTCTTACACACTGAAATGGAAATTCTGCTTACCTAGCGTTCTTCCTCAGCCCCAATCCCTCTCGACCTACAGGTGGGAGCAATCGAATTTCGGGTTGGCATCGTAGAAGATGACGTAAACGTGTGATTCTACGTGTAATTCACTGAGCGATTTTTTTTCTACAATAACGGTGTTCTTTCCACTCGCAGTGAGTGGGTTGTTATGGTTGTCGGTGAGTCTTGGCAAGGAAACAGATGGTTGGCCGCAGTATAGCGGTCTTCAAGTGCCTGGAATAAAATCAATCCTATAGTTCTAAGCAGTTCGTATTTTAACAATTCAGCTTCAGCAACGGTGTTCATAACATGATGCTTTGAGCAGTGCGAAGACGAAAAAGTTCCCGTGCAGACTGTTTCTTCGGGCCAAATAGACCGTTCCAGAGAGAGAAGAAGAGAGAGAGAGAGTATTAATTTATTCGAAAACCACAAATAGCTTGTACACGTGAGTAGCGTAACCCATAGGTAGGCAATGCCTGTGCCGACGGCTCAAAGTAGCCATACAAAAATAACTATACCCAACAAATTTAAATTAACAAAGGTTACCCTGAAAAAGTAGGCGTGTAGGTACCTACGAGTACATATTCACTCTCATTATTTCTACAAGTCCGTAAGTTTGCTGAGTCCTACAAATTAAGTAGCCAGATGACCAGGATAGAAAGAAGGAAAACCCCGTCGGTGACTCCATCCGACATAAGTGCCGCTGAGAATGCTGTCCACGCGTTCCCGGGACCCAAATTAATCAGCCAGGTAAACACCGGCCTCTTGAAGGCAGAGCCAGTAAATTGGAGCAGCTTTCCTTCAAACGACTGGGATGGAGTTATACGCTAAATATATTAGGATTGACTACCTTATGGAGTAGTTGGAAACGGTGGTCATGCGATCTACTAACGATGGACGGATTGCTGTGCTAAAAAAGGGACAACCTATGCCTCGCGGAAGAGGAGATCGCTCGAATAGCGTTTACGTTTTGTTAGCATCACCTGCAGTATTGCTTTCTGTAAGATAGATAATCCACTCGGCTGAAGAACGTTCCTCCTCCGATTAAAATCCCATACTGCAACAGTGACTGCACAAGAGACAAGTAAACCAGCATCAAACGTTCTCTGGACAGCCATGATTTTACAAGATAAAACATACGTGTGAATTCGCGAAGCCTAGAGTAGTGGTAGGAAATGTTCTGGTCACGCATTCTAGAAGGTTCACTGTGATAACTCAGAACTTGACAACAGTCTTTCCAGTGTCGTCAGCTGCAGTATTTCAATTCTTACGTTTTCGTGAGAAGTAGGGCATATCGGTCAGCCGTGGTTGTACAAATGCTGTTTAATGGCTTTTAATGGAAATAACTTCGGTTGTGGAAGGCAATTGGGACTTGCCTGATGCAGTCAAATAGTTTGCATTAATCCTCCAGTCGAATGTCAATGTGGAAGTGCTTACTGTATGTTGGCTTCTGGCTCAGGTTGGTCACTCGAAAGAAAATTGTGCAGTAGAGTCAATCGTGTGAAAGGATGGCTGTTTGTATGTATTCAGGGGTTATATAAATATTTTAATTTTAATAGCACTTCGTTCACGGTTTGTAACGTATCGCTTATGTCCACACCCAGTGATCAGTATACACACAATCATCACGACAATATTTCTTACTTCTTTTACGGTGTTCAGAATTAGCGGGATTGACTGCTTATAACTCCGGAGTTGCGAAGGAGTGCTCAAGAGCTTAATTTGGTTCGAGCAGACCGGGTAAAATAGCTTCCGCAGTTTGGAACTTGCCGACGGAAATTCCAGAGCCGTCGGGCTTTGAATGGAGGTTTCGGGGAGACTAGAAACTCCGAAGCCGATGCCACGGCCCCGCCCGTCGCTCGTTGCGAAGAGGGAGACCCGGCCACGGCTAACAGAATCCTCGGCTTGTCGGGAAGATGGCGACGAGCTAGTTCGGCCATATCTTCCAAGTCCATCCTGCCGACGGGGCCCTCTCCGACGGGCTCTCGTTTCAACGTTTCCAACTCTGGGAAGGGGCTCCAGCCTCGCGAAGGTTTTTTCGATGCTTTCGCAGTTATGTAACAAATCGTAGTATTGTGAGGGGCGTTCCATCAATAATAGCGGCAAAACTAGGCAGGGCGGACTGAGTAGGATACAAGAACAACATCAACCTAATTGTGCTGGTCACCAGTTATTCATTACACGTTCGGTTCACTGACGAAGAAAATTGACGTAGTTGTCGCTTATCCGTTCTTCGGGGAAGAGAGCTGTGTCATGATGCAACTAATTTCTTAGTTGCATTTTCATTTCACGCTCATATCTCTGTAGTAGTGCTATAACTTATGGTTTTGTAAGACAACTAAGATATGAGCACTCACATGTGCATCAACCGCGACAAATGTGAAGCCCACGAGGTAGTTAGGAGAATCGAAAACACAATTTTGAGAAGTGACACTACGCCATTGGCACCAAAAGTGGAGTATGAAACGTTCTCCTCCTTAATACCTCTTCAAGCTATTCTTCATAGCCGGCTAAGGAGAGCTCAGAATGATATTCGTGGGCAAGAGTGAAGAGGAAACATTCTGTAGGGAAGGAAGGAGCCATTAGATAGTTTTACTGGGCGGTAAAATTTACAGTCTCTTAAAGTCTTGCACGACGTTATTACCGTAACGCGTAACGCGTGTCTCATTCTCTTAGTTTGGCCGTAAATAATGGAACGGTTTAATCTGAGAGCGATAAAATCAGCTGGTTGGGACGCTTCGCGATACTGTGTCGCGACTACCTTTAATTTGGTTTTTTCTTTTATCCCTAATTTATGCCCTCGAAATGACCTCTCATTTTCTAGCGCCTGACGATACGATGGATTCTTCTCCAAGAGTGGCAGCCAATGACATATTGGACTTTCGTGAGCCTAAATACCACAGCTTTATCAAGCGAACCGCTGCTTACCTGCTTTACGGTTGAGTTTTGCAATGCCCTAATCCCAAAGCTGATTCGTGCGCGTTGACACTTTTCGCAGGTTGAGTGTTTTAGTTAACTCTGATGGGGATTCTCATCATTAGGCATCATTAGGGCTATAAGATACCACAGTTGGAAATTGAGTTACAATAAATTATTGGCAACACATTGAGACAAATTGGACTGAATTATTGTTGACCGTCACATCCATCGCCATCAGCCACCACATCAAACGTAAAATAAAAGAAATAATGCATATATAAGTACGAGTAAATGCTCCAACAGCTTGCTATAAAAGGATAGACACTGTCAATATTAGCAAAATTTATTCAAACCTGATAAACAATGAAACCTAACATGTTCTCTCTTCATAGAAACCATAATTAAGAGTTTTTTTTCTGATTTCTCCACTATGTTCCTCTTTAATCATAACCTTGTTATGATCTACCACACTAGTCCAATTTGTTGTTTATTATCAAGGTCTGCCTTTCTCTGAATATCATTATTTTAAACAGCCATTAGCAATTTCCCAAGGTATGTTGTTCAACAATAATTCTGTTCAATGTGTCTCAGTTCCTTATAAATGATCGTAATTCAATTGCCTGCTGTGATATCTTATAGCCCTGATGATGCTTAATAGATGAAGCGAAACGTCGGCCTAGAGAGGCTTTTCATTTTATCCTGGCTGACTCTCAAGAACCCACTCCAGAATTGTTAGGAAAGTGAAGAATGACGTGTCAACGTAGTAACGCTTCTTGCTAAGTACTTTGCCATCATACCAGAAGTATTGGTGACAGTACTGGGATGAACGATGAAGAAGAGCATTTCTTCAGAAGCACCCGACTCAACGGAAGGACAGCAGTGTGTTGGAAGACGTTTCTCTGTTTGCCGCGTTGCTTCGTGATATTAGGGAGCCGCTACTTGGCACTCCTATGGGAAGAATGATGCACAAAGAGTTCACACGCATCGGACATGTAGCCTAAGGTAGTTGTAGCGAATGAAAGCAGCTCTCCAATGATGGTTCCGTTGATTGAACACCACATTGATCGCAATTCGATAAAATGGCGAAACACAAGGGATTGAGGGAGAACAAGAAGAACTGCCCTTCTTCGGCCTGCCGTCACGGCCTCGACAGAGGATGTACTTATAATGGAATTCTCCAGTGTATTTGAGGTTCTCGAAGCGTGGTATGGGAACCATGAACGCACCCAGGTGAATTTAAGTCTTCTACGGAACAGACTCCAGCACTATAAAGCGGATGTTGCCAACATTCGTCAGGCTATTTATGAACTACGCCGTAAGGTGCGTCCTGGCATTGCGAGACGCCCGTGGTCATGATCACCCCTGCTATAGTCTAGCGAAACATTCACTTTATTCTACTGCAATTTATTCGTCAAAAGCAACTGGAAGAATGAGACGATTGTACGATGAAGAATGGAGCTTTCGTGCTACTCCTATGACATCGTATACCGACCCAGAACTAAGAACCATGCCGCTGACGCCCTCAAGAGTATGCCTGGTCACTAGTGACCTCTCGAACTTATCTAGCCACCACCGTTCGCTCCGTCATCCCGGAGTAACCCGAATGAAACATTGGGTTCGGAGCAAAAACTTGCCTTACTCGCTGGAAGAAATTCGCCGAGTTATCTCATCATGTAAAATCTGCTCAGAAGTGAAACCACCATTTTTCAGACATAGCAGCACCCTCATAAAAGCAACGGCCCCGTTTGAACGTCTTGAAGTGGACTTCAAAGGACCTTTACCCCCAACCTCGAGCTACGGGAATCGCTTCCTGCTTACATTAAATATGACTTGCCGAGATGTCAGCCCTGATACCGTCAAGAAGTGCCTCCGGCAGCTATCCTCTATGTTTGGAGCGCCTGCGCATGTTCATACTGACCGAGGGGCATCGTGCATGTCACAGGACTTGAAAGCATTCCTGGCAGAGTACGGAACTGCCACTAGCCGAACTACCCCATATAACCCGCAAGGAAATGGACAAATAGAGCGGCTAAATGGTACGTTATGGAAAACAATTGAACTCGCAATTAAAGAAAATGGCATGTCTACCCGCCAATGGGAAATGGTCCTTCAGGACGCACTGCATGCTATTTTGTCAATTCTGCACACCCATAAACTGCACCACTCATGAACGAATGTTCAACCACCTACGTCGCTCTAGGAATGGGAAGCCTACGCCGTCTTGGCTATTGAACCCTGGGCAAGTTCTATTGAGGAACTTCGACCGCCGATCCCAATTCGACCCCTACCTCCGGATACAGTACCAAAATCGTCGGGAGACCACTGTTTCTTCTAGACAGTGAGAGCAGAAGGATCCGATGAGCCCGGTGTTGAAGATGGAAGTACTGACACACAAGCTGAAGACCCGCAACCATCAACACCAGCTTTATTGTGCCTCACCCCCAACGCCCAGGCATCTGTCACCCCCTACATCGTCACAACTCTCACCTCCAACCTCTCCTACGCCTAAAGAACAAGATGGGGATGTTGACTAGGCACCTCTCCGAAGAAGCACCCGCACTCGGAAGCCACCAGCTAACCTGGCTGATTTTATTTAAAGGTGGGGAGAATGACATGGTTATTATCACCCATGTGTCATGTTGTTATCCGTTACTACAGACTTTTTCCCCTTGGATTCCCAATTTATTCTTTCAGTTGCTTTTGACGAATGAAGCTATAGTCTAGCGAAACATTCACTTTATTCTACTACAACCACTCTCTGCATTGAAGCAGCAAACCAATTGGCGGTTTGGTTCTACGTGAAGCACATGGAGTGTACAAACCAGTGTCCCAAATGGTGGTTCATCCATGTTGGAGTAGTCATGCATTTGAACACATTTTTCGACCTTGAGTATCCGCAGTTACTTAAACTGTAGCACATCTTCTGCAGACTGTATGTGGAAATCCGTTCATATCGTCACACTTCATAAGTTAAGTGGCTGCAAACAGCCTCAACGATAAAGCAAGCTCAATCCCACGCTTTACTGGGCGTGACTTCAGAAATGCTGATGTTGCAGCCTTTGAAATAGGTCGTTGCGCTCAGCCTCACAGGCGGGCTCATTATGG
This sequence comes from Pachypeltis micranthus, assembly GCA_020466155.1. Lineage (NCBI taxonomy): Eukaryota > Metazoa > Arthropoda > Insecta > Hemiptera > Miridae > Pachypeltis > Pachypeltis micranthus. The sequence goes on along the minus strand of CM035779.1, from coordinate 3,282,655 downwards.
GTGAACCAGGAGACGAGGGAAAGAATACGTGTACGATTAATAGGGCGGCAACTATAGAATGCAATAAATATCTCCCGAAAATACATCGAGAGATTGATCCTTGGTGATACTTTGTAGAACTGATTCAAGTTATTATGTTAAGGTAATGACCACATGTTTGTTGGCTTGGGCAGTGGAGAATCGTGTTGGGTCAATTCACAATAATAATACACACCTGGCGTCTACTAGATAGAATGAACTTTTTGATTGCATGGGCTGCCAGCAGCCATCTTTTCTGAAGCAGCACTCTCCTCTGCTTCTTCTGCTAACTTCAACTTTTGTATCAACGTCCTGGTACACATTTCGCTGAGCATGAGTGCTAGATCTCATCCCTTTCCATTGTTACTGTACGTTCAATTCGTGGCCATAACAAATCACAAGAGATCGCCTCAATTTGGGCAACATTGCCTTCAAAGTTATGGTTCTCTCCTCTGAAGGCAAAACTGTGTGGTCTATGAGTGAGAAGTGCCCTGAGTCTGGCAGCTCTGAAGCATGTGCAGGCTAAGTCCATCCCCAGAAGAGACTGGTGCAGAGGTCAGGGGTGTTAGGAGAACTGCTAAAGGAGATGTGCTGATGTTGGGCCGCCAGAGTGCAGACTCAAAAAGGTTTGCTGATAAGATGAAGGAGGCCCTTTTTCAGTGTGGTATGGCCAGGACAGCCAACTATCATATCTATTGAGATTAGAGATCTAGACAGTGCTGCATCCGTGCAGCATATCCTGGTAGCTGTGCAGCCACATCTACAGCAAGAACTTGTGTGTGACTATGAGGTCTTCTTAACAAAGGCTAGGTATGAAGAAGCAACGAGGAGCGATTGTTAACATGGAAGCTAGGGCTGCTGCTTTTCTATAGGGGAACGTCACAGTTAGAATTGAATGAGTCAGCCATAAGGTCCAACGGATGCCCTGAGATGCTTCCATAGTCTAGGAAACTGGCAGCTAACTACAGAGGTTGCTAACTACTGCTGCAGGGAACAATGTCACAGAAAGAGGGAGCGCAAAGAACACATCAGGTGCATGCTCTGCTCGAAGCGGGTGGTCACTAGAGATGAAGTGGCCCATCTGCCTCGTGGAGGGAAGTGCAGGGTGCTTAGAGAGGCCTTGGGGGAGGCTTGTCACTGTGGCTGATGAAGGTTGGCCGGTTTGTGGTGCACCTTAGAAGTCGCAGTCAGCCAGCACACGCCAAAGGCATTCCTCCGCTCCTTGTTGCTGTTATAGGATGGATCGTTCGGGCGTCACTCAATAATAAGGCCTTCCTTCCAATACCTCCAAGAATCGTATATTCAGTTCCGTTCCAGTTAATAGCCCACAGGCACAGATAGTAAAGAGGAGCGAAATGGTGCCGCCGGAGCCCGGAAGAGGAATAGGCTGAGTGCCTCGTATTTTAATATTTATTAATTTTCTTAACCTTCCGATCGCGGCAATGCGGTCCCAACTCTCCTTGTTCATCAGCAGCTATCTTCCTCTTCAGATTTAATCGGAGCTGCTTCAAGTGGCTCTGCCCGATAAAAGAAGCTCCGATGTTCCGAGTCACAGCTCAATCTGATCGTGCCCGTAACATTGCATTCAGAATAAAGCTCGAGGTGCATTGCTCCATTCCCCAGGGGAGCGGTCAGTCAGGCGAAGATTGAGCTGGCTGATTCTGAACCAGTATCTCGCAGGGATGAAGAACGAAGACATGGTGGACAGACCACTTCTAAACCCAGCAGTTTGGGAGGATGCATGAGAACTGCGGCACGCTACAAGATTATCGTGAGAGTATATAGCACATGAATGAAGAGCTGTCATTCTAGACAGACGTGAGGGCCAACATGATTCAGTGTGCTAAACGGTTCTGTGTCGGGTTTCAGTACCCAGGTGTAAATTCATGGGCCCACCAAGTGCAGACCCTCCATCCTACGTCCAAAATAAATAAAAACTCAGTGGAAGTTGTATACATGGTAAGCTAGATGAGAACCCTCGACAAAGGGCCGAAGCACGCATTTAATCCAACGTTTTAAAAAAACCAGATCATTGGAAGAGCCTTCTGCAATATCGAACTGCTTTCAAGCATTTCAGGTAACGCTAAGGAAGCCAATAAAACGTGATCTTCGTTAAACCACCGATCTTCGTTCGTTACGTAGGCGCAGGTATGCGAATCGATCAGGTGGGATTGTGAAGTGCTTTCCCAATAACCCGAACAGTAAACACAACCCACACGAACCCTCTACAAGTAAGTTGCAGATCTCTTACAAATGAGAAGGTGCAACCTACTAAATTCCATCATCTTGAGCGCTTCCAAGTTCTAGGAGGCTCGTATAAACTAAGCGGAGGATGACAATGTAAAGAAGTTCTAATGAGTGTGGTAAGAAATGGTCATGTTGGAAGATTGTTCAACTAATGCATCAAATGCTTCGAGCAAGATGATTTGATCAGTTTCCCGATTCCCCTCGCCAATTGATAAAAGTTTCAAACATCGTCCAAGTGAAGCTGATCCGTCAAACTGACGATCATACGCCAAAGGCGACAAGGCGCTGCTCGTTGTCTGGCAAGCGAACGAAAAACTGACGTAATTCAATTATTGCCGACATTGATTTATACGCCAGCTTCATTTTTATGTCCGGTGCTTTCGATTATAAAGGCCTTTTGACTCGGCCGTAAAACTCGGCCATAAAACGGATTTTATGATGAAACGGAAGGAGGACTTTTATCTATTCTGGGTTGAGAGGGACGAGCTGCGGCGATGAGGAGGCGCAGCGGCTCTATTCTTCGGATCTGGAAATCAGCTGAGTGGGGGGCTATCCAGCTTTTAAACTGCCTTTGAGAGGACGGAGCTAGATAAATTTGCCCGACTGATGAGGTATATGAAGTATACTTTCCGACGGCGCTAATTCCAGAGACATCTGAATCGTTGGCGCTACGAGAGGCCGTCAGTCCATTGACGAGTTTTTCGACTAAACAGGTTTATTTATCGTGGTCGACGACGACGAATTTAACAATTAGGTTTTGAACGCAAAGTGCACATTTTGAGCATGTCCTCAGACAAATATTTTATTTCAACGACTGGTCCTGAAGTTTGAAGAGCCAACTGATGTAACTCAGTTGCACTTTTCTTCCCTCACGTGCAACACCATCTACCTAGCTTCTAGCATTGGGCCAGGGGTCCGTTTAGCCCCCCCCCCCCCTGACGACGAAGGATGAACGTTGTAAAAGACGCCCCGCGTGTAACCCGACCACAATAAATTCCCGGACCAATGCGCACACCGGCCGCTGAAAGCAGCCTATGCTATTTTACCAATTCGGCCACCTATCTGGTAGTAATTGAGTGACTGCCCCGTTGTCAAGGGTAGCAAACTCACATCACAGGAGAGTCATAGCTCAATCTGAGTTGTGCTCGCCAAGTTCTATAAGACAGCACCCACTGAAGCCCTCCAAGTGATCACTGGTCATTTAGTGAATCTGGTTGCAACGGAAGCTTCTGGGCTGAACTTCGCTTAGGCGTCCCTATTGAACCAAAACTAGCTGCACTAGAGTTGGCATTAGGTAGGGTTGGTAGTAACTTCCAAGCGAGGTGGGAGATCCTCGTCGAGGGACGCGACATGGACGAGCTTTTCCTCAACATCCGTGGACGTCTTAGGGGAAACTGGGTGAGCTCGAGCACTGGATGAGCCAGCTTGCAATGGGCGTGGCTATACTTCTTTTTTCCCGAATACTCACCAACCTGCACGCCTTGCGCCTCCAGTGAGGAGGAAACATCTGTCCCTTCGAAACTTGTCCCCCAAGTAAACTGTTAGGCTATGTTAGAAAACCGATTAAATGGTACGGAGTGTCGCAGTGGTCATAGCTCCTCGTGGCAACAGCTCTCCACTGGGAGACTGGCCCAACCTGCCGTACCTTCACAGATCTGGGTTTGTTGGATGCTCATCGAGTGGCTGGGCTTTTGCATGACAGCGAAGCGGCAACCTCTTTGATAGTCGACTGATATAACTCTCTTCAAGCGTTCAGGAACAGGTATATTGATTTTTTTTAAAACCTGTAGATGCGAGGTTACTGATTAGTTAGACATATCCAGACACCTCTAGGTTGGAAAGTCCACGGCTATAGAAAGCTGATTGATCTGAAAGCACCGCTACAATAGCATCACAGCCGAGAATGAAATGGCGGTGAATAGATGCGCCACTGCAAACACTGCTAAAGTTTTAAAAATTTACATCTCACGCAAAAGGTTCTTCTGACTTGGTACGTGTAGTAATTGGAGCTGCAATCTTTGCAAACATCTGATAAACCTTCGATAGTAAGAGTTTCTGGTTGCAAGGTTCTCCCTATTTCAAAACTGCCTTTGTTATTCGAGGGTCTATTCGGACCGTGACCCAAATAGCTTACATCGCAATGAAAAAACGAACATAAGTGGATTCTGGCATCTGTGAGTCGCAGCACAGTGCTTTATGTTTTTTAATAAATGTGCTTGCCCCTTACTTGGTGGGCGAAGGATCACATATGCGAATACATCGAGAGGTTCTCATGCAAGTTATCTACTGCCTGGTACCGTCTAGCTTCGACCGACACAGAAGTGAAGTCCATTCAACTTCGCCTCTACTGATCCAGATAACCTCACTTCCACGAGGTGCTTGCTGGAGGCGTGGTGAGTGTGGTTTTACGTAAGTCACGCGACAAACGTCGACACGAGGGGTCTGTCGGCCAGAGATACTGTGTCTTTATGAAAGTTCTCGGTCGGGTAGCGGCAGATCTCTAAGGGTAGTGTAGGAGGTGCTATTCGCTGGTCACAAGTACCTGCCTAAAGGGGAAATGCAGTTCAGGTTTCATGAAACCTGACTCCCTTTCTCATGTAGTGGATGAGAGCAAGTCCAATCCTCGAAATCCACGTTTGAATAAAGCGTAGGTGCAGGGAGAACGTCTCTTAGGTCCTGCCACTCATATGGTCCTCAGGCTGCTCAAGTCGAAGCTAATTTTAATGACACCATGGCTATGTCCTCAAAACAGTCTCGTCAGACAGAGTGTCACTGGTCATGAATACTTTCTTCAACCACCTCAAGTCTTAGAGTACACGACTTACACATGTCCCTTATTTGAGAAGAGCATCGCTGCCTACAGTCGTATAGTGCCTCACAGCTACACTCCTAGCTTCTTATAGAATGCCCGGTATTTCCTGCAAGGGTCGTCTTTGTTGTCCACCCTCGGATAAGTTGTACAAAAGACCAAAAATAACTCCCTTTCAAGCCTCCTGCACTGAGCCAGGGCATGATAGAGAGTATCGCGGTCTGTACCACACCACCTGCACTGAGGGGATTAGACTATGCCCGTAACAAATGTGTTTGCTCATTTTGCAGTGTCCCGTGATGATTCCGATTGCCCGCCTTAAGTCCTTCCTCTCCATCATCAGAAAGCCAGGTCTTATCTGGTGTGTTGGTTTTGAGATAAAGCGTTTGGAGTGCCTCCTCAGTGCCTGATACATTCCTCTGGCATATACTCTCACTGTTCACTGTCCTCTCGAGTAATGATGGAGATGATCCACAATGGAGAAGTAGTTCAGTAGACGAACCGACTCTGGCCTTATCATTCCCACCGTTCCCTTAACGCTCAGGAGTTCAGAAGACATTAAGGGCCGGTTTATCAATTCTTTAGTTAAAACGTTGATTAGGTAGCGATCTGTTAACGATAATCATGGAGTGAAAAAATTCTTGAGCTCGGATCGCGTTTATCAATCGGCAATCGACTAATAGTTGGCTAGCGAGAGTATAATGCGGGGAAGAAGGGCTGCCACTACGCTCAAACGAGAATCCCTCGAACGAAGAGGCGACTTGGCGAGTTTTCCTCCAAAACAATGTGTTGGAGAGTTGGTACCATTGGGCCGCCTTCATTTGCCGCCTGTCGATTTCATTACTTGACATTTTCATTCGAATACCCAAAATATCAGTTGCAGAATTGTTTAATAATATATTTGTGATCTTACTTGATACTTTTCTCTTTTTTTCCAATTCTTTTCTTATCTTTCCTTACTTCTCATTCTTTTCTTACTCCTCTACTTATTGTGTAGCTCATTTTTCGTATTGTGATTATTTTTGTTAAGTGTTTGTCGTGATTTTTTTCGTCGATTTTATAACTTTCCGTCGTGAGTGGGGCCAACATAAGTAAAAGAATGTTCTTTACAGGAAACGTCACGTGTATTATTAAAAATTAATCATACACCAAGCAAAAATTTGAAAAACGATACATGATGCTTCTCAACACCAAATGTGCGGTGTGTTTCACTCAAATTGACATTTTCACGTGTGTACAGTCGATAACACCAGTGGTCTGTACCATTCTAGCCCAGTGGTAAAACGCTCTTTGGGCTTTTGAGATTTTTTCTTCTCCAAATATCGTCTTTAAGAAAGTAGGGGCAAATGAACAGTGGTGTGGGAAACTAGTTTCACAATGAGGAGTTTTACTAACGCCACAATAGTCGCCTACAGCTATTAGCATCGAACCTGCAAAGAGAAAACAAAAATGGTTATTTACGTGCTCTACTACCACATAATTCTAAAATGTATACGAATCGCATTGAATTGTAATGCCCAAGTAGGATGAGAGCTACGTGATTGGCAACAAAGACAATTTGATTGAGTTTTCTTCAGATATTTACGTTTCAAACTTTTCCAAAACCCCCCACTTCAGAACATGGTGTGTGCGATTGTGGACACGATTGAGAGAGAATGACTGAACCCAGTCAACTCACGATCCCACACCCACATTAGACGGTGACACAAAATTATAGTTTTCATTGTGGTCAAAACGCATAATTATCACCGCCATCGTTCACGTCAAATTCGTGTTGGGAATCCAATAAGGTACGAAATAGAATTTCAATCATAATCAGCAACAACCAAATTACGGCATTCAAACAGCTAATTCCAAAAGAATCAAAACAACTTCCCACAACATAATCGTCTTGGCATGGTCTCGTCAAACGTGACTCATTATTGGTTACTCAAACAATGACATAATGTAATTAGGGATAACTATAGATTCCTCGACGTTCTTCTTTATCAGTTTATACGTACACATTGTGAACACCATTGCACTATGCTGCATTATTAGTGCATTGCGCTGAACGTATGAGGGGACTAGATAACTCGTGATTAGTCGAACCCAGACATTTGGACTAATAGAATTGAAACGTTAACATTCGATGAAAGCTCTTAATTACTTTTCGAACTTGACGTAAGTTATATCATGCACATAAGTAACGTGGTAGGTCGATAAAATATTAGGTCTGTACTTACCGAGACCGTAGAACCTGAGCGGTAAGAGAAGTTTCGTCATAGGCGTAATTGCGTGATTGCGATTGCTTGGCGATTCTATTCGCGTTCGAATTAGCGAAAGTACAAACTCCGTTGTTTCTTTCGACAACCGAAACCTAGAATGGAAATCTAAGTCGTCGAGTGTGTCAAAATATTCAATTCTCGGACGGACCTGGTACGGCCTTCTCTCCCACTCAAGAAACGCGTATACCTCTTCGTCGGAGAAATCAGAGTCAGACAGATCGTAGTCGTAGTCCATTGTTAATTTAATGATTTAATATTTAGGTGACGAAAACCCAATAGAATAGTAATAAAATCGCAAAAGCGCAAACGAAAACAGAACGAGGCTAGCGAAACACAACCGAAAATGGCTGCCAACAAACTAACCGATAACGGTTAGCTATCCGATAACTAACGAGCGAGGAGACGAGTTAAAACATAACTAACAGCTAGCGCTAACGCGGTGTCAAAGTGAATTGATGAACGCGTCTTCGGGAGTTGATGAACGATTTGACTTAGTCAACCTTTAGTCAAGCTAGCAAATGCCATTGATAAACCGGCCCTAACTCTATTAGAGTTTGCTGACGAGTTGAGCCGTATCTTGCACTCCCTGGCCAGTTTTGTTGTAGTTCTTCAGCGCCTTGCAAGACGCTTGAGGGTCATTAATTATGTTGATAGTTTTATTGCTATACCCGTTATCAGGCATCCCGATCGCCCCAGCAATGATAGCTAGAAACCAGTACTGCATCTTATTATTGGAGGAAACATCAAGCTAAATCATGCGACCCTATTAAGCGCTAGAGAAGGTGCGATGGACGGCTTGGGAAACAATGTAGTTGAAGATCTAGTTGGGCCACAATTATTAGAACTCTTGGAATAGGAAGCGAAGTGATGAATAGTAACAACTCCTTGCCTCATAGTGAACCTTAGCATGAACACTAAAATCCGTTGTCAGTCGTAGTATCGTCTTTGAATTGAACAAAGTGTCGTTCGCATTATGCAATAGTGACTTGTCGCCATCTGTTGAGTTCCTGCCAAGTCCTGTACACTCGCAATGAAGCTCAATGGAACATGAGCTGTCGCTCAGCTCCACAAAACACGAGACGTCGTAATACACCAGTAGCGCCTCTGAGGCTCAGCCGACAGTAGCAAGCGCTTGTGGAGAGTTTATAACCGTGTTCTAGCAGAAGTACTGAGCCTACGTTCTTCTCTGCCGTTTTGGTGTTCCGAGCGTACTACATCTGAGAGGATTCGAATATTCCGTGAATTGACCATTTAGCGCGCGAGGAAGCCGACTACCGGCGATGAACGTGCTGCCTAAGCGATAACCCGGAATGGGCCGTCAGTTTGATGGGACGAGGTGGGGGCATCGCGTTATCGCAGTATTATCGAAACACCGTCCCACTTATCTCGAAACGGATTCCATATTTTATCCCGGCTCTTACTTCCACATTGCACTCAGTCATTTAGCTTAGCACTTAGCTTATCTGAGACGCACAAGCTGCGGCAGTATGCAGCTGTTGATGGCGCATCAGGTCGCAGTCCTTTTTCTTGTCTTGCTCCGACGTACCTCAACGTGTATTTTTTTCTGATTATTGACTTCTTCAAAAACTCCTTCGAGCGAAAAAGTGTTTGTCGTAGATACTTTTGATGACGAGGGTTGGATAAGAATCATTTTGTGATGAATGCAGCTTTTGGTAAAACGTGGTAACGTATTTGCAACTCAAACGAGGACACAAAATCAGCACTGGGAATACAGCTCTGGGTAAACGGTGTACCACCCCAGCGCTATCGAGAGGAAGGATTGTCTCTGAGCAACTGCATTCTTTCCTCTTCCAGGTAGAAGGCTTCGCAACCATTCCTCCTACAGACGTGGGAACCGAATTCGAGGTGGCGAGTAGCCCAAGTGCAGAGTTAGCCAAACCGTGATTGCTTTTGATGACTTGATAGTCCAGCAAACTACTTCCTGGGGTCTCCTTCTTGGAGACTTCCACCAAAAACCAAGGTTCTCCCACCTGGTCCAGGAAACCAGTCGCTCCTTGATAATCCGTGATACACGAAGTGTGGAAGTCCACGATTCCCGTACTCTCTCTCTAAGTCACCTGGTGAAAAGTGTCTTGGCCTAGATAAAAGCCTAATCATCACATGAGGACATGCGCCATGGCCCGCCCAGGGAAGGCGGAAGAAGACTATTTAGGTGCAACTGAATTCTCCTCCCACGGAGAAGGCGTATCTTTTCTCCTTCTTGGCGTTCACCTTATCATAGGCACGAGGAGTGACAGTCGCTTCGTACTGGCCCGAGAACTAAATTCGAGGTTGTGATCAGCCCAAGTGTAGAGTTAGCCGAATCGAGAGTGCTTGTTTAGCAAATGACGACCAACTGCCTTCCATCAAAGGTCCTCCCTCCATTTCCGTCCCTCGATGAGACAAGTTGCCTCCAATAATCGATAATACACAAAGCGTTCCGAGTCTCCGAAGTTCTCATTTCTAGTTCTCCAACACCCTTCCTAGACAAAGAACCTTCCTTTCACGCTATATTAGGAAGGGCTGCGGGAATTCAATGTGATATCATTTACACGTCCCAGTGCACCATCATCCATTCAAAGAACGAGATTCTAACATTTTCGACCTCAAAAGGGCCTATGGTTGGCTGGGGAAGGTATCACTTGGAGAAGAAGGGTGCAAGTCCTGGTAAGGAATAGTGCTAAGACGTCTGTAGATCGGAGCGTCAGTTGTGTTACAATTGCCTAGGCCTGGGGGCGTTCAGGATAAAGCTGACTACGCTGTTTGGGCGATGGGTGAAGCCGCAAGCCTGTAGTATGTCATAGCATGGTCTCTCGTACCGTAGGGATATTAAAATCGTTACGCACAGTGGTCTCGCTTACATACCAGGAAGCACTTGTGATGAGCTGTAGAGCTCTGTTTTGCGAAATCGTCATCTGAGCGTGAATCAATGAACCCCCTATTTGGCGCCCTCCATTCTGATGGGAGGAAGCAGTGGAGCGAAGGGGCATCGCGGGGTTCTTCTTGATGTAGTTTCAGATCCAGGTGGGGGTTCGCGAGTTGTGTGGTGTCCAGCACGAGACCGAAATGTCTGTCTGAGCTCTATGGTGTAATCGGACAGTCATGAAGAAGCAGGGGGTTGGAGTTCTTCAACGTATTTAACATTATCCACCTGGCCATCCATTCCAGGGTGGCCCTAAGGATGGCATATATATCTGCGTCAATAATACAAGCAGTTTGTGCAGAAGACCCCATCGGGTGACTTCATTAAAAGAATACCTTAGCGAAAGAGGGCAGAAACAGGCACGTCGCAAGGATCACTTTCTGGATTTTGATTCGGAAGTTACTTTTAAACGGCAAATGTTAGGTTCTTCCCAAGACATCAGTGGCATGTGGTTTTCGAGTCTTCCCCCCCTTTTTTCTGAAATTTCAACGCCAGAGTTCATAAACCCGTGCACGTCAGCTTCTCATTGCCACTTTTCAAGTCCTAACGACAACGTAGTTTCCGTCTTGCGTACTTCCGTTCATCTTACTACCCCAACTCCTACTAACTACGCCTTCTTTGGCTATCCAACTCTCAAACTTGTCCAGTGACGCTCACTCAGCCTCAACTGTCGTCAATATCCGAGTTCACCTATCCAGAGACTCCCCGTGTGGCGTGAACTTTGTACTCTCTACCTCTACCTTGTCTCAAAAGTAACATCAACCTTTCTTCACCTTCTAACGCACCCAATACTGCTCCAACCAGGAATAAGGGGTTTCTTGTTTTCAAAGACTTATTTCAGTTTCGTGTGGCCCGTGCGTTGACAGTTAGTCGTTTCAATCGCCGGTGAAGGTGCTTTTGGTTGGAATACTGTCCCAAGAGCCGAACTCGAGCGACCTAGTAAAGTTACTTCCCTCATCCGTATCTTCAACCATTTTACAGCCTCAATTTGAATGTGGACGAGCCATTACGTCTTCCTGTAAGCGTTTAATCTCGGAACAAATCGGAATTATATCGAAAGGCTCTTTCTAAAGGAAGCTGCGTTCTAGTTACGTTCCATCTTGACTGACGTTATCTCGCAAGAAGCTGGTTGCTTTTGAAATGCAAATACTCTTTTTAGTTCGAACGCATCTTTTCTCTCCTCAAAGCCCCGCGGCGCTATACTAATGAAGAGAGTTGCTCAACTCCCGAAAATATTTATTGTGTCGAAATCCCCCAAGGCCCCAAATAATCCTCCGTAGCTGCGCATCTATCCGGTTGAAGGAAGGACCATGACGTGTAGAACTATCAGAGAGCTCGTGCTAGTATTGGTTAAGAGACACGCGAGGGTTACAAATTCTGCTTTATGACCGTACATTTTGAAGTCTGTTTCTTTTGCATTTCAACCGCCACGAATTCGTGAAATCCACACTGAGCAGCCTAGTAGTCGTGGCGAATTACTTTATTTAATTATTAACGTTGACGGAGGAGAGTCGATGAGAAAGAAATACCGACTGTTGCACGTTATGAACTAAATTTCTGTACTCGTGACTAACTCTCCAACTACGCCGCTAGGACATCACCCAGCAACACCCGCGCGGCTCTGGGAGGAGAGACCTCAATATCTCCCGCGTTCGTATGTACACACACGCATTCAGAACACTCTCCTAACGTATTTGTACCAATACAAGACGAATGACTCTTGACATGACTACTCTTGAATTTTTGCTATTTAAACTTGGCTGTTATAGCCTTGGCTGTTCTTGACAGAACTGATCTATACTGTTATAATACAAAGCAAATATCAAAAAATCTCGTTAATGGACACAGCACGAATGAAACAGTTTTATTGGCTTCCTTTACAACCAGACGCTATGTTGATGCGTAACTCTTGACGACGTCCCCCCTCACTGCCCCCCCCCCCCTCTCATGGGATCTTCTGTCTTGGAGGGCTGGTTGCTGGAACATAGCCAATGAGTCTGCATGGACAACGCGTCTTTTCCTATTGGGCATGGCAATTCGAAAAATTACATCAGAAGAGGCCTTGACAACCCATGGAGACTGCAGCTTCACACACGTTCCTAAGCGCCGTCTCGCCCAGTGATACCAGACGTCATTCCCCACCTCAAACTTTGGCTGCTTCGCGTGAACATCGTACCGCAGCTTTGCGCTGATGAGTCCCACACCAATCCTCGTACGAGCCAGCTCGTGAGCTTCCTGGAGACCAACCTTCAGCTTTTGAACATATGTGGTTGTTGGAATATCTGTAGCACGTCCACTGATTCTTAAATCCACTGGAAGTGTTAGTTCTCGTCCCAGGGCAAGGCTAGCTGGTGAGAAACCTGTTACTGCATGCTCGTTAGCACGGTAAGCAAGGAGAACGCAGGAGAGGTGTCGTTCCCAGTCTTCTGGCTTGTTAGGCCCTATTTTGGCAAGCATCTCAATTAGCGTCTTTGGAAAAGCTCAACCTGACCAATGCTTTGGGATCTCAGTGGGGTGTTTCTTGTTTTGCAAATTTGTAGGAGCTTACACATTTCTTGAAATACTCGGGATTCAAAGGAAGTGCCTTGATCAGAGTGAAGCTCACGTGGTACTCCGAACCGAGCGATCACGTTGTCTAGCAGGACTTGTGCCACTGTTTCAGCTTTCAGATCTGAGGTTGAGAATGCTTCTGGCCACTTAGTAAATGCATCGACAACAACTATGATGTACTGGTTCCCTCGTTCAGTTTTGGGGAGTGGTCCCACAGCATCAATGAATAGTCGTTCAAAGGGAACTCCACTGGTGTACTGACCCATGGGTGCTTTGGCATATTTCCGGGGTTTTCCACGCTGCCCACATGCCTGACAGGCAGCACGTACCACCTTAACATCTCGGGTCATCCCTGGGCAATAGTAATTTCGTCTCTGACAAGCTAGAGTCTTGCGTCGTCCAAAGTGGCTTAAGGTATGTGCTTGCTGAGCAACTTCCTGTTGAAAACAGCTAGGAACAATGGTTTGCTCGATGACCAGTCTCTTCAGGGGCGTGGGTTCGAATCCCACCGCTGCCACCAATTGTTATAACATAAAGCAAATATCAAAAGATCTCGTTAACGGACACAGCTCGAATGAAACAGTTTTATTGGCTTCCTTTACAACCAGACGCGTTGCTATGTTGATGTGTAACTCTTGACGACATTCCTAACACTACTTATAACTGTTCTTAAATTGACTTTGCACCGACTGACTCCCTTTGCAGGCACCGGGCGAACGTAGTCTAGTGGTGTCTAAAGGCGATGGTTCATAATCCTGACGAAAATTGGGTGATGGACCGGAGGAGTTCATGATCGCTGTAATTTTTGCCTGAGTCGGTGGTTCGCCAAACATTCTCAAAATCCCCTCGTAAAAACTTCACTCGACAGGTCTGGACGACTATTATTGGCTGTACTTGACTGATCTTGATATGCGTTCGACGCAAAGCTTCGAAGTGGTTAGAGTCTTCGACCTCGGACTTCCCTTCGTCATTGTCTCCGACCGCCTAATTGTCTCCAACTATTTCAATACCTGCCCCTCACCTGCGAGAATCCCTCAGCTGCGGTCGGTTGGTTTTAACAGCCTCCTTTCCCAGGTTTTCCCCTTTCTTTATTTCTTTCTCCCAATTTCATTTTTCTATCGACGACAGAGCTCTCCAAAATCATTCTGCTTCCAACTATCGCACCAGTAACTTCTCGCTTTCTCTTACGGTTGCCCGGGCCAGTTCACACGTTCCAAGTACTGCCCTTGTGTCGCCCAGTTGTACTCCATCTCAGCTCAATTTTAATTCAACTCAATTCAGCACGCACGTATATTACAGTCCTCATCAAGCTCACCGAGTTTCACTTTTATTGCGATCCTCAGCTCCCCCTCTCGTGCACCCAACAATATGACTGCTCTACATTTACCTATTCTTGACTTGGCTTGGTTGGCAGATTTGAATGACTATTCTTGACTTGGCATTTCTTGACGTGACTTCGCTTGACTGGTCTGAATTACCATTCTTGACTTAACTGTTCTCGAAAAGCCAGGCGCTTCGAACATTTCTCCTTGAAGCTAGAACGTACAACGCTTTTATTAAGTAAAAGACATCGTTGCCCTTGCGTGGCTGCAATGACAATGGTAATAGGTCCTGTGCGCCCTCGGGCGGGTGGGAGGAGGACTGCGCTAGTTCATTTCACGTTTTTCTAACATCAGACATTGTCGAGCTGAGACTTTGTCAAGCTGTAAAAACTATAGCAATTGCTTCTTTTTATAAATTTGCTTGGTGGCACTGGAAAAGCCCTAACTGCGGCCACAACTGGGCCTATTGTGTGGGCGAGCATGAGCCCCCTCATGTTCTCCCAGTTCCACCTCCAGCTCATGTGAAGCTGATGTTCTCTGATGCGGCGCCCATAATACTTCCCCATCATTCACGCACAAAACGCAAGACAATCTTGAGGTCCATCCTCCGGCCGCATCTGATGAAGCCCAAGAAGTACATGTTCTGCTGTCTCCAGCTCCACCTCGCAGAATCTGCAATCTTGGCCAGGTGGTACCTCAGTGGACTATTACCTGTAAACCGGAAGCATACCATCCGTATACTATCCCTCTCCAGGCTGATGATATCTCTCGTTGGCTGCCTGGAGATTCTGACAAACAACCTTGACTGCCTTTGGCCACGTACATCCCGCCTACGTAGGAATTTAGTGGTTACAATGTGGCGATGGTTTGATTCTCCAACGGATGTGGCACACACCAACAGCGGAAGCATGCACTGATGTCTGGAAATTGGGAGGTGCGACGCAGGAAGTAGCCTATACTTCATTCTGCAGACCGCGCTGTGGGCAGTTACTCATCGAGAAGCAGCGTCAAAAAAGAACACACGAGGGCTAGGACGGAGATGATCAGTACGACTCTTAGGTTGAGGGTGTAAAAAACGTAAACTGCTCATACTATCGGCCAAATGCCCGCACTTGCCGCATCAAGACGGAATCCTCGCGGTTAATATTCCTCGACGAGCTCTCCCGCATTGTGGAAATTCTCAAGAGTCCGAATTGGGCAACTTGAGATGTCATTTGTGTTAAGTTCCTCCTGAACCCTTCCGAATTGACCGCGAGATGTTCTAAAATCGTCCAGTTTATCTTCGCACCGCCAACTCGAACATCAACTTAATCACCTCGCAAACGCCTTTGTCAACGTTGACGGTGTTTTTTCGAGCCAATTCCTCCAGACTTCTACGTCCGACTCTACGACCTCTTCAATACGTCCAGATGATCGAAAAAAAAAACATCTTCGGCCGTGGAAACGCCGCTTAGCGAGGCTCTAACGTGGGCGCCCCATCAGCTCAGTCTTCTTCAGCTGAGTCGCCATTCGACCGGCGAAGCGATCAAAGTCCGATTCCTTCGGACAACCAACTTTATTTTATCGGATGACCGTCTCAGAACCCGAGAAGGTGGTAATTTAGGGGCGAATTGGATTTCGAGGAGGCAAATGGTCGAAACGTCCTCCGATGCGGTGGAGGGGTTAGAGAAAGAGAGAGAAAGAATGTGAGAGTGAGTGTGTGTGTGAGAGAGATAGAGAGGAGTAGTGGAAACGAGGGAAGAGGCGGAATAAAAATAAATTTGAGAAGAGATGGAACAAAAAGGAACGTTAAGAGGAAGACGGGCACGGGAGAGCGAGGGGATAAAATATATCGAAAGATGTTCGTTCTCGAATACACAGAAAGTAAGGCCGTCATTTAATCCGTCGTAAAATACTACGCTGTGCGCTCAGGCGCTCTCCGGGTTATCGGTAAAAATAACATTCTCCCCTCCCCCCCTCACCACTCCCCCTGCAGCATCACCACGGTTTCCAACTCTTGAACGACGCTTTGAAAAGACTTCCAAACTGGCCCCTAAACTCCTCGTTTATATTAACCTCCCTACCATCCACAACATCAACAGTAAAACAAAAAAAAACCTCCCCTCTCCTCGCCACTCCTTCGGTCGTACCCTTCGCCGTCACTGCTTCTCGCTCTTCGTCGACGACGAAAAGACAAATAAATAAAACGATTGAGAAACGAAAACAAAAATGTTAAGGCTTCGTTCATAACGAGGAAACGTTCGAAGTTCAATAAGAGGGAGTGCGGGAAGGGAGGATGAAGGGGGATGACAGTGACGAAGAAAAAGGTTTCCTAGTTTCCAGAAAAGTCGCTAATTGATGCGACTTGGGGAGTGAAATATTCGTTTTCGGAAGATAAAGTTGAGGAAAAGGTTAAGCATTGTCAAAGGGAGAGGGAAGCGGTATAATTGGGCGTGAGTTCCTCCCCCCCCCCCTCACCACTCCACCCACTATCACCACCACCACCACCACTATCATCATTTACCGACTTGCGACGTGGAAAAAGACGAGCGGCGGAACGGAAAAGGGCTGCCCACGGAACATCTGGACGAAATGATCAGTTTCGTTACCTGCACTACGGCGAAACTACATTAATTCCCCACCCGCGGTCCGTCTTCTCCAGACTTGGCCGACAGAAGGTTTGAGATACGACGACGGAAAGGAGTGGCACACCAGGGCGCCCAAAGTGCTTAGTACTAGCCGCTTCTACCTGGTTTGACGCGTTGACGGCGTAACTGCGTTAATCGTACGTGAATGGTCGTTTATTGGTTATATCATCGGTATGAAGGAGGGGGAAAGGCAGTACAGTACGTTGTTGCGATTCTGTAACACGGTTTACGAACCCGTCCATTGGTGTAACGGTTTGGGACATTGTTCGCTTTTCTTTTGGGATGGAAACTGCTTAGTTTAGTTGTATGCGTTTGTTTAGGGCACGGGTTTACGGGCAAATTCTCATATTATCTACGAATCCTCACGTTATTGAAAGTATATTCGGGCTATCCCGTAAAGCAGCCCGCACTGGCCCATCCGGTAATTTGAGTTCATATCTGTACACCACGAGATTTGGAGAGAACCTTGTAATAACGCGTAGACCCAACGGACACAATGAGAGCAACTCAGATATCCTCACTGCTCACTAGCAAGGGCTTAATCTTCGCCCAAATGCGTCAAATTCTAACTGAGTGATAGTCGAAAGAAGCCCCCTAAACACATTCCCATCGAAGGAGTAACGTGTACTGTTGTTCAACTAAAGTACAGATTCTTTGGAAGCCAGTGGGAAAGCACTGGACGGACACTGGAAGGAGCATTCTCTGGCAAGCATACTTTTGATGCGACGGCACTGCATTTTCGTTTCAGAGTTCGGAGTATTTCAGAAAATACGCTCGAAAATTCTTCGAGAATAGGGTGAGGAAATAAATGCTCATCGGAGGTGGTCATCAACAAACATTAACACATCGTAACGTCCATTGACGAATGCAGAAGATGCGTAGTAGGAGTCAAAGATGGAAGGTTTGGTTGCTCTTCCAACAACCATCGATCACTGTTGTAGAAACTGCGTGGTGACTTCAGTTTTCTCATTCTAGGGATTGCAAGATCCTACTTAATCACAGAACTTACCTCATCAACCATACAACCTACCTCTTCAAACACAGAAGATCACCTCTATCACCCCAGAACTTACCTCTTTGACAACAGATGACCTACTCATTAACCGCAAAAGATCACCTGAATTCAATGGGACGGGTCTCGGAGGTATGCCACCGTGTCAAGCTGTGCAAGAAGATAGTAAATCATTGTGTAATAAATTCCAGCGTTTTTGGTTTATTATTCATTCTGAATAATAACCCTATGTTTTCGGTCACGAAAAATGTTTTAAAACCCCCCTCAAAATTTGATACTTTACGTTTCAAGACATGGAGATTCCAAATTTGCAATGTCCGCCCGCCGTCCGGGCCATTTTGTGCCTTTAACGTGGTCCAAAAAATTCGTTCTTTCGCACAAAAATCCAATTTGGTATCTAGTTGTGCCCGCCATCTCGGCAATCCGATCGGACGAAGCCCATGATTGTTATGGGCAAAAAACGGTTGAAAAAATTAACGAAACGCAGTACAATGCCGGAACTACAGCGGAAGTGAACGTTTCGTCGTTTGAACTCCCTCCCTCCGGCCCGTCTCACGAAATCGCTCGCCTGCTCAACTGGCAACGCCACCCCCTCGCCTCGCAACGGGTTCGCCCAATTTTTTTTTTTGCTTCCTCTAGGAAGCGCTCGTGTTTCGTATTTAACCTTTGGCGTTACGATTTGTCTCTTTATCGTCCGATTGCCTTGTTCTTGTCTTCACCTCCACGAATGACTGTTTCGCTCCGTCTCAACTATTTCCGTTAGCAAAATATCTGTTATCTTCGATTGAACTTTTTATTATTCGTTTATTTATTTAATAGTTCATTCGTTTCATTTTTTTTGGTTTTAATACGATTCAATTTTTTTAGATTATTTCGTTTCATTCTCATTTTGGTTTTTTTCATAGATTTTTGGTTACATTTTGATATTAATGTTTAGCGTGCATGTTTTCATATTAAAATTCAGTTTTTTCTAGATACTTTCGTTTTTTGTTTATTTTAATATTACGATTCAGTTCTTTTCGATATTTTTTTGGGTGTCATTTTGATATTTTTCGATGCTGAATCGAACGGGATGGGTCTCGGAGCATTAATGCTAGGTCAAGCTGTTTATCCGAATAATAAACCGTTGTGTAATAATTTGCAGGGTTTTTGCTTATGTAACAGTCCCAAGCTGCACCAGCAGAACCATTTCCCGTCTGCCCAGTCAAAGATCTTTGGTCGCATTCAAGTGTGACGAACCGAGCTGTCTGACTAAATGGCCTACCACCTACCAATGGACTACGTTGGCTTCGTTCTTGACGGACATGGAACGGATTGATGTAGAAATCTTCCTAAATGTTAGTTCTAAATTTTCGACGTGATACAAATCCCTCGTTTTTTTTTTTAAATTGAACAGTAATTAAAAAACGTATCGATGTTTTCCGGCCATGGGTTGACTAATTACGTCCGTGTTTTGGTTGATGATCAACTCAGACAATTCATGAACAAAAATCGTGTGAGACGGCGGTGCGACGTAAGAAGCCTTACCGTCACTTCGCCGCAATATTCAAGACACAACCGCGTTGCTGAGTTGCCTACTCGTAAGGAACAAGTGATGTCAGCTTCAATTCGCTGCGTGGTTTCCGGGTTGCCGAATATTAAACATTTACTGCTAAGGCGTTGGATCGAAAAAAGAAGAAGTGGATTCCGGTTTTGGAAGGATGTTCCTTAAATTGCTACCAAAATGGGCAACTGATCGATGATTTTATTGGTTTTTGAGTGTGCGCCTTGCACTCCTTTTTTTGTAGGTTTCGAATAAAACGAGAGCGTCACGCATCGTTAAGAAAATACCTTCCTTGGTTTTAGAGCACAATTCATCACCGCAGCACTGGAATGTGAAACTGAGGGAGGAATGACCAGATCGATTGGCTCACAATAGCACGCCGAATTAAGAGCAAAAACATGTTGGTCAGATCCATCGATTAGTCATGCACATTGACGTTAAGCCTCGAACAATTCGTTGCTTGCCTTATGCACTAGTTCGTCGTAATTCGCATTATAAAGCACAAGTGGTGAGTCGTCAGAAAAACTAAACACTTTCCAAAATGGCAGATCAAGACACTCAGCAACGATAGTGTAGGTTGAACATCTCTCCCTGAAGGATGCCGTAGTTGCCGTAAGCATTACCGCTATGCATCGACGTCGATCGCAAAGTAGAGACAGAATCAAATACGTGCAGACGTATGGTATTTATTAGGATAGCACGGTTTACTAAATTTAACGCAATCAGAATCCCGCACAGAACCTTTAGGCAAAGTCCGTTATGGGAAACTGTACTGAAATACCAATACCTACAACGAGAAGTCCTCATAAGAAAGGTACCCTATTACATTTGCCTCATATAAGCTGTTACAGCCCCTATGCGAGCTGTCTGCGTTCCCGTGTGGGACTTCAGCAAAATCCGCCTGCTCTCTCTCTTAAGAACCTTCACAGCCCCGTTATAATTTTGCTGAGGCAAGACACGCACATTCAGAAGCGTAACAGCGCGCTGTTCTGCCGATGTTTAGTGTTTGGCGTCCCAGTACGCCTAGTCCTA
Organism: Pachypeltis micranthus; assembly: GCA_020466155.1. Lineage (NCBI taxonomy): Eukaryota > Metazoa > Arthropoda > Insecta > Hemiptera > Miridae > Pachypeltis > Pachypeltis micranthus. Next base: position 3,262,305 of record CM035779.1, on the reverse strand, counting down.
GTATTGGCAGTCCAAAGTTTGAGTTCAGGGCTGCTCGCGTCGGAGTTAGGTGGAGCTAGCGGCTTGAGGCTGGTTCTGCTCCGCAGCAGTTCGGGTTTCGGCCAGGGTGGTCGACAGTAGACTCAATAGATGCTCACATCACTGATGTACGGATGGCTCCCAGTGACGAGTACGTTTTGGAGCTTTGGATACCATTTGGTGGCCGTTTGAACTGGCGAAACTGCTGGAGAGAAACTGCCAACGTGATCTCTTCTCAAGGGTAAACTCTTACCTTGCAAATTGGACTAATGGATGCATGAGAGGATGTGTGGCTCAATGCCAGGACGGAAATATGAAACCTTCCTGTAGCAACTAGCCGCTGGCGGGTTCAGTGTGCTTCTTCAGAGATCAAGTACATCTGCCCATGATGCAGCAGTTGCAGGGTGGAGAGGGGGGGGGGTTTATCTGGAAGCATGAAGTGGATCAGCATGTTAGAGTTCACCGCTATGAAATGTGGAACAATGGTGCGCTAAGGTGCAAAACCATCAGGGGATGCCTCGTGCAGAAACTGGGTTTCCAAGGTTGATGGAGTGGTGACTGCGGCAACTGGGGGTTCACCTTGGGGTAGGCCTGTTACTGGCGTCCCATATTGAGAAAATCTCTCAACAAAAGGTTACTGAGACAACATCACGGCCTATAAGGGGGAACGTTTCTTGGCAATTTGCTATATGCTGTTCAATAACGGCCCAGCAAGTGGCAGGATAAGCACAACTTGCTATTGAGACAGGCGCTACTCTTATTAAAGTCTTACTGGATGTTGTCATCTTCATGCTTTGTGGACGCGTGTGAAGTGATGCTGGCTGACCTAGAGGCTGCCAGAAGACATGCGAACTGGAAGGTGAAAAACAAATTTGGCGTTTCCTGCCCGAAAATGTCGCACCACTGCAGGTGACATGAGCTCTCTGAGAAGGAAGGCAATCTTGACCGACTTAACTAATGTATGGCATGGAAGGTGGAAAGGGGCTGACACTGGCTCTCCCATCTGTGGAGAGCTGATTGAAAATCAGATGGGTTGTCTTTGGTACTCCATGCTCCTGCTTGTCCTGGGGCATGGAGACTATGGAGCGAAGCTACATCAACTCAGTCTCTGTGATGAGAAGACATGCAACAGTGGTACTGTCCCTGAAATAGCGGAATAGGATGCGCTACCGATTTACCGCCATACTGAGCTCCCGATTGACCTAACATGTCAAGTGTCTTGCTTTCCAGCGCTGCAGGGCTTTGCAAGGAGTGTCCTCACACTGTCATAAATATATCCATCCAGGGACCGTGGTACCTGAGTTTAGCATGAATCTTCGAATCCTCTCCATGCCACTTGAATGTAGTCAAGAGTACGTGGGAGTTTCTCAAGATATCCTTTCCCCCGACGAATGGATAACGGTTTTCAAATTATTGCAGCTTACTTCGCTTTCATACACACACGGTACATTCGCACAGTAACTTCATAATCCCTGAAGCGAGTTGATGGACCACAAGTCCGTAGTTTGCGTTTCCAGATGAGCGTGGAAGTGGAATGAATGGTGTACAATGATTACATGGCCCATCTCACGGGGGAGAACAAAGAAAACATGAGAAGGTTGAGGTGTGGGAGTGTGAATATGCTGGTTCGGAAACAGGATGAAACTCACTCATTTTGAAGCGTGTAAAGCGTCAAAATGATCATCCACATATCATACGAAAAAACTTAAAGTGCGATTGTTGGTTTTGTGCTTGTTCGGTATCCCCAATAAGGTCAGCAATTGCAACAACTGTCTGCAGAAGGTTCCCGTGATATTGTCGAGGAAAGGCGCGATGAAACATTGAAGCGTCAAGAATCTTCCGAAAGTAGACGATTCGGAGCAGATTCAGAGCTATCGAGATTGCGGAGGTGGTGCGCCATTGTACATTATTGACGGGTTGAGAAGAGGGAGCACCAAGGATGAAAGCCTTGAGAGAACCCCTCCAATCTCTCTTGCCTCGGCGAAGGTTTTCTTTTCCCTTCGCACCGTCGAACGTTATTTCGTGAGCTTGACATGCTCTGCGTCACATTCACATCTCGTTTCACTAAAAGCGAAATGCGTCGGCCATTCTCCCTGATTCCTCCGTCGATTTCTTCCACCCTGCAAGTCATCCCGAAGTAATCTCGCTTCAATCGCGCGAGTACTTCATCCTAACCGCGTGACAGGTAGCTCACATTGCATCTTAGTCTTCTTAAAAGAGATACAATGATTGGGCGTCCTGAGTATCTTACAGAGCAGTAAGATTTGTGCCGTTGCAACTGAGGGACTTCTGTCAATGAGTGCTACTGGTGTTCGCTACGGTTTCGCTATCATGCAACAGCACACGCAGCATCCACTGAACCCAGACCTGTTGAGGTACAGTAGGTCGTAGATAAATGTCACACCTGTGCCCCACATCTTACTGCTAAAATGTTGGGTTGACACTTCGTACCACGTGTAATGCAGACCGATCAAATGGCTATTGACTTTGCCATTGCAGATTACAACAATCTCTGCAAAGACTCACGTGAATAGCGATTCCGCACGAAAAATGCTAACTGGCCCCAATTCTCTAGGGTAACTGCGTGTTGAAGACACCGACCTAATAGTACAAGCGGCCACACCCGAAAACGAGCACTGCAGGGCTCACCGTACTTGGGCAACAGAAGCACAGGGGGATAAAAGTCCCATGATGGACTGACGAACTTGATCCCCTCAAGCAGAGTGTAAGTAGAGCCAGAAGGATGTACCAACAGACTCGTGACCCTGATGCCAGAGCCACACTCTGAAAAGCATTCATCAAAGAGCCAAACAAAGCCGTCAAAGCCTTACACCACACCATCAAACGAGCCAAACAGCAAGGTTGGCTGAATATCGTGAAAGCACAGAGCTCTAAGAACTCCTAGGGTAAGTGAACGTACAATGCAAAATGAGTCAGGCTGGGCCTGCAGCATCGAATGTTCGCCGGAAACCCTCATTGAGGCGGCGTTCCCTGACGACCAAGTAGCTCGGGATACTGAAGCCCAGAGGGACGCAAGGGCGCTGTTCATAGACCTTCCGCACGAGCCCGACAGCTCATTGTGGACAACAGGCGACCTCGGCAGGGCTCTCCCAGTGGTCACTGACCAGTCTTGGCGTGTGTACACGGTGGATGCAAGAGGATAATGAAAAGGGATCTCACGATGATCTGAGTAGACCACACTGCACGAGACCCAAAAAGAAACAAGATGCCGCGCTACTGTAGTTTGTAAAAAGGGGAGCGGTGAGAAACCCAGCTTTGACCGCTACTAAGCAAGCGTATAACCATATCACACAGTTTTCAAAGAAGGCCATGGCCCCATGGGTCTCCCACTGCAATAGCTTTCTACCTCGTACACTGGCTAAGTGATCAGCCGTACCAGACCTCCATGGTGGGTGCCAAGCGAGTGCCCTTGCTTTCCCAAGCTAGCGTAACTGCAACCTCCATGACTTGCAGCTGAAAATTGCGTTTTAAAGGCTTCTTTTCGATCGGCTCCCGGGTGGACGTCTTTTGACAACGTTTGAGTGGTGTGATGAACAAGGGCAACGTTACCGACACCTCAAGGATAAGCAGGTTTCCTCGAGGACGAAGCTGGTCCTCAATTTTGGTTGGCTTCGAACCATTCACAGAACTTTCGATCAAACTACTGTAATATGAGATTACAAATAACGTGAAGAACAACGTTAATTGCATCCCTGTTGCGTCCACAACAGTTCGAGCTCCTACAAACCAATAAAGCGCAGGAGGTATTTTGCCGTTCTCGGTAACTTCCAAACTGAGATTCGAATGACCTTCGATGCCTTCTTCGTGTTTGTTACGTGGAATTTTTCCTTAAAAAAACGGCGTTTCAAAAAGAGCTTCGACACGCAATCTATACGCTCGGTACGTGAGAACCTGTCGCTCAAAGGCAGCGGTCAGGTAGAGTCGTCCTTGCGATCGACAATAAGAATGTCGTAACTGGTCGAAAGGGGTCACAACGACCTGTCCATCAAGCAAAAACCCTCCTCTACAGTCATTTACCCCTTCGTTTTTTTTCCTCCCATGGGGAAGAATGGCGGGGAAAAAAAAGAATGTAGATCAGTCGGTTAACAGACTTCAGAGCCTACTTAACGACCTCCTGTCGGCCTTTCGTCTTGACATTACGGTCAGTGAACTGTCTGCGGTTAGTTTTACGAGCAAATTGATGAGAAGTTTTGGAGTCAGTTTAAGCGCCAGTGAGGAGTCACAGTGCCTCCATCTCACAGTAATTAAACACACACGTTGACTGCGGCTGAACTGCAAATGTTTAATTTAGACAGGAGTAAAGGCAATCTGCAGCTATTTGAGAGTTAGGGTCAAAATGTTAAACAACATTTTCGAAAAACCTGTACCTAAAAGTTCAGAAAAATCTTGACATCCACTCATTGGAACGTCCACTGCAAAAGTCGACGGTGGACGATGAAGCAGACAAGTGGGTTGTGTCGGAAAATCGCGGATGGTTGAGGTCATTCAGCCGAGATTGGTCGGTGCTCCTTATCTTGTATAATATATCACGATAATTCATGAAAAGAAGCCTTATTGTTAGGAACTCAAATCGCCAACTCCGATTTTGCATGCAGCCAAGACCATCCCTTTAACCGTTAATTAACAGAAATCCTTCCCATTTCACATCCACCACACCACACTTTCCCGATACCACTACTTGATGTTTACTTTCCATTATCAGTTATCAACAGCTGCGCCAACAGAACAGCGGAAATTCCAGCACACTGTTGTTCTTAAATCTGACTAACAGCATCTGTTCCCAGCAGCAATTACCGCCCACCACTGGAGGGCACGAGGTTGTAACCTCTTCCATTTATTATTATACATATTAGTTTATTATTCATTCTGCATAATAACCCTATGTTTTCGGTCATGAAATATTTTTTACAACCCCCCCTCAAAATTTGATACTTTACTTTGATACTTTACGTTTCAAGACATGGGGATTCCAAATCTGCAATGTCTGTCTGCCGTCGCCCAACCCCCGTCCGCTGTCTGTCGTCCCCTGTCCGCCGGCCCCCGGCCGCCGTCCCCCATCCCCTGTCACCCGTCTGCGGCCCCCTGTCTGCCATCCCCCATCCGCCGCCTTGGCCGTTTTGCGCCTTTAACGTGGTCCAAAAAATCCGTTCTTTCGCACAAAAATCCCATTTGGTATTTAGTTGTGCCCGCCATCTCGGCAATCCGATCGGACGAAGCCCATGGTTGTTATGGGCGAAAAACGGTTAAAAAAATGAACGAAACGCAGTATAATCGCAAATACGCAAGGGCCGTCGCTTGGTTTCAAGGCATTTTTACATACTAGGTCGAATGGAATGAGTATTAGACGTGTACAGCTGCGTGTAGGGAAATTACGATAATTATTAGAGTCTACTAATTGAAAGAACTCGCGGGAACTAGAGCGCATGTCAACGTTTCGTCGTCAGTACTCCCTCCCTCCCTCCCGTCTCATCTAATGCAACGCCCGCTCAACTTGCAACGTCGTGCCAATTGCCGAGGGTTTGCTGGAGGTCCCCTTCCCAATTTCCTCGTTTCTTTTTGCCCGATGGTGCGGAGGAAGGTTAGGGCCAATGAGGCCGGCGCTTCCTCTGCACACCACTACATCATAAATGCTGAAATGATGCTAAAAATGATCATAAATGCCTACAGATGTTTACGGGCTCCTGGCGCCAGGGGAATATTTAGTTTCCATTGTTCCATTGTAGTCAGGTCATGTTTCGTATGGTTTACTAGTATTTTTCGATGCTGAATCGAATGGAATGGGTCTCAGAGCAGTCAAGCTGTTCATGAGAATAATAAACCGTTGTGTAATAATTTTCAGGGTTTTTCTTCATCTCTTGATCTTAATTTTCATCATCATCTACCTACTTTTTTTTTGCGACCTCGAGTGTGCCCTTTCCTTTTGTTCACCGAACTTAATTTACCATTTGGTACAACGTTTACGGCATCCTATACGCCGCTCGTCTCCTCTCGTTCGGAATATCGCCACCCATTTAGACAGCAACTCCCGAACGGGTTTGAACGCTTTTTGCGCGCTCTCTCAGCTTTCTCCAACTCGTGATTCCGAGTTGGATCTATGCAAGTACCAGATCATTTTTTTTTTCATTTTGTGTTTCCCCAACCGGTAATTGTGAATTAACTCTTTGATCTCCCCTGTTGCCCTTTGTAGTTGTATCCGGTTGATCAAATCAAAATTCACCATTTCTTACACCCATCACATGTTAGTTTCTGAAGCTGGTAAGCTGTGCGGGGTTATAGCCAATGTTAAACGGCAGGCCCAGAACATACTCAAACACTTATTATTACTAGAACCATACCATTACAGCTAAAACACTTCTCTCTCTTCCTTACGTTTATGAAGATGGACTGGTTTGCTGCATGATTGACAGGACGAAAAGAATGTGTTCAAGTCGCAGGAGGAACACTACCTCAGTGGTGCAAGACGAAAATGGAAACCCCACAAGGCTCTGCACTGTTGGACAAGTTTCCCACTTTGTACCCGGAGTCGTTGGCGATACATTTTTCGGTGGATATAAAGTATGAGGTGTCCGTGGATGGTATGCAGTCATACAGATCGTGCTGAGTAGATGTTGTCTCGACTTAGCTTCTACTGGACAAGACAACCTCATCTCCACCAGCTGGGGACATGGCGAGAAAATTGTATCCACTCCTCGCTTTTCATGTCATGCCAAGGAAACTCTGGTCCTCCGTACTAGACGCACGTACCTGGAAGCTAACTTAAATCGCCCCACGGGAGGCTTCTAATGGCGGCCATTGGGCCATTGACTCTATCCCCTCTGGCTGAGTATCATCGGCCGTGAAACCAAGGCGTTGGAGTCGTGCGGGTTGTGGAGCTCCCCTAGTAAATTAGAGTTTGGCTGGAACCACACACTTCCTACTCTGCCCAAGTCTTACTTAGACTGCCCATTTCCATCAGAAATTCTAAACTCTTCTACGAGGCAGAGATATGGGGAGACGCCCTGTGCTTCAATAATTACAGAAAAAGGCAGATGTAAGTATAGATGCTGTGCGTGCAGACAGAGCGTGCAGAAACATCAAGTCGCCTTGCCAAAGACAACATCTGATTGGAAGTTAAACTACAGGCCACACAGCAGAGTTTGCGAACAATGGACGAGGAGGCTCAACTGGGGGACTGAATGGTTGAGATGGTCAGATGAACTTCTGATGTTCACAAGACATTATATCGAGCGTATTTTGGGATCTTGTGAAGAAATAAGCACCAGATCCTATACCTCTCATAGAGGTGTTACAGGCACGATCGGATTAAGCACTGACTTAGAACACCGGAGCCGCTTCTATCAGGCAGTGCAGTTCAAAGCAGCTTCGATTAAATCTTAAGAGGAAGAAAATTGCTGAAGAACTGGGAGGTCTGCATTGCCCCGATCGGGAGGTTAGGAAAATCAGGTCCATGGTGCGCAACGAGGCGATCGGCCTATTCCTGTTCTGGACTCCTGCGGCACCAGTTCGCTCCTCCTTCTATCTCTGTACCTGTGGGCTTTGATGATTCTGTGGAACGGACCCTATGACACAGATATATTTGGAAGGAAGTGTTGATGGTTGAGAGACGCCCATGCAGAGACGCATTCTATAACAGAGGAAGTATACGAAAACGATGTAGAGACCGTGCCCGTGGTATGCAAATGCCTGATGGCCTGAAGTACAGTGAGAAACAGTCCCAAGCGGGGATGGGTCATTCTCTCAATGGCATGGTCATAGCTAGCATGCATAGCATGTAGGGAGGGTTCTCCTTTATTATGGCTGTCTAGGAATTATAAACAGCACGATAGCTTGAACATTGCCTCCTGTCAGGGTAATCGTATTAGACAGGGTAGTCGTGTAAGAGGGGAAGAGTGAGAATGACTGAGTGGGGGTATGCAGTTGCCATTCAGGTGAAGTGTGGGTATGTGGGGAGGTTGATAGTAGGAGTATCCTTCCCTCGTTTCCCTCTCTCCTATGAGCTGGCTAGTTGCCCTTAATCACTGGCGCGTATGGCTGACGTTCGGGAGCGTCGCCCTTTTGTGAGCAGAGAAGGAAACGAAGGGAGAGGAAGAAAAAAAAAGGAGCCCGAAAAAGGGCGAGATGGGTTTGAAAGGAGGAGAAGGACCTTTTGTTTGAGAAGCAAAAGGGCAGGGCCGCATCACTTTTCTCTTCCTCCTCAGTCCCTTCCTTTTTCGCCCCCTCCATGTTCTTTTCTCTCACACTGTCTCTCTCAATCACTCGTTGCCTCTCAGTCTTCCTCCATTACCCCATCACACTCTCTTCCTCGCTCCTTCTCTTTCAGTATACCTCCTTCTCACTTCCACCCTTTACTGCCAGAAGGGCTTTGACAATAGAACTCCCGGGATGAGGGGGTTGAAAAGGGCGAAGAGAAGGGCGATAACGTTTGAGAAGGGCTTTTTCTCCCTCGCCACTCCTGGCACAGCCAACCACCCCCCCTTCCCATTCTACATCGCAGGATTTTGGATGGGGGTTAGAGGAAGGGCGTGCTCTGGCGTTCCCCTCGTGATATGATCAATACCATCACAGGGTGATGTGATGGAGTGAACAGAAGAGGGTAGAGGAGAAGTTGAGCTGCCGCCCCTTGGGGCTTTTTGTTCCATCCCCACTACTGCCACCATCCTCTACCACCCACTCTCACGTGGCACGGTGGTGACGTTATGATTTCACTCCCCTTAGCATTTGGCCAAGTTAATACGAAACTCGACTGCGTGAAATCATACGAAGTTCACGTCGACGAGGGCGGATTTTCCTTTTCACCTTATTCGTCTTCGTCCTCCTGTTTTGTGAGAAATCTTTGCGAATTCAGCTTGGCCAACAGTTAACCTGCCTGAATTCAGAAGCCTCATGGCTACCACGGAACATGTTTTAATGAGCATGGTGTCGTGCGCCATAGTGGTGCCACAGACATTTCAGAACTTGTTGGATTTGGAAGCGAACAGGATAAATTAAGTGATTTCGTCTGGTATGATGTATCACTCAACGTTCCTCCCTCGAAGCAACACTCTGGTATCTAAACAGTCTTCATGACCCTAACTCCATCGATTTAACTTAAGCCTCTGGAGGAAATATTGATGAAATAACATGCTCGTGGATTCAGACGGTGGTGTCTACATAGGTTGTGACTCTCCTACAAATCCGGAAATTCTTCGCTGAACATGCCATGTCCTTTCTTTAATACGCTCCATGTTGGAACGAGAAATACGATATACTGATAAAAATTCTGTTTTTTTGTTCTGTTAGCTACTAGTCATGTCTCAATTGGATGGAGAGACAAGGTATGCAAATATGCTGATTGCCAAAACTCTCTTGACTAGTCAAGATCTCACCCCCACGAGGTGTATGCTGGAGACGTGGCAAAGCACGTCACTGACCAGGTCCTGTCGGCCAAGGAAACTGTCCAAAAGAAGCACAGGGTTCTGAGGGGGGCGGTAGGAGCTGCTACCTAGTGTGATTGCCAAACCACTGGACGGGCACAAGAACACAAGGTTTTCAAAGGGATCACTACCCATCTTCCGTGTGACCTGCCTTTTCCCATGTGGAGTATGGTAGCCTGCCCAGTCCTTTGCATTCATGTGGGGAAAGAAATCATGTTCGGGTGCAGGCCAAACGCCAACATTTCAGCACTGGGATGCTCAAGCCGCAGTCAACTAAAATGGCACTGCAAAGAAGTTTTGTCAGCACTGCCACAGGTTAGGGCAGAGTGCCGCTCTCGTCAGAATCGCGAGGCTCGTCGTTTCAATGACGAGTCCCCACAGTTAGAAGATGTATTGGTAGGAGAGGGGTAACGGCCGATAAGATACCCTCTCCATCTGCGAATGGGCTTTGGCCCACAACCTCCTCCTCCTCCTCATCAAAGGTCCACTGGACGTGGATTTGTATTTCTAGGGCAGAAAGAAGCCAGGGCGGTGGTAGACAATGAAGATTAAAGTGACCAGCAGTTTGCAACGTCCAAGGGTAGTCTTCCCTCCATGTCTCCATTCTTCGTCCCTGCAAAATGCTGGTCCCAGGTCAGCAAACTCCATCCTCTTCTGGCTGACTCGAATTTTCCTCGGAATTCAAAAGTGAGTGGCCCAGTGCAGAGGGTGTGGTCTGGCCAACTGCATCCTACACTGTGCGCCATCAGCCTTCCTTTGGCACAGAAGATGATAAGGAAACATCATCCACCATTGCCTTGCAGTGCACGTCCAGTTAGGAACTGGGTAATGTAGAAATCCACTGTACTGTGGTGCTGCCCAACCCATGGGCCAAGTGTTGGAATCAGCAGGATGGATTTCTTCCGTCTTTTCCCCTCCAAACGGACACAACCCTACTTCATTCCTAGGGGTAATTTGGTTGCCCCTTTGACAACTCTTTCTGTCTACCTAAAGGTGGATTGGGATACCACCCGTGCCAACCGTGTGGCACGAGCAAACAGTGCTCACCTCTTCTGCTTCCTGCTAGCTGGATTTGAAGGGCAAACGACAAATTGTATCCACCATTACGCCCAAATATTGGCAGAAATTTGTGGTTTTGAGACAAGTTTTCCACGGATGGACAACAAAGGAGACTCAAGCTGGGAATACCCGGCAATTCTCAGGAGAAAGGCGTGGACCTGTCAGATGTAAAGATTGGCACGATAGGACTTCAGGTCATGGCGCTCATCCCAAATAAGAGGCATGTGTATGTCGCGTAATGTAAGACTACGAGAGTGCCCAGCTCAGCGGCCTTTACCTTTCTTCTTCCAACACGCTATATAACATGGAGTGCTTTTCATTGACAGCACAGGCCCCACGAATCAGACACCTTTGTCTTACCACACTGTGTATGTGGCCATTGGTAGCCCAAGGACGTGAATGGCTGCTGGATTCCAGCCAACAAGCGTTCTTCCTGCACTTGCGCTTTATTCACATGGATTCAGAAGATTGGACTTGACCTCATCCATCACAAGAGAAAGGGAGTCAGGCCTCATCCCAAATATGAGACAGTCAGAGTTGGGAGAGGTCAGGGTCGTAATTCAAGTGCCTAGGTACGGGTTTCTTTCGGGCAGCTTCGGCTCGAGCTTTTATCTCGCACTGCCCTTCGCTGGAAGTCTTCCATACGTTTCGAAAGTTATTTTATAACTGTCGACAGATCATAGAGAAAGGAAGAACGTGTAATATCTGCTAAATATGAGCTTGAATTAGTGCCATATAAAGGCTTCAGTACTTAATACATCTGTCCGTTAAGAAACGATGGAGTTATCACACAACTCCACGAATTCTTTGCAAGGCACAATTATTCTCAAATATTTCAATTTGCAGGAAAATCCAGCCGCCCGAAGGAAGAACGTCGCCCAGCGAATAAACGGCAGATGGAGGGCCCGAAGGCCTGGACGCTGTTGGTGGCCCAGAATGAAGCCGCAAGACGACGACTGTCAACTCCCCGACGTCTCATAATTAAGAAACGGGGAAGCAAACGCTCAGGCTCGACGCTCTCGACGGAATAAATAATTAAAAAAAACTTCCTTCTCATTATAATTAGAAAAACGACGAACCTAACGTTTCTTTTTCTTTTCAAGAATCGAGCCGGAGTCAAGGTCCATAAACATGCGGTTTTTATTGGGAGTCAGGATATTGAGTTCTCAAATTCGAATAATCCTAAGAGGAATTCTGAAACTCCAACCGGCTTCTCTTAATCAGTCGCTGCACGAAATCCGTGTCACCGCTAACTTCGAACGTCTTACTTCTGTGTACGCTCGAGCAATGCATACTGAGAGCCTTTGGACGACTGTACAGACGCCTTGCACGGAGCGTTGATTAATAATTGATGCAACAAGAACACTTTAGCGTATGAAAACACCAGCACGATTGCAAGTACGTTGTGCGTTTTCTTAACTGTTACACGTCTAACAACCAAACATTGCGCTATCTGGCGTCAAGCAGGACGCCAACAGGGTTCCCTAAACCATTTAAGGAACCACCTCGTTTCCCCGGGTGGGAAACTCATTTTGCATCATTCACATAAAGGATATCCGAATGAGATGACCTGAACCAGAAAAGGAACATGGTGTATAACCAACCAAGTGTCTTTATTCTGCTGCTTTTGTAGCAGAAATCGAATGACCTTTTATCGTAAGAAATGGGTTGTTTCTCTTGCTACACAACACAATGCGGGTCGACAATAGTCAAAATTGAGTACCGACGTAACATTCGTCAATGATGTATACGAAAGAGTGTGTGTAAAAGGGCCTTCAAGTCAGTAAAGATGAAATACGGCTTCGAACTGCCCTTCAGGGTATTACAGATGGGAGGGGGTCCTGCGCTAGAGGCAAGAGCCATGGTATGACACACAAAGGGATCAGTGAGAGGTAGCTCTGGCAAACGACCACTTACCTGCCATACTTCTGCAGGTCTGAGTTCGGAGGATGCTGCAGGGGCCGGTCTCTTGCATATTAGCTAGACCCCAACTTCCTCCTTCTTGTCGAGGAAACAGACCGTAGAGGTGGATTGGTGCAGGTGCAAAAATCTGGGCCACAATACTGCTAGGTGCGCTTGCAACTGTTTGCCAGAAACGGAAAAACTGTTAGAACCATGTCATGTCAGACAGCTGCACTATATTATTTTGTCGGAGCTGGTTTAGGTATGCCTGACTGATCTGAAGACCTTAGCAAAGGATAACACTAACAAAGTGTTGGGTGCCAGGTAATAGAGGAATAAATGCGACAACAAACTGCCATCTGCACTGCTCCTGGTTGGACCTGAGTACTTTGTACTTATGAGGGGCTGGCTGCAGTTCTCCATGGAGTGCTTAGGGCGCAAGCTGAAGTTGCAGAGCTGGAGTTGAACCTTAATGTTGTCTTGCGTTTAATGAGAGAATGGTGGGGATGGATTGCGAACTTTGAAACAGGGTACACCAGCTCCATAGGAAATGGTGGTACGAAGCATTCGTACGACATTTCATTTCGTAGCATTGAAATGAAACGAGGCAGCTCATGTACACCACACAATAGGCCCACCTAAGGCCAAAGTAAAGATTTTCTCGGATCACCGTGGCCTCACATACAAGACACTGATCACTGGCCAGTCACCCATTGTCATAGCCAGTGCGTGCTGAACCTGTGGTAAGAAAGAAGGGAGCTATCTTCACAAAAGGCCGAACTCTATAATGACTTCCACAGAACGAAGAAAACTTGGCTCGTTAAACAAATGATAAAGGGCAAGCGAGATGTGAATACAACATCCATGACTGTCTTAGGAGGAAGTAGGTCAAGCTAGAATACTGAACGAGTACATCGATGCGCTGCTTGGCTTCTCATTCCTGAAAGTCTCCACAGAACATCTTGTACCTCCGGTGCGAAGGGAACAACAAACCACACGCTGCTCCACTGTAACTCTTACATGGTTGTTGGAAGACAAGGTTAAGAGCTCCTCCCTGGTGGTACGGCTTCTCCAGGGTCATATCCCCACATGATAACAGCCTGCCGTACCTCCACAGGTTTGGTGGGTGCTGATCAAGTGGCCGGTCCCTTGCAAGATACCGAACCCGTAACATCCATGACTTTTAACTGTTTGTTATGGAACACTCATTTTTATAAGGCAGCAGCCATGTTCATATGTGTCTGGTAACACCTTTAGGAGAGTATGGCTTGACCCATTCAACACAAAAAACGCGTTCAGTCTGTCAGAATACGGTTCCAAAACTACAAGTAGAAGTTGCCGTCGGAAGTCATTGCTGTGCTGGGGATTCCCAGGGGCCCTGCATATACGATTTCGGCCCATAGATGGGCTGGCGATTCACAGCCAGGATTTTTTTTAGCTCTACCCCTCCACAGGATGATCGATATCTGGTAAAGAACACTACATATAGAAAGCCCTACGTGTATTCCCACTCGTATTAGGGCCTCAACTATACCTCCTGTTTCTGGGAGACTGTTGGAAACGCAGCAGCGTACACTAACTGCTTTATCTCAACACCAACACACGAGATAAGAGAGATTCTTCTGACGATAAGATGGATGAACTGAAGGCGAGCAGACGGAAAAGTTGCTGGACACTGCAAAATTAACTAACATGTGTAGTGCTGGTGGTGTGGTACGAATAAGGAGACTCCCTACGATGCCCTGGCAATGCCAGAGACTAGAAAGGGGACGATGTTTGGTCTTTGGCACAGCTTCTCCAAGGGCGGACCTTAAAGAAGTCTCTTGCAGGAAATACCTAGCATTCCATAGGAACCTAGGTTTTAGCACTGGGACTATATATCTTCAGATCTCGGTGTCTGTCCCAAAAGAGAGTTCAATACGATTTCCTTCTTGATGGACCGCTAGATTCCCCTTTGAGCACCCAGAAACGGGCAATATGAGGTGAAAACACTTGTGTGACCGCTTGGAGCATATCGAGGGTTTTAACTTCGATCTATTCCACCAACCATGCACTATCAGGACAACCGTGGATGATTGTCATTCTGTCATTGTAAGGGCAGGGATCAGAAGCCACTCTTCGCTTATTGCTGCTGTCGGAATTCTCAAACGATGAATTTTTGTACGATCATGTTTTTTCATTCTATGGTAGAAGTTCTAGTCTGCGGTTAAGCCTCTGCACAATTCAACGTGGGCAACAGCTCTCCGGGAGACTGTCAAACAACCAAAAACCTGCCGTTCCTCCATAGGTCTGAGTTTGGTGAGCCAGCCACTTGCATGATAGCGAAACTGCAACCTCCATGAGAGTAGACTAATATAACTCTATTCGAGGGTTTGGGATCAGTAATTTTGATAAGGAAACAGACCGGTTTGTTACGCAAATTTCGTTTGCATTTGAACCAAGACTAATAAGGCTGTCAGAGCTGCAAATGCAAACGCCTCGAGTTGGGAGAAACGGGGTCGTAGTAACTGTGCAGCCAATTGACCCATCACACTTGTAAAGGTGCGTGGAGTGATTTGAAAATCAGAGCTAGAGAGCTAGAGGTTGCCGAACGCTCCGGTTTCTTTCAGCACTGCCACGCCGTAGCCTTCTACCCGTTCGAACTGAGTTTGAAAATGAGATCTTGCATGGCTCTACCTTTGGTGTACCTGTACTGCCTGGTAGGTTCGCTCGATCCCAGTGCCAGACGATTGGAACAAGGTTTAATACAATTGTTCCCACAATCTTTCGTTGTACAAGTTTCTAACACAATAGTTGATTTGAACACGAGATGACTATTCTGTTACAATTTCCAGAGATCCGCAAACGGGCTCCGTTTATATGACGTGCTAGTTGAGTTGTATGCTACGTTTTCTCTGCTGCCAGAAAGAGTTTTCCTTTTCTCGCTCTCCAGATGCAGGGAAAACGAAAGGAAATCCAGCGGAAGGCCGCTGAGCTGACGGGAGCAGGTGAAGGGTATGAAATAAAAGGTCGGCGGCACCCACTTGAAGACAAAGCTCCCGCTACAATTGTTTTTCCTTCGATATGCGGAGCTCCCATCGGGCAGATATAAGTTACAGAGCGGAGGCGGCATGTGAGGCGAAAGAGCGGGGGCTTGTCAGGTTGGAAGGGAGTCGAAGGGATCATCTCTGTTGCGGGAACCGGAGATTGGTTGGGAACCCTAAACGCAAGGCCGAGCCGAACTCCTACCCCCCTCCACCACACCCCGCGACGACTGTGCACGGTGGGAAGATGTGAGGAGCGAAGGGCTGGCTCGTGAGGAGAAAAGGGGATAAAGTGGCAAGTTCTCCCTCGGGATGGAGGAGTAGTCGTGAGGTGGAATCTGAGCGACTGGAGGCAGGAAGGAGGCGGCACGGTGCGGCGGAGGGTAACCGGATCGATCTTACCGCCCCGGAACATGGCCGACCCTTCGCCGCCGATGGTCCTTCGAACTCGACCTTTTCCTCTCCGTTCGTTCTCATCTGAGGGCAGGACGAAAGGGATGTCGCACCTCCGTCAATATTTTATTCCAATAGTCAACCCATTTGATTTATTACCACAATTCACACCCAATTCCTCGTTCTCAGCTACCGTTTCTTTTTTAGTTTTGCTGAACCAAGCTCCAGCAACCCCTCATCCCCGTCCTTGGAACACTTCCGCATTTTATGTCAACCCATACCATTTCCAGAAACGGATGTGGTTCATGTCTAGATCTCCGTTGCTCAATTCATTCTCCAAAAGCTGAAAAAGTCCCGAGAAGAAAATGGTTGAATGAAGATGGGCCAACAATTTTTATTTATGTTGGATCCACACACAGTCAGAAACCACATCGAAATCGAGAGTGCAACTCAACTGTACTTAAGCGTGGGTGGGCTCGAGGCCAGCTGGGGGAATTGCGGGGCCCGTCTCCGCCTTCCAGCGGCTGGGCGTTGCCGGTAGGCGGGGGAGCTCTTGCTTACCAGGGACCTGAGGTCCTCCGGCAAGGAGGGGCAAGTCTAAAGCCCTCTAAGACGGAGGTCTCCGAAGCCGTCTGGACGCAAGTTGGGGCAGGCTAGCTACTATTCTAGCCTTAAGGGATATTTTTCCCAAAATAGTACTGCAGGGGTGCACAGCCTGTGGCGCAAGCGGGTGCACCATGGGAAGGTCCACGACAAGTGGATGCTCTGCAGGCATCTAGGGTAAAGGCGGATAACCCACCGATCCCTGGTACACATTTATGGGATCTTGCAGATATCGCAGTGGTCGAGGGGTCGCTGGAAGTAGTCCCTGTCCCTTTTCCCTCTTGATTTGCCCGATGGGGTGGAGACGGGTCAGGGCCATGAGGCTGGTACTGCCTCCGCACACCCCCATGTATCGGAACGTACATGTACTCAATTATTGAGTACAGTGCTGCCTAATGCGAATCTAACAGTCCTGAAGAACAATGCAGCCTCGGGGTACTCGCAAGTCTTCTAAGTTTCTACCTAACGGATCAAAGTTGGAAGCAGGTAAATAGGCCCAATCAGTTTTGTCAATCCACTGGGAGAGTACGCCATGATATATCAAGCGGAAATTCAAGCCATAAAGATCTACGCAGAAGAGAGAGATCCTGACCAAAGGGCAAGTGGATCTACATATTCTCAGACAGGCAGGCTGCTTTAAGGGCCATCGCAGCATACACCCTCAGGCTGACTTGGGGAGGTCAAACGGTCCAATGACTCAGTGCCCATAATACGCTCTCCCTTATTTTTGCGCTGGCTCATAGAGTGCATGAAGGCAATGAAAAGCAGACTGGCTCTGCAAAAAGGGGAATCCCTATGCATCGGAGCTGAGCCCCAAGAAGGGATGACGAAAAGTCACCTGAATTGAGTGTCCGACGGGAGACACAGGAAAATAGTGCCTATTGGCATTACCACAGTTACGACTAAGACAGACTTATTATGCCTTCTTGTTCAAGGCTGAAGGCAACGCTGACACTTTCTAGACAGAATCTAGGAGTACTAACTAGCTCCCTCAACAAGATGAGCATCTTAGAGGCAATTGAGTGCAGATTGTGCAGTTAGGAGGACGAAGCAAAAGAGCACATTCTATGCCATTGCACTGCCTTGGTAGCCAGGCGCTTTGAATACTTCTCCTTGGAGTTCATCAAGCCCCAAACCATAGCAGAGTCTGTGGAGAAGGACATACTCGCCTTCCCTGTAATGAAGGCATTGCCAGAATATTTGCTTGTAGATAATATTCGAATTTGCAGGACTTGGAGAAACAAAAGCGTGACTAGATACATCAGCTAATGTTTCTCAGCAAGTGTTAGGTGATGCCTGCTTCCCATACCTCATATCCTTTTGTGATGGAGCTATTCACCAGGTGCTTCGTACTGATGAGCAGGAAGACAACATTTTAGTGTAAGTACCAAGGTGAGGCCCCAGAAGTGGGCCCAGAGAGGGAGCGTACATGCGCCGTAAGGGCTGACCCTGTTGTTCTCAGATGTTTCAAGTGACAAGTTGGGCGTTCCCTGGAACTTCTACGTAGTTTGCAAAACTATCGGCACCAGAGTGATCTCCATGCTGTTGTAAGGCAGTCTGAAAAAGTACCATGAGTAGAGGTTTTGATGCAGCAAGTTAAAGGCTGATATGGTGGCACAAATTAGTTATGGATATGGGGTATGAGTGTGGTGTGTAGCCATGTGCAGTCAGATGGTGAAGAAGAGGAGAGGAGCAGAGGTCCAGGAGAAGAGTTGGAGAGGTCCACAAGAACTACACACGACATAGTAGTGAGCACTGCTCCCTGTGGGCAATGCACTGTCCTTTACTTGCGCCTGCTGGTCGTCCATACGAATTGGCCTACTGGCTCACTGGTAGTAGTTGCAACCAGTGCCCGTGCTAAGCCCCTGCAGGTGGTGCGAGGGCTCCTATGGCTCCATCCTTTTCCGAAGGTTTGCTCAGACTTGGGTAAAGGTGATGCAGCCTCAGTTGGCCGATTTGTTGGAAAGGAGGAATGGGACATCATCCTTTTGGTGCGGATGTTGGAGTTGGGGCCACAGATGAGAAGGACGTAAGAAACATCCTCTGCAAACCCTTTGGTGTGTAGGCAATCATCCTATTTAATTCCCCATGGCCTGAGATAAGTTGGGTTGTTGGCAAGGAGTCCTACCATTTGGACGGAAGACTGACCCTCGCTGAAGGCAAAATGGCGTAGAGGAGGCGTGCTGTCCCATTCTGTTCCAAAAGCCGACCCCCCAATCCTTCGCTAACCTGAGCCTGTGCTCAACAGTGTCCCTGTGCAGCGACTAGGGGACAAAAGCATGCAGGGCCCCCTTCATGTGCATCAACTACAACTACTTAAACCCCACAGTACTAGATTTATCTCACCTACAATGCTCATTCACGTGAAGTTTCCTGACTTTTATTCTTCATCCACTTACAAAAACAAATATATTTGTAGATTATCCTTTTGGGTTTTGAACACTGGGTAGTGCCTATGTAGCCTGAACATTATTATGTTTTCATTGAACTATTTGAATGCTAGTTTATGTGGTTCGCTCGTAGTACAGTATTTAATTTTACTACTCTGCCTTTTGTTTAAATATTTGAACAACCCGGGTCTTGTCGGGCAACACTTCCCTGAGGCCCATCAATAACAATTTACTTTCTTGTTTCATGAAATATATTTCTTTCTGTCCAGGGCACGGTTCACCCGACTCTTCGATTCTCTTCTGTGGAGCTTCGTCAGGACGAATTCATCCACATCCTCCCAGCTCTCTTCACCCGATATGATTTAGGATTTAACAAATGAGCTCCATCTCCGCTTGAAGGCAAACTTGGACACAAGTGTGGCAGAGTCATTTCCTCGCCCTTGGACGCCTGGACATACTCCAGTTGCAGTGGTCAGCTTCCAAGTGCTCTATTGCCATCAGACCTACACGGTTGACGCCTACCACCACACCAGATAACTCAAATAGTATTTTAACAAGTGGTTATTGTATCATATAACTTTCAGGGACGTAATTCCTTCCTACTAGACAGCCATCATGCCGGATTAATGAAAGGTTGATTGGCACCAAAGCATCTGCCTCCACGGAACCAGCGGTGTGCGCCTGGTGTGCCACGCTACACGTCTGCGCGAGACAGCAGATTAGGTCAAGCACTCTACATGAGACCATTCGTCAGCAATTCATTGCCCTCCAGGAGTCGCGAGTATACTGCGAGTTAGTTGAAACGAATCCTTCAACACCACACACATAAGAGTTCCCTGTTTATGACCGAGTTGGTGCACAGTGCGCACAAAAAACGCTGACGTGAACTGCTCCATTGTCAGGGGTAGTAAACTCACAGTCATCAAACGAGAGTGGAACCCTACATAGGTACGTACAAGGCCTCCCTCCATGACTTTGGACTGACACTCTCATGATGGTTCGCAAACAGTCATATTGATGCAAACCGACACCGAAGTAAACTCTCCAACGTGCCACGAACGGACCTCAGTTCAGGACAACATTATGATTACATCAACTGCCAAAATCGAATCTTAAGCACGATTGGAAGGAGAGTTCACTAATACGAGATTGGTCGTGATGAGGGTAAAGGGGAAAGGGGAGGGGGAGGACTTAACGCGGAGGCGCGGCCAAAGCTGAGGGCTGTTGGGGCGACGGTCGTAGAACACTATGTTTATTACGGGATACCACTTGGAATAATAACTACATTAACTTGAGGCGCTACAGTGTTAGCAGCGAAGGAAAGGGGCTCAGGCGTACGACAGTGGCCCATTAAATATTTATATTTATTAGAAAAAGGAGTTCAAGGAAGAAAAAAAAAGGCGAGTAGCGCGGAGGCAGAGCCCAACCCCATCAACTCCCCACTCCCCACCCCACCATAACAAAACTGCTGTGTTCTTTCTCCTTTTAATCGAAGGGTTCTGCTTCTAATTGTCGAACGGCGGCGTCCGTGGAAAACTGTATCGTTTTGGAAGAGCAGAACTGCGCAACTTCTCGGGTGGAGATGAGGTGAGTGATAAGAGATGTACCGCGTCTTTTGATCCAATGGTCATTCGCTTCCTAATGCTCTACTTAGTCACAAGTCAAACAATACTAATCCCGCTCTTTTTACTTTCCGCGACGGGTAAAGAAAGCTCTGTAATAACTAAAAAAAAAGAAAAAAAAGCGTTTTTTTCTTCAGAGGCATACTGAGTCTGAAAACTAAATCGGCGTGTGGTCCATGTGCGTGTCTGTAGTTCGATTGGTGGAAGAACGGCCTAACCGATTGAGCTAGTTATTTTTATTTTTGTCGACGCGAAAATGAGGTTATGGGTGATTTTTATAGATCCTAAGGGGGGTGGGGGGTAAAGTGCACCAAAAACTAGAGCCTTTCGCATTTTTCTCGAAACGCTTCCATAATTTTCAAATTATCCTCTACTAATTGATACTTGACTTTTCTTTTTCATAAATATCCCCCTAAAGATTCTATGATCAGAGATGTAGGTCTAAAAAGCAAAATAGGTGTTTTACTTCGCTTTTTGGCTAAGCGGCTTCAATAGTTTTCAACAAAACTAACAGAATGTCTTTAGATAGACATTCCTATACATTCTTCTCAATAAATGCTCTTCTGACAGTTCATTAAACAAGAATAAAAATGAAAATTGGTCGGGAATAATGTTTTTTGGGAAGTTTTGTGATTCCCCAAGTAACTGGAGTTAATAAATGGACTAAAGTTAACGTACCTGTTAAGTGAGTCCGTCTTCTCTGGCTGGTGAGTAACTGTGTGCAAGCGCTTTCGATGTAAAGACATCATCGTCTGGCCGTTAAGTCAGTGCTGGAGTCAGTTGCTATGTCCTGTAAGGAACTACTCGTCCAGTGGTCTGGCTCAACGCACCTCCCCCTAAGACATCCACGTACTGGTGGTACTGACTTAACGCCAGACGATGATGTCTTTACATCGAAAGCGGTTGCCCACAATAACTCACCAGCCAGAGGAGACGGACTCACCTAACTGGTACGTTAACTTTAGTAATTTGGCAACTGGGGGACATAACCCAATTGCTTTCATACTAATTAATGGAGTTAAAGTTATAGAGTGTCTTGTAGCAACTTTTGCCCACATTTTGTCCCACGTAATTATTTCTGTATTTAGATGTTAAAAAGGAGTTATAAGCTGTGTGTGTGTTATAACAACTCGGAAAACGATATTTGTCGAATATTATTTTATCAGTTTTCCAATTTTCTCAAAATCAACAATAACAACGATTTCGATCAAACTCACGGACTCACCTGACTAATACCTACATTCTTTTCTCCGTAAATGTTCCTGCAGAAATGCGTTGCACGAAGATATAGTTACGGGGTTTACGGAAATTTTGTTACTATGCAGCACATATTTTAAATTTATAAAAGTTAGAGCGCAGCTTCTTAATTTTACTTTCCGGGGTCTCTGCACGTCATGTTACCGGTTTCTTGAGCTCTCTTCACATCCTTACGTCAAGAACAGTATTAGGGGAAATGGTTAGTGTATGCGTACGCGATTGAGCAAAACAGCTAAACCAAATCAGCTCAAAATTGCAAATTATGAGCAAAATCCATCCAATGCTTACTGTAGTTAATATAATGATCAAAACACTAAACTTTTTTTTTTTTTGAATAACAGCGGTAACAATTTGAATTACATTTTTTGAGTACACAGCTCTAAATGACACAATAATACCGTAAAATTCTCGTTCGCGGAAAAATGATGACAGAAGCGCAATAAATGTTATATTTCGACGAATATATATTTTAGTGTAGTGTTTTCCTTATAAACTTACTCAAATGTTAAAAGAATCTTCAAATTGATGAGGTAGTTCAATAAAGTACCAATACGATGAGCGTTTGATAAGACTCATAAAATATGTAGGAGCAACTCCAGAAATTCTTGAATTCCAACCCATTTCTAGTGCCATTCACAATTTTTATTCCAATATGGTGAGCGTGATACGTCTTAAAAAACCCTGCAAATTATTACACAACGGTTTATTATTCTCATGAACAGCTTGACCTATTATATTACTGCTCCGAGACCCATCCCATTCGATTCACCATCGAAAAATACTAGTAAACCATACGAAACATGACCTGACTACAATGGAACTACGGAAACTAAATATTCCCCCAGCGCCCATAAACGTCTGTAGGCATTTATGATCTGATGTAGTGGTGTGCGGAGGAAGTGCCGGCCTCATCGGCCCTAACCTTCCTCCGCCCTGTCGGGCTTAAAGAGTCGGGGAAATGGGGACGGAGACTTCCTGCGAACCCTTGGCAGTTGGCACGACGTTGGGTGCGAGTGGGTGGGTGTTTTAGGGAGTACTAACGACGAAAGGTTGAATTCCGCTGTAGTTCCCACGAATTCTTTCAATAACTAGACTCTAATAATTGCTGTAATTTCCCTACACGCATTTGTACACGTCTTTTCCATACGAACCAGGATGTAAAAATACCTTGAAAACGATACGAAACGGCGTATTTGCGATTATACTGCGTTTTGTGAATTTTTTAAACCATTTTTTGTCCATAACAACCATGGGCTTCGTCCAATCGGATTGCTGAGATGGCGGGCACAACTAGATACCAAATGGGGTTCTTGTGCGAAAGAACAGATTTTTTAGACCACGTTAAAAGCACAAAACGTCCCAGACGGGGGACGACGGACGGACATTGCATATTTGGAAACGTAAAGTATCAAATTTTGAGGGGTGTTGTAAAAAGTTTTTTGTGACCGAAAACATAGGGTTATTATTCAGAATGAATAAAAGACCAAAAGTCACGTAGACATGTATTGTGTAGTGTAAGAGAGCCTTTACCGCTCCACCACCAGGCTACAAATCATACAGGAATTTCCAGCGAAAACAGAACTCCCACGAATCCAACACTTTGGCTTCACTGCCAGTGACACTGTCTAATGGCGCTGGGTCCGTAGCCATGGGCCTCCCCTAATTCCATTCTGTTGGGCTGTAGCTTGGCCTGAATGGAGGCCCTGGCACCAGAATTGCCTAGAGGCGTTCTGCAGGCACCTACGCTTCTTCTCCATGCGGATTGGGCTTGCCTGTGTCCATCATCCCTTTTTCCTCTCCACCAAGCACACTCTCCACTCACACCACAAGTATATTCGCTCGTCCATCCATTCACATGCTAACTCGACCTGGTGGCGGACTACTCGATATTGGGCCCCCGGTCAAAACTCGTAATACCTATCCTAACCTAGCACATCTGTATCAACCCCTGCATATATCGTCAGAAGGGCAATGCACCCATCGCTTTAAGTATGGCTATCCTTTGGGAGGTGGCAGGTGGGTTGGACAGCCCAAATGCCATTTCATGGAAACACCAGGTTTGCGGCTTTGTGACAAATGCAGTTTTCTGTATGTCCCTTCTGCACCCTAACTGGATAGCGGCACCATAGTACTGTGAACCCATATTCTGTACAGGCAGTTCTGTACATGGGGAAGTAGTAAAACTCAATAGTTTTGATAGTGTTGACCTACGCCTGTAACCTTCCACTAGTCGCTGAGAGGCAAGTGTTTCTCCGTCAACAAGGCATCAGTAGGGTTTGGTGACTGTCATAGCCCAGTGCTGGGACTGATGACCCCTTCCTTGGGTTGTATTTTCCATGATGGGCTTTTGATGGACGGGTATGGTGTACTGCCGCGCACGAACAGGTTTGCTACCCAGTGTACAACCGTGTTCGAGTCTTCGATCTTTTCATACCCTGGGAAACACCCCAGTAGTACACCGTACCACTTCTTGAGCTCTCCGCTGAGGTCTGGATCTTTCTCATTAAGGCGCTAAAGGGTATGGTACAGACTCTGGATGAGCCACGCGCAGCGACAACCTCCTGAAAGTCCTTTCCATCACACGAACTACACGACTTCCCTCTCTCGTGTGTCTCGGATTATGAGATTGGCAAACAGCCACAAGACCCGAGCCCCTTTCGAGACTCACACAATGTTTTGAAAAGTACTCTTAGTAAAGCAAACCTGTCATTTGTTTCGAGCAGTGCCTACGTTGTTCCTTGTAATTGGACTTTTGCCAAGTATAATAGATAAATAATAAACGCTCGAAGATAACAGTAAGACCAACCTGACAGTGAAGTGACTGGATGCTGGATGTTGATTATTGGCATTCGCCGCTTTTGTCTTGCAAAGACATCCAGTTAAACTAACATTTTCAACCCTAAGATTTTATTGGAGCAATATTATTGTTTGAGAGGTTTGATAGAGTTGGAAAGGGGAAGATTAAGTTGAGCCGGAGCGTGAGCTCAACGTCGAAGGAGGTTGTTTGGTTTGCCTTAGAGCCAGTAAAATAAAGGGTGGATAGCCGTTGGAGGCTCGTGATGGTGGGACTGGGGTTGAAAAGGACGCGCCTGCGAGCTCCTCTGTCGAGCGGAGATCCCCGGCCCTGCTCGAATAAAGAACTGTAATTTGTTGACATGCGACGGTTTATCTTAAGATTCTTTAGCTCAGCCAGGATTCTTTCTTCGCCAGAGGTAAAAAACCTCGTTCAACTCTCATGCTGCCCCTTCTCAACTTCGATTATCGATCGCCGAATTGCGTTTTCGTCTCGAAAATCGAGAAGCGGAGTCGAGGGTGAGGCAATTCCTACGAACCACCGCCTGAACATCTAGGACCACTGCAGACTAATTGATCTTGCTAGTAGCGAACTCGTGAATTACTGAGATGTGGGCCATCCAGGCCATGTCTCAACAACTTTGGTGCATGGAGATTGTTTGGATGGCGGAGTACCTGCGTCCGCCCTGTAATACCTAAATTTATCAATGATTCATAGATTAGTGGTTTAATGGTGCATCGGGAGTCACATGGGAGAGTGAGTGGTTGTCAAACGAGGACTAGATAGGAGCAGCTTCGTGAGCAGCTTCAGGTCCTCTCGGTTCCACTCTCAGGTTATAAAGTGCTAGTAGTCCTTCATGCGTTACCTCCTCTTAAGGCCCATCCCTGCAATCGCCTCTATCGCGCCTTGTAGAATCCACTACTTTGTACCTTCAATTTGTAAACCTTGGCCAAGTGGTCTCTTTAAGGACGGTATCTATGCGTAAACAGGTCGCAAACGGTCGGCACTCTCTCTTTCCAGACTGAGGTTCCCTTCGATCGCTCCCTGGACAGTCTCATGAATAACCTTGATTGCATTTAGCCAGCTGCTCCTAACCGATGGGGACGGTTGTAGCTGTCCCATAACAACCCATCACCATGCAACAATCTCACCCTTCCTCATTCAGATCTCCTGCAATGACACGCCTTCTGGCACGCCCAGGAACAGCATGCCCCCCTGCCCTCCTGACTTCAGTCATACCTCATGGCATTTCCAGGCTGGTTTCTTCCTTTTCTCTTTAGCCGAGCACATGCTGCCAATAGGCAATGGTGTACTTCTCCTCCTACTCATCAACCTCCTCAAGCAAGTGGTTCTTATTGAACCCAGCGAAAGGCTCAGGATCGACGAAGGGCTCGAACCAGCCTCGACAAAATGATGTAAGAATCCAAAAACATAAGTGACTGATGTAAATCTCTAATGTAAATCTTTTTCCGTGCTAGCCTTCATCACAGAAGGGCTGCACTATCACTGCAAAGAGCACGTCACGGCATTGCTGTCCTCGATTGCTGACTCATATGCCTATGCATCCCCTTGGTCACTTAATACACCATGACCCCTAGCCTTATGCATGGAACCACCTCACTCTCATCTGGATCTTCCATGAGTAAGCATCCTTAAAGGTAGTTTGAAGTTATACTTCACTCGTACTGAATCGTACCCTCTTATCTTTCCCGTCAACCCTCAGTTCCAGTTAACGCGTTACCTTAGCAATATTTCCAGTGTAGTGTCTGCATGCAAACCATGCATTATCACAGCTGAAAGATCCCTGCGCTGCACTGTAGTATTTCCTGCCCTGGTCCGTCAAGTCACCGTCTGTGACCGCCGGCCAGATCATCCCCTCGTACATCCACAAGACCATTATTTTCCCCTGTTCCCACGTCTTTTACACCACCTTACAGACTGGCCCCCTTTGTGCGGCCCACGTGAGCTTCTTCTAGCAAATTTCGCTTCCTGTCGGATTTGTTAGTTTTACGCCCGTAAGACGAGAACACTTTTGGATAAACTGTAGAAGTTACCAACTAGAAACTATCCATTCTTTGTAATTAGAATTACCTTGCGTTAATCAAGCCGTTCTCATGAGAATAACGTTCACGTTCCCACCGTTAAGAGATTATTCCACGTTGCAAAACCGCAAATATCAGATTTCAACGTTGGCGGGGCTGTATCTCCCAAAGCCATCTAAAGGGGGCTCTCCATCGTCTCTTTTTCGTGATATACGTTTCAATCTAGTAAGGTTCCTGCTCAAATAGCTCCTTGCCCGGTAACCTGGGGCTTAATGCCCAGAGCTACTGAGTTGTATTGTACCCTTGATTATTCACGTGCGGGATCCATTGAAGTCCATCCTGTGTCTGATGTTTTAACTCCTTATTTCTCACGGTTGCAGTCCCATCCTCTGTCACCGATACACGTTCTTTATGGAACTCAAAATTCATGTTACGATAGATAAACCCCATGCACGACAGTTGTGTGAACCTGGTGGCTGAGCTTCGGTTTAGAAACAGCAAATGTTTTGTGATGTCAATGGGAACCATGTAGCAGCGGCTCCAGATACGTTAACTTCGGCAGTACTGATGCTCCTTTCCAGATGAGTGCGGACACTTTGGAAAGGCGCCGTATTGCCGGTAGATCCTTAAAGCGCGTTAATCATTCGAGCAAATACAAGAGATCGAAACTCATCAATAAAACTCTACGTTTGAAGGAGAAAACATGGGAAATCGCGGTAATGTTCTCTTTCCCACACCCTTTCTGAGTGTAATTTAAAGGGAGCATGAGGGTGACGACATCTGTTTGGTTTGGGACTGCAAGAGATGCGCATGTGGGGGGGGGAGGAGGAGGAGGAGGAAAAGGGAATCTGTGACGCTCATGTTGCTGACGACAAACGGCTGACAGAAAGTAGTGCAGTCGTATGGCCCTCGAGGGTGTTACTCGATGGGAGGGGAAGGGGGGGGGGCAGTACACAGAGAAGTTGATGCTGTTCGGACTAAATTATTTGTAGGGGCTGCTTCTTCAGGGTGGGTCCCCTCTCCGTAGTTGGAAAATTATACTCCTCGTTTCTCAGTCGAATCGAATCTTGTAGTCAACTGGGGTTGATGCAGTCTGCGTGCAACTGCCGCCCTCGTCGAAGCTCCCCATGACACAAACCTGTTCTCCTTCAGAACCCGAGGTATTACACTTTATTCATCTCCGTGTGCAGTGCTTTCGCTTAGAAGATACATTCAGATGTGAACTAGCAAGTGTCAACAAACTTGCAAATGACCTTGACTCACTGGCCATAGAGTAGTAATACCAAGAGTAGGAATTGGGTGGGAGTAAGAGGGGCAAGGTTAGATTTGATTGCTTTCGTTGATTGACGTATGGCCAAATCTATACTCCGTCTCCTGACTCAACAGGTATCTCCATGTCCTCCTGTATACACTCTTTTGCATGCAGTAGACATAATTCAACCAATCAATGCAAATTCATGCCCACATAACACTCAACACGTATTTGAGAAACCAATGTCTTCGGTATCGTCTTCCCTAGGAACCAAAAAATGAATTTCTGGCTTTCTCACTACCAAATAGTTCGTTGTATACGCTAGTTCAAAAATTCGAAGGACATTTATTCTCAGATTTAATTTCATCTTGCATTACGCGCCTCAAAACTCTATTAACACGTCTTTATTCGCTTTAGTGTCACACAACAAACTGAGGTCGAATCTCGTTGGTATTTTACGGCGGACTGAGGACAGTTCCAGTTCGTAAGAAAGATGAGTTTCGGGAAAGTGTTTGAGCAGCGCATAACTAGCTTCCAAAATAAAGACCCGTGTCCTGAGGCGTCGTCACGGTTCACTTCCAGCAAAAACATCCTGACAACGTCAACTTCTTTAGGCTGAACGTAATAGTTGTGAAGCTAATCCTTAGCAAATTTCACATTTTTGGTCCAACCTTCCATACTTGCCTCCCAGTCACATCTGATATTGTCCCATTGCCACCTTTTCAAAGTTGGATAAATGTCTGATAACTTTAAACGATAAATCCAGCCTGAGTGGGATGAATGTTCTCAACAGTTTGATAATTTTGAAAATGCGAAATAGCCCGAGTTGTCATTCAATTAACACATGCTGAGACGCACAGCCTAGGGCCACATGCGCTCAAAGCGAAATGCAACGCTTTCATTTTGTAATAGCTCGGGAAACATAGTAACGCTTGTAAGTTTTAGTATTTCAGGAATCGAGAAATTGTGTAACATTCAGGTACTTTTATATTTGGGACATTTTGTAACGGTCCGGTAGTTTTGTAATGATTGAGGAAATTCGGTAACGTTTTGAAGTTGTACTTTTAGATGACCGAATTTCACAAATGTCAGGGTTTGGGAAATTTAATTAACCTTCCAGCAAATCTTTGAGAAAATTTTGTAGGAGTGTGGGAAACGTGTTAAACGTTTGGGTCACGTTGCAACATTTTGGGGTTTTGTAACGTTGGTAGGTTGTAATTTAGAAAAGGCTCGGGAACGTTTTCGCATTGGGATAAATTTGCACCAGTTTTGCGAGTTTTTAAGTTGTAACATCTCAAGGTCTGGAAATTGTCTAACCTTCCAGCAACGGTTTGGGAAAATTTCATAGGTTGTAATTTTGTCAGGTTTCGGGAAATTTTGTGACGTTTAGACATTTTATGTCTTTACTTTGCTACATAAACTCGAAAATGTAACGCCGGAGATGTTACGGAGACGCGTCACGAAATTTTTTAACCCGAGTCGAAGCTACATCCCCTGTGGCCTAATGGAGAAGGTATCGGTTTCCTAAACCGGGGATTGTGGGTTCGAGTCCCACCAGGGTTACGAATATTTTTTTGACATTTTATGTCTTTACTTTGCTACATAAACTCGAAAATGTAACGCGGGATATGTAATGGAGAAGTGTCACGAAATTTGTGTTGGGTTAAGTGCATGGTAACGTCTGTTACAAAATCTAACGCTTGGTAACATCACACGTTTTAATAACCTCAGTGACTAAGTGATGATGTCAATTGCAATTGACGCGGCTATTATTTCGAAACCATCAACGAGCACAATCAAACGTAGTTTTTAACAGATTTTTTAAAGAAAAAGACATAAAATGTCCCTCGTGGTTGCGTACTTGTACGAAAGCTGTACCCACCGTTTGTATATTAGTGATTTTAAATTTTTGACCCCATTTTTGCCGGACCGAACAGA
Organism: Pachypeltis micranthus; assembly: GCA_020466155.1. Taxonomy (NCBI): domain Eukaryota; kingdom Metazoa; phylum Arthropoda; class Insecta; order Hemiptera; family Miridae; genus Pachypeltis; species Pachypeltis micranthus. The sequence continues at coordinate 3,232,578 of CM035779.1, read as the reverse complement.
GTTTCGTTACATAATTTACCCACTTCGTAGATTTTAAGATATCTTGGGGGCTTATGCCTATAAAAGTATAACAGCTAAATAATGATACCTAATTGTGCAACCCTAAATCAGCAGTTAACACTCAGTATTAATATTAAGCGCATATTTTTGGTTCAAATGGGTGATGTGAGATGTGTGTGTGTGGGTTCAGGAAGCGTCCGGGTAATATAGCGCCAAATAATGTAGCAGTACATTTTATAGTTTGTAATTTTCTGAATGTTAGGGAAATTTAATAACATTTTTTGGTTATAATTTTTGTGATTTCGCAATGTTGGGAAAATTTTTGTAGGTTGTAATTGTGCAACATTTTGGTAATTTTGTAATGCTGCGCCGGTTAAGAGAAAATTGCATAGGTTGTAATTTTCTAAAGGTTGGGGAAATTAAGTAACGTTTGTGGGTTGTAATATTTCGGGGTTCTGGAAATATTGCCCATTCGAGTAATTATGCAATGTTCCAGTTTTTATCGGTTGTAATTCTAAATAGTTTGGGAAATTTTGTAACTCTTGAACTGTTCCAACGACTTTGTAACACTTAACGACATTTTTTAACGTTTGTAGGATGTAATTTTGACAGAGTTCAGGTAACGTTCGTTGTAATATTTCAGAGTTTGTGAAATTCTCTAATATTTGGATAGTTGCAGTAATTTTATAAAAGGTTGGGGGCATCTTGTAGCAGAATACACCATAAGATGTTGGTAGATGAGATTAATTTTTTATTGACAATAATAGAAAGTAAATAGTTAGTTACGGTTATGAAAGGAGACAAAATACCACTATTTAGTAAACGTAGTATCAATTAACTATATCCTTCGTCTTGTTTGTGTGGCCACCTGACTATTTACTTGATATTATAAAGAATGAAAAATCTATCTCCTACCAATATCCTACTATGTATTCGGTTCCAAAATTATCTGAACGGCTGCAAACGTTACAAAATTTCCCAAACCTATCCAGTTCTTCCGGTTCACCGCGTCCCTTCAAGTAGTACAACTTTACACTAACTATATTCACTGTGATTTGACAGTTTTCCATCTAGACATAGTCCTGCGCCTCTGAGACGAGTTCTATTCGATTCATTGGCAAAAACTACGTTGGAGACGATACCAAAAACGATTTAATTTTAATGAAACTACTAAAATGTTGGGCATTTGAAATCCCGAAGTCTCGAAATGTAAAGTGTCGGATTTGGAGGGAGTGCTGTAAAAAATGTGGCCAATTACTATATTAGTTTAGTATTCTCTTGCGCAGTACGGTGGCACAATTCGTCGCAGTGTCACACCTTCAAGATCCATACCATTCGATTCAGCGTCGAAAAATACTTGTAAACCGTACGAAGCATGACCTGAAAACTACAGAACGACCAAAATGGACGGTTTCTAGGCAAAACTAGGCAATTGACGCGGGACGACGAGCCGAACTGAAGGGTGGTTGGGAGTGAGACGAAAAGGTAATGCGGGAAATGAGTGTAGCCAGGGGAGAAACGATAACTTTCAATGCATTGTCCTTCAAATTATATAATACGGCTTATCGTATTTGCTATGATTCCATCTAGACGCAGTCCTACACCTCTGAGACCGATCCTATTGTAACAACGACGTCCTGGCCAAAAATCTAGGTGTACTATTCAGAATGAATGATAGACCAAAAGCAGGGGCAGACAGCTGCTGTGTTATGTGGCGTCTTGTAGTAAACAAAGGAGGGAAACCGACTGTGACGTCACCTGCCAGGTGACCAGGTTCTTGTAATCACGATACCATAGGGTGCACAATTGCCCATAACATGTTCAACATCAGCTTAATTTTGTTCACCTGGTCGGTTGTTTAATAAATGCAAACTCATTCTCGCATTGGTTCAATTGAACTGGCGCTAGTCCGACTAACGTGCTTTTGTCGTCTACCGACGACTAAGTAGAATGTCTTGAGATGGAGATTTAATTGAGCAGTTTTGGGGGTTTAATTGACTCCACGAATATGAGTGAAACCAACGTAAGTTATATGTTTTATCTGTTAGTGTTTCGTTGGAGCGGATATTGGATGTCGCTGCCAGGTATCTGAAAGCCACTAGAAGCTTTTAGCTTTCGAGCCAAGTATCCGTCTAAAGCTGACCGGTCGTCGGAGACTCTAACTAGCCGTTTGAGGAGTTGTGGAATACCGTCGTGACAAGTTGGAAGGGGGGGGGGGGGACATCAAAAGGCCCGAACCCGTCACGACGAACTAACCTAACCGCCCGACCCAACTTTCCTTTTTAATCCGAATATATCCGCAGCCTTTTAGCGGCTCAGCTCCGTATCACCGTTTTATGCCAATTTGCAGGGTCGTAAAAGGAGGTTTCCAAGTGGGTGCTTTTCATGATTCATTCGGTTAAGTGATGTCCCGCCCGCGGGAGGGAAGCTCCTTCTCAGACCACTCGAAAGCCACTCACGCTCTTCCTCTCACATTTCCGAAACGTCGACTTACATCCAAATTGCGTCGCAACTAGCGTTAGCTAAATTCTAGTGAGATGAGCCGCCAGAAACTCCCAAGACGTGAGCCAAATGGCGAACGAGAGCCGTCGACTTAGTGTCAAAAAGGATAATCCAAAAGGACGTTTCGACAGTGTCGGTAACGTTCCTAATCCGACAGAAACGAAATAGCCGTCGAAAATTCGCTATACTTTATCACATTACTTACATCTGCTTAGCTATTTAATGAAAAGTGATTAGGAATGACACGCAGCCCATTTGGTCATCTTTGAGCTGCGTTACCTCTGTGACTGTCCCAAAATTGGGTTAAGTAGCGCGGCCCTAATGTCTCACAGGTCCATGCCTAGCCTCCTAAAAAATATCCTGCAAGAGTCTTTGTTGGTGTCCACCCTTGTAGAAATATCACCAAAGGCCAGAAACATCTCCCAAGCCTCCGGCACAGGTGCCACGAAATGGTCGGGAGTGTGACACAGTCAGGTGTCAGGTAGTCCCTACACCGAGGTGTGTGACTAGGCCGATAACTTACACGTGTTTGTTCAAGCGGCGTTGGTGCCACGGACATCCATAAAAAGATTATTGTATGGGAGGGGGTCTTCATACATTTGGTATATACTCGTAGACAACATCAGGTTGAGCACAAAAACACAATATGAACCGAACAGAACTGTAATAACGCCTTAACCTTTTTGTATTAGGAAAAACTCTTCCCTACGACAAGGAAAATAGTGTCACGCGATTATAGTATGGCCCATACAAATGGTAAACCAGTTTTGATTGGCCAGCGTGTCTCTTAATGTCATAACAAATTCGACTGAATCCTCATTTTCCTCCCATTCTCATAACTCAATCGAATTCAAACACAAAATGGGGTTTTTTAATACTAATTTTATACCCCTACACCAAACTGACCGTCTCTAAGCCAGCAGTTTTCGTTACTACGGGGGTCATTCCGGCTCACCACTCTGCAGGGGAGCGCCAGAGAATGTACTTAAGAAGAAGCAAAACTACCGGATGCATCAAAGCGAACATAGAGGAACGACTGAGGACCCTACGAGTGTGGCAGGAGGAATGCTGCTTGGAAAACGAGCTACTACCTCACCCAGATGCTAACAGGCCATGGCTGGTTCCAGGAGTATCTGGGGCGCGTAGGAAAGATGCAGGGGGCGAGGTAAAGCTACTGTGACGCAGAGCGAGATGACGCAAATCCCATCTTCTTCCAGTGCTGCCGCTGGAGGGAAGAGAGGCTGCGTCTCATAGACTGTGTCAGGGAGATGAACCCAGACACGATGGTGGCCACTATGCACCACAGTTCACACTGCTGGAGCCGGATGTGGGAGTACCCCAAGTGGATGGAATAGTACCACGTATTATCCTCGCTGCACCAAGGAGGACCATAACGCTCCTGAACCTTCCAAGTGGGGGACGTAGAGAAAGGGTGTAGAGATCCAGCAGAAATGCGGATTGGACAAGTGAATGATTAGGAATGATTAGGATTGCTGCCTCCTCCTTCATGTTTGGGACCCTGAAATAATGCAGTGAACTCAGTCAATTTAAATTAATTAGTCTGAAGGACCCGGTAATGGACTGATGATGTTTCCCGTACTGCAGTGATGCGAACCGCGCTCTATGGCCATTATTGCATCATTGACTAGTCAATCTCGAGTATCCAGTGACCACCGTGTAAGCAGCAGGTTATTCCTCAACCTTGGCCAATACCTTGCTGAAGTGTGGGGACTTAATGGCTCCAACGCCTGTAGGAACTGTAAATAGCCATTGCACAGCCAACTAATAATGAATAACCCTCAAGTCCAACTGTACCCTGCAAAACCCAAAGGCATGAATACTGCAGAGGATAGTGCACACCAAAATACTAAGAATATTGATATTTACATTCCTTGCTTCTCTTGGTAACCAGCTGCGAATGCTTTAGCCAGGAAGGGCTCCCAAACATCTTTTGTAGACCTAGAGCCCTGGGATCACCTGGGACTACCTTCTGAGGAGCCACCAAACCATGGGCTATCTCGCAACCAGAAAAAAAGGCACGCTACAGAAAACGCCTGGGGCTAAAGCCTAACAATCAGCTAAGGAACGGCTATTCAGCCTAAACTGGCAGGGGAGATTGTGTACCGCCCGACTCACTTTTAAGGCACCCGGCGATCGTGGTCTAATGGTTAACACAATGGTTCATAACTCTCGACGAAAGTCGGGAATTTTGGATCCGTGCGATTGCTGTTAATTATTGCCGGAGTCAGCGGATCCCCAATCGTCTCCGAACCCCCCTCGTAACATTGGTGGCAGCAGTCCACGCTCTTTCATTCCAAGAAAAAGGCCTGAGAAAACAAATTTAAAAATTCAGAAAGAAAATAAAGAGACGAATTTTCGGGTCAGGGATTCGCTGACGCTGTGGAGATAAATGGTGTCACGCCTAATACAATGTGAATGAAAAGTAAGTGCCCTCTCCTTTTCGCCCTCTCGTTCCCCAAATCTTTGATCGGATTTTCCGGGGATTTTACCCCCAAATCTCTAAGATCCAATCCAGGAGCAGCCGCTAATGGTGAGGAGGGAGATGTACCGCCTGACTCATTTTAAAGGCACCGGGCGATCGTGGTCTAGTGGTTAACACAATGGTTCATAACTCTCGAGGAAAGTCGGGAATTGTGGATCGGAGCTGCGCGATTGCTGTTAATTTTTGCCTGAGTCAGCGGACCCCCAATCGTCTCCAAACCCCCCTCATAACATTAGCGATGGAGAAAACTGCTACTACAGCCGTCTCTTGGATCATTGCTGAAGATGAAAAATTTGAACAAAGAAGTAATTACACGACTCTCTTACACCATCAGCGGGAACACGATAGAGGAAGGAGTTTGAGTTGGAAGTAGGCCAAGCGATCTGGAGAAGCCCAGGTAAAAGCAATTCAAGGGAGGCGAAGAGCAGAGAGAAATATTGAAACTCGAACTACTTCATTTGTTTCGAACTCGACTGAAATGAACATGAGCAGTCTAGACAGTAGCGGGAAGAACGTACGAGCCTAAATACCGGCCTGTCTCTGCTTGTAACCCCGCTTTCGACCATTATTTGGATTTAGAAGTCACATTTCAGTCGTTCAGTTTATCGTCATACACTATCATTCATAGGATGTGTTCAAATTTACGAATACATAGTCGCCAACTGCTGTGCTCCACATGCCCGCCCGGGAACACTCTCCAATGAACGTCCACATCGGAAAGTTCTGCTTGTACAGCTTGTCCCTCTGTATACAGTTTTGTGTCAGAAGGCGAACTCGACTGGGAAGAAGACGAATTGATGAACTGGACGTTTTCGTGACGAGGTTTTTCAAAAATTGTGGTTTTATCGTCGGCTCGTGTTAATAAAACGTAATCGTAAGGACGCTCGATCGAGTTCGTAATTATTTTTTATCAATCAGCTGCGACGCAAAAGAGTCTGAATTTGTGCCGATGAAAAGGAGAAGGGTCATCCCCCCGAGGAAGATTGTGAGAGCGGCAGCGGAGTAAGAAGGTAGATCTCGATGGAGGGACGTCGTAAAACGGGATCGAGCCGATGCGGAAGAAGGCGAGAAATTGGGAGAAGAGGCAAAAGAAAGAAAGAACCGGCGGTATGGTGCGTTGTGTCAGGAGGGGGAACGGTTTTCGAATGGTGAAAGAATTCAGTCGATAATGCTCCCGCTAGCGCCATCTCTGGTTGAATCAGTAAGACCGTCAAGAGAGTGAAATGGAATGTCGCGCATTGGGCCCTCTCGCGGCCGACGATCACAACTATTTCGAGCAGCCGGAAAGAACCGTGTCCATTGGCTATTGGACGGATAGTGGGAGTAGCCCTACCAAAGTGGAGAGAATGCGTGAGTGAGTGAGAGAGCATAGTGACAATGGGAGCAAGCAGAAGCTCGAGACAGTTGAGCGAGGCTGTCAAAAAGTACGCCGTACGAGAGCCTTTTGATGCCCTGCTGCCGAAACTAATTCGAAAATGAGACACAATTACAGAAACATCGACCAACGTTCACATTTGGTTCGTGTAGGAACGCCTCGGTCGGCAGGCTTTTATTGCCCCAGAAATGCAAGTGGCGTCAACTTTCTGAAGTCGACTAAATAAATCGCGTTGTGCTCATAGAAACCGACCGTTGAAATCGTCCGACGAAAGTGAATGCGAAAAGGGAGTTCGTGATTAGAATGAAAGAATCAACATTCCCGGTTAAGTAATTGTCATTATTGACAGTTGTACAGAAGAGGGCGGTGGGAAAAGCCTTGAAAAGCCGACAGAATTCAAACGTGCCGAGCTTGTCGATTGACTAGTGGACTACGTTCGGACGTTACGTGACCGCTGCACAACGTGCTAGAGATTGAGTTGGCGGATGAGTTCAGTAACGCTATAGACCTCACACAAACACGATTAGAATTCGTCGTAATAGTGGGTTGTTCGAAACCTCGCAAGTGGAGGATAGTTGTCAGAGTAATTGTCAAATTACGTACAATATTCAAAAGAAAATAATTAAAAAGAAACAGAAAAGCTCGTGAGGCATGAAGGAGATCAAGAATTCGTGAATTAAAAGAAAAAAACAAGGGAGAACTACGTGGACCAGCCGATGTTAACCACACAGCCAAACCACTATCTTGTATCGGGCATGGCACCAGATTTTGTAAGAAGTTGCAGCACCCAAAGCTGAAAGGTCGTCAGAGCAGGGTTTAAATTAGGTTTTAAATGATTTCACTGTTTTAATAAAAATTCAACTCAGGGTGACAATCATCCGGAAAAGGGAGCTTTTGAACAAAAACTACGTCAATAGTAATTTGCTATTCCCAATTAGAATTCCTGTAATGATAAATACTTTTTATATTTTATTTTTTTTGGAATTCTCACCACGAGTTACCCAAAAAGGTACTACCAAATTAAATTACCACTACAGGAATTAGAATGGAGCAGTGAGCAATGAGTAATGAAAGTGAAGTATTGGGGATGGAGTAATGCAAATGATGAATGAAGAATTGTTAGTGGAATGAAGAGTGTATAGTGTTAGGAACATAATAACAGGTATAGAGTTTGGAAAATGTGAATAGATTAAGGGTGTTGGGAGCATGATAGGGGGAGTTAAATAAAATAAATGGGAACTCGGTGAGTCTAAGAGAAGGGCTGTACTACACGTGAAATGACTGTACACAAGGGGACTCGGAATATGCGTGTGAACTGGAGCGGAGGGAGAGAGCGAGAGATGTAACTGGGGAGTGAGAGTTGATAGAAGACTATCTGTGTGAGCATTGGGAGACGAGTGTATAGAGCTGTGTATGTTGGAAAAGGAGGTAAATTGAGGGTGGGAATGAAGTTAAGCAAAGTCCAAAAGGAGAAATCCGATGTCGCTTGGAAGTTAAACTAATCTTAATCCCTTTGTCTCGAAGAGAAGCCGACTGAACGGGTGGGCAATTCTTAAACTTCCCTGTGGCACCCAACCTCATGGTCCCAACTACTTTGGCCTGTGCCGAACGAAGGGGAAGAGATTAATGGAAATGGAGCACTGAGAGTGGAGTATGGGAATGGAGTAATGTGAGGGGAGTGGTTGGAATGGAGTAATGCGCATGATGTATTGGGACTTGAGAAATGGGGAATTGAGTACTTAGAATGGAGTAATGGCAATACAGTGCATTGAATGGAGTTATGGGACTGGAGTATCTGAGTGGAGTGTTGCTAATGAGTTAACAGAAATATATTAATGGGAATGAAGTTATGAGAGTGGAGTATTGGGAATGGTTAATGGGAATACAGTACTGGGAATGGAGTATTGGGAAGTAGTGGTAAAGGAGTATCGGGAATGGAGTTGTTAGAAAAGTGTAATGAGAGTGTAGTGATGGGAATGTAAGAATGGGAACGGAGTCAACAGTGCTTTGAATGGAGTGATGGAAATGGAGTATTGGTAATTGATTAACGGGAGTGGGTTAATGGGATTGGAGTATTAGGAACGAATGAAATTGGAAGGATGTGAGTGGAATATTGGGTAAGTAGTACTGGGAATAGAGCATCGGTAATGGTGTTATGTGAGTGCAGTATTGCGAAACTTGAGCTTGAAACTGAGAAATAAATGGTGAGTGTGAGGAAGGACTGTATTATACTTGACAGAAAATCATTATCAGTTTGAGTGTAAGTCTATAAACTCAAACTGAGTGAAGAGTATTGGGAGAAGTGGGAGACGACTGACTTTCGTGAGAACTTGTAAGTGAATGAGTTTGGGAGGAACTGTCTGTTGTGGAGAGGAAAATAGGTAAACAATCAGGGCTTGAGGACGAAGGTGTTCAGGGAAACGATGACTTTCCGCTAGGGCGAGTGTGGACATTTTGGAGGTCAAAGACCCTGCTAACTTGGCCTACTGAACACCCTTCATCTCACGTCAGACCAGATTACTTCTTCCCCAGCCTTATTCAGTTTTCACGCTCTAAATGATGAGCACGATCCATTACCCCCAGGGTATGGTCTCCCCTTAGCGCTAAACCAACTGTTTTATTTTACAGATTTACGTCCACGCCGGACATTATAGAGAATGGGATATGGATGGAAGTTACATTTCACGACTGGTGACCAGATCCTTTCTTCCAACGTCAACTTTGCAACAGCTTCCATCATTAGCCAGTACCACATCAGATGTCAAATGTCATTCTGGTAATCCAAGATCCAAGTAAGCCAGCAACGGTTGATGTTGTTATAAACTGGTAAGCACTTGGTTTTCAAAGTGGAACTGAATTTTTTCATCGTTGCCAGTCAACATAGTGACGGTAACCTTACCTAAGTGTCCTTCATTCCACCATTCAGCTTTAATCCTTTCAATTTAGTGTACAAAGACACCTTATCTGCACAAACTGCCCTATTCTTTCCTGTTGGCAGCACCACGCTGAACACAACTTCTAAAATCTTTTTCCGCACCTTGCCAGGCCCAGCCCGAGGACTCGACAACTTCGGACATCTACCTTCTCGTCTTCCACTCCAACGCTTAAGCGCGGAATAGTGGTGTGTCGCGCAATACTGGAGAGGCAAGGGCGTCCCTTGTAAAGTCCACCGGTGCCTGAAAACTTTATGCGGACATAACGAAGGGCAAGTCACCGTCAAGGGGAGAAGGATAACACCAGTAGATAAGTGAAATATAATGCGGAGGTTCGCGGATGATCGACCCAGCTGTGGTACGGGATGGAGGAAGGGGAGAAGAACTTCTTAACGGGCGTGCACCTCGACACGAGACTGTAATACCAGCGAGGTGAGCCCAATCAATAATAAACCGGCCGCTTCCCCATTATCTTTCCTTAACAACGTCATAAAAACGCGTTTGATGGCTCCATAAACTGAAGACTTATGGAGGTTTGATAAGTGTTCAGAACCCGTTTACTGCTTCAAATCGCCTTTCATTCGTCATTGTGCCCATTCATCACGATCACTGGCTTCACCCGGGGAACTGGAGCAGTTGAGCTTTAATCGTGTGCTTTAGCACGTCCTATAGAAATGGAGGCCAACCTAATGCTCTTCGCTCGACCTGAACTTGGTCCTAGCATAATTACACCACAGTAACTCCATGAATGTAATTACCAAGGTTGCCCTGTACAGTGTTAGCCTATTGATGGGATTCGTCTGACATCTATTGTGAAGTGAGACACAGGTGCCTAGGGCCACTTCAATAGTAAAACACTCTCCAGTATTCTTCAGCCGTGCTTTATTTCTCTCTGCTGACAGGTTCACAGCTAGAATTTCGCCAACCAATGCTTCTGGTGTCTGCAAGACTGCCTGTCAATAAATCAGGACTGCATTTCTCCGCCAAGCTTCGTCGGCAACGTTGCACGATGTATACACTTTCCGTTTTGGGGTGATCCCCCTGGTAGAAGAGTTTGGATGAAACAGTAGCTCCCACATGTCTTTCCTGCGCAAACTGAGGTAGTCGGGCTTCGAGGATCTGATGATTGATTTGAGGGTGAGTGAGGAAAATGTTCTTCAAAAGCTTCCTACATTTGGTTTTACCAGGTCTCTACGTACTTCGATGGATTGTAGAAGATCCTCACCCTACCGTCTCCAACCTTTGTCGCCAGGTCTGGAGTTCCACGAGGCTCTCAACTTGGCCCCTTTCTGTTCACTTCTCTCACTCACAAGCTTAGAGGGGTTAATATTACTAACCTGTGCTGATGATGTCAAGGTTCAGGACATTCAGACGGATATCGACTCCCTAGTGGACTGATTTGCCAAATCTGGCTCTCCTATCAACCCAGTGAAATGTTCCACAACTTATTCCTTTGCTTCACACCAACCGTTATCAGCAACTCACCATTAACCTGTCTTTCTGTGGTGAACGACCTTGGAATACTTTCGGTTACCAATCGCACTGCTCAGATTTCCACTTTTTGCCCAGACATTGATTACCAGTCGCTCTCCTTGACGCTGTCTCTCACGAATCCTGCTAACGGCCTTATTGTAACAGACATGCTGCTTCCATGGTTTCTTTTTGGGCTGGCTTGATGCTCCCTGCCTACTAACTCAGGTTGGCCTGGATGTCACCCGCCTAAACTCTTGCCACACTGACTTCTTTCCGTTCCTTCCCCATGCAAATTACATCACTCACTCATTCAGCCATTCACGTCACACATCTAACAATGGCTTTTTTCCATTCTCTGTCTTGATCCACGGTCTACGCCCCTGCCTACTCTGCGATCATTCTGTGCTCTCAACACACGCCTGATTTCTGCAACCCATCTGGTGGCACTATATTCCCTTCAATCGACGTTACCTGCAGTCTGCAACCTGACGAATGTGTAGGAAAACCCGATGGGACGTCCTGTTAAACCGACGGTTTAGGGGTGCACTTAAGAAACAAAACACCAGGAACTGAAAACCTTTAATAAACGTTGTGTGTAGTCGCTGCTACAATGGCATCTGTTTTCTATGCTAGAACTAATGTAGAATGCACATTGTTACAGATGACCTGAATGAGAGGTGAACACTCGGATGTGCATTTAAGGATACGTAGCTTGCCTACTATAAACCACCACGAAACTTTGGCATGACTGAACTTCGACTGAACTGGGCAATTTAGAAGAGACTCGGCGATAGTGCCAGGTAAATATTCTTAACTTTCTCGATGCAACGCAGAAACCCTGCTATCCATCGAGGTTTAGAGAAGGTGATAATGCTAATTAGCGGATAAGGAGGGGAGAGAAAGCTAGGATGGAAGTCACGGCAAGTGGACGTCCATTTAACCATCATGGGAATGTCCCATCCAAAGCCATCATCTTAGTGAGTGAGCTCAAGTCTGGTACGAATGTGGGGTGTGCACAGAATCATGGTATGCATGTAATTTATTGTGGATTGTCCAAAAATTAGGTTCGTTTTTGATTGTGAAATTCATCAGTTGTTAGGCGAAGTGAATTGGGAGAATACCACATTAAAAGGGTACGGACGGACCTATGGGTGCTGAACCCATAATCCGAGCTAGGTGCGGGGCAAGCTTGAAGAGGGCTCCCAGGAGCCTGGATGCCTCCAGGGAGAAAGGGCTTGCCATGGTGAAGTTCGGACCACCGTCTGGGTGGCCTTGCAACCGTTCCAGCCTCGAAGGATATTTTTCCTGAAATGGTACAGGAGAGCCAAGGCCACGGTATTACGCGGCCGCCTGTTTGGGGCCCCACAAGTAGGATTCTCCCAGTCAGATGAACACCACAGAAGATATGCAGACTAACCAGGATTGGAATACCTAATGTGCCATATGATAGAAATGGGCACCTGGCTGTATTCAAGTCCTTGGAAACCTTTACAGAGATCTGCGTGGGCACTGAAATGATGATGCAGACGGATTTTTACACCCAGGAGGGAAATGACTCCGAAGGTGCGGCCAAGTAGCTATGGGGGATATGGCACATGGCCCACGCATTGCAGTGGGTCCCCCACCGATGTTTTTTCAAGCAGAGATTTATACTGTCATTGCTGGGGCCGCCATGATGCAAGAAAAATAATGTAGCAATAAAACTATCAAGTAATGACTGATAGTCGAGCATCCTGGAAGGCGTTGACGAACTACTGCACAACGTCAATACGTGAGGAGTGCCGAATGCGCTCCAACTCCTTAGCAAGCTTCAATAAAGTTAGTGTTCGCTGGATTCCTGGGCATGAAGGGATCACTGGAAGTGTGACAAAGTGCCTCCTGGCCAGACTCGATTCGTCTACATGGTCACTAGTCCAGGGGCCAGTGAGAGTATACACCTGGAGAATGCATCAGGCATCCTCGCTACATCTCAGGACCAGCACACATAATAAAACGTAGCCCTTTGAGGAAGGACTTGAGGCAGATACTGGGAATCATCATGGGACGCTGCAAAATGAACAAACCTATGTATGTCATGGGTATAAGCAACCAATCGGTAGTGCAGGTAGTGTGGCATGCAGAAGGAAGCTCCCAATCATATCCTGTCCCAGTGCTAGAGACTTGAGAGGTAGATCGTTTTCTTCATTGGTGCAACCTCTCCACAGGTGGACATCAAAGTGAAAAGTTGAATTAATACCTGTCATTCCCTTACGAAGCTAGGCATGGACTACTGACGAAATAGGACTTTAGGTGATCATCCCAAACGAGGGGCTGACAGAGTTATATAGTATCAACCAAAACGATATAACACAAGTATTGAGTCTTCAGGGAATCCACAGGTAACGACGAGGTCCTACGTTAAAGTAATTGGGTTAGATCCGCCAGTAGGCGAAATACTAAAGTTAACATACCTGTTAGGTGAGACCGTCTCCTCTGGCTGGTGAGATGCTGTGGGCGAGAGCTATCGATGTAAACGCATCATTGTCTGGCCATTAAGTCAGTCAGTTTGTCGCGGTCTTTATATACGAAGAGAAAGGTAAATGGGATGGTGGAGCGTCGGGGGCGTGAACCTACCAAAATACAGGACTGCACCACTTTACTACATAAACAATACAAAGGGCGAAAATTGAACATATTAGAAAACATGGAAATCTATAAACAAAAAATGGACAGATCATAAACGAGCAACTCAACACAAAATGCGACACCATATTCACGCCACTCAAAACACTACACAAACGAAAACAACCAACTGACGGATTTACAGTCCACCCTATACAAAAAAGACATAGAATCGACAAACGACAGACTATTTATGACGTATAGTACATTCCTTTCCTTTCACCTCTTGTGGGTTTCCCCAGAGCTGCATGACCTCCTTCCCCTCCCCCCCTCAATGACACTCCCCCATCCCGTTTACCTTTCTCTTCGTATATAAAGACCACGACCGACTGAATGACTGTAGTACTGACTTAACGGCCGGACGATGAGTTCTTAACACTGAAAACGCTCGGAGGAGACGGACTCACCCAACAGGTACGTTAACTTTAGATTCTACATTTATGAGACTTGCCCCATTCCATTCTGTGACAGACAGACATTGCCGAATTCCATACAACACCTAGTGCTACAATCAATATTTCTGTTAATTTCTTGGTTACTTAGCTTGACGCATTCTGAGACCCATTCCATTTGATTCAGCGTCGAAAAATACTTATAAAACGCATTACGTTTCTCGGCATGGGGATTCCAAATGTCCGTTCCCACACGTTGGCAGTTCGATTGTAACTATGTCGTGTTTGGTAGCGTTTTCTAGGTATTTTTCGATACTGAGTCGAATAGGATAGGTATTAGTGATGTAGAACTGCGTCTACATGGGAAAACTGTGAAATTACACTAAACATAGTGAGGAAAATCTCACTACTTGAAGGAACTCGCTGGACAGTATAGGGAATGCCATCGTTTACCCTCGGTCTACACTCATTTCTCCCTTGTGCCCACCGTTCCACACCAACCACCTGTCAGATCAAGTCGTTGCATAATGCCAATTGCTCATCGTCACTTAGAAAATTTTAATTTCCCTTGTCCCATTGTACTCAGGTCATGTTACGTATTACTAGTATTTTTCGATGCCAAATCGCGTGGGATGGGTGCAGAGGCGCTCCACAAACAATGTCGTTTGCATGTGAATTGTCGTTACTCGGATCATTGAGCCATTGTTGGGTGCATGAGAGAGGGAAATTGAGTAGGATTAAGGGAAATAAATAAATGAATGTCGTGAAGACTGTATTAACGTTTTGGATATGAGTATTTAACTGTGAACAAGGGGGTCTCTGAATAGGTGAACTGGTTACAGGGAACGGGCACAGAGAGTAAGAGAGCAGTGCAAGAGCAGAGAGACGAGTGTTGTTTGTGGGTTGGATGAGGGAGGAGCTGTGAGTTGGCGTGGAGGGGAACCGAGAGGTGGGAAGTCGATATTCTCGCAAGTACAAAAAGAGAAAAACTGTTGTCAGGTTCGGAAGTAACGTTAAGAAAATAATCCGCTTTTCTGTAAGAGAAGCTGACAGAAGGGAGTTTGGACTTTCTCGAGGCTTCAGGTCAAAGGAGTTGGACTTGAATGGTCGGAGAATGCTTGAGACTAGGACGTCCCGTTAGAGGCAAGTGTGGAAGTTCCTAGCTCAAGGTTTCTGTATGAGATCTTCTCTCACACGTCTAGATAAAACAGCATTGCAGAATGTACAGCTGGAGGATCAGGGACATCCATAGACAAAGAACACCAAGTAGTCTAGGTTAGTTACCTCACGAGGCCAGAACGAAACGTGTGTTTTGGTTTATTATTCATTCTGAATAATAACCGTATGTTTTTGGTCACGAAACATTTTTTACAACCCCCCCTCAAAATTTAATACTTTACGTTTCAAGACTTGGAGATTCCAAATTTGCAATGTCCGTCCGCCGTCCGGGCCGTTTTGTGCCTTTAACGTGGTCTAAAAAATTCGTTCTTTCGCACAAAAATCCGATTTGGTATCTAGTTGTGCCCGCCATCTCGGCAATCCGATCGGACGAAGCCCGTGGTCGTAATGGGAAAAAAACGGTTAAAAAAAATTAAGGAAACGCAGTACAACGCGGGAGCTACAGCGTTTCGTCATTTGAACTCCCTCCCTCCCGCCCATCTCAATAAAAAACGGCGGCAACGCTGCAGGGCGGGCGGCTCAACTCCCCTTTCGCTTCGCAACGGGTTCGCTCGAAGCGCCTGACGGGGCAAAATCATCAAACGTTTTGTTTCTGTAGTTCCATTGTAGCCAGGACATGTTTCGTATGGTTTACCAGTATTCGATGCTGAATCGAATGGGATGGGGGAGCACTAATACTAGGTCAAGCTGTTCATGAGAATAATAAACCATTGTGTAATAATTTGCAGGGTTTTTTGTGAAACGTGAGTTGTGAGCAAAACTATCAAACGAGTGCTCAAGTACTCAGATGAAAGCGCTACCGTACCAATGTACTAGTAAGTGTAGCACTCGAATTTGGAAGCCTGTGTGTGAACCATTGTGTATACACCGCTAAGCCTCTCGTAGTCATAAGACCTGGGCAGTTCATGTGTTGAGGTGGTTTTCGGACAAGTTCAACTCTCCACTAAAAGCATGAGTCGTGCGAGTGAAAATTTGGCTGTTAGGGCGACCGGCCAGAAGAAATAGCGGGAGCTTATCATCCCAATCCTCTCTAATTATCAGCAATGAAGGTGGCCAAGAATTGGGTGAGAGACCGGTTCAGCTCCTCGTCAGGTAACACCATTTTGGTTAAAGAAAAAAGCTTTTTGATTTGGTATACCGACAGCTCGTTCGTGTAATAATCTACTGCTACAAGTGCGTACTTGTTGCCCTCCTAGTAACTGGAAACGGGCACAGGATATCCACCCAAAATGGCGCTGCTACAACGGGCAGAGGTGGCAATTAGGAACTGCTATGCCGAGAGATTCGAGCCCAATAGGAATAGAAGACCAGGAAGTCGATTGAGTGCGGGTACATGACCCCGAAACAGTTCGAAGAAAGAGTCACAGAATACAAGACGGGGCCGTGGGTTGTCATCGAGAAAAAGAATGGTGTTCTTTTTCGTGCACCCTACGCGCCAACTGACTCGAACACGCAGACGTGCGGCTTCCAAGGGGAATAACGTGGTGACTACATAGTCTGCAGGTACACAAGGTTCTCGTCGAAGGACATTGTTTTTATTTACATTTTGAACTTGATCGACGAATAACAACTTTAGTACACACAAAAGCGTATATAATATCTCATGAGTAAACCATCAATGATATAACAAGCTTTTAACGGTATAAGATTACAATTACAGCCACAAATGTGAACATAAAACATACTCACAAAGAAACATTACAAGAAGAATAAAGAGTGTGTAAAGAGAAAATCAATCACATTTTGAACAAAAACCTACTCATTAACTAACCCTTCCTCGTTTTACTTTCCGCGACCTAAAGGGTGCGTCTTGACGACTACCCAGTCCACGTGTTGTCCCTGTGTGTGTGTTGCCAAGACTCCACTCAGGCCATAGCAAAAGCTATGATGTCTCCGGATGTACTCGTACTTGCTCCCAAAGCTGGCCCACGGGTTCGATGGAATGGTGCCCTCTGGTGTGCATACCAGGCTAGGCCTCTCACATAGAGCCCAATGTGCGCACATTCACATCTGGGGGGCGTTCCACCTCTCTCCACCACTTTTCCAATCTTGCACCGTGAGCGCCTGCATTCGAGGGGGCTGTTGCACGCGCATTGGCTGGCATTGGATTCCTTCACAATCATCCGCAATGGTGTGGCATGGCGACTCCATCTGCCCCAAAGCCTAGTAAGCCTATGGAGTTTGTGGCCACTCTGCATGGTTCGGTTGATGGACGGGAACTCAGGCAGTGGTTTGCCTGCCCCTACTCATCAGGCTTCATAGGGCATCCATGGAAGGGAGAACCGACACATGCACGCCATTCGTGTAGCAGCACTGTATACGCCGACGAGGTATACTAGAAGCCGAGATTGTTACATAGTGGGTTCTCATTATCGCGCCTGTAGGAGCCAGTTTGAGTCGCTGAATCATGTGGTGTAGGAATGTCGGCGTACTCATGGCAGCCGTGTCAAGCCTCATGGCACAGTCTGCAAGGAGCTTGCTGGTGCATCTTTGTCTGATAGCTGGGAAGTGGAGAGTTGTCTCTGGAGAAGGACAGACCTGAAATTGTGACTGTCAGTCCCAATCAGTCTGCAATGATCCTGGGTGTTGAAGTAGTATCTCCCAGCGGGGATCTTAAGCTAACTAGCAAACCAAGAGGCGCAAATATGAGAGGATGTATCTTCCTCTTGCCTGCCCCCCTGCCTTTAACGTAGTCTGAGAAACCCCAAAATTTCGCCCAAAATCTCATTTGCTATTTACTTGGCAACCGGTTTGACAAAACTCAAGATTGTTATGTACCAAGAATTAACAAAAACCACTTAGCTTGACGCATTCCGAGATCCATTCCATTTTATTCAGCGCCGAAAAATACTTGTAAAACAAATTACCTTTCATGGCATGGAGTTTAAAAATGTCTGTTCCCATGCGTTGGCAGTTTGATTGTAACTACGTCGTTTTTGGTGTCACATTCTGGGTACTTTTAGATGCTGGTTTGATTGGAACGACTCTCAGAGGTGTATGACTGCGTCCAGACCAAAAATAGGGAAATTATTGTCATTATAGTGAGCCAAAGTCCACTAATTGATAAAACTCTCAGGACAGTACATGAAGAGTATTCGCTTCGTTATTTTCATTCCCTCTCGTCACCCTCCAACTGGCAGCTCGAGTCGTCACGTCGTGCCAATTGCCTACAGGCGCCTGGAATGTGTAGTTTTCGTCGTTCCGCCGGAATCAGGTCATGTTTCGTATCATTTACTGGTATTTTTCGATGCTTAATCGAAGTGAGTAGGTCTCGGAGGTATGAAACTACGTCAAGGTGTGTACGATAATTAGGAATGTGTTTATTGCAATTACGTCGTGTTTGGTATCGTTTTCTAAGTATTTTTTGATGCTGGTCGAATGAAACGATTCTATCACGTCTAGAACTACGTCTACACCGAAAAGACTGAAATTTCAGTAAATATAACGAACCGAATTGGAAATGAGCATTTACTTTATCCCTGTTTTCAAAATCAAGTTAAATGGTAGGCCTCCTGTTTCAGTTATGTCTCTTCAGCTCCATTACATATTTTTCGACGTTTGATTGAATAGGATAGGCCACAATCATGCTGCGCAGGAGTAGAATAAACCGTTGTGTAATAATTGGAAACCATTTTAGTGTGGCGATAAATGGGTCAATTGTATCGTTTTCAATAAAGTTTGTCGTTCGTTATTCGGAATTGAAAAAGTGTTTGCTTTCTTTGCCCCAACTAGGATATTTATGTTTTGCCTATTTTGGATATTTATGTTATGCCTACTGATTCCGAAAAACACTACTTTGGGAAAATGGTCTGTTTGTGTTGGTGAACGCGATTGAGAGAGAACGCCTAAACAAAATCAGTTCAATATTGATCTTAGCTCGCAGGTCACCACGGGAAGCCAAACTGAGCGTATGAGCAAAATCCGCTTACAACCAATTATAGTTATCATAGTGATCAAAATACCACATTTGTTCGTTCTCGAAAACAGCCGAAACAATTTTAATTAAGTTTTGTGTGGACATCTCCGAATGACACAACGCCCTAAAATTATCATTTGTGGGAAAATGACGAGAGCAGCACCATTAACAGCCGAACATTTCGACGAAAATCGATTTAAGTGCAGTTTTTTTTTAATAAAGTCCATGCAAATGATACTAGGTTCTTTGGAAAAATTGACGTGGTGGTCCAATAAACTACCTTTAAGATGCGTGTATAATAATTCTCGTAAGATATATAGGAGCTTCCCCCGAAATTTCGTTTCTTCTACTACCATTTTTCGCAGTTTTTTACCCGATAATTCTGAAGCCTCCTAAAAATTGAGTAGGTAGTCTTTTAAATCGCGTGTGAATTAATCGCTCAGTAATGGGTTTGGTGCAAGTAGGAGCAGCACAATTAATTTCAGAGCTTAAAGCGCAGATTTGATTAGTTGTTAGTCACGACGAGGCCGAGAAAAGTTGTGCGGTGCGTCGCACCTGATTTTTCATTGTTGGATGGGTTGTTAGAGTTACGTGTTATCAAAATGTGTTAATAGGAAGCATTAAAGTTGCAAGGGATGATGTTTTGATTTGCTTCACAGGAGCAGTGAGGAGGGGGGGCAGTTGTTCTTGAGATGGAGGCGTCGGAACGGAAGGAGGAGGCGAAGAACGAAAGTGAAGAGATGGACGGAAACAAAAGGGAAGTAGAAGGGCGAATGAAAAGGAGGGAGCGAAGAGAGTCGTCGAAGAGGGGCATCAGACTCCGCCCCCTTCACGATTCCCCTTCCGCCTCGCGCCCGCCTTCGCCGCCCCCGACGTCGAGAGTGGGGAGCGTCGCCGCGGAGGCGGCGCGTAGTGGGAAGCGAAAGCGGCGGCGGAACCCCCACCCCACACCCCTTACCAACACCAGTCGGCGCAGGCGGAGTCGCCTCTTTCCCTCCCTTTCTGTTATCCTCGCCCGAGTGAGACGGCGAACCGCGAGCTAAAAAGAGACGAAGACAAAACAAAACAAAAAACAAAAAAAAAAAAGAAGGAAGAACAAAAGGGGAAAACCCCCCTTTCGAGCGGAGGAGGAGCGGAGGAGGACGAGAAGTTCGTGGAGGAGAAAGGGAGCCGCCGTTCTGTTCGACGCTCGACGCCGGGGAGCAGCCTCCTTTTCGAGTCGTGCGGAGCTCTCTGTCGACCGCCTCGCTGCGGGACCGCCGCCGCGCGCCGACGTTCGAAGTGAGAGTGTGACCTCTTGTACGTATACTGGATGTATCCTGAGTACTCTTAAACTTCCGGTATACCTTCAGTATACGTAACAAGGGAACACACATGTCGTCTCTTCGCTCTTCGATCTTCTTTCTTCTCACCTTCAATTGTATTTCGCTTTCTTTTCACTTCGTATTTTATTGTACCACTTGTGTTCTCTCTTCGCTTGTTTTCTACCTGCCCTTGTGCGTTGTGTTGCGTCACGTCACGCGTTTTTGTGATTTCTAACTAATAAATCTTACACCCCCACCCTGCCCGCGCCTTACATCCCCCCCCCCGTCCTACCACACCCTTCCCAACCACCCTCCCGCACCCCCACCCCCCACCCTGTACCCCAATAATCGGCTTTCCAAAAATAGAAAGTAGAAAGAAAAATGGTCCCTTCCTCTAGAAGTGGCCTCTAGAAAAGCCACCACCAACTGGAGCTCAGTTCCAAAATCGCCTTCAACACGTGAGTAACCTTTTTTTCAATTTATTTATCAATACGTATTTATTTGTTTATCAGAAAAAATCACGAAACCTCAAACTATAATTTTAGAAAATTTATAATTTTCTCACGCAGAATGCGGCAAAGGAAGAAAAAGTTAGGCAGTTTGGATTGAGTGGGGTACACGCAGCTTTCCTCGCAACGTCGAAACTCATTACATTTCCTGAGCTTCACGAAGTATTGTACCCGAGTGATATGACCAAATCAACTCAAACTCGATATTTAGCTCAAGGGTAACCATGGGACGCCAAAATAAAAGTAACCGCGAAATGTGCTCAAAACTGACTATAGTTATCATAGTGGTCAAAACACTAAATGTTTTTTTCTCTAAAACAGCTACCACAATTTGGATTAAATTTTGTGTACAACCAACTCAAAATGACACGACAATACCGTGAAATTATCATCCGCGTTAAGATGACGAGAGCAGCACAATAAATTACCAATCTTTTCGACAAAAGTCCATTTTAGGGCAGTTATTTCTTTACAAAATCCACTCTAATGATACTGGACTGTTCGAAAAAATAGTCGCATCAAGTACCTACACGATGAGTCTATGAAAATAAAGTTAGGGGCAAAAACCGCTCACAACTAACTATAGTTATCATAGTGATCAAAACACAAAATTTTTTTTTCTCGAAAACAGCAATAACAATTTTAATTAAATTTGTTGTGTGAGCAGCATGGAATGACACAGTAATACCATAAAATTATCATTTGACGGAAAATGACGAGAGCAGCACAATAAATTCCCGAGCATTTCGAAAATCGATTTTAGCGCAGTTTTTTCCGTATAAAGTCCTTGCAAATGTTACTAGGCTCTTTGTAAAAATTGATGTCGTCGACCAATTGAGTACCAATACGATGAGTGTATAAGAACGCTCTTAAGTTATGTAGGAGCCACCCCAGAAATTCCGGAATTTAAAACATTTCTCAATTTCCAAAACGGTGGGCACGATCCTCATTAAAAAAAATCAGGTAGTCAGTCTTTTGAATCACTCGTGAACTAATTGCTCAATAACGGCCACGGCACAGATAGGAGCAACACAATAAATTACCAAAAGTCCATTTTAGGGCAGTTATTTCTTTACAGACTCCGCTCTAATTATACTGGACTGTTGAAAAACGTAGTCGCAACAAGTACCTACACGGTGAGTCTATGAAAATAAGGGTATGAGCAAAACCCGCTCACAACTAACTATAGTTATCATAGTGATCGAAACACAAAATATTTTTTTTCTCGAAAACGGCAGTAAAAATTTTAATTAAATTTTTTGTGTGGGCAGCGCTGAATGACACAGTGATACCACAAAATTATCATTTGTAGAGAAACCACGAGAGCAGCACAATAAATTCCCCAGAATTTCGACGAAAATCGATTTGAGCGCAGTTTTTTCCTTATAAAGTCCGTGCAAATGTTACTAGGCTCTTTGTAAAAATTGACGTGATCGTCCAATTAAGTACCAATACGATGAGTGTATAATAACGCTCATAAGTTATGTAGGAGCCACCCCAGAAATTCCGGAATTTAAAACATTTCTCAATTTCCAAAACGGTGGACGCGATCCTCCTAAAAAAAAATCAGGTAGTCAGTCTTTTGAATCACTCGTGAACTAATTGCTCAATAACGGTCGCGGCGCAAATAGGATAAATTAACTATAAGCGCTACCCGCAGTTATAAACAACGAACAACAAATTTGATTGGTTGCAAGAGTCGAGGGAAACCCTGGAATTCGCAGAAGTCCAAGGAAAGTTGTGTGATGCGCCGCGCTGGATGTTTCAAATTCATTCAAATTTCGAGAGCGAGTTTCGCATTTTACTCGTTAGATTGAATGCGAGCAGTCGGGCAGTTAATAAATCGAACCAATTTCAGTTGATGGGTGCGAACTGAAAACTTGTACACGAACTAATTTCAACGTCGATAAAAACAATATTATTTGAAAATAACTAGTGCGGAAGTAGCCGATTCAAGTCCTGCCTATCGACGAATGGAATTCATTTGACCACAAGCAGCCCAATGCGTTTGAATTAATGAAAAACGTACTGCATAAATGCGAAAGACCAACGAAACGGTACGATTTCTAGTCTTGGGCATTCTCCGGTAGTCGCATGAACTCCTATGCACAGATCGCGTAATCATAGTGCACGTGAGGCCTGGGAAAGGTGAATGATTCGCGTCGCGCCTGACGTTTTACTAAAATCTTCAGAGATACCAATAAAGTACCTATACTACGAGTCAAGCTGTGGGATTAAACGAGCTCAAACTTAATATTTAGCGCGCAGTTTACCACAGAAGACGAGATTAGGGGTATGAACAGAATCTGCCGGAAACTCACTATAGTTATCATAGAGATCAAAACGCTAAATTTTTTTTTTCTCGAAAACGACTGTAACTATGTCAATTAAATTTTTTGTATAGACAGCTTTGAATGACACAGTAATACCACGAAATTATCATTACTGGGTAAATGACGAGAGAAGCACAATAAATTGCCAACATTCCGACAAATTTTAGCGCAGTTTTTTTCATTATGAACTCCGCTCAAATGTGACTAGTCTTCAGAAAAACTGAAGGGGGCGGTCCACGTAAGTACCTATGTTATGAGTTTATAATGATGCTTATTAGGTATACAGTGACTCCAAAAATTCCGGAATTTCAATCACCGACGTTTCGCTTACCGCTATGCCACACGATTTTGACCCGACAATTCTGAAAAATCGATTATTCAAGCTTTTGTAGTGTCGGCAATACTGATTGCTCAATAACGGTCTGGGGAGTAGGAGCAGCACAATAAATTACGGAACTATAAGCGCTATCACTTTCTACCACCGAGAAATGATACTTGGAAAGAGCCTGATCAAGATAAAAAATGAAACCATTAATTTACGCCGAGCTAAGGAAAGTTGTGTGATGCGTCGCACATGATGGTTCGTGCTCTCCTTTTTAATTTTCGCCTCAACTTGTTCAGTACATAATCCGAAAGTGGCCATGGAACGCCAAAATAAAGGTGTGAGCGAAATCCGCTTAAAACTAACTATAGTTATCGTGATCAAAACAACAATTTTTTTTTCTCAAAAATGGCTTTGAAGATTTTGATTAAATTTTGTGTATGCCTAGTTCCTAATGATACGTCAACGCCATAAAATTCCCATTAGTGGGAAGATGATGAGAGCAGCGTAAACAATTATCAAATCATTTCGACGACAAACGGTTTTAGCGCAGTTTTTCTGATATAAACTCGGTTCAAACGTTACTGGAGTCTTCAAACTAAATTGGAGCGGCAGTCCAATCAAATACCTACACGGTGAGCTTTTGATACCACTCACAAGATATATAGGGGCTACTACAGAAATTCCTGAATGCCAACCCTCACCGTTTTTGACCGATTATTCCAAAACGATGAATCACGTAGACAGGTGATAACCCCAGATTTCATAAGGTCGCTCTTAATTATTTTACGAGCGTTATTACACTTCGAAAGTATAGGCAATTCGCTTTAATAGTAACATCCTAAGTTTTTAGACTTTAGGAACGAAAAGCTGCGCTAAAATCGTTTTCCGAAATCGAATTTTTCGATAATTTATTGAGCTGCTTCCGTCATTATCCGACGTATGAGAATTGTATCGTACTGTCGCATTATCTGGCAATGTTTTAATTTTAATTATGATCCTTACAGTAATTTTCAGGTTAAAATATTTTTTTTATTTTGATCACTGTGATAACTATAGTTTGGCTCATACTCTCGTTTTGTACTAATACAGTGATCTGCAGGGTAAACATAAAACTTCGCTTTCGTTATTTACTTTCAATCGCGTTCACGCTCACAAAATGTTCATAAATAGTGTTGAGAAGCCGTTAAAATCTAAAGATCTCAATTAAACTCAAAACTGTTCTTTCAGCTGATTGGATAACTACTCTTTTTACTTGATAGAGCTCAAGAAAATGATAATAGGTGCTCAGCGGTTTATTAGGAGGAGACTGCGCCGTTTTTGTGCTGAGAACGAGCGCGAATGAGGTCGCCCTGAAAATTCAGGACTTTATTGCGCTGCTCATCAGCAACGCTACAGTAGATCAATTAATGCACGAGCCCAATTACAGTCTTGCTAAGCCGTCGGGAGAGTACGCCACGATATTTCAAACGGAAGTCGTAGCTATTAAGATCTGGGCGGAAGAGATCCTGACCAAAAGACTCACGGACAAGCGGATCTATATATTCTCGGATAGCCAGGCCTTCATGCGCTCAAGCAGCTTGGCGCCCATAATAGGCTTTCTCTTATCCGGGTGCCGGCTCACAGGGGGCATGAGGCCAACGAAAAGGCTGACAGCCTTCGCGAAACAGAATCCCTATCCATCGCGCCCGAACCCTACGTAGGTATGACAAAGAGTCGCCTGAGTCATCTGGTGGCTCGATGGGAGACATAGGAAAGCAGCGACCATTGGCATCGCCAGCCACGACTAAGACAAGCGAAAAGGCTTGTTATGCCTTCCTGTCTAAGGGCAAAGGCGATGCTGACACGCTCAAGACGAGATATGAGTCTAGCTTCCTCACTGGACACTGCCCACTCATGTATCTTCTCAACAAGATGGGCGTCTCAGAGGCGGTGGAATGCAGACTTTGCAAGGAGGAGAACGAGACGGCAGAGCACATCCTATGTACGTAAAACGGCGGTGTTTGGAATTCCGGAATTTCTGCTGTTCTTCGTAATTACTGTAAGAGCGATATTAAACATCGTTCGTACAGAAAGTTTATTGCACTACCACCATGGTTTTTGTGAGAATGCTAACATCAATCGACCGGAATTTATAAGGAATAAAAACTCGCTAATATCGATTTTCGTCGAAATTTTTGATAATTTATTGCGCTGCTCCCGTCATTCTTGAACGTATGATAATTTTACGGTAGGGTTGTATTATTAGGAGCTGTCCATAGAAAAATTTTAAACAAAATGTCCAAGGTCATTATTGAGAAAAAAATTTGGTCTTTTGATCCATACGATAACTATAGTTAGTTTGGGCGGATTTAACTCATACCCTTATTATGGCGTCTCGTAGTGGCCGGTGGGCTAGCTATCAGGTTTGAGCTGATTTGGTTTATGTCATATGTCAATCGCATTCACAGACACAGGTGTATCCGAATGAGTATGACTGTTAGTGAGCCCTGATGAGAGGGAAATATCAGTCGACTGTCATCGAGGTTGCTGGTGGCTCTCTCAGCATCTACCGAACCCAGACATTTGGCCAGTCTCCCTGTGGGGCGCTATATCGCATGCGTTACCCCTTGGAAGGATGACCCTGAGGAATGCCATCTGGGAGTAGTTCTTAATCTAGATCAAGATACTTCGGTGGAAGTTTCAAAGAGGCAGATCAACCGTGACCACGTTTCTTGGCTGTGTATTCTTCACAAACTGGGCAGGTTCAGACGCTTGTTTGGAAGCAGTCAATGCTGGAAGGTTTGGCAGCTTTTCCAACTACCATCGTGACGTGCAGGATGAAGGTTCTTTGAGGTTGAAGTGACGAATGATTTAATGATTCCAAGAGAGATGCTTTAAATGTCACCCGCCTGTCGCTATGATATAGTCGTGCCTTCCTCAGCCCATCCGGTGAGTGAAAGGAAGGCGCAGTGGTGTCACCGTGTTAACTCATGCGACGTGGAGCTCAAAGGGTAAAGTATCACAATAATCACAACTGGTACGTGAGCACTTCCGACTCCCGCGTAAAATCACGCGCGTTCGTGCTGCGATCTCTTCGAAAGGGCGCGCACTAGACGCACAGAGGGCCCTGCTGTTTGAGCGGGCGATTCAAACTCACGCCATTCCTCCTAACCGCACCCAACCACTTGTTACGTCCCCGAAAAAACGCTTCTTCCGCGTCGTCAAACCGTCGAGTGTGGATTGAGAGACGACGTGAAAGATCTTTCCTCAACCCCAGTAAATTGGGCGATTTCCTTATAGGTAGGCAGGCGCTGCTCAGCCTACCACGTCAATCCTGTGTTGTTGACTGTCCATCTGTCTGTGCTCATCACGCGCCAGGCGTGTGAGGGACTCTGTAAGTAACATGATCTCCCTTATTTGCCTGAATGGTCAATCAGCTCGATTCTTTGAGCAAGGCATAAAGTGGTCATCCTGGCGTTCCTCAAAATTTGTCAAGGTTATTTTAGAGCATCGCCGTTCAAGTACTAACTCGTGAATCTGTTCATAATATTTTAAGGGTCGTCAGAGAGCGTGGTGTAGAACCGGCAGTTTGTGTGAACAGTCTAAGGGAGCAGGACGAAGCTGGGCAACCCCTTCCCCCGCCACCACACCCTGCAAAGGGTCCAACAAGCAGGCACTCCATCCGATAGGGATTCTTCGGGCCCATTCCTGGCCATTTTTACAAATGGGCATGAGCAACAAGTGCGCACTCTTTGCTCCAAGTGCCCTGAAGC
Organism: Pachypeltis micranthus; assembly: GCA_020466155.1. Classification (NCBI taxonomy): domain Eukaryota; kingdom Metazoa; phylum Arthropoda; class Insecta; order Hemiptera; family Miridae; genus Pachypeltis; species Pachypeltis micranthus. Next base: position 3,205,421 of record CM035779.1, on the reverse strand, counting down.
TATTGCGATCCCAAGTCTGCCGAGGCTGCCGCTGTTTGCTAGTGCCCTCGTGGAGCATTATCAGTCGGATTTTGAGGCTAAGCCTATTCAAGACGTCCAGTTGAGGAGCAGGCGAGCGACTGAACAGAATCTTGACAAAACAAGTGCTCCCACCCTTCCTCAACTTTAAAAAGAAGAGGTATGGGTCCACTCACTCCACAACGTAATCGGTGCCTGTCTTCGAAGGTACAGTCCACCTGGACTGGACCATTGAAGATAACTGGACTTAGCAAGTTCTTCTTCATGTCAATCGACCTGAGGTGAGTTCAACGAATAAAGAGGTGACGTAAAGGAGTCGCATATGGCGTCATAGGTGATGGCAAGGCGTCATTTCTTAACAATATTATTCGACATAAATAAATTTGAAAGGCCAAAATACGCTATGGCTCGTTGAATAAATTCACCTCGGCGTTTACCACGAGAAGTTCGAAAAATACCTGGTGCGAGGCACCACACGTGTGATGCACATGTCCCCCACGTGCATTCAGCGATTTTTATCCCTCTAGCAAACCAATAAAATCTATTTTCACAGTTTGCAAGATCTCGGTAGAGCGTAGCTCAATACAGCGCTGCGCTTGATGTTCTGAAACTTATTGAGTTGTCGACACGATTTTTCTGAGGGTTCTTACTCCTAGAGAATTGACAAAAAACTGGTGAAACTCTATTACTGCCAGGACGTGGCGAGTTCAACGCGTGGCTCCCCTTCTTTTCTCTCAAAGACTCTCCATTCTGGCTAGATCTCCGCGGAGTATAACATGGGCAACAGCTGTCCACTGGGAGAATGGCAAACGACTTAATATCTGCCATACCTTCGCGGGTCCGGGTTTGTTGGATGCTTCACAAGTGGCCAGCCTCTTGGGTGATAGCGAAATTGCAACCTCCATGACAGTAAACCGACATAACCCTCATAGAAGGTTCAGGAAGAGTCATTTGATAAGGCTGTGCTGGGAGAGAGAGATAGAAGCATGAATTAAACGAGATATAGGAACACAATACAGCTTTGATTACACGGTTACTTGGTTAGAACGATAGTTTTATGAGTGCTAGACTGAAGAAGGACACAAGGGGGCTCTGAATACGTGAACTGGTAGTGTAGGAAAGTATCGTAGAGAGTGAATAGCACGAGATTGACAGAAGAGTGAGAATTGGGAAGAGCTGCGTGTTTGGAGAGGAAGTAAATCGAAGGAGGGATTTCAGAAAGTCCAGAAAGGGAAAAACCGGCCGTCAGCTTAGGAAATAATTAAGCGGGAGGGCTAGACTTTCCTGCAGCCACAGACAACAGGCTTCAGGTCAGGAAGGGTTGGACTCGATGTTTGGGGAAGGTTTGAAACACATAGACTTCCCGTTAGGCGTAAGTGCGGAAGTTCCAATTAATTCAGTCAGCACCGAGCTCTGTACAACCTCCACACGCGCTGTTCCAATGCTCACCAGAGCTCAACTCCCGAGAGTAAGAGCAGCTGCGTTACTTCGACGCGTTAGAGCGACCATGCGACGATTCAAGGCATTTGCCCAAGCATGGGCAATCAGACGTCATTGACTAGATGCATGAAAGCCTCCTGCAGTGAACCACAATGAGAATTAGGGCCCTTCAAATCTTAAAAGGGCCTGATCTCAAACTAGGATTTTGAAAGTAGAGCAAAAGAGAAGAAAAAAAAGAGTGGCTCAACTCTTTTTCAATATGAATAACCTGGCTGGCCAATAACAGATAGCTATTGATGGCTATAGGACTCTCGCTGCCCCGAAATCGGGATGAGTACCGCACCTGAAGACCTATTGTGCTAGTTCTAATGTCTCACAGGTCTATGCCTGGTCTCCTTAGGAATTCCAGGTATTTCCTGCAATTTTATAGAAGTAGCATCAAAGACCATGCATCGATCTCTCTCAGGTCTCTGCACTGAGTCAGGACGTGATAGGGAGTCTCCACATCAAAACCACACCTCCTGCACTGATAGGTGTAGCCTAGGCCCATAGCATACATATGTCTGTTCGTTTTGCAGTCCTGTGTGATGATCCTCACGATCTACTTTAGGTCCTTCCCCTCCATCTTCAGGTCTTATCTCCTGTGTTTGCCAAGAGATAAAGCATTTGGAGTGCCTCACTCCCGCACCAATCCTGACTGTTTGATGCATAATCCTACCATATTCTCACCCAAACCTTTGATTAGTGAGAGAGAAGTGCAACGTTCGTGAGAAAGAATCCAATAAATGTTAACCCTATTGGTGATTGCATCCTACACCCCCTCACCAGTTGTGCCGTTGTGCAGTAATTCTTCAGTGCCTTACAAAACCTATGACTATCAGTCATTATGTCGATAGTTTTGAAGCAATACCCTTTTTTCAAGCATTACAATGGCTGAGGCAATGGTTGCATACATTCCTGCTTGAAACACCGCTGTAATGGGTCCCAGGGACACGTCCCACTCCTTTCAGAGCCTCTTATCCACACCCCAGAGCTCTTGCCCAGCAGAGTTTTCGATCCATCTTGTGTAGATGTTGATGGCATTAGGAGGCTGAAACCGACGGCTTGGATATAACTGTATTGGCCGCGTTTTGCCCATCAGATGAAACTGAAGTGAATTGTGGTATACACTGTAGTTGCTACGGTAGTGAGCTAGCACCTTCTAATGCCTGCCAGCAGTTCTACCAACCTGTCGCACAACATCCCAACACCAGGCACTACAGGTCTTGCACATACCCCACCAATGAACCTACTTCCAGTCTCGGCCGTAGTCAGGTCTCACTTCAGGAGTCAGGACACTTCGGAAATGGAGAGGAGTCTTACGATATACCATTTCAGAACTACCCCAGAAGTCATTAGGTACAAGAGAGCCCACGATTGGCTAATCGCCCGGTGGCCTTGGCATCAGTGCGTGATTGAACTGGGATGAAATGGTGGCATCACAGCTCCCGTTCAGCTTGTCTGGACATGGGGCACTCTTGGACGTTAAGCACCATTTAGTTGAGTTCAAGTGGATTTGTTGCTTGAGTGGGAGGATTGCTGTACACGAAATGGTGCTCCATTGGCCTCCTGAATATTCTTCGCATCAAGTTTCAGTTCCTCGTTGGAAAGACGGCAGAAAAGATACCAATGGGAACAGCCTGGCTCACGAGGCTCGAAGAAAAACGGTAGGAAGCAAATTATACTGCAGACGTGTGGATTTCAAACTTCGCACTTAGTTAAGACGAGCGCATAAACAAAATGGGATGAATTAATTACGAATATGTTTAAGCAAATAAACTGGATACGTTGGCCTAATCACAATTCAGTTCCGCTCTGCATTGACGCTCTTCAAGATTGTTCGGGAGGTGAACCGCTCGTTATACAATCATTCTACCTCTCGTCGTCGTTACGGCTTCAGCTCCCGAGGTCAAATTATCGTTATCTACGCAAAATGAAGTAGCAGCCGAGAGACGTCTTCTCGTCGCCTCCTGTGGTTTGAAGCCATTAACCAGGTAAGGTGGCTATTTAACGCTTGCCCCGCTGCGACCACCCGTTGAATTCGGAGGTCTTGCCGCAATAAAAGCTTGGTAATTCACCTTAGGGCCTTCTGGGTTCGCTTCCCCCGGAGGCTTTTTTCGACGGACACTGCCGGATCGCCGAGGCGCCGCGCACAACCTTTCTTCTTAGAATCTTGACTTAACCGTTGATAATTATACGTGCCCGAGCGCGCTTTCATGGAGCCTATCTCAAACGATGGAATGCCAGTTTTTCAGTTTTTCCCAGCGCATGAGCTTCTCTACCGAACATACTGAAACCTGCCTATCGCGTCAAGGAAGTACTGCGGGAGTCTGACAAAATTGCTATTTACTCGTAATCGTTCTCCTTCTCCATATCTATCCTGACTTATTTTCAACCATTCTTGAAGAGCTATTCCGAACCAAACTTGGCTCAGGATGATAACTCTCTAATAAAGTTGAAACCAGAGAAACCGGTGCAACTGCCCCCATTTACCAACCGTATCACTTCAGGTCAAGTCATGAATAGATCACTTCATTCAACAAAAAGCCCCTGGGCATGACTACGTTACGGAAATAATCATAAAATGATGTGCAGAAGGCCCCTGGTTGCCAAGCTCCTTTCAGTTCATGTGTGGACCGTAATGTGGACTGCCGAACAATGGTGGATGACGCTTTCCATGCCATATTCTCATGCCAAAGGTGAACAGGCTGGCGGCGCACTTTCAAAGACTGTGCCAACTTATGGCACAGGCATTTGTCTGCTCCATGTTGCATTCTGAAGAAAACTGGACGCCAAGGCAGTGTGTAGGGTTCGCGGATTTTAGGAGAGGTTCTCCCGGGTGTACTGGGACTAACCGAACTCTACCATTTACTGGAGCGTTCGACATTTCGCTGTCATCAGTCGTAACTCAGCGGATATCTCGCCGCCTGCGCTTGCATTCGCTACCCCCGATTTCCCTGTTTATGGTGGTAAACGTCTCTGAGCGTAATTGCGAATAAAACTCTGTTCCAACTGCATTCGTTTGGTATCATACTCACTCCCCTACTCACTTAGTGCGATATCGCTATTGTATTTTAACGCAGGAATAAGTGTTGAAGAAATGGAGGGAAGAGCGCTCCTGAATGAGGAGAACACAAAGCGACATACAAGGAGCAGTAAGAGATTTGTGTTTGATGGTCCGACGTTTGGTTTTCACGTAGAAACTGCTCTTTCCTGTCGAAAACGAGGGGCCTCGGTAAAACACAATGCGGGTGCTTTTGAGCATTGAACACTTCCTCCTCTTATAAAGATTGTGAGCTCGTACAACGAGCCTTGCCTACTGCAAGAAGTGGATGGCAGTGGTGGAGGTGCGCCCTGTCGTACTCCACAGTCTCCCAGGCGGTATTGTTCGTAGCAAGCGTTATCCCGAACCACCTTCTGCCAGCTGAGCGGAAAGAGCTGTACCCCTCGAGGGAGCGTTGGATTACGGCTGCTGGAATAAAAGAAGCTGGGTGCTGACCTTCAGGATGTGACAAAACGAATCGGATACAGCCCTGGGGCAGTGGACAGGCGACTGATTCCAGCACTTAGTTCGTGGCTCAGGCGTGGATTTCCGCCTTAACCAGTTGCTGACAGAACGTAGAGCTTTCAGGGTGTACCTGTACCGAATTGTTAAGAGGAAAATAGTGAAGAAGTGAGACAAAATCAGCCCTAATCATTTCATTTATTTTACGTTTGATGTGATGGCTTCCCCGGTCAAGTATCTTGGTACTGTCAAAATCAAATGTGTGTCCGTCATTGATTGAGTGTTCGGCCAGCATGCAGTGTGCTGGTTCCATATCCTAACCAATATTCTAAAGCAAAACAATTATCCAACTTCCCTAACAAATTGTATAATTTTTAATTCTTCTGCGCACCTACCGCACGAAAGTGTAACATCTGCGTTGGGACAAACCCACATTACACCGAATATTTGCAGCAATACGAACTCTAGATCGTCTAGATCACACCACAAATCACCACTCAAACTCTGGAACAAGCTACGAATGCTTCAATACCTAGTCAAATTCATATAATAATTCAACTACCGCAACACCATGTCCCTATCATTACAGAGGATTGATATACACATGAAATGGCTGTCAGAAACCAATTGTAAAATAACGCATAAAAATAAAAACATCCTCAACAAACTGGTGTATTCAAATACAAAATCTAAAATTCCCTTCCAAAACTGCAGCCGCATCGTGTACTCCATACCTCGTAGCAACTGCCCTAAACTGTACATGACGGAAACAAAGCAATACATGATTTCCAGAAATAAGGGCTTCAAATCTGACATAAACACATTCCAGACACACGACACGCTGTCTGAATACTCAATCAATGGCGGACCTAGATTTGATTTTGACAGTACCAAGACTCTTGACCGGAGGAGCCATCACATCAAACGTTTTTTATCATCCCTTCACTACGTTCCTCTTCACTCATAACCGCGTTATAACCTTCCACACCAGTCCATTTTGTTGTTTATTATTAAGGTCTGCCTTTCTCTGAATGTCATTATTTTAAGCAGCCATTAGTAATTTCGCAAGGTATGTTGTTCAACAATTATTCAGTTCAATGTGTCTCTCCAAGTTCCTTATAACATATTGTAATTCAATTGCCTGCTGTGGTATCTAATAGGTGCCTGATAAATTAAAAGAATCGCCGGCCTAGTGAAGCATCCATTTTATGCGGACTGACACCCAAGAATCCACACCAAAGTTAATATCTACAGTCAAGAACAACCGTGTTCTTCTTATTATTTATTCAATTAATTATTCACAATAAAAGGAGAGAATAGTCGATGGAGCGCGGTAATGGAGAAAAGACATCAAGATGTGATAAGGAAGTATAAGAGCTAGCCGGAGCTAACCGCCTAATTTTGATCAGGGCTAGAGCTTAACCCAATCTGGTGAAACTCGTTTTTGCGGAGTGAGGCGGTTAGGCAGAGTTAACTGAGCCTAACTGGATCAACACATTTATTGAAAATGGCCCTTGGAATTTTTCGAAAAGATTGCCTCAGAATTGGAGCAAAGACGAAGGAAAGGTGCCCGAGCCCGTGAACCGGAGGCCTCTTCCCGAAAGGGAACCTGTCCGATGAAAAAAAAAAAAGGGAGGGGGAGAGAGGTCTGATAGGAGAGACTCGACGTTCGAGTCATCCCAAAAAAAAAAAAAAAAGGTTTAGTAAAAAAGGAGGGGAATATATTAATGTCGATAAAAAAGGAGGAGAGGGACAACTGAAAGAGGAAGTGAGAGAGGTTGTCTCCATAGCAGAGACGAGAAGAGTAGGTTGCCGATGGTGGACCGGGGGTGAGGGGATTATGTCGTGGGCCTTCGGGTCGAACCCCCGTGACACGCCACTCACTCCGAGGCTCCACCAAGACATCGGATTCGTCTTAGCGGCCTTTACCTTTCCGATGGACGAACCGAGGATTTTTTGATAAGACGCTATTTCTTTCCATTTAACGGCTCGTCCTCCGAGTGACGTTTTTTCCGTGTTTTTTTTTTTATCCGGCGGATTTAATGGGTTTTATACGACCGAATAACGTTTTACCGGCGCGCGTTTGGCGACGACGAAACAAAAACCAAACTGAAACTAAAAAAAAAAACGAATCGCGAAAAAATAGGAAGGACTCCCTCCCCCGCCCTTCCATTCCAATCGCGGCCATTTACGAGTATTTGCGAAGAATAAATTTCGGTTTCGACGATTCGGCGATGGAGAGTTTTTAAAAGGGATTTACGTCGGTCCCATTTTATGGGACGTCCGCTCGTCCAAAGATAGTGGTGACATGGGGGGGGGGGGGTCCTCTTCGAATTTGGCAGTAAATAAATGACATAATATATTTTAGGGCAGTTGCGCTCGAACTGGCGTCATTCGGGTTCTGTGTAGGGGGGACGATCGTCGCGATGTAATAAAGTACTACAGTTTTAGGTAGATAGACACAAGAATCGAAAGTTGATCGTTAGTTATTGTCACCCTCTAATCCTAATTGTATCTAAACCTTATTTTCATTTTTAAACTAGCGGAAAAGATCAGTTTGCAGGCTTCATGTGACCTTAGAGACAATAAATGAGAAGATTTAGAATTTTATTAGTTAAAAATTATTATAATATATTATAATTATTATTATTTTATTAGTTAGTTAATATCATACATAAATTCACTGTTGTTCATAGCTTCTGCTGCTAATCCAATTTATTATTGACTCAGTTCGTTTGAACTTGGTGAAACACCACTTCACGGTACCACGAAGCGGCAGCGCTTACAGTGCTGAAAGTTATTGTGCTCCTCGTACTCATGCCCTGCCCATTACTGAGAAATTGGTACATAGAGAAGTAATTAGGCTGTAGCCACTTTTTTTTGAAAAGGATAATAATCGCTTTTCCAGAGTTACCGGTTAAAAACGTGAAATGGTGGTCAGCGAAAAGGCGGTAGTTGAAATTCTGGCATTTCTGGAGTAGCCCCTGTATATCTTATGCACGTTATTAAACGCTCATCGTATAGATATTTGATTGGACTAGTACCTCATTTTTTTCACAATTCGAATAACATTTGAACGGAATTTTAAAGGGAAAACCCTGCAAATTATTACACAATGGTTTATTGTTCTCATGAACAGCTTGACCTAGTATTACGGCTTCGAGACCCATTCCATTTGATTCAGCATCGAAAAATACTAGTAAACAATACGAAACATGACCTGACTACAAGGGAACTACAGAAATTAAATATTCCTCCGGCGCCAGGCGCCTGTAAACGTCTGTAGGCATTTATGATCCGATGTAGGGGTGTGCGGAGGAAGTGGCCCCAACCTTCCTCCGCCTCGTCAGGCAAAAAGAGTCGGGGAAATTGGGACGAGGACAACCAGCGAACCCTCGGCAATCGACACAACGTTGCGAATCGTGCGGGCGTTGTAAGGCGAGCGAGTGGTTTTAATGAGACGGGAGGGAGTGAGGGAGTACTAACGACGAAACGTTGACTTCCGCTGTAGCTCCCGCGAGTTCTTGCAATTAGTTGACTCTAATAATTACTATAATTTCCCTATACGCAGTTGTACACGTCTGATACTCATTCCATTTCACCTAGGATGTAAAAATACCTTGAAATTGATACAGAACACGGCTTATTTGCGATTATACTGTGTTTCGTTAATTTTTTTAACCATTATTTGTCCATAACAACCATGGGCTTCGTCCGATCGGATTCGGATTTGCCCGCACAACTAGATATCAAATGGGATTTTTGTGCGAAAGAACGAATTTTTTAGACCACGATAAAGGCTCAAAACGGCCCGGACAGAGGATGTGGACGGGGGATGGCGGATGGGGGATGACAGATGGGGGACGGCGGACGAACATTGCAAATTTGGAATCCCCATGTCTTGAAACGTAAAGTATCAAATTTTGAGGGGAGTTGTAAAAAATGTTTCATGACCGAAAACATTGGGTTATTATCCAGAATGAATAATAAACCAAAACGGCGCTGAAATCGATTTTCATCGAAATGTTCATTAATTTATTGTGCTGCTCTCGGCATTTTCCTACGGATGGGAATTTCACAGTATTGTTGTCATATTAAGAGCTATCTATATAAAAGAATTAGTTAAAATCGTTACGTCCGGTTTTGAGAAAAAGAATATTTGGTGTTTTGATGACTATGATAACTATAGTTAGTTTTCGGCGGATAATGATCATACCCTTACTGTGGCATCCTGCGACATACCCTTACTGTGACATCCTGTAGACCTGCGAGCTAGATATCATGTTTGAGATGATTTGGTGCTGCCATTTTCTCTCAATCGCGTTCACAGACAAATTGTACACACGCAAACACATTCTATAGGGCCACTAAGGCGACTCGATCCTGTGGCGTCTTTCCGGAAAGTTTCAATTTGCCACAATAATGCTAACAAACGATAAAAAAAAGAAAAAAGTATCTATGTTCATCTTCTGGTTCTAAGCTACTTGCCAACCAATTTTCAATCAAATCGGTTCCGCCATTTTTGAGTTATAAATAGTGTAACTAACATTCTCTTGCATATACTTTATAGATTATAACGTGTTATTAAAGTCGTTTAGCGGCCGCTTGTCATCTTCTCATTTATTTAATTTAATTCTACAATGTGACAAAGATTACAGGTTAGCATGCAAGTAACAAGACACGAATGAATTGAAGTCTCCGTGTAAACAAATCCTCGATCATTAGAGGCACGTGTTGAGACATCGAACACCGTGCATACAGAGAGATATCTTGGAATCAAACTTGAATTCATAAATTGGCAGCTTAATATATCATCAGGTGTATTTGCACTATCAGCAACTTGCTATCATATGAGAAGAGGTTGTTCGGCCGCATCTAGCGTGATATCACCCAACCACCAGTTTTACCCTACTGATGAACCGTCGTTGCTGTAGTAATCCTGCTCAGTACGAGAGGAACCGCAGGTTCGGACATTTGGTACTCGCACTCGGTCGACCGGCCGGTGGTGCGATGCTACCATCCGTGGGATTATGCCTGAACGCCTCTAAGGCCGAATCCCGACTATTAGCAACGATAAAGCTTTGAGTTTCGTGAGTCGAAAGGCTCAAGTCAATGTGACTTTACTAGGCGGCGCGGTTTCGTACCGCGTCGTCGCACTAGCCCTGTGGAGCGGCCACTCTCAAGAGAGAGAGAGAGGAAAAGAAGTGAAATATATTCCACACATTTATAAAATAATTTACAACTTACAAGATATAACAGAAATATTATTGTCTGGCAGTAAGCAGAGCCTCATGTCACCAGACAAGAGCAGATCTTTTAATAGTTTTAATTTGCGTAATTTTTGTTTACCTTCTAACAACAATATACATTAATCCTAATGCGTCACACTGTCAAATTTAAGTATGGAATGGGGTTAAATTGATGAGACGTGGAGGTATGGATGTAAAAAAAAAACAAAACATTTCACAGCAGTAGGAAGCGGTTGCGCTTACATGTCCGGAGTTTATTGTGCTGCTCGTACTCATTCCAGTACCATCATTGTGCAATTGGTACACCGAGAATTAATGAGGGTGTGAACACAAATTTTGTTGAAGAAGGATACTAATCATTTTTGCAGAGTTATGGGGTAAAAACGTTTAGAACTGGTAGTAAGCGAAACGGCGGTAGTTGAAATTCAGGAATTGTTAGAGTGAGTCAGCATCTCCTTTTCCCCTAGACAGGAAGGCATGACAATCCAACAAACCTTTTCGCTTGTCTTAGTCGTGGCTGGCGATGCCAATTAGCGCTGCTTTCCTGTATCTCCCATCGAGCCACCAGACGATTCAGGTGACTCTTCGTCATACCTACGTAGGGTTCAGGCCCGATGGGTTAGTTGGATGGGTTAGACTTTGACTTAGTTAAATGGTTGATGAGACGAAAACCGTGGCGGTTTAGCATGAATAAATCTCAAGCTGCGCCAGCGCAAGATGCACCTTCATTATACAGTCCGAAAGCCCCCCCACTCCCCACCCAAATAGTGATTGTAGACGGTAGACACTACAAGTGATACGTATAACGTTCCTACACGTATGTTTCCAAACGCTCCTTAGAAACTACCGATCTAACATTTTGCAATGTTGGAATAAGTTTCCTAAGCCTCCCATTGAGGTATTCGACTTGCTTGAACCACCTAAGTGATGTATCCAGTACGACGCCCGAGTATTTGTACGACGATACCCTCACTAGGTACGAAAGCTACATTGACTAGAGGCCGAGTATGCAAGTAATTCTAAGGCTTGATCGTTCCAGTTCACGCTTGTGTTAATGAGGGGTAGGGGGGTGTATCGTCTGCAAGCAGAAAGGGTGTTCCCAGATTGGAAACGGCGAAGAGAGAATTGGTGTGAATAAGGAATAAAAATGTCTAATAATAATTTATTTTGTTTGGCTCTTCTACGTAATCCCCGACTGAGACGACCTGCCGTCGGTCCCTACGTTAACTCGAAAACCAGGCAAGACTTGGTCTGCAGATACGTTCCTTAAGCAGCCCTCCCATGTGGCAATTCCGTCTTTTATCGTTGCCCATCCACACATCGCCCACTATTTAGACAGTTATTTTCAGCGTCAGCGTCAATTTGGACTATCGGCCACTAGCAATATGGCAGGGGATAGGTTGAACAAGTATAAACGAGAGTTTGGGAAAAACCTGGCTGTGGGGGGCGTGCCCCGCCTTGTGGCCTTTACCTCTTCCCTGCTGCACTCTACATAACTTGGGAACTCCCAGCGAGACCACAGCCCCCACGAATCCAAACACGTGGCTTCACAGTTGGTGGAGTCACGCCCTAGAGGCTCCACGTCACCAGCCGCTGGCCGAAGCCACCGTGGTACCCCTTTCATTTAGCTGCGACTTGAGCAGCCTCCGGACCTGAAGGAGTAGCAAGCCCCGGTGCCGGAAGAGCCAAGAGGCGTTCCACCAGCCCCTACCCTGTATCTCCGTCGGGATTCCAAGGATTGGACTTGCCCTCTTCCTCCCCACGGAGAAAGGTGTTAGGCCATGATCTATCATCCCGACAGTAACCTCCGGGGGGAGTGTGCGTGTCTGTGAACGAGATTGACAAAGAATCGCTGAAACTTGAACCCCCAGATCACCTTGGGACCCCAAAATAACAGTAAAAGCAAACTGTACCAAAATTATATAGTTTTCAAGGGGATCAAAACACGAATTACTTTTTTATTTCGAAAACAGCTTTAGCAATTTTCATTGAGTTTGTTGCATAGACAGCTCCAAGTGCCACGGCAATACCATCAAATTCTCGTACGTAGAAAAATTACGAGAGCAGCTCAATAAATTGTTCTTGTTAAACTCTGCTCAAATGTTACTAGAGCCTTCAGAAAAAATCAGGTGTTAGTCCAATGAAATCACCTCAAACTTGATATTTAGCCTGCACCTTATCATGACACGCCAAAATGATGCGCGAAAACCGCCCAAAACTAACTATAGTTATCACAGTTATCAAAACACTAATTGTTTTTCGTAGAATCCGAAATACGGTTTTGAATAAATTTTTTCATATACAGCGCCAACTGATGGGACAATACTTTGTAATTCCCATCTGTGGGGGAAATTACGTGAGCAGCACGATAAATTACCGAAAAAGTCAACGAAAACTCTAGTGCAATTTTTGATTGTTGCATTCTGTCCAAAGGTCACTAGAGCCCTACAAAAATTGAGGAGGTAGTACAATTGAGTAGATGTACGATGACAGTTTGATGTCGCTCATAATATGTTCAGGGCCTACTTCAGAAATTCCGGAATTTCAACTACCACCGTTTCGCTTCCTAAAGCGACCACCATTTCTGCAAGTTGAAACATGATAACTCTGATTATCATCCTTCCCGAAAAAAGCGTCTTCACAGGCTCATCGGTTCGCTGTGTACCGAGCAGCACAATAAATTCCGGTGCTGTAAGCTCCATAACTTTCCACCACCGTCAAGACTAACGAATTTATGTAGAGCTAGAGAAAGTTGTGACTCGGCGCCCCTGACATTTTTTCAGGACTCTGAAACATGTGAAACATGAAGATGCGAAGAAAACTATAAAAAAAATTGCCGAACTGCCGATTACGTAACTGTCATTCCTACACCGTTGGACTAAGGAAAGTAATGAGGGGAACCCGCTTTCAAACGGAACGAAGTGAAGGACGAACGAGTATTTCTCGTACCGGACATCGAGAAGCGAGAGTTTAGGGGGTCAGTAACCTCATACGGGACAAACTGCACGTAAGTCCGTCACTTCTTAATTTTCCATCGCGCAAGGTTGACACTGGGCTGCGGTAATGCAAACCAGTCCAATTCAGGTCATTCGGTAGTCGAGCTCGATGACGTGAAACTGCAGATACGCCGTGCACAACTATTTTTGAATACTCGCATGTCAACCATATCGTGGGGAGCCAGGTGTTTTTGGGTTGTATTTGACGACTACACAAAAACGACACAAGTACCGGTGTCAGAAGTGAGATTGTAATAGAAGAATGTCGTGTACCGAAGATCATGGTGGTCATGATGTTCCTACGTTGTGGCACGTTGGCTGGTTGAACCATGGAGCGTAACTTCAAACGACCCTTTGGTAGACGACATGCCCAGCGACTTGGAACATCGTGGAAAAAGTGACGGAACGACCTTCAAGCAGAAACTCTGACGTCGTTTCATCAATTTCGAGATTTGAGATGTTAAGATATCGTGCAACGGGGGTTGTGTACAATGGCAGCTGAATGGAATTAAAATGCGGGGTTTTACTGGCAATTACAGCTCGGAGATTTGCCACCACAAACTGAGAACTCGTTGGGAGGGAACGCGGGCGCGGATAACAGGACGTGAGGGCCACAATAGGTGGGCTGCGGGGCAAGGTAGGTAAAACGGAGCAATCCAATTCCTACCCAGGGCAAGGCCTGAAAAAGCTAGAAAATGAGTTTGCCTGGCGGACATCGTGGTGGTCGTTCCAATTTATTTCTAACCTGCGGGGTCTGAGGTAGGTGGGTGTCATCTGGTCGGTCTTTTCACAGACATCCCCAAAAACAGGATCGTAGCTGCTATGTCAAATAGGTAAAGGTCCATGCAGACTCATTGGCTATGTTTCAGTAACCAGCCTTCCAAGACAAGAGAAACCATGATTGTGAAGGGGGGGGGGGGTGTTAGGTACGTCGTCGAAAGTGATGCGTCATAATAGCAACGCCTCTTGTTGTAAAGGAAAACTAATACTTATCAGACGTGTCGTGTCCATTTACGAGATTCGTTTCCATATATCCGTTCGCACTTTGCTCACATACCGGTGTTATAACAATACCCTGTTTCAATAATCCGCGTTGGGTACATGCTCCACCAACAAGGTGCAAGTAAATGAGTAAATGTGGACATGGAAGCCATTTAGCGCATGCTAGCAAGTTTAGATTTTTCTGTTGGATTTGCACATTTGTAATTAAATTGCTTCAGTATTTCTTCATTCAAGAAATTGGGTTGTGTCCGCCAGTAGGCAAATACTAAAGTTAACGTACCTGTTAGGTGAGTCCGTCTCCTCTGGCTTGTGAGTTACTGTGGGCAAGCGCTTTCGATGTAAAGACATCATCGTCTGGCCGTTTAGTCTTTACTTTTCTCTACGTTAACTTTAGTATTTGCCTACTGGCGGACACAACCCAATTTCTTTAATACCTAACACAGCCAGTCCGGCTAAGGTACTACTAACAAGACTGACCAACAAGACCTCTCCCCGCCCCTTCCCCAACGCTCCATCACTCCTTTCACTTTTCTCTTTGTATATAAAGACCACGACCAACTGACTGACTCCAGTACTGACTAAACGGCCAGACGATGATGTCTTTACATCGAAAGCGCTTGCCCACAGTAACTCACAAGCCAGAGGAGACGGACTCACCTAACAGGTACGTTAACTTTAGTATTTCTTCATTCAATCTGTAAGACCTGAAGTGTTAGGCGTTTCGGCTGTCTACATGAACATGTTGCGGCTGGGAGTGTGATGTGGCACGCCTAACTGGTTTGTTACATAGTGAAGCACTCTGAAGCGCTAGTTCCGTGTCCATAAATGAAATTAATCCAATCGCGCGGTGGGGGACGCCCTACGAATAACTTCTGATCTCGTCTAATGAATTAAAACAGGATAGGAGCGGCGGTGGTGGTTGAAGGAGGGTGTTCCCCCATTAGGTGATTCGTTCCAAGATCAAGAGAGAGTGGTCAGACTACAGGAGAAACACCGGAGCCTGCGGGGGAACGAAGGCGTCGGATGCCTTCAGGGGCCGAGCACCCAACGGCAATGGAACTGCTACTCCCGGCGAAGGGATCAATATGGGACGGTCGTCGGCCATTGGCGGTCGTCATGACTCCCGAGGATCCTTAGAGAAGCGCCCCGGCCGCAAGGGTGAAGAGCTGCCCTCCCCCCCCCCAACCAACACAGTGGGCCCGCCATCTTCTCATCCCTTTTCTACTTCAACCCCTCTTGAAACATCCCCTATCGATTTCACCCCAAGACGAATCGAGGGATGAAAAGGGGAGGGTGACTCTGGCGCTAATTACGAAATGAACTAACGAATCCCGTTAGGTCAGAGTTGGAGGAATCACATCTTGGATCCTACGAACCTGGCAGTGACAACGATAATCACTCCCACGCAAAAGCACGAGTTGCGTGCATTCCTAGATAGTTTTCTACACGTCATAACACATTACTACTATCAGAACGCTACTACATTAGATATTGTTGATCTTTTATCAAGTGTTTAATCCTTGGTGACGGGTTGTGTTGTTGCTAAGGGAGTTGATTGTTCGATCGCACATTGGGAATCAGAACGGATGAAGCCTACGGTTGTTATCGGCAAAGAATTGTTAACAAAATTAACAAAAACGTAATTTAGGCAGTTTTATCGCAAGAATGCCGTGTTTGGAATCATCTTCTAGTTATTTTTACTTTCCTTGGTTCTACAAAGTAGAAAGGAAAGTTATGCAATCGGCTAAAAAAATAGTTTTGACTTTTCTTCAGATCTTTACGTTTTAGACCCTCCCGAGTCCGAAAAACACAATTTGGGAAAATCGTATGTGTGCCTGTGTGTCTGTGAACGATTTTTAGTGAAAACAACCGTACCAAATCACCTGAAACTTGATGTCTAGCCTACAGGTTACCATGAGACGCAAAAATAAAGGTATGGGCAAAATCCACCGTACGTCAACTATAGTTATCATAGGGATCAAAACGCCAATTTTTTTTCTCAAAAACGGCTCTAACGATTTTGATTACATTTTTTATATTGATAGCTCTCAATAAAGCAGTTATACCATAAAATTCCCATTCGTGGAAAAATGACGAGAGCAGCACAATAAATTATCAAAATTTTCGACGAACAGCGTTTTTGGCGTGGTTTTTTCCTTATAAACTCCGCTGGAATGTTAGTAGAATGCTAGTAGAATGCTAAAAGAAATTGGTATTGTAGTCCAATCTAATGCCTGTAGGGTCAGTGTTTAAAAACGCTCATGAGATACATGGGCCTCACTCCAGCAATTTTTGAGTTTTAACTACCGCCGTTTCGCTTACTACCAGTTCTAAAAGTTTTTACCCAATAACTCTGCAAAAGTAATTACTATCCTTCTTCAGAAAATTTGTGTTTGCAGCCTCATTAATTATCTGTGTACTAATTGCTCAATAATGGTCCTGGAATGAGTACGAGCAGCACAATAAATTTCGGAACTGTAAGCGCTACCGCTTCCTGCTGCTGTGAAGTGTTGTTTAACCAAGTTCAAATGAACTGAGTGGTAAATGAATTCATTAAATAGAATTAGCCATGTACAAAGTGAACTGACGTAGAGCGAAGGAAAGTTACGTGTTGCAACGCACCAGATATTCAAACCCTGGTTCGAATGGAACAAGCCTCAGAATTGTACGACTGTGTTTGGACCAAAAATAGGGGAATCATAGTAATTCTAGTGAGCCAAAGTCTACTAATTGAAAGAACTCGCGGGACAATACAGTGAAAGTAATCGTTTCATCGTTTGCATTCCTTCTCCTCCCACTCTAACCACCCGTTCCGAGCGTGCCAATCGCCTACAGGCGCCCACTACCATTTTCGTCATACCGTTGTAGTCAATGTCATGTTTCGTTTCGTTTACTGGTATGCTTCGATGCTGAATCGGATGAGATTGGTCTCGGAGGTGCGACACTACGCCAAGCTAATAATAGTAAACCGTTGTGTAATAATTTGCAGCGTTTTGTTGCATTTGCATCGTTTTTGGTATCATTTCCTGAATATTTCTTTATTTTTTGGTGCTGAGTCGAATGGAACAGGTCTTGCAAATAAGGGAATGTGTCTAGATGGACTTAATATCTAGCACGAGGGAGAATCTAGCACCATGGGAAACTTAAATAAGGGTATGAGCAAAATCCACTTAAAACTGACTATAGTTATAATAATCGTCAAAACACCAAATATTGTTTTTCTCGTAAACATCTTCAACAATTTTGATTAAATTTCTTGTGTAGATAGCTCAAGTTAACGTGACAACGCCACGAAATTCTCATTCGTGGGGAAATGACATAAGCAGCACAATAAATTACCAAAAACATTTCGACGACAAACCATTTTAGCGCACTTTTTCCGCTATACACTCCGCTCAAATGTTACTAGAACCTTCCAAGAAATTGAGCTGGTTGTCCTATTGAGCGTCTATAAGAGTTTGATAAGGTTCATGAAGTATGTAGGAGCCGCACTATAAATTCCAGAATTTCAACCACAGCCGTTTCACTTACCACAATGTCCTGAAGGTTTGTACCGGATAACTCTGGTTGAGTGATTCATTAACCTTCTCGAACAAACCGTGTTTAATGATCCATTATTATTATGTGTACTAATTGTTCAATAATGGTTATGACATGAGTTCAAAGCAGAACAATAAATTCCTTCCTGCCACAGCAAAAAGACGTTTTTTCCAACGAAGTTCAAATGCGTGAAGAATACATTGAATTAGTACGAAAAGCCTTGAAACGCAAAGAACTAAAGTAGAGCTAAGAAAAGTTGCGTGATGCGTCGTACCAGGTTATTTTTTTTTAAGCTGCAGTAAGAAAGACGATTTGTTGCACGTAACAAACATTCCTACGAAAGTGAAGTTCTTCGTCGATTCACGTGGGAGGGCTGTCGCGGTATCCCCTTATTTATTTAATCTTACATAACACACGCATTTCCTCGAGGATCATATTCAACTTTAATGACCGGCTCTGTGTAACACATTCGCGTCATCGTCTCGTTTAGTCGTTCCTACCGACGGTAAACCCTTAAACCCGCTTCGACGGAGCTGGCGGATTATGAAAAAAAAAAAAATGTGTTCTTGAAACAAGTCGACTTGTTTTCGAAGACGGGAATTCGCGTAAATAAATTGCGCGGGTAACGCGGGGGTTTATGTACCCGACGTAACGAATTGAACGTGACGCGTCGTCGCGATTTTTCGTTTGAGATTATTGTTTGACGTCGCTCAATAAATACGGGAAAAACCGTGAGGTGGAACGGTCGTTAATTTGCATCAATTTACGGCTGACTCGCGAAATATTTCCGAGGATTTTACTGTCCGCATCTTTAATACCGAAAAGATCGAAGAGCGTTCGTCGTGGCCGAGTTTTGGTATCGCGTTAACCTTCAGTCCGCATACATTCTCGCCCGGGCTCTGCTTTCTTTCTATCGCCTATTTTCGTGTAATACGAGCAACTTTCCAAAAATGATATGTTCGGATTTGCAAGGATAAAGGGGCACGAAAGGAAAGTGGTGTAGAGTTGGAGCGAGGTATTGAGACGGTAATCGTGTCTGAAACGGTGTTTTTCGATGGTTGCTCCTGGCCAGGCTAATGGATCAGCAAAACGGCGGTTGCATGATACAGAGATTCGCGGAGGAATGGCACAAGAGGTAGGATACTGGCATTGATATGGGAAGGGGGGGGGGAGGATGAGAGGCGTTAGGGGTGAGTATATGTTGTGATATAGGTTAACATAGGTAAGGGTGCTGTTGTGGTGGTGGGAGGGGGGAGGAATATATAAGTACTCTCCCCCCGAGGTATGAATGTAATTTATTAAGGATGTATGTAAGTTATTGAGTGAATGGGCCTATTTTTTTTATTACAAACTTACTCGATACGGAGTTGAAATTCGCATCATGGCGCCTTCACACCCACCAACCAACTACATTCATTTACCATATTTCAGCCACTTCGAACCAACCATGCTCCGAAAATTTACGTTATCAGATTAGCAGAATGAATTGATAGCAGTGTTTACAGCCGGACGTCTCTCACTTCTGCCAACCTAACCAGCCTCCTCCGTCAAGACATCCCTTCTCAATGAGATTGAGAGAAGGTTCCTTTTTTGTCTTTTTGTTTTTGTTGCTTCTAGCGGAACGCTTCTTATATTATTTATTTACGAACGTTGCTTTCTCTCAGCCCTGGGAATAATACAGTGATACAGTGATTCTCTCTGACCTTTTCATTGCTTCCTTTTTATTGAGTCGTGCTCGTGTTTGCGTCTTCCCTATCACGTTGCCAGTAACCGAAGAAAGTGCCACAGTGGTCAACAAAGTCTTGCCGCAGTTTTCCAGGTGCCGCCGCTGCATTGTCGACTTCACAGACGCCAGAGGTCGCTGTGTCGAATATAGTTGCCCGCACCGGCTACTCCCGACAACACTCTTGACTTTAATTGGCACTGGCGGCCGATAGTTCAGGTAGGAGCGAACTTTGCACTTAGTAGAACAGTGGAAGGGAATAGCTGTTGCGTTTGTTCCAATAAGCCTGCATTCATCACGTCAACAGTGCCTGTTAGATGTGGTGTGTGTCATATGTTTCGAGTCAATGTATCAGTGTATTTATTCATTTAGGGTTAAGAAGGGCCAGGACACAAAGTACTTGCTCTGTAAGTCAGCACGAACCAGGGCACAAGGGTAAAACTCCAACAATGGGGCAGAATACCTGGCCGAACCTCCATTCAGTTTAGGCGGTGATGGGAAAACTCCAAGTTGCAAGAAGAGGGAGCAGAGTACACCTAGCCCTACGAACTGTGTACCCTACCTCTGCCCCTGCTCTAGCAGAGAAACAAACAATAACAAACGAAGAAATCAGAATCTCCGTCTCAACGAACCAAATACGCCAAAAGGTATGACTGAGGCCAGGAGGGCCTGTGGGCACGCCGGAAGGAGCGTCACTGTTTAGACGAATGCGTCCTTGCAGTCAATAAATAAGAAGAGGGGTGGTCGGAATGATTGTATGAGGAAGGATAAGTATGGAAGTAAATGGTAAGGCCACCGAAGTGCTGATGGGTTGTATAGGCCACAATATGGGCCTAGGTGCAACTGTCTCTCCACCGGTCCGGAACAGCAAACCAGGAGAGATGCGTTGATTTTCGAACGAAATAATTTATGCACCGCACGACGTACAAATTAAAAGTGAATGTCAACACGGTTGGTCACGTAACCAAACAAAAACAACGAAAAACGGTTAAAATGTAGGTTGATTTCGAGATTGTGGTTAACAGGCAATAGTAAAAACGGTGAAACATAATTAAAGGGTACAGCGGAAAACCCCTATCACTGATATTTTCGTCGTAAAGTAGTTAATGGCGTCATCTGAAGGAAATTGGGGAGAGGAATCCGAATATGCAGTCAGTTTTAGCGAAAACCCACGCCATTGCCTTCAAATATGGGTTCCTGCCGAGGGCAAAAACCCCCATCAATGCGCGAGCTTGTGGGGAAGGTGCTGCGAATTATGTGAACCACGTTAGCCCTTGTGTGGTTCACATTAGTCTGCTCAGTCTGTTTCACCTTGCTGTTCTCACGAATGTTCGTTTTAATTCATTGTGTCGTTTGATGTTTCGTTCGAAGGAAAATGGACGGCAGTAGTGATTTCAACGGCGCGAGTGATGGAGAATTTTCAAATGAAGAATGCAACGAAAAAGAGAACAAAAACAGGTAGGATTATAGGTATCATAAACATATTAAGGGCAGAGAGTCAAGAGTTGGTTCAGACCGTCGCTGCAGTGATTCTTGAAGACCGTCCCCGAACTATTCGGGAATTGAATGCTCTAAGAGATTTGAAACAAGCAAAAAGGTAATTTTTCACGTCCATATTTCCTAATAACAATAAATGTTGACGCATCAAATTTTTTAAATTTCTAGGAAGGTTTTGTCCTGAAAGAGTAGCGATTTCTTTTGACATATTTTTCTTTCAATTTTTGTTTTGGAGATGGAAAAACGTTTTTCCTCCTACAGACGAGCTGGCAGATTAAGACTGTTCGGCACAGGCCAAAGTAGTTGGGATCATGAGCTTGGGCCTTTCCCAGGTGCATTTCGCATTTCCAAGGACTGCCCATTCAGTCGACTTTTCCTCCGGACAAAGGGATTAAGTTCGATTTAACTTCTAACGACAATGGATTTCCTCTTTTGGACATTACAAAATGTTCCTTCCCCAACACACACAGCTCTTCCCAGACACACTCGTCTCCCAGTGCTCACTGCAATTCCTCTATCAACTATCAGGCCAGTCACTGCTCTTTTCACTCTCACATTTCCTGCGTCAGTCGTCCCTTGCGTCGCCCTAACATACTCAAACTTCACTATTCATTTCACGTGTAATACAGTCCTCTCACGCTTACCGAGTTGACTTTTATTTTATTTACGTTTCCCCAACAAGGACCTTTCCCGGATTTTTTAAACTCACGGGTGCAATTTTACTCAGACGCAAACTTTTATTTAGTTGATTAGTATCAGAAGGGCGGAATGAAGGCGTTTCACGTAAAGGTGACAGTGAGAAAGCAGCGAAGGCTCTCCCTGGGGGTTATCCTTAGCCCTCTGTGGATCTGTCATCCGACTCCAACTCAACAAGGAGAAGGAGGAATAGGGTGATAGGTTCAATAAATAACAATATATAACGTTAAAGGAAAGAGGGGTCGATAATAAAGATGAAAATGTGGGGTAAAATTGGTAACTTTAACACGATATTGTATTAGGTTTAATACAAACTGTAACCTTGTAGTTCCCCATAACGCCACAACAATGGTGAAACGTTTCTATCAGACTTGTTTGGTTTGGATTATCAATGGTCGTTCATCTGCTCGGCTTTCAACAGTTTTAAGAAAGTTACCAATAAAATCAAATGTTATTACCTGATAACCAGCTATAGTCGCTGTTTGTTCATTTGTGTGGATGGGTGTAAGTTTATATGTGTATGCATATAGGTACATGCGTGCGACTGTATTTTCACTAATTGCGGCCACAAATGAGCCTAACGCATGAGCTGCCTTATGTCCTCTCAGTTCCCATGGAGCTGGTGTACCCTGATGCGACATTTGGAGACGGAAATACCTTAAAACCATACATTATTCCCTTGCACAGTCCTCGCAACACTGAGTTCTCACTTCAGTACAATTTGAATGATTCAGAGAGCCATCTTGAAAATTGTGGCACGTAAGTCACGGAAATATCCTTCCGCTGATCTCTTCAGAGAGAACCTCCCCTTCTCTCTCCAGCAGCTCTTCGCGAGGAACCTCCTGATTTTTTTCATGAGCATTCTACTCTGCTTGAGACCAACAGGGTCAGCTCATTACCCTACAAAATTTTTACTTCAGGGTCACATAGTCAATCCCAACCCACGACTGGTTCTGAAGCCCTTTGAACATATTTTACACACTCCATAAGCGCCTGGATAACGAGTTGAGGTATCTGGGTCGCTACAAAAGAAGCAAATATAAAAAGCTTATTTTTTCATGGGAAATTTTTTTAAACGAACTTGAGAAGTTATCACACGTTTTTTTTCCACAGTTTTCTCCACAAACATTCGGCTATACTTATGATTGTCTTTTCTACTTGCTAATTACTTCCTTCCTGTTTTTATTTTGATTCCGTGAGCTGTACATACTTTTTGTTTCTGTTAATTGTGTCAGTACCTAGTGTGTAACAATACGTTCCCAACACCACAGGCCTAACCTACAGTTGGGATCAATCATTGACTAATGATATGATAAGACGTTTTATATCTTCTGTTATTCCAACCGTTCTGGCACACAAACCTCCTGACGCAGCTGAGCCACTCCAGGCATATTGCAGCCAGCCATACACGCTCTTGCTCGCTGACTCCCGCAGAATCTGCAACTCTGTACCTTTCATTTGGTGGTAGCTTACCATGGCATGTGTACAGTTCACACAGTCCTCTCTATACTTTCTCTCTTCAGACTGAGGACCGCTCTTTATCGTTCTCTGGTGAGTATAATAAATAACCTGCGTCAATGCCGTAAAACTCCGCTTGAAAACCCGTTAGAGTGAAACCCAGGGCAACGTACGTCTCATTCCTCCCAGAGCCTGTTCAGTCCAGGGTTTTATTCACGATTTACAACGAGAAATTTTTGTGTAGTTTTCACGTAGAATTTGATGTTCTCTCGAACGGTTTTTCAACTCACATCATACAAAGTACATTCGCCCTGTTCACAGAGCATTCGTCGAGCTACGGAGACATTCGGCGGCCGACGTGTTCCATAAGAGAACTCACCTCCGCTCAAAACGAGTTTCGCATCTGATTTTGCGACGACCCTCGACAAATGGCTCATGAGGACACGTCTGGAAATTCGCTGATATCTCGTGTAACTTTATCAACGCGCGTAAATTAAATAAATAATTGGCACCGTTGCGTTCAGGTTTTTATCGTTTTTTTTCCTAAACTGGTGAGTTTTTGACAGTGTCAAACAGCAATTGAGGTTTCTGAGGCACCTGTCGTAAAGCGAGAGGTGCTCAGGACCTCGTGCATTCGGCAATTTTCATGACTTAATCCACTGACGCAATATATTTTTTAGTCAGTTCGAACGAACTCGGTAAAAAACTGGTAGCGCTTGAAAAGTTTCGGAATTTATTGAGCTGCTGCCACTTGTGTCATGCCCTTTATTGAAACACGTATATGTTTAACGAGACTTTCCCAGGGTGGTTTGTGTTCGCAGTATCGAAAATTAAAGTGGAAACATACGGAAATAAAAGAGTCAACACAAGGACAATGGCGTGGCGTGGATTCTACACTGATCATAGAGACATTGTGTTGTTGTAGAGCGACTATTGTATGAGAGACTTTTAGTTATTAGTTGGGTTTCGCCCAATTGAGTTTGGGAGGGTCATAGGACGTGCGCAGACTGAATGCAATGTGAAAAGTCACCCCAGGCTGGACCCTTCTTCAAAAATTATACTGGTAGCCCCACGTGCTATTCACACGATGAAAGTTCTACAATCCTCCTTAGATAATAACAACCGACTCGATAAATTCTAGAATTCGCATTACAATCGTTTCATTGTCTAACTTCGTTCACAGCGTTAACCCTACAACTCCATTATAATAAACAAGAGCAGCTCCAAAAATCCTATCGTCCTATGAACTGCCCATGCGTTGAGTAGGAGCTACGCAATTAAATCCCGAACGTTAATTACTACCAGCAGTATTTCGCTATAGAAGGTTGTGTTCTAACACCAAAGGGTAAGGAAAGTATTCTAATCGCGTCATTAAAAACTGTTGGCTTTTCTTCAGATCTTTGAGGCCTACTGAATTTAAAACACCTAATTTCAAGCGTGGTGTGTCCATGTATGTGGTTCAATTTGCGGGAGAACGGCTTAACTGATCGAGCTAGTTCTTATTTTTTATGTTTGTTATTTTCTGTAAACACCAAAATAAGGTTGCGTTTTCGATAGATGAGAAAGGGGGGTGAGGGACGAAAATGTACCAAAAACTTTGGTTTTTCGCCTATTTCTCGAAAACAGCTATAATGATTTTGACTAAACTTTCAAATTATATTCTACCTAATAATAGAAACCTTTTCTCCTCCATAAATATCTTCATTGAAATGCGGGATAGACCAAAAAAACAAAAATAGGTTTTTTAAACGCTTTTTGGCAAAACGGCTTCAACGATTTTCACATTTTTCGGGCTCTCAACTAAATAGTGGTTACATTTTGTTCTCCATAAATGTTCCTGTAAAAATGCGTTGAACGGAGATATCGCGGTGGCGGAAAGTTGTGTGCTGCTACGCACCAGATATTTCTCTCCTAAATCCCGCTCGTCTACTTTTGTCCTGATTGAACAAAATATGTCCAATGATCGTTTGATGTTCGGTATTATTCGATTTTCGGATATATTTTGGGTTATACGAGTGTGGCAATTCGACCCTTGAAATGCAACGCTTCCCTTGCGGCTCTTTTGAATGTGGAACCGAACAACAAACAGCAGAATTATTGTAATGATATTAATTATAACGCGTTGACTCATGATCCAGTTACGTTCAAAGGTTGCAACTAATAAAATACACTGTGAGCGTCATCGTGAAATAATACTGCAACTACCGTTTACATAAATACAATTTCGCTTACCTGATTATCCACGGGCGACTCATCAGCTCGTGACCGCTCGCACTTGACACAAAACCACGCGCGGAAGCATCTGAAATCAAAATTTGAACACATTTTCAACCACAGTCTTTTCACTCCACCCGAGCAATTAAAAGGAGGTATGGAACCGAGAGTGTATCGCAGTGAACTGAACGCAGACGTCGCCTGAGATGTGCGTACAAGGAATGAGATAAACGGTGCTGAGCTCAGCTCGAAGCTTTTCCGAGGAAGCCTAACGGGTTTTATCGGTTTTAAAGAGAGACTCAGATGCGGTCATCTCAACTACATCAGCCCTCTTGGAAATGTAAAAGAAGAAGTGAAGTACAGTGACGGAGCTCAATAACACGCGCCGTATTAATATCAACGACCCGCGAAATATGCTGAACCTGCTGTCGTATCTTCGACCGACTTATTTCCCTATAATTCCATAACTGGTAACGCGCACCTTCCCAAAAAGCTCATGTTGGTTGTGTGGTAAATGAACTATTAAAAGAAGTAGTAAATATAAACCAGCATCGTGTGCGTTGCTGTAAGCGAAATAATTATTATTAAGTAACTGTTTTGTGCGTGTAATGCACATTGGAGGAAAGCTGCTTTTCTGTCTTCTAGACTTGACAAACAACTACAATTCACTTTCTGCAAAATATTGGTGAAATAAATGTAAAGAAAACATCCCCTTTTATCAACCACTTTAAATGTGCCGAGAACTGGAAAAATCTATTATTACGGGCCGATCAATATTGATGCCGCGTAACCAATCCCGGTTATCAGGTGAACAGCTGGAGTCATTACATCGAGCGAGGAAGAAAAACCATCCGGGAGTCGCATTAGTGAACTTTATTTACGATTAATTTTTAAGTAACGTAACCCTGGAATAAGGACTTTATTTTCGTTTTTTTGTTTATTATAGGTGAGTTATTTTGAATCATTACTTAATTTATAATATGATTTCGAAGGAGAGATACAATAAAGATTTTGTTTATTACAGAGCAACAAACTATCGTTCTTGTTTCAACCCCCCCCCCCTTCGAGAGAAGGATCATTATATAAAGAAAGACAATGGAAGGCGAAGATTACTAAGTAGAGAATGAGGACCGTTGTAACTGATTGCGTTCAACTGAAGGAAGTGAAGAACTCTCTCAAAACGGAGGGAGGCAATAAACCTATAAATCCGATATAGTTAGTTCTTCTAATGTGAGCATACCCAATAAAATTCACTACTTAAAAATATCTTGTGCGTAGCGTCACACAACTTTCTGCTACCCCCGTTAACTCGACGAACCGCTACGTGTACGGGCGCCATATCTTCGTTCAACGCTTTTCTACAGGAACATTTATGGAAAACAAAATGTAGAAACTAGTTAGGACTTCTTCTTTCCGTGTCCTGATCCACCGTTTAAAGTTTGTGTTTCCAGTATTTAGCCACTTGGATCGCTTTGTCATTACTTGCTAAAATATATTCATATGTGCAGAGTGATGTTAGTAAGTCACATCGTAGAAGATGATCGTAATCTTGCTCTAGCCCACAGGTTGTATCTTCTTGAGTGTAGTCCCACTTAACCAGATTAGTTTTGCACCGGGTTACTTTTGTACGAAGTCGGTTTACTGATTTCCAAGTGGTAAAGGGAAATTCAAAACCGCCGCTTGGTTCTTAGTTTAGTATTGGAGTCTGTAATTTCTCTAGCCACAAGTTTAGCGTTCTTTGTTCTGGAGTCATGCTTAAAGGTTCTGTCGATCTAATAAAATCTTTCCTGGACTTAAGTCTTGTTCGTTGTTGTTGGTGATTGAACAGAGAGTGTCTTGGATCACTGGATTGTTTTTTCCGCTCTATTTCAGATGTAACTGTTCGGGGGAGCTATACCTACAATTGGGTAAATTTTTTCGATACGTGTTGGTCTAAGGCATCCTGTACTGATTCTCCCTGTTTCATTAACCGCTGTCAACTTGTTTTGCATGGACGGACTTATTCCAGACTGGGGCTGCGTATTCCGCTGCAGACAATGCCATCGCTGAGGTTGAGCTCCCCAAGTTGTTCCTGTTAGTTTCCGTATTATATTGTTACTAGCAGTTACTTTCAGCTTTGTATCATGACTGAGCTTTGTAGGAGAGTTTTCGGTCTTTTAACACCAAGGTATTTTGGCGTACTGCAGTGCTCAAGCTCCTGTTGTCTCCATGTTATTTTAAGTTTCCTCCAGGCTTCTTTGTTCCTCAGATGAAAAGCACTAACTTGGGTTTTTGTCGGGTTAGGCTTAAGGTGGTTCACTGGTGGCTTAAGAGTTTCCAGGTAGAGTCCGAGAATTTCTTCTACTTCTTCAATCGTTTCTCCTTGGGCTGCTTCGGCTGTGTCAACTAGTTAGGTGAGAGTACTCTATGAATTTGATTAAACTCGTAAGAGCCTTTACTCAGAAAATTGATTACCGATAAACTAATATTCGACAAATCTCGTTTTCCGAGCTGTCATGGTTTATATTTTTGTTCATCAGATGAGTACAGGAATAAATTGTGGAGAACCACATGTTGGTATGGGTTGCTACAAGACACAACGTACAATTAATATCTATTTTGAAAAAAAAAACGTCAAAAACCTATTTTGTTTTTTTAGGTCCGTTCATGGAGATATTCATGGAGAAAGTTAAATCGAAGTGGTTGAAGCCATGTTTGCAAAAATTGCGAAAAATCCTAATATTTTGTACACTTTCATCCCCTACCCCCCTTTTCCATTGACCAGAACAGCTCATAATCATATTTTCGCGTCTAGAAAAATAAACGAACTAAGCAAAAAAGAACCAGCTCAATCGGTCTAACGGTTCTCCCGAAAATCGAACTAGAGACACACTCGGGGCATTATGATCAAGATCGAATACGGCTGGCAAGAGAACGTATCCTGCAAAGTGGTCAGTGGCCGATAACTACGTGTTGGAGTACAAAAGACCAACATCGTTCTTTGAATCTATACACATGAAGTTACTGTAGAATTAGTTTGAGTTGCATAACATGAGTGATATGAACGATAGTGTGATACAAAAATAACAATATTACAAAACCATGTACACATTTTGGCGATTTAAAAGGATTGAGTAGTATAAGCCTGTAGTCTTCTTTGAGAGCAGGCTGGTTATGTTAACAATAAATCTGTTTTTAAAAACACACACACACACACACGGACCACGCGCGGAAATGAGGTTTTTCGAAAAAGAGAATGTATGTATTGAGATTAGCCGACTCTGCTAGTTGCAATGACTGGTATTTGGTTGACATTGAAGCCGATCACTGCAGTAACAATCACTACAGCCACCCCAACCTTGTTCTGAGCATTTTCTACCACAAGATGCGCATGACAGCGGTGCAGCGGAGGGAGGTTTCTCAGGATCCACATCCTCGCAGCCGAGCCGAAGGAGCTGTACCCATCCAGAGAGCAACCAGAGTACTGCTACCAGAGGAGAAGAAGAAGGGCTGCGATCCTTGGGACGTGGCAAGATGAGAGGGGGCACAGCCCAGAAGGAGCAGCTGATTCCAGCACTTGGTCCATGGCTCGGCGGGTCCATGGATTTCTACCTCACTCAGTTCCTAACATGAATTGGAAAGGCTGCAAGCCTAAACTGTCTGCAATGCCTCCCATGCAATCTTCTGGCGCCAGAAATGGACAGGCTGGCAGTGGACTGTGGAAGACGCAGTGGTCAGCTCACACCAGAGGCATTCATCCGCTCCATTCTACATCCAGAGGAAAACGGGAGTAAATTTTCCAGAAGGACATGGAGCTTGCACAAAGAATGAAGACATGAAGGAAATACCCCTCCTGAACATCCCAAACTGCTGGGGTGGCACGCTGCGAGATTCTCGTATCGGTGAAGAGACCAAGAATGATGAGGTGCCGTCGCTGAGAGGGGTAAGGGCCAACCTGGTTGGTTCTCAACACGCAGTAGATTCATGGGCAGCACACCCTCCTTCCTACGTCCAAATTGAACCTTGTTCAAATTCCGGCGAGTCAAATATTGTGAATAAAAATTACTATTGTACATAGCCCGCTCTATGAATAACATCAGAAAGATTGTTTATACATTAAAACCTTTCATTCCAATGGAAAAACTAAGTTTGGTGCCATTATTAGCATTTTATGAAATTAGTTTGTACCCTAATGTTAACTCACGCGGCAAACTGCTGATCACGTTGCTCAGGTGACATTTGGTTTTGAATAATTTGCTAGTATACCAAGACGTTTCAATCATTAAATGTATACTGTGCCAGTTGAGGAGTTCAATGGCGATTAGTAACTAAAACTAACCTCCTTTAGGTATAGTTACGAGCTTCAGCTCGATTAAGAGTTTGGACGAATTGTTTGGAGCCACGTAAAATGTAGCGCTCCTCCAGCCTCCGGATGGGACAGTTGAGTCCCTCCAGCGATAAAAGGGAGAACTGTATTGTGCTCGAGACGGTCGAATATAGTTCCCGCTTGATCAACTAGAATGCACTCGTGCTTCCTTACATTGAAGCGCTCGCCGATCTCTGGAAACTGGCATTACTCGCGCTTCGCGATCAGTTTTACGAAATAGGTATCGCGTTCAGGTTTTAAACGTTTTTATTCAAAGCTGGTAGTTCCACAACGTCTAACAGCAATTGAAATTTTGGAGTCACCCGTTGTTGAGCGAGAATGCGACACAAAAATATTCTATGAGACGAACCACACAACATTCCTCAGCCACGGATATTCAGCAATTTTCACGACTTTATCTACTGACTTTTATCTATTGTTCATTCAGTTCGCGTGAACTCAATAAAAAAAATGGTAGCGCTTGAAGTTAGGGAATTTGTTGAGCTGCTGTCACTTATGTCACGAACGTCATCGAATTACCCTCACGACGATAGGCCACACGCTATTCTCCGCCCTGATACAACTGGAGCGAGTAATGCGACGGGTGAGGGAGAGCATGGGAACTCATGGGCTGCTCCTCACTCCGCCAAGGGCAAACTTAGTCCTGGTGACGGTTTCGAAGACTGGAAACAACGAAACAAGAGATGCAATGCGACATTTGAGAGTGGCGGTACGTTCGATAGGTTTCCACTACAGAGGGTGCTGCGTTTTCTTATATGGGGAGAGTGTGGGGTTATACACTGAGCGTTCTCTACCACAGGAAACGGTTGACAGGGGTATAGAGGAGGGTGCCCTCCGCCTTGCTTACTCGTGCTGCACAGTTTCACTGAAGGCAGTGTTGGGAGTAGCAGGTCCTAACCTAATCTATCTTCTGGCACCCAAGCTATACCCATCGAAGGAGCACGGGAGTATGGCTACTGGTAGAAAAGAAGCAGGGGGTGAGGCAACATGAGGGGAACACAGCCCATACCATGTTATATCCTCAGACTGGAAAGAGAAAGTATCTGGATGGTATGTGGCCTGTTCAATGGTCACTGTCCATTAAGCTATCGCCTGGCCAAGATTGGTAAGTGAAAGGTATTGAGTTGAAGATTCGGCGAAGTGGAGCGGCTGCAGTGCGTCTCAGAGTGCAAGGGGTGCACAAGCTGCTGCTGGACAGTTACAGGACTGTCTTGCGTTTCGAGCAAGAATGGTAGAGACGTCGCATGAGGAAGCTCTATGGGAACTGCCTGTGGAACTGGAAGGAGCGCGAAAACATATCAGTACATTTATTTAGTCGTAGAACTTCCGTAAAAAGAGGGATTAAGGTGCAACGTTGGCGTCAAAAGTGAGATCTCTCAAATGGGTCTACAAGCGTCAATGGGAAAAAAGATGAGGGGCAGCATCCAACCGTCCCAGCCCAGGAACGGCTCAGCAGAACTACAACAGCCAAAGCATATTGAACACCACAAAGTTTTGCATCTAGTCTTACTCAGTTGCACAGTTCTGATACTGACGACATTTTAACACTGTAAAGCTGAAATGTGTAGCATTGCAACGAAGAGGGGGGTTTGAAAAGTTCTGAGAGCTGCAGACTTACGCAAAAATTACAGCAATCACGAACTCCGATCCAATGCCCAACTTTCGTCGGATTATGAATCTTCGTCTATAACCACTAGAATGCGACCACTGGGGTGCCTACAGCGGGAGTCAGGTGGTATAGAATACTGCTGAAAAGCTGAAAGGAATACAGGAGTTGTCGGCTTCCCTCATTCAACATTACTCCCTGTCAACAGGAAGCCGAAGCGTAATGGAAAATCGCGCTTGAAGCCATAATCATACGTTCGCAAGTACGACTGTAAATCATATGGAACACAATATGAACAAAGAAAAGTGGAATGAATCAAAAGCTAACAGCATCAGCGGCACTCTGCTTTTGAAATTTCGTGCTCCTGGTACCTACTAGTCGACACTTTGGAAGCTGGGTCGCAACTGACGAAGCAAGGCCAGACACAAAGTTTCAGTTTTTGATAAGCCAGGGTGCGTGGTGTGCCGTTGTCCTGATTTACAACGTTTTCCGGCATCAGAGGAGGAAAACGACAATCAGCCAGTGTGGGAAGTCTATCATCATCCCACAAGAGATGGCAACATGAACAGTTGTAGACGACGCACCGACGTGCAAGGTGATTCCTACCGCTTCGTCGACCTCCAGGGGTTTGCGAAGCTTTGTTGAGAACCGATTTTATCACAGATATGCTATAGTCTTCATCTAACTGCAAAAAACCGTTAGCCACGTTGGGAGGGAACGAAATTATGTCACAAGTAAGAGTATAAGAACTCTACCACTCTACCATCCTGTCAGGAGGGCGCACACCTCGAGCAACCAGTTGTATCCGCTCCTACCGATACCCAGACTGCTCATTTATACATTCTTCCAGAAGTTCTGGGACCTTGAACCAGAGAAGCCACAGGCTGGCTCTGAGTGACATGCATCCAGGGGTTTTGGGGTTTGTGAGGCCCGAAGGTAATTAATTAAACCGTTAACGTGATTCGTTTTGTAAACGAGTTTGTTCAAAACCCAATTTATCACAAAACAAGCTTTAGTATTCATGTAACTTCCCGAAAGCGTCATGCAGGGAGGGAATGAAATTACTCCACAAAATAAACATATAATAAACAGCCCCTTCCTCTCAGGCACGCACCTCGAGCCAGCGGTCTCATGGAACGGATATAACTGGTTATATGTCCGTGGGTAATCGAAT
The DNA here is from genome assembly GCA_020466155.1 of Pachypeltis micranthus. Taxonomy (NCBI): domain Eukaryota; kingdom Metazoa; phylum Arthropoda; class Insecta; order Hemiptera; family Miridae; genus Pachypeltis; species Pachypeltis micranthus. The sequence continues at coordinate 3,172,898 of CM035779.1, read as the reverse complement.
TGAAATTGCCCTATATCTTCCGCTACCCAGCTTTCTCAATACATAACGTTTCAGTTGCGCTGGGACCTTGATCCAGGGAAGTTCCGACGTTCCATGTTTTCGAATCATGTATTGGAACTGTCAACACGATTCTTCTAACAAATAGACTTTGTACAAACTCGACCTGACCATATACGTGCCTATATTCCCCAGAAAATAGGCAAGATCATATCCCACAGACCACAGGCCATAGACAAGCCAACTACTGTAGCATAGCACTTTGCTTGGCCACTCATTCCGTCGAAGTGGCTCCGTGGAGAGTGGCGCAAAAATCCGCCAAGGAGCTCATGGTTTATAGATGAAAACTACGTCGAAGGAGGTCACTCTTCTCAATCTCAATAACGCAGCTCTGCAGTCTGAAGGTTATAACCTAACAATACAATAGGCTCTGCTAGTCATGACACACAACGACCATTCAGATTTGACTTGGAAGTTTCGAGTGCATTAAAGTAATGCCGCCTTTCGCTCTTTTTTCGCTTTCGAGGGATCCAGCAGCTGCTCGAGTTGTGGGTTCCACAACATTTATCTTCTCGACGACTCGGCGTTTAGCAAATGGCTTTTCGATCCACAGGTTATGTCGGGCCTTTTAGCGCCGGCGTCGATGATGATGAGGGATCAGGGCGAAGATCGGAGCGGGAGTGTTGTTGCGGGGTATTGAAGCATTGGCACGGAGAGGATGGTGGAAAGGGGCGAAATGGGAAACTACTTACGAAAGGGGTGGAACCTTTTATCTCGCCGATTTTTATGCAGATTGGATGAACGTAACACCGCCTTGTATTTTTTCTCCCCCCTTTTTTTTCTTCCCCTAGCGCTATCCGCACGCTTTTCCTCCTCCTCTTCGTTTCTGTATCTCCCCATTCCTTTCCTTCCATCGGAGGGAAAAACCGAAAAATGCGGATTTACATGCAAACGAGGGGCGGCCGGGGGAGCGAGCGACTCCACAGCCGCCAACAGCACGGCGCAATACTAAACACGACCGCGACGAGAGATCGCTTCAAAATGACGAGTCCTCGCTTTCGTCGCGCTGTTTCTTCAAACCTAATCCTCCGACGTCGTGACATATTTATGCCCCTAACGCGGTCGCCGACAGAATCGTGTTTCTTCGCAAGAAATATTTTATGGGGCGAAAGGGTTTCGTTCGGTTCGTGAGGGGCGAATTTGAAAGAAAAAAAATAAAATAACTCGGCAAAAAGGGGGCGAGGGGTCGTCGTGACCAGGAATTACGGCCTGTAGTGGCACGTTTGTTGAGTTTTTCCGTCTGTCGAACGAATTTCCCGAGGGACCGGAGCGATTTTTCTCGTCCAATCGGAAGCGTCTCGGGGCCCAATCAAAGAACGAGGATTCGAAGGGCATTGAGTTGAACGAGAAACTGAGAACGATGCGACTTGTTGGGAACGGTGTTATCGAGAAGAGATGCGGCTGTGGAGGTAACAGTTTAAGAGAAGATGACACAAACATCACCGTGATCGATCGCAACTTGTTTCGTTTCTCAAAACAGCGTCAGCTTGAACGCAAAATAAAAACGCTGCCTAATCTGTGGAGTGTGTAAGGGTAAGGGGTGTATTTATTTTGACAATGACGAGAACGAACAGAAATGGAACAAAATTAAGAACATAAAGAGAGAAAAGTGCCAATGAATTACTGCAACAAATGACAATGAATACACAGAACTAAGGAACGTAGGAGCTACAAGTAGTCCCATGAATTTACTCCTGCGTATTGAGTACCAACCTCGAACTGCTTAGCACAATGCATCAGTTTGGCTCTCACGCCCTTCTTCTTTCTCGTTTGAAAGGCTTGGAAGCGGTCTTCCTTCCCTGTCTGCATTCTGTACTGACTGACTTCATAAAAGGCACCGGGCGATCGTGGTCTAGTGGTTAAGACATTGTTTCATAATTGTCGACGATAGTCGGGAATTGTGGATCGGAGCTTCGCGCAATTTGCCGTAATTTTTGCCTGAGCCAGCAGCTCTTCAAAAGCATCTCCAAACTACCTCAGTACAATTCTTAACCTCTGTGAGATAATAGCCCTGGATCAGCCAGCTCCATTCTCTTCTGTCTGAGCACTACCTTGGCAAATTGAGCAATGCACCACCACTTTTCCTCAGAGTGCAGCATGGAGCGGACGAATGTCTCTTGCGTGAGCTGGCTGACGGTATTGCTGTGAGCCACCAGTCCGCTCACCTTCGGCACGAGAACAAGGCATGGAAAGCATCATCCACAATTGCCCTGCAGTGAAGGCAGAATGGGCTAGCACGCTTTCCAATTCGGTGCAGGCATGCCCTAAATGCTGCATGTCCAATTAGGGGCTGTGTGCGGTATAAATCAGCTGCTTGGTTCACCACCTGTCCTCTCCGGCGCCATAGCCTTTCTTCTTTGCTTCTAGTGGCCATACTCTGGTTAACCTCTTGATGGAGTCACCCTTGGAATAACACTTGCTACCACCAGTAGCAGTTCCTGAGAAACTACGATACGAGCACGCAATGCAGAGGAAGCTGAGGTAATAAGCAAAGCTCAGAGTTTCAGCTCACACTTCTGCTCCATATAAGAAGATGGAGCGAACAATGCTCACAAGCATGTTGGAGCTACAGCCGTCCGGTGTTGGCCATCAACAAATCACATGCACGTCACCTAATGCTCCCAGTCGAATAGAATGCGTCGGAGGGTATGAAGCACACAGGAGACGAGGTCAATACCGATGAGATCGACGAAACTGTGGGGCATTTCCGTCGATAAATGAATGAAACTCTCAACTTCGGACTCTTCCAGTGGGGTGTACAGGAGTATTTCTGTTGAGCCTGTACCGCCTGACTCCCACAGTAGGCACCTCCAGTGACGTAGTCTAGTGGTGATGGACGAAGATTCATATACCAACGAAAGTCGGGCATTGGATCGAAGCGCGGGATCGCTGTAATTTCTGCCTCAGTCAGCATCTCTTCCCATTTCCACACATTTCCAAACCCCTCGTAACGAAATTGTATTGTTTTGCAGTGGCAGTCAAACAGGAAGACCTCACTCATTCTGGAAGATCGACTCCCGGATGTTGAACTCTTGCCATTTACCTTTTTATTTTACTAACCACGATGGAACTGAAAAAACTATTACAATGGATGCCAGGAACGTTATAGAAAAATGACGTGTTCATAGACGTGATCACATTAAATTAAGTGAAGTAAGAAATATAACAGTAAGTGAGTAATGGTAAGTGAGTTCACACGATAGTTGTAGGTTCATTTCGTAGGCCACGCTGGTAAATAGTTAAATCAGGAGGGAAACCAGATAAAAACTCCTCCAAGATGGTATGGGATCCCTCAGATGGTCAGGCCTCTGCCCAGTCAGCCGGGAGACTGGCGAACTACCAAATACCTGCTGTACCTCCGCAGGGCTGGGTTTGGTGGATGCTGAGCGAGTGGCTGCAACCTCCATGACAGTTCACTGATAACGCTCTTCGAAACAGATCTGTCCCGTGAAGGATTAGTCTTTATGAGAAGGCTGAATGGAGAGTGTCGATCATCTGTTTATGGTGTCAACAATGGGCAGGACTTGGCGGTACTCCCGTAGCCGACTCTTCGTGGATCAGCTGATTGTCGACCCACTGACAGGTTGACCCGACCCAGCGGACCAGGATTTTACGACCTCACCGTCCCTGTAGCTTGGTTTGGAGGGGGGGGGGGCTCACGAGACTCGAACGTCTGAGTGCAGAAATAACAACTGAGAGACTGCATCACCCGAATAAAGTGGCAACAGTAAAAGTGAAAACCCCCTTGAAGGAAGAAAAAAAGTACGATGCGACGAAGGAGAAGTGAAGAGTGGCATGGGCGTGGGGTGGGGGCTTTGAATGAGTGACGTCAGTTTAATGACGCCGTAAAGGCATAAGTGGCTGTTGTCACGAGCTGTAAAACGCCGTGAACCCCCTCGACCGACCGAAACCGACTGTCAGGTCTAGACCTCAGAGCTTGAGGACTCAGACTGCCGTATCAATTTTATGGTTCTTCAAACTCTGGCGCTCTTCTTTAACGGCTTGTTTCCTTACGTACAATTTATCTCTCGCGCGAAGCCGATACTTCTCTTTGCTCTTGAAAATATGAAGAGCGAAGGTATTAGAAGTGAGGGTAGAGCTTTTATTTTCGTTTCGCTCATATTTCAAAAAAAATGACGCGTTCCCTTAGGTTACTTGGCAACTCAAGGGAGAGAGATCAAGCGTGAAGAGTGAGCGTCGACGAATGACTAATGGGAGATGAGAATAACTTGGGTGCAGGCGAGTAGTACGTTTGAGAGTCTTCCACACCGTATGTGATACATGTGAGTCTTTCTGGAAGAGCGCTACAGCGTAATCCTCAAGGATTGATCTCGTTAATGTCTCGGTCCGTGCAACCCCCTGCACATCAGCAGAGAAACCACTTCCAGATTTGGAACAAGTCGTTTCTGTGATCATCATGTTGCAAAATCAAATGTAGTCCGGCTGTTGTCAGTGACAGGTCCGGACTTCAGGTTAGGTGAAGCACGTCCTCACTCAGGTCAGCCTTGCTGTACAATCTACACAGCTCGAAGGCGCCTATGAAGGTTTGCTTGAGGAAACGACTAAGTTGTTCTTCGCGCTTATCGGTAGAGTAAGACCCAGGGGCGATTCAGCGACCATCTCAACACAAAACCATGTCGTTATGTAATGTACTAGTACTTGGCTTTCAATGTCTCTACTTTACACCTGGCAGCTTTCACCCTGAACAAAACATCTGAAATCTTATTTTGCACCTTGCAAGGCCCTGGTCAGCAACTTTGAACGTCTCCCTATCCTTCTCATTGGCCTGACTTTCTCTCCAACACTAAAGCAAGGAACAGGGGTGTGAACGTCTTCGCTTGTTCCTCCCTGCTGCTGAAAGAAGCTTTATTCTTGTTATCTCATGGGTTTCTTTGAAGCTGGTATATTCTGTAAGAGTCTTAAACCCAGGTGCTGGCTCTACTAGAAGATGCGCTGGTAACACAAACTCCCTCTAGTGGGGCCTTTTCAGCAAGGAACAATCACGTTGCCAGTTACAGAGATTGCATCAAGCTTCCCGTGACCGCAGAAAAGCTGAATTAGTGAGAAGGTAGCCACCACTGCGCCATCCTATTGGGCCTGCCAAAGGGCAACTACCTAGCTCCATGCCGCCCTGAGTCTGAGCTCAAACGTCAGCTCACGGAGAAGCCAGAGAACAAGTTCGTACAGAGAACCCTCGTAAGTGTTGTGTGCACTCATTTTTATGTGCTATTGCACCTCCGCCAGGTCCAGTAACAGGTTGATAGGTCCAGAGGTGGTGCAGTACGCTGACAGAACCACCGGGAGCACGTTCCTTGCAGCTTTCGCGCCTGCTGCTGAACCATTTGTGATGGTGTGACTTACTACACGGGGGCGGCACACAGCACCATCGGCAGAAAGACTGCATGATTGATTGTACAATATCTAAGAGTAGGCCCATGCCGAACCCAACGAGGGGCGTATGTGTACTGTAAGATCAAAGCCTTTTGCATTTGGAAGGGTCGAGGGGCGACCCTGCGGACGAAAGGCCAAGATCAAATTCTGCGCGGCACTGGTGTGGCGCACCAAGAGCTGAGTCTTATGAGCTGGATGAAGCAGGCGGCTCTCTGGAGTGTCCGTACCAGCTGCCACTGCAATTCCATCGCCATAGGCAGCTGGAGTGTAGCCATGTGTAGTTTCCGTTACCCACTGGAAATTTGCGCAGTGGTTCCGCAAGCTTCACAATGCTGCCCTATTGACATGATAGAAGGAGTGAGGGAGGATGGCGTAGAACGCTGTGTTTACTAGTGAAATCGTTCGTCGTGTTTCTTATGAAGCGCAAAATGTCACCCTGACCTCTAGGAAGCAGAGTCGGAGTTGAAGTTTAATTAAATAGACGGTACCTTCTAATTTCGTCCACTCGGCGAAATATTCGTCGAGCCCAGGCGAATAATTCTGGTCACAAAGAGAAGCCATTTTTTTGAAGCTCCGACGCGTCTCGTATTTCAATTAGGGAAAACGAGAAAAATTAAGCGAAAGAGAATAAAAAGAGGAGGAATAAAAGGGAAAGTTAGTTGGGAGAAGGAGGAGATAAGAGGAGTTCGTGCGGCAGTTAATTCCTCTTCATTTGGCCTGGAGGTGAGCCAGAAATTAAGTAGCTAGGCAGGGAGGATGAAAAACAAAAGCGCAAAAAACAGGAGACGCGAGTACTATCAGCGGTTGGGTCAGGCGAAGGGAGTTCCTCGCAACAGCGGCTCGTCACTCGGGTGATTCACTAGAATGGTCACCACACCAGAGCGATGTAAAAACCTCAGAAATCTCAGCAAGTATCTTCCCCAGGTTGGGGTACGTCACACCTGTAATACGTCTGTAGCCTCTAAAGTACGTGTTGTGAGTTAGGTGTGGGCATCGTCCTGCTGGCAACACGCGTCATATCTCATCATGACGTTGAACATTGTGCCTCAGGGCAAAATCACTGCTATACAAAACACACCACGCCTGGGCGCTCTGGGACGTCGAAAGGAGTCACCACTTACAAAACGTGCTCTGCACCTAAGATCCGGTCCTAGCCAATGCCTCACACGCTCAACATATTTCATTATATTTGTGTGACCACAAACATTTTGGCCGGCAAAGTGTTACCTGAGTAGATGCTTGTTTCAAACCCCACAATGAGCTGGGAAAAGCACAAATACAACTCCGGCTTAATCCACAGTTGCATCGTTATTGAGTGACGTACTAGATGCGGTGTCTGGCCGACCTTCGAACTTTGCCCTATTCATTGAGCAATGCGACAATTCATTTATCAAGTGATGTTTTGAGTGATTTAAGCGGTTGCCGAGCATTTAAAGAGCATTCGATCAAGCGTTCTCAAGAAGCTGTGTTGGAGCTCATCAAGAGGGCAAGTAGAGTGCGTCTACCAGAAGAAAAGAAGGAGGGATGCGATCCTTGGATGGTGGCAAGACGAATAGAGGACAGCCCCGAAGGCCCACGCTTGATCCATGGCTCAGGTGAGGTGGATTTCTACCTGTCAGTTATTCACAGGACATGAGGCATTTAAAGTCTGCCTAACACCAAGTTGTCGTTTCGTTTCTACATCCGGCAAGGAACAGATGGAGCTTCTTCAGCAACAACGGCTTCTTGTCGTCTGATGGCCAACGCGAAACGGAGGTAGGTAAACGTCAGTGCATTTGAGCGTTATATGAGGCGGAGGTGTAGGCTGATACAGTGAGTATTGCCTACAGGATGGCAGTAGGGCAGAGGAAGTGCCGTCTTCACATTATTAGCCCGTTCTCCAGGGTTTCAGGAAGCAGCACAGGTGGTAGCGGGTGTTATCCCAATCCACCTTATGGCAGCCGGGTGAAAAGAGCCATACTCATCAAGGAGGTACTCAAATACGGCTACCAGACGAAAAAAAAAAAAGGAGAGCTATCGCGGAACATATGGGCATTCCTGCACCGAATAAGTAAGGCTGCATCGGAAACTGCGTGCACTGTGGGGCAATGGTGGATGATGCTTCCCTCGCCATTCCTGTGCAGAACTCAGTCAGAATGAAGCTTGCTGATCTGTGGCATGTTTTAAACGTTACCAATGAATTACCACTCGCCCTCTGTTTAGCTAGAACTCCAGAACTCTTCCTAGGGAACTAGGGAAAAGAAGACTACCATGCAGCTTCTTGGAAGTTATGATGCTGATGCCGAGGCAGCACAGGGAGCTGACTTTGCTTGTGTTCCTCCAGCCTCCCACCCCTCTCTTGGTAGCTCCTGTTTCTCCTGCTAAGGACACCTCTCCATCACAACGCCACAACGAGCCTGCCACAACTGCATCTCCACTCTTCCAAGCTTCTGAGACAGGAATAAGCACATACTAGCCTGGGAGGGCTTTAAGAATCCCTCTATGTAAGTTCTGCGCAACCGTATCCTGCACAACCCACACACTCATTCTACCCACCCAACCCCCACCAGGCTGAAGAACTCTCAAACATTACCAAGACAGTTAGTGGGATGGCACAGTGGCACGTCAAATACAGATGCATAGAAAGCATGGTTTGCACAGGTTAGAAACCTCAGAACTCTAAAAGAAATTAGTGATAGCTGTCTCCCAGAGCGCAGTGCTGTAAAATTCAAAAATGCTCAAAGACTCAACTTGAAACCAGTATCATCAACTCGGAAGACAAATGGACGTGTAGTTCGAAAATATTGATCGTCCCGCGGCTACACGTTCTTCCCCCTTGTCACTCTCTCGCAGTCACCAATTTAACCGGAACGAGGGTCCCGGTTGCCCTGCCCGTGTTCTTCTCCCAGGTTCCCAGGGATGGCCGTTATACGAGTTAAGCCGCCCGCATTAGAGCCAAGCAACCGTGAAAACCGCTAACCGCAATTGGGATAACCGCGCGGCTAATAGGGTGATAATTGTTGTCACCTTCTGACACCTGGAACTGGTGAGGAGAAGCAGGTGTTGGTCGTATCGCCATCTGTTTCGTGCCGCCATGTTGACGACGACGTAGTCGGCCATCGCAGGGAGCCGCCCTCTTCATCTCCAACGTCGCCCTCATCCTACGTTTTCTTCCTTTCCCCTTCGACAACGCAACACAAATCAACTGCCATCTGCGCTCCCATTGCGACCTCTGACTCCGAACTCCGCTAGTTGCCTTCGCCCTCCAAAAACATTTTGAAATTGCAGCCCGAACGAGGTGGAGGGCGTGAATGGAAAGGGCAGTGTCTAACGGGCTTATTATGAGCATGACGGCGCTTGAATCGCCAAACGGATTGGCTACCACCAGCCTGGCAATAAAATCATGTTCCAATCTCTTACAACTTTCCTAATCCCACTGAAATAAGAAGGAAATGCGTTTGCGTTTTCTTCAAATCTTCAAGGTGTTAAAGCCCCCCGAGTGTAAAAATATAACGGGCATACGTGTGTTTGTGAACACGCATGACAGCGGCGGGCTAAATCGCCTCTAACTTGGTTCTCACCGCGCAGATTAATATGGAACGCCGAAATAAAGATGAAGAACCAAAAAAGTTTGAAAACGAAGATTGTTTTCTGTTCGGATAAGTTTCACATTATTTCAGATATTCATAATGGTGTTTGTGAGGGTTTGAGCACTAACAACTAGCATAAAGTAAATAATGCCATCTCACGACTATTGGATGAAGGCTTCCTTTTGTATGGGCCCTTTTTGACTAACGTTCTGCTCCGTTTTTCCCTTGTAGTTCCATAGCTGTTAACACAAACCTACCCAGGCAGTTGTTGTTGAGGGTTCCACTAATTTCTTATGTTCTCCTGTGTGTGCAGGACCTGGGACGCCTGTTTTGTTCCTGAAGCACCTTGAAACACGGCATTCCACGTCATCCCACTCTGCTCTTAACTATCCAGGGTTTTTGGATTAGTACAATGCCCCACATATTGCTGCAGTACCCACGATACAGCCTTGCAATGGTGCAAAGAGACCTGAAGCAACTTAAACATGCTCCTTGAGACTATCCCCTCCTGCGCTTAGGGCTGCTGACTGGTGAGCCTTGGTGGCTTCCTCACCAGGCACAACACATCCAGGGGCCAAGACCCCCGACCCACCTGCTGCCATGCAATTCCCCCCCTTCAACAAGCGGTACTTCTTCCATCTCCGTTTTGGCAGCACTTGTGACACCTTTGGCCACGGTTCTCAGCTCTACCCCGTGGTAAAGGCAAAAACCCGCCCCCTCCACAAGCAAAAACAGTGACTCAGGAGTGGAGGCCATAAAATACAGCCACCTCGCGCTATTTTGGCTGCCCAGGACCTTCCAGCGTCCAACATGGAGGCCAACCGACGAGTTGCAGGCTACGTATGTCATTGAATGGATTGGTATTGACCGCCCTAATCTTCTTGTACCCCTCCAGCTAGTTGGGGTCAACATACCTTACACTGCCCATCCTCCCAGAGGGGCATTGTGCAATGTCATGCACGAGCCAGTCCTTGAACAACTCATTCATTCATAGCCAGCCCAAGTAAAACCCTCTCATCCAGATTCAGGAACGCGCTAATTCCTCCATCAAGTGGATCATAACTTTGTCGGCAGTGTTCTGTGCCCAGAAGCTGCTAGGGTAGTCTGCATAGATGTACTAACGCCCCTACTGATAAGCGCAGGACCACACCCTTATTTCCAATTGGGAGTAGTAGTGGCGCTCTGCTGCTTCATTCTCTTTGGATGCTCTGTGGGTGGTTCATGGCGCTCCACACCTCGTCCTTACGCTTGGCAGGGAATCGGGTCTGGTTTCCTTTTCCAGAGCAGTTTTCGAGTTCTCAACATTGTTTTCTTTTTTGTACTTGGTATTCATTTATTGGCACCATGAGTAGGAGGGAGCTAATCAATTGTAGTAGCCACAACTGAGAGGTTGGAGGAAAAATTAAGGAATGTGCGAGAAGATAGGGGCTAGAGAAGAGAAGCAAATACCTAGGAGACTCGGAAATAGTGCTCTGCTAGGTTCGTCACTCGTAGTTTTTCGAAGCCAGGCAAGCTATAAACATCTCTTCTTCACTTTGGAAAGGATTCCCTTTGTGCTCAGTATCACAAATGGTTGAAACTAACAAATTACTTTGAGGTTAAGATATATCCTCAAGGTTTCACCAATCTTGCAGTGCCGTTTCAACTTCACGGATTTGTCACTATAGTAGCTGTCCCATGCAAGGAGCGAACAAATGCGACCTCTGCGACTGGAACAGGGCAGAAGGTACTTCCTACCCTACAGAGAGACGAGGTTACTCCATTTCGAATAACCAGGTTTGCTGCTACAGTGTGTGGAGGAATCTCCATTTCGTATGTCGTTGCTTCAATAAGCTTCATGCTTATCATGCCAGTCTCATTAGGGACTGTCAACCTGCGGAAAGAAGGTAATTCTTCCACTGTACACTGACGTTTCTGAACACCCAGCGCTAAAATAATAATAGCTAAAAGCTTGTCTGGTACTTTGGCGGCGACTGTTACGAGAGCTATCAGAGTAAGAAGAGAAGTATCCCTGAAATTCCCTTTACTCTGCGAGTAGTGGTTGTAGCTTTGCATAAGTAACAGCATATATGTCTAGCAATGTAATGTGAGAGCCTGTAGCCAGTAAACATGGTCCCCGCTTGAACTCCACGTGTCCTAGCAAAACAGAAGGGGATACCAGTGCTACTGTAAAAATGGGAGTCACCACAGGCAGAGGCCTATATGCCTGCGCAAGGCTACAATACAATGGAGTGTACCCTAGTGTCACAAGTGGGTCGTTAGCGATCCAAATATATACAGACCTTGCACCATTCAGCCTCAAGCACCCTCCACCTTGACTGGGGTGTTCCAAGCCCTGTCAGCCTGCTTAGTGTTAAGTGCGTTTCCCAGGGGAGACTGCGAGGAAGTCAAGGAAAGTGATGAAAGAATAATCCTTTCCATACGCCAAAGAGGAGGCAAGTGGAAATCCTGTCTATTGGTTTATTGTTCATGTTTTGCGTGTCTTTCGATGGACAACACTCGAATCACGGTCTTGAAGGTGTCGCAAAATGGCCTAGTCAATCGTCGTTCGTGTTATTTCACGATTAGGGCCGTAATTCACGATTCTCCGTTCCGACGGCCTTGTACCAGAATAATCTCTGAGCGCCAAAACAATCGCAATGGTTTATGAGCAGAGGGCAGCAGGCAGACGCGAAGTGACGAACTGGAGAGCAATAAAGTGACGTAAGGTGACGTCACTTGAGAGCCTGTTTTATAGGCTCCGCCATAAACCCCCGCCGCACCAAAACACTTTTTCCTCAACCTCGTCCGCTTTGTCACTCATTCATCAACAAGATCGTGTACGAGCGAGAGGAGCGGGAAAGGGCCGACCTACTACCAGACCGCGTCAAGGCCGAGTGCCCCACCTTCGTCATCCTCGCGACCCCTCGGACGAGCCCCTGTCATAAAAAGAATATTATCGCTCCGAGAAGTAATGAAAATTTTATGGCTGATCCGTTGAGGAGAACGACACTGGCTGAGAGAGAGAGAAAGAGAGAGTGAGAGAGATTGGACGTGAAAGAGAGGTGGGGGCATGTCGAGTCGTCAGGTCGTCAATCGCCGGCACTTGGCTATAAACCAGCCCCTAACGACCGAACGTGATTTTCTGGGGGAACGACTCGTGTGGCAGCGTGAATACGCCATTCGGCAGGTCAATCGGTTGTCTGTCATAAGACGCCGCCTGTTGACTCCGCGCGAGCCTCTTTTGATGGCCTTGTCCGTCCCAACTAGAGGCTTCGCTCCATCAAGGCCTCTGTCGTTGACTCAGTGACCTCAATCCTGGAGATGGGCCCGCTGGAGCCCTGTCAATCGAATGAGTCTTCGTTGTGCGCGGCACCGCTTAAACTTATGTCGCCTGCTGTGGTTACAAGGCTGTCACAGCACACGCTTCACTCAACAACTTGCGTATGGTAGGGGTCATTTCATCTTGTTAACGGCATCGAGGTACGATTTTTTCACCAATTCACCTTACTCAGAAGCACAGGAGGAATTATACGCTAATTTGTGAAGACGAAAAGGGGCAAAAGTAGTAGCACTATACAACACAACAACTTCAAATACGAACTCCTAGAGTATAAATATAATAAACAACTCCTATGCAAAGTTACAGGTTACAGGCTTGAGTGGCAAATTCTACAATGCTTCCATAGATTTCCTACTGAAATGTCACACAGACTGTGGTTTTCTGAATGTTGAACAACCTAAGTAAACATCAGCAATGGTTACTCAAATACAGGTCAGTCTTCTCACCAACAAGATGATTTTAATAATATCTGCTTCACCACATGCCTGCCCCCGACGTTTTAAAGTGTACTCCGCCACGTGAACAGGAGATTTCTTGGATCTTTGCGACCGCCCTAGTACTTGAATATGTTCCTTATTGGTTGATAAGCTCGGAAAGATGGTGTCAGCCACAGGTTGATCACGTGTTGGAGGTGGAGGAGTTAACTAGCAGCGTAGCATCCGAGCTCAGTGAGCGTGAAGGCTCTAAAGATGTTTCGAATCCAAACAGCTGTTCCGGTTCTGGCTGGTGAGCCTTGAATGTTGTCTCGTCAACCTACAGAGTTAGATGCTTCAAGGCAACGGCTATGTTTTCTTTAGCGTACTCAGGATTAGCTTCAATAAACTCTACCTCTTCAACCGGGGGACTGAACTGTCCGTGTATCCTCATCAAAACCTTTCCTGGTCGGAGCAACCATGACAGAATCGTCGCACCATTGATTGAACGTCTAGCGCGCTTAAACATTCGTTCGTGAGGCGTACAGTTGAATTATGTGCAGATGAAGCTGTCCTGAGCTATATTGAGCTATGTGAGGAGGGATTCCGGCAGCATTTCTTAACAATAAGACGTGCCAACACAGCGGTTCTGCATTGCGTTCCATAGGAGCACTCCATGAAGTTGCACTCCCATGCGGCAATCCCCTTCTGATGAAGGAAAGATGTCAAGTTCTTGGAGGGAATGAATGGATGTAAGCTATGATCCCAAAGATGGTGCACAGATTATGAAGAAAAGCTACTACTCTCCCCCAAGTCATACTTCGTCAAGGGTACGCGAAACAGGAACCGTGAAAACCCGTGCACTATAGCCGAAACGTAGTGACTACTACCAGTCCTTGTAGAGACTGGGGACTTTAAGTTCGTCCCTTTAAAAAGGCATGTTTTTTTAAACATTCTTCAAAGAGTGTGGCAAGATTTTTGCTCGATCATGCTGGAGGGGTACAATAGCACACCAGACAGAGTACGAATACATGAACGATCCGGATGGAAAGGACCGCTCTTGTGGTTGGGGCCATGGTATATTATACAGACAACTCAATAAGGTGAGGCCTAGCAGGTGCAGGAGTTTATGGGCCAGGGATTTGCACAGCGGTACCACTGGGTGCGCTGGTAACACTTTTTTAAGTGCTCTTTGCAGTGGTGGTGTATGTGCAGCACCTTCTGTGCAGGGAGCTGAAACGGGAAAGAATATACATTACGTCGGACCGTCCGGCTGAACCTAAAGGCTACACCATCACGTCTGGATTGGCTTGGGAATCCCTGACTGGCCAGAAGACCCTTTGCAAGGGAGAATATTGTAACAATGTTGATCGATGCGAGTTTTTATTAACAATGATAATCTAATAATTTACGCTTTTCAAACCATAACAACATAACATAACAACGGTAAACACCTGTGGGGTTGGTTACCCCACAATATGTTGGGTCTTAGGTCATTCAGGAATAGAAGGGAATGAGAAGGCCGACGAATTGGCAGAAGGATCTGGATTTCCGCTTCTCCCGGTGGAGCCTGAGCCCTTCCAAGAACCATCGAGAGTCACTTGATCAGGGAGGTGGGCAAGTACAGGGTTTCCTGTTGGAGGGAAGTGCCAGGCCAAAGGCAGTCAAGACTGTTTATCAAACTCTCCAGGGAGCGAACAAGAGAGATCCTCAGTCTGGAGAGAGAAAGTATACGAATGGTATGTGGTCGATTCAAAGGCCAATGCCCACTAAGGTACCACCTGGCCAAGATTGGTAAGTCAGAAGTGCAGAGTTGTAGATTCTGCGAGGGTGAGAGGAAGCTGGCAGTGCTGTGTGCGTGTGAGGGGCTCGGTGTGAGACACCTCAGAGAGTTGCAGAGCTGCGGCTAAGGAAGTTGCAAGGATGGACCTCAAGGCTGTCTTGCGTTTAGTGCGAGAATGGTGGAGACGTCTTGTCAGAGAATACCAGGTCCCCCATAGTTGGGAATGGAACTGGGAGAGCGTGGGGTGGATCATGTACGCTCACACCACAGGTCCATTTGAAGTCATAGCCAGTTGCATCGGCTTTTGAGTGGGAGAAAACAAAAAACACCAGAATGTGGAGGTAAGGGGCTCGCGTTCTCAGGAATACATGAGTGGATTTGTGGAGTGGTATAAGCTACAGAAGCGCCGTTTTCCGGAACCGTGTGTACAGAAACCTACCAGCCTCTTTTAGCTCGGTGGTAGCACGTTTAAGCTGGGAGTCTTCCGCCAAACAGCAGTCGAGGACAGCATCGTACAGGCCATGTTTGCCGTTGACGATGAGTCGAATTTGAAGTTTGAACGTACTGTTACGCTTAGGAAGAGAGGGTGGTTTGGAATGTCCTGCAAGAATGAATATACGGCACAGTGGCGAAGGGAGCTTTGAGCGACTGCGTTCCCCGCTAAGCTAAAGTTAAATAAGAGGCTGTCAAAACCTAAGAAATCAACTTTATAGAATTCAACAATTCATTATGGCCGCAGGTTCCACCACTCGACAGCATGCTGCGTTATATTGTGAATGGTGAGTGACTGCACTCATGCAAAGTAATGAGTAAATATGTTCCAGTAATGTCATGTACGAACAAGACCTCCCTGGCGCCAGTCCACCTCTATCCAGCTCAACGATGACCCATGAGAAACATCATACGTACAAATTGGTGCGTTCATTAGTATAAATTCCTCCAGCCTTACATGTCCAGGAACTCCCCGTAACAACTTCGATCCGCCCTAATGATCACACACGACAGCCAAGCAGACAAACAACTGAGAATAACAGTAAGGCTTCCTGGACTGACTTGCCCCTCTGGACGCTAGAGAACGTAGGGGAACCACTACATTCACTGGCATCCACTACAGCCCCACGCCCCACAGCAATCTATGAAGTGGCGTACCAACGTGCACGTTGCCCAATCAAACAGAAATTCGCTTGAGTATCCAACAACTGTCTCAACATACTCATAATTCCCAAACATCTTTAAACCAAAGTAATTTTCTTTCCAAAAGATACACAACGAAATGTAACCTTAGCTTATTCCTTCCGGCCATCAGCCTTCTCAGCACTGAAGGTAAGTAGTTCGAATAACTTATTCTAAACTCCCTCCCTGATCCATTCCATCCTCGCTCCATAAGCAGCAGTATGGAGGAACACCTTGACGAAGATTTGGGAGCACTGACACGACTCCCAGTGTACAGAATGCAGTCGGCTCCATACTCCACACCACAAAGCCCAAGCATGGGCGAACAGACGCAGTAAACTGGATGCTTAGGAACCTCCCCCACGTAGCATTCCTTCCATCCATCAATCCTTTGTGAAGGCACTCACATGCACCGTGCATCACAGCACGCATGAAGAGGGAAAGAAATCCTTCTCTTTCCATCGAGCCGGGAGACCAGAAAATAACCTGACTAGGGCATGTACCGGAGCAGTTTAGTTGTATGATGAGAAGCGGCCTATCGATAATTTGATGAGATGATTTCTGAAGGCAGAAAACCAACGGCCGACCGGAAGACACCAGAAATGGTTCTTCATTCGTCTCCTCGCTCATCTTGGATGAAGACTCCCGTCATGTTGATGTTTACTCCGCAGAAACTCCGTTTCCGATCTCGTTCTCGTTTTTGTTCTCGTATCTCTTCAACTTCCACGATCTGAAAGTAAATGAGAATCGAGGCATCTCGTGCGTAAGGGATAAGTTGCCGCCTTCCGAGAGGCTTTCAACGGAGAGAGGCGTTTCAGCTGGAACTTGGTTGGATGGTGGGAGGGGGGTGGGAGGAGGTTTCTGAGGAAAAGCGATCGAAGGCCGGAGAACTTTTGAGTGGAGGGGACGAGATGGTATCAAAAATAGAGCCAATCAGCCGGAGGTCCCATCTCCGACGGACCAGTTGACTTCTCCCGAATCCTCACGCATTTCCCCAATCTCCGCTTAACGTTTTCTTCTCTTCTCTGTTTTTCGGACTCTCGAGCTCTTCCGAGTTCCGTTTTCATTGGAGGGAGCCGAGTCTCCAGGCGACGGGAAGATACCGAGAGGTTGAGTGGAGCCTCTAACATCGGTATTCATGAGACATGAGAGGCGCGACGACTTTGCGACATCCACTTCTGCTCTCCGAGAGACGCAAATCCTTGGGCGGCCTAATTGGCCTCGGAACAGCGATGCGCTCGCCTTCTTATCTTAACTCAAATCCCAAATCCCCTCCACCGTATCAGCTTGGTAACATCTTACACTACCAGGAAATGTTTACTCTCACAAAGTTGACAACTACCTCAATCGAAACATGTCACTGTGATCAGTGTGTTCGAGTTTTAACAGCACAACTATACGAGTGACATCTAATGAGCGACCAACCCAACAGTTGTGCATAATAGCTCTGCTGCACCTGATAACCACACCGTAAAGCATCCCAGGAAACAAACAACATCAATATGGGTTCATTGTTTCAGCATTTCCCCAATATCGGCAGGCCACCGCCAACACAATCCCCAATCTCCTCGTTACCCTTGCAGTACAAAACCTATGAGCGACCCCTACTACCCCATTTATTAACTAATCTCTAGCCAGTCCTCCCTGAATCCCAGTTTGGCTTCCACAGAGTTGATTGGATTTTGGAAATGTACGAGAATCAAAAACGTGGGTGGATCTCATAATTTATACGAAAGTGGTCTTTGATTGGTTATAGTTATTTGGTATTCTGGCCAAAGTAAAGCCTTTGACTCACTCTCTACCCAGTGCCTCCCAATCACATCCAGCAAAAAACTGCCAAGTGCAGGAATTCTTCAAGGATGTGCCCAACAATCGACTGCGCCAGCAACAAACTCCAAGACTTCACTTCATAATTGCACACGTCGTGACCCACTCAGACTTGAAACTAGTATGCCATCAACCTAATTCAACCGGCTTTATGAGCAGTTGGTACATGTGAGAAACAGGGTTGCGGTATCAAATTACTGTTCTTGAACCCTCCAAGATCGTTAAATCAGTCGAAACTCAAGGAAGTTCCTGTTTCACTATCATGCAAGAGGCCACTCACGCAGCATCCACCGAACTCAGAACCTCTGAGGTATGGCGGGTTTGGCCATTCTACCAGTCTCCCAGTGGAGAGCTATTCCCCGAGTCACCGTGTGGAGGTACGCCCCCTGAGGAATCACACACCATCTTGGAAGAGTTCCCGATCTTGTTTCACACCATTTACTTGGGTGGTAAGTTTCAAAGAGACTCTGAGAAAGAGTTATAGGCTTGTTTTGTAGCAGCCAATGCTGGTAGGTAGGAACTACAGTGTAGCAACATGCAATTTCTGGTTTCCTCCGCCCGGAGCGCAAGACGCGTGGAAAAGAAGTTGAGCTGGGCATTGAAGTCGCAATTTCCTTTAAGACACTGGGACATCCAGTGGTCTGGCTCAACCAACTTTCCCCGAAGACATTCACGGATGTTAGGGAAGAACTCAAACGTGGCACGTTCCTTTGACGAGGATTCTCATCTCGCTTACCATTTTTCCAAGGCCCATTCGTCAATGGCAGGAAGTTTTCGTTCTGTAGAGACATCTGCACGGAATGCCGCCCAGATCGGAGGATGCTCCCGTCTCACTCTCCCATTGTCAACCATTCTTCTCTCAATGGCCAAGTCAACTGAACTGACCAGCGCTTCTGTCGATACTCTATTATAGGCCTTGGTGATTCACAAGAGCGCTGCTTTCTTGGATTGGGCCAGCACTCTCCTATGATTTACTGTGAGTTTGTTACTCCACACAATGGGGCAGTAGCCAATCACGACTACATGGATGGCCTCGTACGTGAGGATTGAGTCACAGTAACACACACCCCAAGTGGCCTTGCTCGTAGTGAGGCAAATTTCTTGCAATGGTAGTGCCTTTGAGGGATTGGCTGAAACCCCACCTCTCGTCTATATTCAATCCTTGGCCCTTGACTTGCTTCAGAAAAAGTAGCCTGTGGCCGCCAAAGCGTGTTGGCGTTGGCTATTTAGTTTTCCATTAAGAGAATTAACAGGGATTTTGTCCTTAGCCACCAGTAGCTTGACGGGCTTGCGCCATTGGGTGACAGTTCGGAGCACATGGTGAGTTTTTGCCTAGATTTGACTAAGACTGCGCACAAATCAGCACAGTACATCGGCGTGTGAATATCAGCCAGTGTCCATGAGAAGAGCTTCGAAGAAGGCGTTACAGAGTGCTGGTCTGAGGAGCGAGCCCTGTGGCACTCCTTCTCAATCTTTCTCTGGAGAGAGACTACTTCTGACGAGCAAGTACAGGTTACACGGTTATTCCCCTACCTTTAAGCTCATTCCTGGCCACCAAATTATCAATCACTCCCCTAATGTCAAACAGAACTGTGTACTGAACAGAATACTTAGCAAGTGGCTCCAGGGAAACGTTGCGAATAGTAACAATGACATCCTGAGTGGACCTTTCTCCAGTACACCCTCTGCCTGCAAGGCTGCGACCAAAGACACCTTACATGGACTGCAACATCAAGATCTCTAAAGTTTAGATGTTGTTGTTGTTTCACTTGTAGGAACACATATTTACTCATATAACTGATGTTATACTCCAGAAGATCTGATACAGCAGGGTTTTGATGACAACTTTCTTTTGGCAACTTTGAGTTCGCGGGGTAAGTATTTGCTGTCGACACGTCTTCAGGCTGTTTTGTCAGTATAAAACCAAATTTCAACCAAACGTGAGTTGGTAAGGTTGACTTCTTACTTGTTCATCCGCTGCCCACCTGGCGAATTAAATCTATCGTCCGGCGATTCGCCAATATATTAGACGTTCGTGCTCGCAATTCCACAGAAGGTAGGCGGCCAAGGAGTTCGACTATGTTGAGGCTACTATTCCTCATGCAACTAGCATTTAAATGAATCACTTACGACCTCCTACTCGTGGTAACGAACTGCTCAACCCACGCCAACTGTTTGACGTTACTTACAGTTGCCCCAATCCCAATGTAACCTTTCGTGTACCCCCCCCCGGGTTTTTCATTAGCACAATTTTTCCTCCGTCGATGTAGTTTATGAAAGCATCTAATGTCTCCCGAGGAATAATATGCCTGACAGTTCTGTTTGTAACAGATGTACCGAACGGGCCAAAGTTCTGCACAACAGAGAAGATTATAGTCTCATTCGGTATAACTCTTGCTGCTGAGGGGAAAGTGGTTGATGAGAAAAGGAGCATGGCGGTAGAGGTCTCCACCAAACGAGGCTGACGCGGGGGGGGGGGACGTCGCTAATACCACTTAGTAGTAGATCCACACCTCTCCTGCCGTTCCTCCATCCACTTCCATCAGCTGCTGTGTTCTTACAACAAAATTATCTCGTGCAATGGGAATCCGGTGTGGTGGAAGGGGGACGAGGGGATAAAAGGGGATGGCGAACGGGGGTGGGAAAGAAAACTGAGGGGAACAGTCTTTATTTGAAGCAATAGCAGGTGCGGCTCCTTCAATTAGCTCGGCTCTCCCTTTCTACCAATATCCTCGAGCCGCTGGTCGTTAGTGTAATCAGGCATCCCTGGTCCTTTCCACTGTTGGCCTCTCAACGGTATTTCTCTTTCGCTCGAATTTTCTTTCCTGCTGAAACTCTCCTTGAAAATCTAATATCAACCCGAACGAATAAATTGAACATTTCCGCGTGGAAAACGGCCACACGTCAGTGCAACATCAAATCTCGTCGGTACATAACTAGTTTATGGCGGGGGGATGAATGGGCTAACCCTGGTGACGACACGAAGAAGAAAGACACTCCTCTCCATTCCTGTGGAGACCAAGGAGATACAAACAAGGGAAGCAGTTCGATATTCGGGTGTCTACATGGTTGCCATGTTGTTTGGCTGTCACGTATGGCACAGCAACAACAGCTCTTTCTCGTCTGATGGCCAGCAGGTCTGTTTCCTCATCAAATGACTGTTCCTGAACCCTCAAAGGGTTATATCAGTCTACTGGAATGGAAGTTGCGGCTATCATAAAAGAGGCTCGTCACTTGCGCAGCATCCACTGAACTGAAATATGGCTGGTATTTAGTCGTTTGCCGGTCTCCCTGTGGAGAACTGTTGCTCATGTTTATACCAGGCGGAAGAACCCCATACCATCCGGGAGAAGTTCTTAATCTGGTTTCCCATCTTATCTAATGGCCAACACAAGAAGGCTTCGGGCAAAGCGGGTGCTGGTGAGCATTGTACACCCCATCCTTTTATATGAAGCGGAGTTGTAGGCTGATACACCAGTGCAAAGAAACTACGATATCCGCATTACTTGCTCGTACTGCGCGGTTTCTCAAGCGCTATTCCAATCCATCTTCTGCCAGCCAAGCAAAAAAAGCTCATCAGCGTACGACTGTCAGAAGAGAAGAACCAGGGATCTGACCCTTCGGAGGTAGCAAGATGAGTGGGACATAGCTGAAAAGGACAGGTGGGCCAGGGAGCTGATTCCAGCACGTGGCCCATGACTAGGTAGGCACGGCAGAAATGAATATGTACCTTACTCAGTTCCTCTCAGGACGTGGAGCATTTAGAGCGAACCAGCACCGGGCTGGTAACGCTGCAAGCCCAAATTAGGTAATGCTTCCCAAGTCATCTTCAAATATCTGACCCAGGCGCATCGAAAGTGTGTGGCGCCCCCTGCTCTTGTTAAGGAATCCTTAGCCATAGTTACATGTTCCCTATTTCTCAAGAACGAAGTACAGAAGTTCCGTCTCAGCAACTCCACTTCAGCTGGATCTGGTGGTATTCCGCCAGAGGGCATTCCAGACAATGGATCTGACGATTATGCCGACAGTGCTGTCCCACGCTCGGAAGAAAAAGAAACAATTAAATATGATTAACAATAATTAAGAAAGAAGATACGATTTAAGAATAATTAAAACGTTGCTAAGGTTTTCGACACAGTAAACCACCAGGCCTTGGCCGATTGCCTCCGTAGTGTGGGGGCTTCTGATCGACTGAAAGTTTGTGCGTTCTCTCTAAGAGGAGGAGAGGAGAGAGAAACGCCCCTAAACGTGGAAACAAGTTCTTCCACAGCAGCTGTGACACCTTCCTTATTTGTTTTACCCATTTCATGCGTAGATCGAACCAAATTCGATGGAGCACCAGCTTCATTCCAAGCAAACGGGACGTACAGAGCCCTCTTAATATTCATTCCGAACACATTTATTGGCATGTAACTACGGAAACACGCTGCGTAACTCTATTTTTGGATTAAAGACAGTTTTCCCACAAAAATACATCATGCCTTCAAACAAAAATTTATTTCCTAGAGGGCGCAACGCACCCAAACCGTTGATAAAGATCACCAAAATTAAAGGTCCCAGAACTGTTACTTGTGCCACGCCCCACCCAATTTGTCACTTTTTGTGTAATTTATTTTGACTTGCTAACGGTTGCTTAAATAACTTTTGAACCGCGCCGATGTAACCGACTTAATGCCCATCATTGGAATTTTCTTATGGAGAAGGTCGTGCGAGATGCGGTATAAAGCCTTCGCCAGATCGACGAAGACTACCAATGGTTTTGTACTGAGGTAGTTTGGAGATGCTTTTGAAGAGCTGCTGACTCAGGCAAAAATTACGGCAATTGCGCCGGAGTTTCAATCCTTAATCCTCGTCTTACGTCGAGAATTATGAACAAGTGTCTTAACCACTAGACCACCATCGCCGAGTGCCTTTAATAGGAGTCAGTCAGTACATTTTTACGCACAATATTGGAATTGGACATTCGTCAGTAATTTTTTCAACGCCTTACTCATCACCATTGGCCACACATTTATTTATACCAGCTAGGACTTCCTCATATTATTGTGTATTTACCCTGAGTAGTGGGTGGAAGCTTAGAAGGCCTGCGGGCTTGTTCTGGGATGAGGAAAAGCCGTAAGTGCCATCGAAAGTTGAGGCGGGCCAGCGACCATTCTGTCCTTAAGGGTTGTTTGACCCAACCATGGTACCTCAGTAGGATAAGACCTGTAGAACCGAGCAATCCAATTCCTACCCAGGGCAAAGCCTGAAATGCTGGAAAACGCGCTTGCCCTGTGGTCGTGGAGTCGCTGGAAGGTAGTTCGCTCATCCCAATGTATTTCTTAAATGTGGGGTCAGAAGCAGGTGGGGATCACTCGGTCGGTACTCCACCCAGATATCCCCCAAAAAAAAACAGAATCGTAACTGTCTAAATCGTTAATCAGACGACAAATCGCATTTTGTACGCTCTACGTTTTTCTGAACCCTTATTGGTTGTTACTTCATAATTAATTTAATTAAAAACCCTGCAAATTATTACACAACGGTTTATTATTCTCATGAACAGCTTGACCTAATATTACTGCTCCGAGACCCATTCCATTCGATTCAGCATCGAAAAATACTAGTAAACCATACAAAACATGACCTGACTACAATGGAACTACGGAAACTAAATATTCCACCCGGCACCAGGCGCCTGTAAACGTCTGTAGGCATTTATGATCCGATGTAGGGGTGTGCGGAGGAAGTGGCCCTAACCTTCTTCCGCCCCGTCGGGCAAAAAGAGACGGGGAAATTGCGACGGGGACTTCCAGCGAACCGTCGGCAATTAACACGACGTTGCGAGTCAGAGAGCCTTGTGAGGCGAGCGGTCGGGTGGTTTTAATGACACGGGAGGGAGTACTAACGATGAAACGTTGACTTCCCCTGTAGTTCCCGCGAGTTCTTGCAATTAGTTGACGCTAATAATTACTGTAATTTCCCTATACGCAGTTGTACACGTCTGATACTCATTCCATTCGACCCAGGATGTAAAAATACCTTGAAAATGATACGAAACACGGCTTATTTGCAATTATACTGCGTTTCGTTCATTTTTTTAACCATAACAACCATGTTCCACAGAGGCATAACCGCTGCTAATTTCGTGTAATACTCAAGAAGACTTTCAGGAACTAGGGCAGCGTTCACTCAATCATTTCTCGCGCCGCACGTACTGTTGCGCTTAGCGAGTACTGCTGGATCGAAAAGTGGAACTTTCGGTATAGCTCGTTACTTGAACAGCCTAGTACTGCGAGATGTGATCACGATTTGAGTGAGTGTAAGCGTCGCATCTTGATTGTTACTTGCACTACTTTTGCATTGAACAATGTAACATTAGATAGAATTGGTAAAAAATGTGTGATAAAAGCAGCAAAAGCTCGACCGTCTTGAATTCTACTTAAAATGAGCGGTTGTTTAGCGCGTGAAATGATCATGTGTGTTGTGACAACATTCTATCTTACGCCTCCGTCTACCGTCGAGTCATCGCCGCATCACGCGCATCCGTACATACAAAATATTGACTGACTGAAAAAAAAAACTGGATCTATGAATACTTTAATATGCACAACCGTCCGCATTCTCGGCAACCGGCTTGTACGAAGGACGAAAGCTCATTTTATTTCCTGTCTGGCGTTCCACGGCTTCGTGTTGACGATTTCTAGACGAGAGCTTGGCGAGCATAAATATGATTATTTCGTATTCCTAAGCTATTATTTATGGAATACCGCATTTCGCAGAAATGTCGCGTCCCCGGGAGGGGGGGGGGAATGCTTCGTAAATACGTCTGAAAGGTTGCGGATTTCCTCCGACCTTTCGTCATCTCCGTCGTGAGACTTAGTTGCTGTCTTCTTACGGCAATTTTATCCCGCAACGAGCGAAACTTGTTGTATGAAAACGTTCTCCTGAGCCGGCGGTCGAACCGAGCGAAGGATGTACTCAATATCGTGCCCTCTGACTCCTACAGCGTCTTTTGATTACTGCACAAGGCCGATTGGACAGTAAATATCAATAACGCGACCGACGAACGTTCCTCTTCTTTCCTCATCTTCAACGTCGAGTCGGACGGGGCGTTGACCGTGCTGGGGGGGGGGGGGGACACAACTTCACGATATTTCAAAGACAAGAGTCTGACACCGTTTAAATGGTTGTTAAGTACGCTGAATAAAAACCAGTTCACTTTCCACGACATGAATCGCAAAATATAATTCAATTATCCAAAAACACCACGGATCTTAGAGGCCAAACAATTAACATGTAGTCCCTCTCACTACCCTTCCTTCAATCCGATAGCACAATTATCTATGAGACAGCCTAGTGTCACCGTGGGGGCTGCCCAGAGGACGATCCTTGGGCTGTCTATGTGGAATGTGGCATATGACGGCCTAGATGCCTGACAACGTGATTCTCGTGGGGTTTACGAAGTGGCAGCAGTGACTCAGTCTGGATAACGTTGGAGCGGGTAATGATACGACCGAAGTAGATGGGAGCTCATGGGTTGTCCTGAACCTGCAAACGCGACACGAAGAATGGAGGCTTTCGTCTCAATTTGTTGGGAGACCACAGAGCTGCAAATAGGAGAGGCGGTTCGATATTTGGTGGTAATGGTGGAGTTGTCGTTTGGTTCGCACATTTGGCAAGCAGCAGACAAAGTTGCCACAGTAACAACAGCTCTTGCCTAATGGCCAACACCAGAGGGCCGCGAGCAAGTGGAAGGCGGGTACACTCTAATCTCTTATACAGGGCGGAGGTGTGGATTGGTACGCTCAGTGGAGGGCAGCACCCTCCAACATTGCTTGCTCGTACTGCACAGCCTCTCAGGAGGAAACGCTAGTGGTGAGAGAGCTGTTTCCTCAATCCTCCTTCTGGCAGCCGAGTGGAAGGAGCTGTACCCATAAAGAGGGAACCAGAGTACAGCCACCAGAGGAGAAGAAGAAGAAGGACTGTGACCCCTGGGAGGTGGCAAAATGAGCGGGGCACAGCACAGAATCCAGGGGTCGATTCCAGCGCTTGGTTCACAGCTCGGACGGCTTCCTACCTCCCTCAGTTCTGCACAGGGCATTTAGAGCTTACTTGCACTTTCGATCGTAGCAGCTCCTCTTATCAGAACTTCTCACTATCAGGTATAGATTAGGAAGGATTCCACGACCTTTACTTCACTTTCTCAAATGCTCACAGCACTCTGCATCGATGCTGCTCAATGCATTTCTATTCACAACCAGTTATGGTTATCTTCCACTAATGAAGAATACACGAATTTAACATTAAAAATGTCGTATCCTTCTTTATTCTTATATTACAGAAAACAGTTGCCATGACAATTTAATGAAAAGGAAGATGAACACAACAAACGAAAGTCCTGGCTTTACTCGTAACAGTCAACCTTCAAACTGTCCATAGAGTGGTAGTTGCATTAACAACTTTGTTATAGTGCTATACTGATGTTGTCTAGTACTAAGTGAGCTTCATCAAGAGAAGAGGTGCGTGTTGTTCACCAATCAGGCTTTCATTCGGCCTTGGGAATAGAAGGATTATTAAGATCGAAGTAGCAATAACCCACTGTACGAAGTTTGTAGCTTAGTTGACTCAGCGTCTCGTAGTAACTCGTTGAAGACTCTAAAGGCGAGCAGCCATTGATGAGTAACCGCTGGAATACTCGTTTTGTTGTGTTCTCAGTGGGAAGAATATGAATTTCGGTGGGCTAGCGAATGGCAACGGGGAAGAGGGAAAATGGGTGGGAAAGCCCCAAACAACAAAAACAGACTACGAGCAAGGAGGAGAATGGTTCTTGAATTATGCACCGCGTCTTTTCCACTCTGCGGCCCTTTTATTAAACGCCCAGTAGGCCCCTTTCGGACTGACGAAGGACTTTTTAAGGGGAGAGCTCCCTGATGCCCCCTTCTCCTCAACTACTTCCATCTCAAACCTACCCACTTCTTGTCTGTATTCTGCTCTCCACGGTATCAGACCACGAGAGAGCCACGGTGGAGGGAATGAAGGGTGCGTGATGGGGGGGGGGAGGGTTGGAGGGCGAGCGCAGTTCAGCATAATGCTAATCGGGGTCTCTTCCCTCTTATCCCTAAGCCGCAGAGCTCCGTTAATTTCCTACAGAGGCCTCCGACAACTTCACAAACGGAACGTTGAAGGTTCTCACAACTACACTACGAAGCGTTTGTTAAAATAGAAGAAATGAATACGATTATAATGATACCAAAGGTTATCTAATGATTGACAATGTCCACGGTTATGACCCGATTGGCTGGCAAACACGGGTATGTCACCTAATCACAAAAATGTCGATAAACAGAAACTTATGGCCCAATTACTCATGGATCGTTTCCTTCTAGTCACATCATGGAATACGCATTAAGTTGGTACTCACCAGTGGGTCTGTTTCCTAGTCAAAACTGTTCCTGAATCCTCTTGAGAGAGTTACTTCAGTCGCATGCCATGCTGGTTGCGGTTACGCTATCATGCAAAAGCCTAGTCACTTGCTCCGTAGATTTCACCCTGGGGAACCCTGCACCATCTGGAAGGTGTTCTTAATTTGGTTTTACACCTACCACCTACCCAGAGTGGGTTGAGCCAGACCACTGAATGAGCTAGTTCCATATAGGACACGGAAACTTCAACCTGCTGCTCCACTTCTTTCCTCTCACCCTGCACGTCTTGATACAGGCTTGTCCAGGAGCAGTCAATGCTGGTAGATTTGACTGCTCTTCCAAGAACTGTCGCTCACTATTGTAGGACCTACATTGGAGCAGCAAGAGGTCTTGTGTTTTCTCTTCAGTAGAACCACAAGACGGGTAGGATGGAGAGTCTTTGAGACGAAAGAAGTGGAACGTCGCATTGACGACGCGGTGTCCTGAAAGGAACTGGCTCATTCAGCGGTCTGGCTCAACCCACTTTGGGTAGGTGGTAAGTGGAAAACCAGATTAAGAACTTCTCTCAGATATTATGGGATTCTCTAGGGTAATACCTTCGCATGGTTACACACTGGGAGACAGTTCTAGGTTCAGTGGCTGCCGAGTGAGTAGCCAGACTGTTGCATGATATTGAACCTGCAACCACCATGAACGTCAACTTATATCACTCTATTGTCATATTGATCAGACCTGTTACTGGCATGAGTCTGCGGTGGTAATAGAACCGAACGAAATCGTCCCTTACTCGGGAACGTCTATTGCAGAAGTTGAAGTTGGATGATGAAGCAAAGGAGGAAGGCCCTCGGTGGAAAAATGGATGCCAGCGGCCCATGCGATCAACAGCTCAATGAATCTTGTAAGGCTATCTAACTAAGCACTTTTTTCTGCCGAATACAATTATTATTCTAGAACGTGGCCTATTATTGTGAATTGTTCCAGGTGACCCAAGAACCATTGGATTACATACCCAGATAAGTTTTACCAGGAAATCCTAACTTTCCTCTCAATACACCAGACTTAACCTGCATATGAACGAAATAGTATGTCGAAAAATTCAAACCAAAATTAGAAATAAAATGTGAGACGGCCTTGGTAATTTTGTGAACTTCAGCAATTTCTTAGTGCAAAAGGTACAGTGCATATAGTTATTGCAGGCAAGTTGTATCGTTTTTTTTCCAAGATGGATTGTAACGATATTTGTATGACGTTGAAAAGAGAAAAGAACACTTGTAGGTCTGGAATCGACGAGGAGGGAGGAGCTGGTAACATGTGCGTCGTGCACATTTCTTCCAGCGACTACCTTTTTTCATTTCGAAGTCTCCGAGCCCGGAAAGGTCAAACGGTCGAAGAAAGTGACGCAATTCTCAGGTAGACAGGTCGCATTTGTGAAGGACGAGGTTGACCTATCGCTGAGTCAATGTCAACTGCTTTTTTGAACCTTCGACGACTGTTTGAAAATCGAAGGGCAGGTACTCCGCTGATATCTTTCCCCGAACCGTAGCCGAGAAGTGAAACGTAGTTATAAAATATGAAAATTAAAGGGTAAATCACACCATCGGGCAAGAATGAACGAGACACAATAATTAATAATAGCAAATTATTACCAGTTTTATTTTTCACTTACATAGCATAATTATACGGCGTGGGTGATCAGTAATCCGGCAAACGACGTGTCATATACAAACAGTGTCAGTAGAACACCTTCAGGGCCCATCCTATTCGATACAGCATCGAAAAATACCTTTAAACGATACGGAATACGACCTAATTACGACGGGACGACGAAAATAGACGTATTCTAGGCGATACTGGGCAATTGACATGACGTGATGAGTGAAAATGATGGGTGGTTGGAGCCACACGGGAGCAGCGCTGGAAATGAGCACTGGTAGGAAACGATAACTGCCACTATATTTTGTACATAACTTTCGCGGTATTATATCTAAAACTTTTACTATATTGGTCACATCATGTACCTAACGTTTGCTACATCACGTATATGATATTTTGTACACAACTTTCGCTATATTGTGTCCACTTTTACTACACTTTTTAATAATTTTGTGTTTTTCGATATATTGTGACATAACTTTAGCCATATTTTGCAAATAATATTCGCTACATTGTGTACAAAGCTTTCATTATGTTTTATTGTTGTTATTACATTCGCTATATTGCTTACATAACTTTCTGTACATTGTGTATATAACATTCGCCATGTTGAGTTTCCATTATAATGTGTACATAACTTTGACCACATTCTGTACAATGCTTTCGATATATTGTGTACATAACGATGGCTACGTAATTTGCATAACGTTTGCTGTATCGTGTACGTAATTTTTGATGTATTTTGTAGATAACTTCCGCGATATTATGTTCATAAATGTCGTTATAATGTGTACATTGCTCTGGCCACATAATGCTGTCGCGATGTCGAGTACACAACTTTTGTTGTATTGCGTTATATTGTGAAATATGACTTTCTTACTGACTCCCGTCTCACTCCAAAAACTTTAAACAGGTCTGTTGGTCTCCAATTTTCAACTAATTGTAAAAGTGCAGTGTACTTCATGGAATGTAGCGTCTACTTGATTGACACGATTGATGACGCTGCCAGCCAAATATTGTAAAGAACTGCAAATGGTACTGGTGTGTTACGTTACCCAATGGGCGAAAGTGGGCCAGGCCTTGTTGAGGCCTATAGGCTCATTGTGCGTATGATAGCGTTCTAAGGCTTTGAAGGGGCAGTTTTTTTGTTGTTTTTTCCCCCCTCTGTTCTAGTTCTGGTTTTGTTGTGTCTCTGGATCGGTGATGGTGCCGTTGGTTTGCGCCGTCTGTTAGTCCATGCTTGCGCAAAAACTGTTAGGCGTCGGATGGCCGTTCTGTTGAGTGCGAGGGTGTGGGCTGCTTCTGCATTGGGGAGACTAACCTGTCTGCGCACGTCCTCGTACAGTGGGCAGGTAAACAGGGTGTGGTGGGCATCCTCCATTGCCCCTGTGTTGCATGGGCAGTCGCTAAATGTGCGTTTTTTGTATAATGGAGGCGCACATTAAAAGCCCCATGGCCGATAGAACTGAGTGACTGGGGCAGTTGGGTGCCACCACCCCATCTCTAGTCTTTAGCGAACTGACGGCAGTATTGAGTGGAGGTGCCTCGCTGTGGTACCCTCGGCCCACTGTCTTTGCCACAGGTCTATCGCCCAATCCTGGACTTTTTTTAGTTGCTGTTTTGTCGTTTGTAGATGGAGTAGCTCTGGGAGCATGTGTTGGGCGGCTCCTGTGTATTGTGGGAGTTTTCTTCTAAGGACTTGATTACGGCTAAGTCTAAGAGGAGATCCTTGGGGGGGGGGGGGGTACCTGCCAGTAACTGCAATGCCTGGTGGGAGGCTGTTCTCCTTAGAGAGTACGAGAGTGATGCCTGTCTATTTGAGAAGGATTTACCCACCATCCCACTGCTCCGTGCAGCATTTTAGGCACAGACACAGCTCGGTAGTACCTGGAGCGAGTGAGCGCTGATGCTCCCCATGTAGATCCTGGAAGGGACTGCACATGCGCGGTGAGTGCAGCACACTTGCTTCGTAGCTCTGCTAGGTGTGCTGTGGAACGACCTTTGGAGCTTAAGGTGATGCCAAGGTATCTTGCTGTAGATTTGAGAGGTATGCCAATTCCGTGGCACAGAGTGAGGGAGTGCACAGAGTTGTAAGGCTGACTGACTTGTGTTCGCATTACTAGCAGCTGTGTTTTGGGTTTGGAGAGCTGTAGGCGTCTTTGAAGGCACCACTCCTCTATCAGTCTTGTCGCCCTTTGCACCAGGAGTAGGGTTGCCCCAGATTCGAACTATTCGACTGTTATTGATAAAACTCTTAGTTCTTATTATCTAGATTATCTCCGTGTTATTTATGATGTCTAGCTCAAAGGTTACCACGGGATGCCAAAATAAAGGTATGAGCGAAACCCGCTCAAAACCGACAATAGTGATCGAAACATCAAATTTTTTTTTTCAACAACGGTTGTTACGGTTTTGATTACATTTTTTGAATAAAAGCTTAAAATGACAAAACGACACCATAAAATTCCCATCGACGGGAAATTGACGAGAGCAGCACAATTAATTACCAAAAAC
The DNA here is from genome assembly GCA_020466155.1 of Pachypeltis micranthus. NCBI lineage: Eukaryota > Metazoa > Arthropoda > Insecta > Hemiptera > Miridae > Pachypeltis > Pachypeltis micranthus. The sequence goes on along the minus strand of CM035779.1, from coordinate 3,141,792 downwards.
AGCAGTTTTTTTGCGTGAACTCCACTTAAATGTAACTAAAATCATCGGAAAAATGCAGGTGGTAGTCCAATAAAGTACCTATATGACAGTTTGAAATTGTTCAAACATTGTATAGGAGCTACTCCATAAATTCCACCGTTCCACTTACTACCATTTCTCACGATTTTGCCAGATTATTCCACGGACCTTCTCAAAAGAAAAAAAAACGCGTATACAGTCTCTTATATCACCAGTGACCTGATTGCTCAATAATGGTCGAGACACTAGTAGGGGAAGCACAATAAATTCTAGAACCATAAGCGTCTCTGTAGAGGAGCAGAATGAAAAACAGATTAGTTTGTAGAGTCACGAGAATCGCTGAATGCACGTGAAGCCGAGGAAAGTTGTGTGGTGCGTCATTTAGTATTTCTTTATTGTCTTCCTTTTCTTTACTCCTAACAGATTGTCATGTTGACCACTCTTATTGTGAAATTTTCGTTCTTGTTGTCTGCCTTCAAGAAATAACAAACCGCCACGCGGTCATGTTGTGTATTTCATCCCACAGACTAAAACTTAGTTCACTTTTCTTCCCCGAAATTTCTCAAAAGAAGCTCCTAGTGGAGGTGGGGGGGTGGGAAGGAGGGTTATTCAAGTACAGCCGTTCCGTAAAGAACCCTCGTTAGGTCGGAGGTCTGAAGGACTGATGATAAAAAGAGGGCGCCATAGTCGGGACTGAGCTTCACAATACGAGCGCGGGGCGGTTGTAGGAAGAGAAAGAGCGAAGGGGCAGATAAACAGACGACTATATTTTTCCCCTGGCGATGTTCCAACTGCTGTGACTTCGTAGCAAATAGCGCCACTAAGGTGTAAAAAAAAAAGAACGCGGCGAACTCGGAAGTTTTTGCCGACGAGTTCCCAGAAGCTTGAGAAGAACGGCGAGAAGGTTTTTGCGAGTAAAGTTGCTCCTTCCAGAAGGGAATAAGGGAGGAAAAAGGTGGGAGAGGGTGAGAGATAAGTTATTGAAGTTGGGGGAAACTCAAGAGGCTGTATAGGTGGGAGATGGGGGGGGGGGAGTTTTAACGGGAAAAATCTTTCCGCGAAGTTCAAGAAGAAAACTTTTAATTCTACGGCTGCTAGGCGACAGGAAGGCTTGTTTAAGGGAAAAAGCCGTCGCACACTTTGGGCAAATGAGTTGACCATAGTTGTTCTTTCTTCGAAGGAACGATACACAACACAACGTTTCCCTGAAAGCCTGCAGGCCCGAAGGATTCGCGTCTTTTCTCTCCATCCCCTCAGAATCGTCAATTCTATTCTCTTGCGAACACCTCAAGTTCCTCAAAGTTGATATCGATCGTGAATCATCTTCCCAAGGCCCCAAAGTGCTATAGGGGGGGGGGGAGTAAAAAGCACTTTAAATGGATCCGTGTGGACAGAGAGTAGAATCTCATGAACAGCTTTGTGACAGATTCTATTTGCCTACAAGTGAAAAGCAGCCTATGCGTAAGAATAGTGTATTGATCTGAGTTCAATAGCTCGCGAGGCACGAATAATAATAAGTTTATACGGACAGTAGCAGCAACGTCTGGTCTTTTCTCTTCATTCTTTACCAGATCCGTCACATTAAGTACATTTGGTAGTCATGTTGGCTTGCTACGTAGTTCTCCAGTATTCTCGAACCATCCACTTCCCCGATCCATCGGCTTCTTGGTAAGGAAGTAGACTATTTTCTCTTGGTGACTTGCGTATTGTGGCCCCGTGAATTTTAAGAACCAACCTGGAATCGTATTGCACACCTCACCGCGATGGCAATTTTTCTTTCATCTCGTGTTCAGACTCACCAGAATTTTGCAACGTGCCTTCATTTCTATACATCCGCCCATACTGCCCACGAGTTCGGGAGGTTCAAGAGCAGTCTTTTCTTCTGTAATATTTTTCATAAATCTTGTAATACCACATCCCCCCACCCCATCAATCGTTAACGCTCTCCTGCTGTGCTAAGGAAAATTTTCAAACATCCAATCTCCAAGAACACCACCCCTATGCGGGAGGCTGCTAAAACGAGGCTATAACTCCACGCTTTTTCTTCCTGTTAGCTACGTACGCACGTTTTTCTACATTTCCAGAAGCATTTTCCGTTGTTTTCCTTTCACGCGTTTATTAAATTTCTTCATCTACCTTGCACGACCTTTTCACGGTCTGGGACGCCAGTCTGGCAGGATCAATTCGAACGTTTTCGATTTAATAAGAAAGCTACTTCTGCTCATGTCTTCCGCCTCGTACAGTATCATTTTCCAAAAATTAAAAAGCCGTTGGGCTTCCTCGCGGGCCATGTTTTCCGCAGAGCTGTCTTGATTGCACACTTCAGGAAGACAAAGACTGCGAGTGGAGGATGTTTGCAGGACGGAAGTAGTTCCACTGATTGCGTGGGAAGAGGAGCAAAGCAAAGATGGAAAGGTAGTGAGAGTAAAGGAGGAGATAATGGCGAAGACTCGACCAAGCTCGCATTGCTCCTTACAGCGCCGCACAAAATTCACTCAGTTTGACGGAAGGAGTGTTAGCGTTGAAAAGAAAGCTGATGCAACGCATGTTGGAGAACTGAAAATAGCAACTGAAAGCTGTGTTGAGCTGGCAAACTGTGCAAATACTGCCAGAAATTAGGTTCACAATTTTGTGAAATTGTTCAACATTTATGAAATGCGGTAGGTTTGTGAGGGATAGTGAAATGATAATCGGAGGGAAGACGCCATTGGTACGCTTCTAGTGATTTTAGCGTGCACTCAGCGGAATACTGTTCGACGTTTGGCAGAGAACAACCGTTTCCACTTTCACCACCCCTCATCGTTCGTTCAATCTGTGGCGATAGTCCCTTCGATAGGAGCTCGCTTCCGCGCTACCACAGGGCGGAATTATTGTAGGAGATCCAGGAATAAGTTAGACAGTGAGGGTTCGACATCAACGGAGCACAGCCCTTGCCCTCCATTATGGCCTTTTCCTCGCTCGCTCTCCCGCTCCTCGGGAGGAAATGAAATAGGGGAGTCCCCCCTAACGCAGCAGACCATTGATAAACGAACTGGGCTCCCCCTTACAGCTCGTTGGCCATAATCGTGTTTCTCCGAGTTCTGTTGTGAATCTGCAGACGCTCTGCAGTCTAATGCATATTTAAGCGAATGGTGAGGGAATGAGAAGAGAGGAGACGCGGAGAGTGAGATGGAGGAAGGCTCGTCAACGCTAAATGGGATAGTAGCTGACAGCCGAGTTAGAATCGGTAATGAGGGCATTAATATTTCAACCGTTAATCCTGGACGATGGCATCAAACCTGGACTTCGCTTGCGGTAAAGTTTCTCCCTAATATTTACCTCCCAGGTGGTGCCATGATGAAAATGAATAAGATCCATAAAATATGCGTGTTGCATCAAAAATCCAAAACATTAGAATCATTGAACAACAAACGAAGCAATTGATATTGTCCAAGACACGAGAGATAAATTGAGCAAAATAACACCCGGATTTAGAGCATAACACAGGTATAACAGGGTTGACGTAATGAAGTCAGGAGAAAATGATGTAAGGAGGTGTGGTCAGTGGAGTACCTGCCACTCCCACAATTCTGGAAACAGAACTCTACGTTCACACAAGTTGGTATATGGTAGAGACTTATAAGCGTGACAGAGACTGTGACCGATGGATGGACGCTTTGCTGGTGTGCCAAGGGTCGGGGTCGAAGCGGAATGGCCTGACGCTGCTTTTATAGTAAACTATTGACGGGCTGTCAACCTGCGCGGACTACCTTATCGTTAAGGCAGCAGACGCGTTAAAGTCCACCGAGATGTCCGCTCGAACCACGATGCAGTACAGACCGTGTGGCCGTTGCAGTGATTTTTCGACTCCTAGTTTTTAATATTCATCTAATGTTGATAACAACGAACTTTTTTCTCTCAGTTGACAAAGTTGTGTCAGCCATTGCTTGTTGTGTTACTGCTTCTTGCAACCCAAAAGCCAATGGCCCATGTTTCCACAGATAGTGAAAATCTTCCATTACGATACTGAGAATCGAGCGGTTGGTGGTTCGCTGTATTTGCGCCGGCCTGGGCCCAGGGATGCCACAAACTTGAGGCATAGGGGCCTCCCACCCCAGGGTCCGCAGAATGTTCCTTTAGAACGAGTCTCAGAATATCGCTATTTAGGAGTGATTATGGACCCCTCGTTAACTTGGAAGCTACACATCAATTACCTATGTTCAAAAGTGCAAAAATTCTTCCATATATTTTATCACATTCGGCCCGTATTTTCTCGTGACAAGATGAAAAAATATATCTATCTCTAGTTCAGTCCATTATGCAGTACGGAGTGATTGTCTGGGGTGGCAATTATCACGCTCATATTGACCGGCTAACCAGAATCCAAAAAGGGATATTGAAAATTTTGTTTGGGTAGACCTAGACGTTACTCGAGCGAACTAGTACGACTAGTATTTCGCGAAGCGAAAGTTTTACCTTGCGTCAACTGTTCATAAGAAGCCTTCTTATGCACTTGCATAGAAATTCATGTATACTGGATGCACCTCCCTCCCACTCTTACTCTACCAGATTTGTACAGGGTCCATGTGTCGTCAACCCCAGACACACCTTATCGCTAACCAAAATAAGTCCACATTACCTCATTCATGTAATGTTTAATGCATCTCCAGTTGAGGTTAAAAACTTTAGGGCCCAATCCAGGAATAGTTTTAAGAAGGTAGTGAGTACATGGCTTTTAAACTTAGGAATGCAGCAATCTAATGAGATTCTCAAAAGTATGTACGCATAACCCCCCCCCCCCCTTCAGGTTTCCTCATTTATTCAATGTATTTCCGTTTCTTGAAAGTTGGTGAATCGATGCATAAACTGACCAATGTGCCAGATCTCCGTATGCGATGCGGATGCGGATTGTTGTTCGGCGCCGAAACGCAGAGTCTGATTATTTTTCTGTATAATAATTAACCTTAGATTATATTTTCTTATTGTGAGGCAGCACTCTTGCACGTCGCCACGGGCTCCTGCCTAATGGCGTGCAATTATTATTCGCAGTAGCACTCTTTTGTCATATTCTTTCATTTATTATAATTTTGCAAGAAGTTGTGTGTATGTTGATATGTACTTCTCATGAATAAACTTTTCAAAATTCAAAATTCAATTCCTCCAGCAATGTCAACTAGCTCCTCCTTGTGTACCTTAAGTACGTGCAAGTGGTCTGAAGAGGGTTCGAAGGCTCTTGGAGTACTGGAAAGGCTACAGTCACCGTGGAAATATATTTATGACGAAGCTAACACATTCCTAGCAAAGTCCTCCAGCGCTGGGAAGCCAGACGCAGTCACATAACGAGTTAGGTACGTCGGGAGCGCATCCCCAAACAGATTACTGACTGTGTGTGACTTGTCAATGTGGAACATTGACTGAGCACCTGTTACACAGCTACACGGCTCCTTATCACAGAGACCGAGTCAGTGAAGCTTCGCCCTGAAGCCCTCATGTCCCATTATGAGCGGTATCCAAGTAATCCGCTCTCCACGGACGGCAATATAGCGAACATCCATCAGTCTCAGCCTCTGTCCGCCTTTCTTGCCATACACTTGTGAAGCGGGTCAGAATCGCCTTCCTCCTGGAAGAATTTGTATCCTTTGCACACTGGCGCAACGAAACTTCCAGGCAAGAAACGCCAAGCTTTTTCTTCACCTTCCAGTTCGCATATCGTGTGGCGGCTCAATCTGAAAGGATCAGTGGCAGTCGAGGAATGCAGTCTTCAGTCAGCTGTGTTTTCATTGTGGGATTTCGTAAAAAGTAAATTGCGTGTAAGTCCGGCAGCGCTAGTCCCTGTTCTTTCAGCACGCTCCTAGCTCACACACGCTTCTCGTCTCCTTTATTTTATTCTCCTCGGCAGAGTAAGGGGAGAAGAGAGAATTGAGAAAACAAACGGGAGGAAGGCGAAATACTTGTGTAGCAAGTGAGAAGAAAGGGGATGAGCATTTCCCAAGATGATTTATCGCCTGCAAAGGGGTTAGAGATCAACGCGAGCAGGAGGCTCCACATAAAATCTAAACATTACGATATGGAAGGGTATTTTCTGTGTTACACGTTTCTCTTCCTCAGCGGTTTTCCTTTCCCCACCTCCTCTACAGCTGCCTTTATCAAGATCTACCGCCTCTGTGCCTCGAATTTCAGCCCTTCATCCGATTCCCTCTCACGTCCCCAACGTCTACCTGTCAGGTCTCTACTGCTACCACCTTCTCCGCTCAGGCTGTTTATAAGACTCTACAGAGTTGGTAACCAACTGAGCCGAAGATTCGGGAATTTACGACGTTGGGCTATAGTTCGACACGCGATACTTCGCTTCAGTAAGTAAAAAGCGGGAGTTGTGGGAGCTCAAAAAGCCATAACACTTCGAACGTATTGTTTTGGTTTCTGTTCCTAACGGACGGTAGTTCTTCCTGAGTAGTGGGTGGAAGCTTGGGAGACCTCCAGCGAGGCTTACGGGGGCTCCTTTCGAACCTTAAATAAGGCAGAAAGTCCAAATTGTCATGTTCTGGGAGGAGGAAAAGCCGTTGCCATCGAATGATTCCAGAAGAAGCCTTAACCTTACCATTCTGGCCTTGAGGGTTGTTTGACCCAAACGTGGTATCATGGTTAGTGCCACAACAGGTGGCTGCTTCTGCAGAGCAAGGCAGGAAGAACACAGCAATCCAATTCCTATCCAGGGCAAGTCCTGAAAAAGCAGGGATATGCGCTTACCCTATGGACATCGTGGGTCACTGAAAGGTAGTTCGCCCGTCCCAAATTTTATTTTGAACCTGTGGGGTTTGAGGGAGGTGGGACTCCATCCTTTCGGTACTCTCCCAGACATCCCTAAATGCAGAATCATAACTGTCCAAGTAGTGGCAGGTCTCTGAGGGGACGGTGTGAGGTGCTACCCACTGTGAAGGCCTACTCCTCTGACGAACATACTTCCTTAAAGGGGAGCCCAGTTCAGATCACTTCCTACCTGACACTTTTTCTCATACGGTGGATGAGGTCAAGTCCATTCCTTCGCATCCAAGTGTGAATAAAGCGTAGGTGCAGGGAGAACGCCTTTTGGCAACTCCTGCACTGGGGCCTGCCAACTTTTCAGGTCCTTAAGCTGCCCAAGCCGCAGGTAACTAAAATGGAAGACTTCAGCCTGCAGCCACAGACGCAGTGTCGCAAGGTGAAGTATCACTGGCAGTGAAGCCAACGTTGTTGGATTCCTGGTGGCTGTGGTGTAAATGGAAAGCTTCCCATGTATTATTTCGTGTTGGCAGGAAAGATGTACAGGCCACAGGGCTAGGCATTCTCTTCAACTGCCTCAGGTCTTGGACACCGCGACCCACACACATGTCTTCAGGCCCAGTGCATGGTTCAAATTGCTCGTTTGTTGTCAGTAGTGCCTTCTGATCCTTCAACACACACAGCTCTGTCTTCTTCTTCTAGCGGTTCGGTTTTGCACTACAATTTGATAGTTGCTGCTTGTGATTCTCGAAATATATCCATTTTTCACCGCCTGAAGGGAAACGGATGGGAAATCTTTCCCATGAGTGGCATGCAACTGCTCCGCCATCTTTTTTTTTTATAGCTCTGACTGTCCCATAATTGGAATGAGCACCGCGGCCTAAAGGCCCATTGTGCCAGTCCCACTGTTTCACAGGTGCTAAGGAAGCCCCTTCCCGACATAGCTACTACTGGTCAAGAGAACCTCACCTCCACGCAGTTCCAACAGGACAGGATAAGTGTCGAACTGAACGTACACTCGCCACTTGGGGTGTGTGTCAACTTGACACAACCCTCAGGTACAAGGGCCATTTACTTGGGCACAATTAGCTATTGACCCGTTGTCAGCAGTGGGAAACTCTCAGTCAATCAAAATAAAGCACTGGCTCAATCCCAGAGAACTGGGCTCTAGTGGATCATCAAGGGCAGCGAGACACCCATTGTCCAAGTCATCACTGGCCGGTTACCGGTAGACTACTTGGCATAGTGGACAAGTGAAGAGAAACGCGTCCCAATACATAAATTGGTGTGGGGGGAAAAGTAGGTTGAGCCAGTTCCTTACAGGATAGGGCAGTTTCAATGTGCGGCTCCACCACTTTTCTCCCAAAGACTCTCCATCCTGCACTTCTTGGGCCTTCAGTGCGGTGAAAACTACAGGCCTCGAGCAGTCAAAACTACCAGATCTTTGAAACTCACCACCCAAGTGAATAGTTCGATCGGACAGCAAACTGTAGGATCTCCTCCAGGAAGGTTCGGATTCCCCAGGGTCTTACACACGTCGGCAACAGATCTCTGCCGTGAAACTGGCAAAATGACAACCTGCTGCACTTCCACAGGTCTGGGTTCGGTGAATTCTGAGTGAATACCTCCATGACTGACATAATTCTCTTATTAGTATTAAATAATGGCCATTCTGATGAGGAAACAGACCTGTAACTGTTCGTAATTATGTTCCGTGTACTCCTCGTCGGCAGGTGGCGACTTAGTCATCGCGAGGGGAGAGGGAGAGCACGGGATTCGTTGATTACTGTTCGCGTGCATGCCTATTAATCCATCCCTTTTGTATTGTGTTCCTACTCTGTGCTTTCCTGGGAAACCTATTCCTTTCTTTCGCTTTGGGTACAAGAGGGGGTTTTATGATGATGTACCAAATTTCCGCACCTGCTTTCCTCTCGATTTCGGCGTAATGTAATTGTTGCAAAATTTTGCCCATTTTGATCCCCCATTTCCTGAGGACGATTGCGACAGCAGCAACAGCTAAAGGGTAAACTCTCAACCAACCTATAGGTAATCTTGCTGGTACCTCACCTTCTCAGGGAGTCCATCACCGAGACCACCCTTCTGTTTCTACTCTCGACTTACCTGCCGAGGCCAAGCAAACCAGGCCTAACCACCGCTCCCGCCTACCTGGGGAGCCATGTACCGCCCAAGGAACGGCGCCATCGTGACGAAGGACTGAGCATCAGCATTCTCCCCCTAGAGAGAAGGCTTCACTATCGTTTCTCCTCCTTGCTGTAAACCATATCGCCGGCACGAGGAGTGATAGTTAGATAAGGTACCAGCGTGAGAACCGAATTCGAGGTGGCGAGTAGCCCAAATACGGAGTTAGCCGAATCGAGGTTGCTTGCTCAGCAGAGGACATTCGCCGAGCCTTCCACCGAAAACCCGAGCTCGCTCTCCATTTCCGTCCCCCGAGGAAGCAGGTTGCCCTTCACTAGCACAGAATATAATTATCTAGTCTCCACAGTTATTCTTTTTCCTAGTCTCCCAGCACCTTCTCTTCCTTCTCAGTCACCACTTATTTCTTCGCACCTTTTGGTATTTTCCTATTTACTATCGTTGATCCTCCGACTCCTCAGTTTCGGCCACGTCGTACTATTATTATTATTATGTTATACTTCAGAAACCTTAGATTCCTGTTGTATTTGAGAGCTGTAACGTTGTTTTATCTGAAAACGTTTCAGTATTGCACTTTTGCGTCTGCACTAAATGGAAGGAGCATATCAATCTTCTTATTTCCGCTTAGGATGTCGCTGAGCAAACGCAATCGTCATGATCCCAGCAGTCGCACAGAAATCGACTCCTCTCGTTCCTGCTCACGTCAAACTGCAACACCGCACTCACCCAAAGTGGCCGCACGAGGAAAGAGGCCATTGTTTCAATTTCCTCTTTATTTCCTCAGAGAAAGAGAGAGAGTGAGCGGGTTTCGGGACACGGGAGAGCTGACGTCAGTAAAAATGTTAAAGAAGGGGGCGACTTTTCGCTAGGATTTTTCTCTCGTGAGAAGAGAAGATTTGATCCGAGAAAAAGGGGGAAGGAGCCGAAAACGCTGTGCTTCCTTTTCCACCTCTTCCTCAGTCCTCGCACCACACCCCCACGATGATATATTGAAGGTCGGGAGGTCGGGCATTGAAGTGCGTTGTTGTTCCGGGCCTGAAGAATGGAATTCAATTTCTTCCGACGCAACCAGCGCACCCCTTTACTTTGCCTGCTTTGCCCTGTCATCCTCCGGCCCGGTGAGAGCGGTGGAGGGTAGAGGTAGGCTATTGGCAGCAGCGCGTCGTGCAGCTCTTTTGTAACTTGCTATTTATTGCATCCCCTTTTCGGTCCTTTCTATTACGTAACTTTCTCTTTCCCCTTTTCCATTTTCCGTTCGGAGAGAAGACAACAGGAGGTGGCGGCGGTGCCAGGGAACGGTTTTCTGATCTGTCACCTTTCACTCCCGAAGAGTAGCTTCCAGGATCGACGGTTCGAGAATTCAGGCATCTTCTGCCAACAAACATACTTCCCACCACGATTCATCTTAAAAGACAATTTTCCAAAATTACCTCGCATCATGCGGCGTGAGATTTGCGATTACAGTGCATTATTATTATTTATTATTATCAAACCAAATTTATTGACAGGAATGACAATAATACAACATGTTGGAAACAAAGTATGATATAAAATCCCGTACACCAACACAATAAGTTCTTTCGAACCTGTGGGCGCTGGTGGAGTCGCTCTCTCTCAGCCAAAAGAATATAGCTACAAAGCTCAGATTACAAATCTTATCTTCTTATCCTAGCCAAAATAATATAGCTACAAATCTGATATTACAAAATTCGTATAAGATTTAATCTTATCTTCTCATCCTAGATAATATCATCTTTTTAAAGGCATTTAAACTCTCATAATCATCGAGATTAATTTTATAAGAGTAAAAGAAACGAAGAGCCCTACAATAAGCGTTCCTCCTCGATCTCTCCGTGTGTACCATAGGTAGAGCAATACTAGACGACAGCGCAGTGCGCGTGTGAGGAGTAAAACATCTGTGCTTCGGCCGAATGCCGGTTTTAAACACAAAAATACATGACTGCAGCAAAAACAGTTCTTTCACGGTAAGTACATTAAATTCCCGGTATAATCGGGATCTTGGGTATAGGGGTCTTTTCTTAAGAGTAATTCTGATAACAATGTTCTGAACGACATGCAAGGACGCCAGCAGAGATTTGTAGGCGCTACCCCACACAACAATGCCATATTTAAGTAAAGGAAACACCGAGCCAAAATAAATAGAACGGAGCTGACGGAATGACAAAAAATGTCTAGCCTCTTTAAAAACGTAGAAAAACTTCCTTAATTTGATAATCAGAGACTCGATGTGGAAATTAAATTTAAGATTGTGGTCAAATAGAACTCCCAGGTATTTACATTTAGGGACCAAAGGCAAATTTATACAATTACAAGATTCCTTCCTCCTCCTGTGCATGCAATAACAACTCCATGTGAAGCTTCTTCTCAGTGACTGTACACAAAAAACTGTCTTGATCGATAAACCACGTTTTTATTTTCCTTGCTCTACGAAGTAGAAAGGAAAGTTATGTAATCGGCTGAAAAAAAAAATTTGAGTTCTCTTCAGATCTTCACGATTCAGACCCCCCTGAGTCCGAAAAACACTATTTGGGAAAATGGTCTGTGTGTATGTGTGTCTGTGAACGATTTTTAGAGAAAACCATCGTACCAAATCAGCTCAAACTTCATATCTCGCCCGCAGGTCACCATGGAACGCCAAAATAAGGGTTTGAACAAAATCCACCGAAAGTTAACTAACTTAATCCACTAAGTTAACACCAGATATTTTTTCTCGTAAACGGCTCTAACAATTTTGATTAAATTTCTTATATAGATAGCAATTAATAAGATAATTATACCATAAAATTCCCATTTGTGGAAAATTGACGAGAGCAGCACAATAAATTATCAAAAGTTTCGACGAAAAGCGTTTTTAGCGCGGTTTTTTCCTTATAAACTCCGCTGGAATGTTAGTAGAAAGTTAAAGAAAACTGGTATTGTAGTCCAATCAAATACCTAAAGGGTGATTGTTTAAAAACGCTCATAAGGTGCATGGGGCTCACTACAGAAATTCCTGAGTTTCAACTACTGCCGTTTCGCTTACTACCAGTTCTAAAAGTGTGTACCCAATAACTCTGCAGAAGTAATTACTATCCTTCTTCAAAAAATCTGTGTTTACAGCCTCATTAATTCTCTGTGTACCAATTGCTCAATAATGGTCCGGCAATGAGTACGAGCAGCACAATAAATTGCGGAACTGTATGCGCTACCGCTTCCTGCTGCCGTAAAGCGTTGTTTGGCCAAGTTCAAATTAACTCAGTGATAAATGAATTACTTAAATAGAATTAGCCATGTAAAAAGTGAATTGACGTAGAGCTGAGGAAAGTTGTGTGTTGCAACGCACCAGATATTTTCTACAAAGTTCACTTGACTCTCCAACAATTTTTGTCTGTCAATTCCTTTAAAACGGCGTGCACATGCCCATTCACCCTTCTTTGATATACAACTCGGTATTCAGCTTCACTAGTCTTTGACGGAGTTTTCTTGTAGTTTGGACTAAAAGCAAATAAGTAGAAAAACCAGTGTGGTTTAACATGAAATAGATCCACTCAAAGGACTCGACAACTTCCCAGAGATTATGCGGGTTTCGTCATTGGATACCTTGCGATCGAGTTTCTCGGTGCTACCTCCTCGGCTGGACCTTGCTGATAACCTTGGAAATGGTGGGAAGCCTCCATTGAAGCCGGAGCAGAAGTTGCATATTTCTTTGGGCTTTGGACGTATTTGCTCCCAAAGCTGACCAAAGGGCTGGTTTTTGGGAGGTTGACTGTCCGAAGGCAGGGAGGGAATAAGTCTTGATAAACAGTGCGTTGTGGTGTGCATGGAACGGCCTCTCACGTAGCGTCCAGGTCCCACATTGATGCTCTGGTTCAATCTGAGGGAGTTGGTGCTCCATCCATTTCTACCGTCATACCGTTCTTGCGTTATAAGCGCTTGTTTGCTTAGAAGGCACCTGGCTGCTCTCAAATACTGTGACTGGCCTTGGATCAGCCGGGGTGATGGGGCATGGTGACTGTACTCCATAGGCCTTAAGAGTCTGCAGCTGCGTGGTTCAGTTCGCAGATGAGAACTCAGGCAGTGTCCCCATTCCCATACTCTTCGCCGTTGGTGGAATAGCCTTCAGGTGGCATCTGTAGAAGGAATGTCCGGCACTTTCACGCCGTCTGTGTGGCGCCACTGCCTACAACTATGAAGTATAGGCAAACTTAAGGACCAAAAAGAAAGAACCAGAATGAGCACTTCAGGGGATGTTCAAACACGGTGTAGTAGTGCTTTCAAGCAACCCGTAGTTGTGCTTGTAAAATTAAAAATTGAAACAGGACGATTTTACGTCATCATAACTGCATGGTGTCACCAAACAGTGCCAACAATACACGTAAATAATGACAACACTGCTCGTTTGGTGTCAAAGCCCCTCAGGGGGAGTGATTGCATCCAGAGGTGAAAATGGAATAAGACGAGATGGCGGGCTCCACTCTCAGGAAAGTCGAGGTCAGAAGGTAAAGCAGAGGAGGAGGCTGTGGTCGTGGAAATGGCTATTGAAATAGTTACGGTACTGTTCAGACGTCAATCAATGACACTTCCTACAAGTTTAAACGTATATTCAGGTCCGCTCCAAATAGATAAAAGGCCTACGTTGGCGGAAGAGCAAAGTAGTGTGAAAGGCGTCTGGAGGGGAATAGGCAATAATACAATAAGCAATCTTCGTGTGGCGCGATTCAGGTGTGCTTCGTATGTTCACTGCGAGCTCCCACGCTGCACTATGTGATGCTATGAATGAGTGAAGGATTCTATATTGGTCAGTTGAGGACCTATTACTAATTTCCCAGGCTTCCCAAAATGTAGGCGTTGGAACCCCCGACTTACTACAGCAGCTCGGGTCGCCATAATGGCACACACGTCGTCATAGGGGCTGCAGTTGAATAGTACATGAGGTCGTTCGTCGCGATTTCCTCGCCATACGGGAAGTAGTCAAAGGCGTCACAGGCTTGAAGATTTTGAGGGCAGCATTGAACTCCCCACGGCCCAAGAGCAACCGAAGTAGTGGAAAGGAGGGGCCGCCAACAGCTTAAAACGGAGTCTAGGTGACGTGCTGTTAGCCCCGCGTCCCAGCGAGCCTATAGTAGGTGTACCACTTAGTCGTATCTCGGCTTCCCTCAGTGCACTGCTCCTGTGGCGTAAATTTTGTAGCCTGTATCGGGGCTACGCTCAATCTGACGCCTGTTATTAAAAGAAAGAGAAAGAAAACTGAACCTGAAAAATGTGAGAAATGAATGGAGTAAAATAAACTGCAAAATTAAGGGTAAAAGTGGACTGTATTTATACAAATGCGTAGTGGTATCATGGACGCTAAAGAAAAGGTAGCTTAGAGCTCTGTATAGGCAAACTTAAAGAAAAAAAGAATAATGCCCTCGTTAATATGTCGAATATGGGGTAAAATACATTATTCGGGAACTAAAGAAAATAAAGACTCAATAGCCTGACCATCACTTCTGGTAGGAGAAGAATGAAACTGAGGGAGATCCTGTTCGTCTTCTCCTCGCTTTCGGGTGTTCCTGGAGGAATACGAACAAAGTGTTTAATAGGGATCGAGCCCCACATGGGAAGTGATATACCGAAAGTGTCAGGGTTGAATGGCACATTACCTTGTCCAAAATGTCCAGTAATTTTCGCTATCCCGAGAAGCCTTCGTATCCAGAGACCGTGAAGTAGAAAGACTGAGAACGGTTGAGGTACAGCTCACGTTGCGCAATGAATCCGGCAATGAGGCTGGGGCTATGGGGATGTGACTAACGACTTTGTGCGAGTTGGGGATTGGATACCTTGAGGAGCTTAGTTGGGGTCGCCAAACGGTCGAACAACTGGCGTGAGCTGCTCCTCCATAGTGGTCCAGCAACCTCCTTTAAGTATGTGTCTGCCCTACCGCCAGATCCAAGAAGAAATGAACGCCAGCATTTGTGGAACCATGAAGAGGACGTCTCGTGCAGGGTCTTCGCATATAATGGATTTGGCTATCCACTACGCAGGAATATGGAAAGAAAGCACGTTTTCACGCGCAGTTGATCCAGGATTTAGGATACACGATCGGGGGCTGACCTGATTGGGGGTGGTGATGATAACACCAAAGAGAGGTACAGAGCTCCGATTGATGGACCTTCCGGCAGGCGGTTCTTACTCCTTGTTGTGATGACTGACAAGAACGAGTACATGCAGCATGGTGAGTCGGTTTTCCATACACAAACCAGGCTCCGCTAGACTGTCCGGCTCAGACATGGGGAAGTAGCCTTCGGAAAGTTGTCCACACCTACAAGCCTCATGCTAATAGTCCCAATTACCTAGTGAGATTGTGAGACTTGCTGAGCAGAGGAGTCAAATTAATTGCTGTGAGAACCCTCAACTGCTGCATCTGGCATTGTGGGCTTTTTGGGTCGCCCAAGATTTGAAAACGCGGAACAAAACCGAGTTTTTCGTATCAGCTTCTTGATAGTGGTCGTAGACTGGTAACCGAATGAGGTGAGTAGAGTCTCCACCCAATACAGCCGTAGATTGAAAGACACGATTCTGATGTAATGAGAAAAGGATGGCTTCTGACGCCCCGAAAGCTCAGCATGGCAGGTTTTCATTAGTAGCAAACTACAGATGAAACTTCAGGCTATTACTAGATATTCACTCCATCAGAAAGTTGACAAAATTAACCTCCCCTCCCCTGGGGTTGAAAAACCACCGAAAAATTCCAGAATTCATATAGATCGTAGACAACCGTCCAATCGTCAATGTTGCGTTTTATAAATTTATCGCTAGTCGTCCCAAGAACGAACCGTGTTATTTTCTCAGCGAAATATCCGAGAGGTGGTATTCCCGGGTCTTTGGCCATCCAGAAGAACGTGGAGAGAACGAGAAAGCAACATGTGTTCACTCATAAAAATTGTAGTTGACGACTCACCAACTCGGCCGGGTGATGTGGGATTATGAAGAAATAGCGGCCGCGGGCCGTTCCACCGTTCGATTCTCTTAAGCGCGGCCCTCCAACCTACTAAGTCATTGAGTTGGGAGAGAATGAGGAATAGAAAGAGGAGGAGAATGTGGTAAAAATGTCGGCAGTCGAAAGTTAGCGCGAGAAGGTGTATTCTCAGGAAATAAAGCAGCGTCCAACTAATCCGCCAGGCTCAGCAGCTCACCGGTGACATCAAACACGGTATTTACATCTGTTGCTATAAATTCGGATTGTCGACCTAAATCGTTCTTTTTTCTCCTCGGTGTCATCTCTGGCTGATGAGTAAGTTGCGGAGAGGGGCGCTGAGGCAGCGTGCGTTTGAGTGTGCTCCCAAATATTGGTTCGATCCTTGAGCTAATACGAAAATAACATCCAATTTTAGTGGTTTACTCTCTGGAGAATCATTCACAACTAAGATTTATTAGCAAAGGTTTCGTCGTATTCACCACCGTGAGGGCTTTTGCATGTATCATTTTGCGTTCCCGTGACTGCAAACCTTATGGTTACGGTTTGGGAAACGCGCCTCATGATCAGAACTATTGAAATAAGTAAATCGTGAAAGAAATCATATCAGAGGGGGTTAACGTCTTAAAGAATGTGGGAAGAGGTTCGTGGCAAGATGCGGAATCTCCTGGACAGGATCAGTGCTTGGACGTTTCCTCGATGTGTTTGGGGAAGGCATCCCTGACGTTGATGGGCTGAGAATCCATCTGGCTGTGACTTCGCGGAGCCAAGCCGGAGGTACGAGTACTTTAGGTCGATGGTGGAGAATTCCCTCGCTCGGAAAAAGCGTATTTGCCGTCACTACACCAATCTCCGCAAATTCTTGCGTGTATTTTACCACCTGAGGCATCTCCTATCGGTCGATCGTCTCGCATTGTTCAGTCCTAGCTCCAGTATGGGATTGCTGCGAGAGGAGGCACATTCCCAGCCTACATGGGTAAATTGGTGGCCTTACGAAAATGAATTCTGAAGAGGATCCAAACCGAGAAGGTTCTGAAGTGTGCGGAGTCGGAGCTCTTTTCATTCATGCTTACCACTGGGCGGTACGTACACCCCCAACCGACTAGACTCCATACCTTCAGCGCGTCGATAATCCTAGGATCAACTTGGTTTATCTATTCCTGCTACCCTTAGGGACCCTGCTGCCCAGTCCCGTTCCTCCCACAAAAAATGTATGTATCCTGGCTTATCGCCTTGGAGGCAAACGGCGTGGAAGATCTTCTAACGAGCCCTTACGTCTAAGATCCACCATGCACTGATTAGTGTTAGTGAAACTTATGTAGGTAGTAGTTGAACGTAAACACTTGCTAGCTAGCCACTGTGATAATTGGTAATATTTATTTGTTTATTCTGTTGTTAAAGGCACTACAGTGATTTGTTATGACAACATGCTCGTCAAAACAGGTTTACCTACTGACCGACTTTAGTATGCTCTTTTTGTTACTTTCCGCTACCCGAAGGGTATAGTAATCGGGTAAAAAAAAAAAAAATTGGGTGTTCTTCAGATCTTTACGTTTTGAGGCCTACGGAGTCTAAAAAACCTAATTTCGGCGCGTGGTCCGTGTGTATGTGTGTGTGTGTGTGTGTCTGTAGTTCGATTTGCAGGTGAACAGCTGATCCGATTGAGCTGGTTCTTTTTTTGTTTTGTTCGTCATTTTTTGTAGACACCAAAACAAGGTTATGGACGATTTCGGCCGATGGAAAAGGGAGTGGGGGACGAAAATGTACCAAAAACTAGGGTTTTTCGCATTTTTCTCAAAAACGGCTCAACGATTTTGATTAAACTTTCAAATTATCTTTTACTGATCAATACCTAACTTTTCTTCTCCATACATATCTCCATGAAAATACGGTGAACGGAGATATAGGCCCAAGAAGCAAAAATAGGTTTTTTACGCTTTTAGGCAAAACGGCTTCAGCGATTTTTACCAAACTCACATGATGTTTTCAAATAGTTAATACCTACATATTGTTTTTTCGATAAATTTTCCTCTGGCAGTCCATTGAACAGAGATAAAAAGTGAAAATGTGTCGAAAATAACGTTTTTTCGAACATTTCCGTAAATTCCAGGGTAACTTCTTCACCAGATGTGATAAATCCTAATGGATTGTCGTTCAGTCACCCATACCCACATTTTTTTCTTCATAACTATTTCCGTATATATACGTTGAACGGAGCCAAGTTAACTCAGAAAAGGAGATTTGTCGAATATTAATTTATCGGTATTTAATAATTTATCAAAAACGGCTCTAACGATTTCGATCAAACTTTCGGAGTACTCTCAGCTAACTATTCCGTACATTTAGTTCTCCATAAATGTTTCGGTAGAAATGCGTTGAACAAAGATGTACCATCAGCATATGTAGCTGGTGTTCGAACTTACGGGGGTGGCGGAAAGTTGTGTGTTGCTACGCACCAGATATTTTTCTTCATTACTCTATGAAGACGTGAAAATGAGGGTATGAGCGATTTTGGTCGATGATAAAGCGGGGTGAGGGGCGAAACTGTACCAGAACTAGGGGTTTTCGCCCTTTTATCAAACTTCAACTCATATTTTACTAGTCAATACCTAACTTTCCTTGTCCACAAAAGTCTCCGTGGAAATACGATGTACGAAGATATAGGCCTAAAAAGCCAAAATCGTTTGTTTTTTTACGTTTCTGGCAAAACGGCTTGACCGATGTTCACCAAACTCGCAGAACCATTTTAAATGATTAATATCTATATAATTTACTCAATTAATGTTCCTCTGACAGTTCATTGACCAGAGAAAAAAATGTTAAAAAAGTGTTGGAAATACTGTTTTTTTGAACATTTTTGTAATTTCCCGAGTAACCACGTCACTGGATTCATCAATCTTGAGGAGTGTCTTTTAGCCATATTTACGTCTATACCTACATTTTTCCCTTGTAATTATTTCTGTATTCATCAGTTGAACGAAAATATAAACCGTTACAGCTCAGAAAACGAAATTTGCGGAATATTAATTTATCCAGTTTTCACAAAAACGACGCAGGGAGTCTTCTCAACTAAGTAGTACCTACATTTGTGGCTACGAAAGGTAGCCTATGTCCTTTCTCAGAGTCCAAAGATTGTCTGTGTATACCTACTGCTATATACCTACTCTCTCTTAACCAAATGTTATACACCCAAATCTATACCGTTCTTTTAATATAATCCATAATATTCAAATTAAAAGTACACAGACTAAGTTGCGGGTATCAGCTAGTATTTAAAAAAAATAAATTAAGCACCTTGCAAATGATTATATAACGATTTGCCAATCTCTTGCACAGCATGAGTGAGACGTACCCCTGTTCAATCCAACCCTCTGGCTGCTATGTTCCATAATCAATGTTTCCGATGATTTCCCGGTTATCCAGTTTGACGCAGTCTCAAACCTCCGAGACCTCATCCCGTTCGTATCAGCACCGAAAAAATTAATAGTAAACGATAGGAAACAACCTGACTACAACGGAACAGCGAAAACTTACATTTACTAGCCGACGCTAGGCAATTGGCATAGTCGGCCTAATGGGTGGTTGGAGTGGTATGGGAGGGAGTGTGGGAGAAACGACAACTTTCGCTATATTGTCTCGCGACTTGTAGTAGAATTTGCCTCACTATGTATACTGTGATGATTTCGCCTTTTCTCGATCTAGAAGCAGTAGTACGCCTCTGGAACCTCTCTTATTCGACTCAGCATAGGAAACGATTCCATAACAACCGCAGACTTCGTCCGATCGGATTGCTGAGTATTTCCCTTCCATCGGTTTCAATAAAACATCTTGTGTCTCCAAAAGTGAGATTTAGATGATTTTGCTTTCTCTCGTTATGCGTTTTTCCTTGACTTGTTTGTATTTGTTCGCAAAATGTATCGCTTTACCAGTACGTTTCCCCATCTTTACCACCGGGTACACGCATTTCGTGAAGAGTCCAGACGAATTTCAGTTAATTTTTGGTATTTCCGCCGCTATCAAATTTGTTCATTTCGCCACCTTACTTCAGAAATTTGTCCCGCTCCCGGTATTATTGAAACCGTACCACATTTTAACATTTCTGAAACGTTAAACTCCCTTAGCTTTACCGACGGAGGTAAATTTTCTGAGTAAAACCATTACCAGTAGCGAAAGGAATACATTTTAATATTTGCAAATAAACGTTCAAATGAAATCAAAGTTGCGTTCTGCTGAGATGATATAATCTGAGAGAATTTTAAAGAAACGTTGTTTAAATCACAGAGCACAAATCTAAATTACTATCAGTACTTGGCTTGACTTTGGATTGGCTTATTTGAGTGAAGTTTTTGAAATCACTAACACAAACGGTGGGTACAGCTTTCGTACAATTACGCAACCACGAGGGACATTTTATGTCTTTTTCTTTAAACCCCGCTAAACATCGCCACCTGAGCTTCTGAGAGCCCCCGAAGGTGTACCTCCTTGCGAGAGCGATTTTGTTGCTCAAACGGTGGAGTGTCGTAGCGTTTCACGTTGAGGCTGGCGAGCGCGAAAGAAACCTTTACACAAACGGCGGGTACAGCTTTCGTACAAGTGCGCAACCACTAGGAACATTTTAGCTCTTTTATTTTTTATGCGATGATAACTACGTTTGATTGGGCTCGTTGATGGTTTCGATATAATGGCCGCGTCAATTGCAATTGACATAATCACTTCTGATGTTACCAAGCGTTAGATTTGGTAACAGACGTTACCATGCACTTAACCAAACACAAATTTCATCGTAACATATCCCGTGTTACATTTTCGAGTTTATGTAGCAAAGTAAAGACATACAATGTCAAAATGAATGTATGAACGCCGACTCAATGATGTATGTTCGTGTAATGGTCTCATACAATAAACCGCAACACACTTATACTTTAGAAAATTATAAATAAGTTCGTACTTATTAACCCCAGTAGGAAACTACATCACACTGCAATCTCATTTCCAGTGGCGGTTTCTTGACGCTACTCGGTCATTCGGTTCCTCATCTCGTCAGGAATGCGGTCTAACTGAAAAGCTCAGCGCACGCGAGAGACCAGACATTTACAAGGCCGTCACGTACGTGTAGTAAGGTTCTCTCATAACGACAGTTTCGTCCTCACCTGCAGGCTCTCCGAAACGGAGGTTCACGCGGCGAATTAACATCTGTCGACTTTTGAAGACTGCGGTTCGCGAGTTGGTTTCACTTTCACGAAACATCGAAGTCTTATTTTCGTAACGGGAAATACAATATGTACGATCGTGTACCGCCGGACTTCCATTGTATCTGCCGTACGTTCTTCCACTCCATCATCAGGTGGCTATGTCTTATCTCGTGAGTTGTTTCTGAGATAAAGCGTTTGGAGTGCCTTACTAGCGCCAATTTCTCTCACAGTCCTCTTTACTGGTTACGAAGAGGACACAATGGGGACATTTCCCTATAGGTACAGTGGACGAACCTAATCTGGCCAGATGATCCGCTCTTTCATTTCCAGTGGTCATTTTATGCCCAGGAAACCAATAAACATTAGCTATGTGAGAATGCGCTGAAGAGTTGAGCCGCATCCTGCACTTCCTCGCCAGTTGTGAGTAATTCGTCAGAGTCTTACTACCAACCAGGCTTGACTACCAACCATCATTATGGCCGCAGCAATAGCAGCATGAATGAAAGTGTTGGAGTGGGACCCAGGGTAATACACGTCCCAGAGCCAATGGACTCCAGGGTTCTAAATCTGTACAGATTTTGGTACCATTAGGAGGCCTCCTTGAGGTTGTGCTTTATATTTCCTGTCGAACTCATACCTGAGCACCACCATGTCAGTCAAATAAGTCTCATATTCACATGTGCGACCATCCACGGCTTCAGGGCAAACGATTAAATTAATAGGTGGCCACTTTTGAAGGAAGCCAAATTTCCAAAAACGAAGGCCTCCCATGACTTGAAATTGGTTTCGTATTGATGGCTGCGACCATCCAGGGCGACTGGGCACACGGACAAACTTTCCATTATGAATATGTAGCTAACTTCAGCCCAGTTTTCATGGACCATATTGAAAAAAACATTTTTTGATTATTCTCTTGTACAGTTTAACGAAGTCTCTCACCGCCAAGACCCCCACCCCAAACACATTCGATTCAACGCCGAAAAATACTAGTTAACGATACGAAACAAGACCTGACTACAACAGAACTACGAAAATTGACGCTTTCTAGGCAATTGGCACGAATTGACGGATGGTTGGAATGGGACGGGAGGCAGGCTGGTGAGAAACGATAACTTTTGTTGTACAGGCGATTTTAGTGTTTTCATCTAGACACAGTCCTGTAACACGCATTCTATTAGACTCAGCGTATAAAAATACTAGTAAATGATACGACACACGACGTAATTGCAATAAAACTGACAAATGTCGTTTTTTGGCTCATAACGACCGTGGACCGGATTGCAGACACAACGATCTTGGAATCTTGTGACGGATTTTTTTTTACGGTAAAGGCAAACCACGGCGTAAGCGGCGGACTGACATTGCAGATTTGGAACCCGCATGCCTTGAAAACGTAATGCGTCAAATTGCGAGTGGTGGAGGTGGTAAAAAATTCGCCCTGGTCGAAAACATCGGAGTGTTATTCATGAACAATCAAAAGAGGGCCTTCGTTCAGAGATGCAGCACTCTGTTGAGCAGACGAGGAATCGAGGAACTCAACCAGTTCGACCAGTGGCGCGTCTCACAGGATCTCCGGCGAGCGTCAGAACTATAGCGGTCATCGGGGTAACGTCACAGCTCGGTAACGTGGTAACTTTTGTTTTGATAACGCAGCCCCTTCGGAGAGGCCTCTGACGGCTCGTGAGGGCACAACGTCTCGCATTACCCTCTCTCGCTCTACTCGCCAGCTTGTCTCGAGAGGTGATGACATGGCGGAGAGAGAGGCCATCTTGAAATCCGGCCAAAATGTTATTATAGTCCTCCCGTTGCCGGGCAACGAAGCGGCGGCCATCGCCTCTTTCTCTCATGGCATTACCGTTTCCAACAGAAACTACTTCGACAGACAACCTCCCCCCCCCCCCCGGTTCACCATACCCCGCCGACCGTTCCATCTGCTCACGGTTATTTCTTCGCGATGTTAATAGCATGATCGCGTGGCCCGACGAAAATCTCCTCCTGAATAAAACCTACGTAAACTCGGGGGCGTTCGACTTTTACCCCCTAACTGCCGGCCCCGTTTCCTCAATTCGTCATTCGCGTCTGTACCGAATCATCCGCGCGTGAATGGCACTCCGGAAATGTAAATAATGTTATGAGATCATTTAGACTGATTCTGAGGAGCAATTACCTCATTATATGCAAAACCCCGCCGGGAAGATTCCCTTTTTTGACAGTTTAATTTACACGGAAGGAAACACAGTTCAGTTTCACGGGCGGAATACACTTTATTCTCTTGTCATGTTAAACGCCGTGTCTTTCACAAATCGTTAATTCGCGATGCTATAGGAAACAAGAGATAACGTGATATTTTAAAGATAATCTTAACTCTTGCTCATCCAACGCCAACGAACACACCTTATTCATTGCCACACACGATGTCTTGAGTCTGTCAGCTTACAAAACTTTTTGTTTTCGATTTGTTTGCTGTGGATCCGGTACACAAAGTCACTGGTGCGTTTTTCTTATGACGCAGGGGCCTTTCTCAGTTTTCCGTCGTGTTCCCAGATAGTTCAGAAGTCAGGGAGGCGTGCCCGTCACGCTGATACGGTGGGAGTCCTTCGTTTGATGAGCGTTGTTGCTGGGGAGCCGTGGCACCCCGACGATCTGGCGTCCGAAAGGCGAGCAGGAGCCAAATCAGGCGTTCATCCCAGTCAGAATCATATTTCTCAAGCATTTCCTCGAGGGTGAGATTCGCCATCACCGTCATTTTCCACCTACACGCAGTCCTACACCTCTGAAACTCATCCTGTTTTACTCAGCGTCGAAAAATACCTAACAAACGATACCGAACACGACGTAATTGCTTCCAAAATTCCATTTTTGATGGGTAATGTTTTAGCTAATTTGTTACCCATTTTTAACCCATAATAACTATGGTTTTTGTTCAATCAGATTACGGATTAAGTGAGTACAACCAGCTCTTAAACGGAGTGTTTGCGCGAATAACGGATAATGATGGACCAAAACGGAGTTAATGATTGCTTTTTGATCTTCATCAAGTCATGTTAATGTCATAATTTCGTACTTGTAGTATCATCTTTTAATCCAACGTCTTCCATCAGTTCCATGCAGTCCACTGAGCAGAATGTAAATAATTCTACTCTCTAGAAAGTATGTGAAAATTGATTATTATACTCGTACGTGACATCATAGATGTTGTGTGAACACTGCATACAACGTCACAGCACACACAGGCTGGAGGACCTGCGATGGTTTCTGAGGTCTGCACCGACAGAGGTGCACGTTCCCTCAATTCATTTTCTTTTTAAATCCAAAAGTGAAGGATGGATGGAGTGAAATATTCGTCGTCCGCACTAGCTCTGTCATCTGCGGGGCGGGAGAAGAACCAGATATGCGAATCTATCTAAAGCTACCTTGCACTGCCCTTCTATGGACGGTTCTGGCGCCTAGAGAAAGAGGGAATGGGAAGCCCACTCACTGTATTAGTCAATACTGTGTGGAGACTTACGGAAAGAATTTAATTGATGTCTCGTTTTTCTGTCGGCCCAGGAAAGTATGCTCACAAGAGCTTCTTTGTACAGATAGACGCCGGTTCCGAGGGAATGGCCTACCCACCCACTGGACATACCTGGCAGTTCGTGTGCCATGCAACCTAACCCCGTTTCCTACGTGGTGGACGGGGGCAAGCCCCATCGTCGAAATTCATATGTGGAAGAAGCCTAGGTGGTCTAGGAAATTCCTCCGTGGCCAACCCTAAAGGTCCTTAGACGGCTCAAGCTGATGAAATGGCAGAGGCTTCCAACCCAGTCCCGTCATGTCAGTATCGCCAGCTGTAAGCCGAGTTGTTGATTCGAAGGGACAGTGGCCGCGACGGAAAATTCCCGAAGGCTAGGCACTCTTTCCAACTGCCAAGGTCCTCGCACTATACATGCCTTGTGTAGAGCAAGGTTCACGATTGGAATCTACAGTGTCAACGTAACAGAACAATATCAAGCTTCAATAGGGCTTCAGAGGGGTCTTAAGATCGTGATGTAAATGTAGACATAGTCAATTAATTTTTATTACATAATCATAACCTTTG
This sequence comes from Pachypeltis micranthus, assembly GCA_020466155.1. NCBI lineage: Eukaryota > Metazoa > Arthropoda > Insecta > Hemiptera > Miridae > Pachypeltis > Pachypeltis micranthus. The sequence goes on along the minus strand of CM035779.1, from coordinate 3,116,648 downwards.
GAACGTTGTAACCGGCGAACCAAGGACACCTCTGAAACATAAATGATCGAAAGAACAAGGGAGAAATGAAGCCACGTCAATAAATTATGGTGGATTTCCTCAACGTGTGGTCACTTTTACTAATCCCTTTTCAAAAACGTTTGAAGCAACGGAGAGGAGCTGAGGTGACTCTACAGCTCTTCGGTTGAGGTTGATGCCGAATATAAAAATACAAAGATACGATGGATATTGTCAAGAGAATGGGTGACCGAGACTGAGGCACCGTTTAACCGGCTCCGCATCTTGGCGAATGAAAATCAAGTTGGTATTCAAGCCGGGCATTGGTATTCATTAGGTTCGCCTCACGATAAAAATAAGTCGGGAAGAGAGTCCGGTGAAAATGTCAAGGGATGGGCCCTGGGATTAAGTGGGCTCATGTTTACTCAATACCGTCGTCGTCGTCGATTCCCCGCTGTAAACCCCCGGGAGGGACGGCTGGAGGGGAAGTTGAGGCCGATGGCGGGGCCTTCCAATGTACTCTTAACAACTGTCCGTCAATTCGGGACTCTCTCGGAAATCAAGGGCGGCCGATCTGACGGGAGTCCTTATCTATCTTCGACGGGAGGGGGACAAATGAGGACCTCGCCGAGTCTACATCATCCGACGCTCCGGTCTCGGGGATTGCTTCAGTAAATTTTGGAGCCAGGCTATCCGTGGCATTATTCAGAAGTCTTCTTTCACGTTGTCGAATGGTGCCTTTTGACGGACACCATTCTGAACATTTTCTCACTAAGAGGTCGCGCCACTCAATCCTCGTTCTCGTCGTAGGAAACATTAGCATGTTGTTGAGTAACAGCATGTCAACTTCCAAATATCCTAATGGATGACCCTCGAATAGAACTCGAAAGGGTTTTCTCGTTCTCTTCAGTTGGTCACAGATCTTGTAACGCTTTTATATAATTTAGGGGCAGTTGCTCAGGCTTACTGTATAAACGAGATCTGTCGTACTACACTGATTGGATGACTCCATCATCTCTGGCTGATCAAACCTCATAAAGTTCAGTTCGAAGAACCTCCCTCACATTTCCAAGTGGAAAGAAGAGTCGGACGTATTCATCAATCCATAGGTAACCTTACCGGGGTCTGAAGAGTGTCTGTCCAGGTGCGCCACAAGCCTGGGAACACTAACTCACAAGTGCCTCAATAATTTCAACCTTTGCAGCCACACCCTTGCAGGGTTAACCCTGCCCTTGAGTTGGTAAGGGGAACGTTGGAGGGTGGTTCTGCTTCTCTGTCGGTGCAGCAACCATCGCAGGTCCTTCAGCCGAGGACAGTGATGGTGGTGAAGTTATGTTGTATGCAGTATTCACGCGATATCAATGTTCGGCGCTGGCCGAATTAGATGAGATCTTGAGCTCAGAACTTCCGCATTGCCCTTACGCAAAGTCATTATTTCAGGCCTTTCCCTGAACATTGAGTCCACTCATTTCTGACCTGAAGCCCTTCATTTGTAGCTACAGGAATGTCTGGTCTACATGTTCTCCAGTTCAATTGAGTTATTTCCTTCGACCGGTTTCCCGGACTTTCACATATAAACCCCCCATTAGATATCCTTCCTGTCCAGTACACACAGCTCTTTCTAGTTTACACTCTCCGTTATCAACTCTCGTGCTACTCACAGCTCTGCTCGCACTCTCTCCACCACAGATCCCCGCCCAACTAGTTTACCTATTCAGAGTCCCCTTGCCTTACGCTTATGTACTCACACCCTAACTCCGTTCCTTCAGTCTTGTACCCAGAGAACCACCGTTCTACCCTAATGACCATGCAATCAAAGCTCTATCGTGTTAGCAAGAGCACGCAAGCATATCAATACAGTCCTATGTCTATCTCTCTCTCTGTTTTTTGTGCACAACAATCTCTGATCTCACATACCAGTATAACAATCAATTTTCAAATCAAGAGAGTAGAATTATTCACTTTCTGCTCAGAGGACTGCATAGAGTTGATGCAAGATGTTCGATGAAACGTGGATATTGACGAGTACAAAATGACGAAATAACATGATTTGATTTATTATTCGAGTTACCATCCGTTTTTGTTTTTCTTTGTACAAAAACTCTGTTTAAGAGCTGGTTGGGCTCACTCAATCTACAATACGATTGAACGAATGGGTGAAAAATGGGTAGCAAATTAGCTAAAAAGTTGCCCGAAAACGAAATTTTGGAAGCAGTTGAATCGCGTTCAATATTGTTTCTTAGGTATTTTTCGACATCAAGTAAAATAGAATGTATAAATATATAAATAGTCTCAGAGGTGTAGGACTGCGTTTAGATGGAAAACAGTGACATCATAGTAAATACAGAGGGACAAATTCTGCCAAATGAAGGAGGAGAGACCTGATATAGCAAAAGCTATCGTTTCTCCCTTGGCTGCGCTCATTTTGCACACTCCCTTCAGTGTCACTCTAACCACCCACCAGCTGAGCTGGTCGCGTCGTGCCAATTGTCTAGCGTTCGCCCAGAAAGTGCACATTTTCGAATGTTATGTTGTAATCAGGTCATGTTTCGTATCGTTTACTGGTATTTTTCGATTCTGAATCGGATGTGATTGGTCTCAGAAGTATGAGTAGCCTTTTTCAGATTGCCGTTATACCCACGTTCTTTTCTTAGTATTTTTTGACGTTGGTTTGAATATGATCACAATCATGATATGCAAGAAAATAATGAATTGCGTGATAATTTGCAGCGTTTTTTCGTCTATATAGCTCTCTGAGTGCTCCAAAGCTGGTTTGAGCACCGTGGCCTGGACTGGCAGTCCTAATTTATCACAGGTCCATGCCTAGTCTCTTAAGGAACGCCAGGTATTTCCTGCTAGAGTCCTCTTTGATGTTCAACCTAGGAGAGGTTGTGCCAAAGGCCAGAAATCGCTCCCACTCAAGTCTCCTTCACTGGGCCTGAATGTGATAGGGAGTCTTCTCATCTGTGCCACCACCACCTACACTGAGGGGTGTAGACTATTCCCATAACGTACATGTGTTTGCCCGGTGATGATCCAGAAAATCGACCTTTTGCGGGGCTCTGTCTTACCTCGTGTGTTTGTTCTGAGATAACGGGTTTGGACTACCTCACACAAGGCATTCGAGACTGTCTGATGCATTGTTCTAGTATATTCCCCCAACCGATCTCTTGACTAGTGACAGGGAAGTCCCACAGTGGGGAGGTGGCAGGCCTTACAGGTACAGTAGCTGAACCGCGTCTGGTCAGATGGTCCGCCCTCTTGTATCGACTTACTCCCATTGTGGGCACCCTAGCGATTATAGTCTAGTAGGAAAGACGAAGGTTCATAATGCGACGAAATTTGGGCTATGGATCCGAGCTCATGATCTCTGTAATTTTTGCCATTTGTCACGAGAGGTATTTGGAAATGTTTGGGCAGCAGCTGACTCTGGCAAAAATTGTAGCGATCACGAGCTCTGATTCATTGCCCAACTTTTGTCGGATTATGAACCTTCGTCTTTCCCACTAAACTACAATCGCTAGGGTGCTTACAATGGGAGTCAGTCCGGTACACTCTCGTTTCAAATGATCCCTTTATGCTCAGATATCTAATACACATTAACTCTGTTCGTTAAGCCACATCCTGCACTCCCCCAGCAGTTTTGACGTGCATCAGTTCATCAACGCCTTACACGACCATTATGTTGATAGTTGTATTGCTATAGCCTTTCTTATGCACTATTATAGCCCTGGCAATGATAGCATGAATATCTGCATGAAAAACCTATATTTTTTGCTTACAGCTAGCCCAAACATTGTGCGAGGTTCAAAACATGAACAAAATTTGATAAAAATATGAGAAATCGTGCCGTCGTGTTGGTTTAATCAAACATGGGAGTGGAAGTGAAGTTGGTTTATCCATTTATACGAACGCTGGGAATGAGAATACAAAGGGTTTTACTTTCCCGTGCTAAGTGCATCTCCTCCTGGGAAATGAAGAGCGCGGGTTGGGTGAAACATTAAGGGGGAAGCAGGGATGAGCGAAAAAAAAGCCGGGAGATAAGAGGGAGGAAGGAACAATGGAATAAGGGACAAAGTTAATTGGGTTAAATAAAGGAGATAGTGGTAACGGTCGATGGAGGTGGAAAAGGAAAAGAAGAGTGTGGCGGCCAACGAAGTGTTGAAAGGTTGGAAAAAAAAAAATTGAACACGGCCACCAATTTGGTTGGTTAGAAGGCGGAAGGACAGTGAAAAGTACTCAAGTCCCGCGAAGGGAAGAGCTCCGACCTCTGGATCTAGATCTGAGCATCGGTGGCTGTTGTAGTTGAAGAGGGAATTGGGAAAGAGGAGCAGATGGGCGTTGAAACTCGATGGATGAGACTAGGAGAAAACGTTTTCCGTCGGGGGCGATCAACCGTTCGTGTCCATCGGGTTAATAAATTTCATCCAACCGTCCGTCCGTTCTGTGAGAGCGAGGGCGGGAGTGATACGTGGTTGTCGATGATGGAATGGAGAGAAGGAGGGAGGAACGGAGGAAATAATAATAAAAAAAAAGAAGTCCTTTTCTGCTGCTGATAAAGGACCACCCGAGGTGAGAGAGAGGTTCCCCATTTCACTCGTCACCTAGCCATTCTGAAACCTATTTTAATCCTATCAAACTATAAATCGCCCTGATGCTCTTGCCCGAAGACTTTAATTGAAGTCGTTTTGCAGTTTGAGCGCGGCATTATCGGCTGATAATAAATACCGTTCTTTTTTGTCGCGACCTCTTACCGAACCTCAACAATTACTCTTAATAGTGGAACAGTGGAGAGCACCGGCAGCTACGAAGCACGCAGCCTGCCACGATGATTTCGTAGAAATTAGGGCGATCTCAGCGATTTTTGTAGCCTCATTCGTTATTGCGGAGAGGACGTGAAGAACCTAAGAAGTTGTGGAATAATAAGCGTGTACTCATTCGATAGGCAGTGACTGAAATGATGTCAGGTTGCACGAATAACAATACGCTTTAATAAACGACTAGAGTCATTCGGAGAGGCAAAACCGCTGAGTGAGTTAACGTGGGTTTTAGCCGGTTCATATTCCCAATGTAACTGGAGGCCGCTCAAACGGGGACAATTACCAAGTGCATGAGGTCAAAGCCCTTAGCATAAAGAGAGAATCCACCATTTTGTATAATTTCCAACATTCGGGGAAGTTGCACGTGCTTCGAAGGGCTGAAAATTGTACGAAAGCTCCTACTAATCACGTATATGTAGGAAATGTCGTGCCTGTCACTTAATTACCAATGGGCAGTACTGGAAAAAGGTGCTTGAAAAATGGGCGCTTGTTGTACTAAAATGAAACTTGTTATGGACTGATGAAACGTATGTACTGGGCTATATTGTAACATTTCGTTGTTTTTTCAGGGCAATCTGTACAAGTGTGAGCTTGTTGAGCTGTCTTATTTTCGCATTGTTTCTTAACGATATTGTCGGCTGGGTAGACGGGGGGGGGGGGGCAATGAATGGGAGAAATTATGACCTCGTTCTCCCGGCAGCCTGCGATTTGTGGAACCTGGAAATTAATACATTGTGTTTGGCAGGCCAAATTAGCTAGATATTTCACCTCTGGAATATCCACACTCACACTTAACGGTATTCACTATTGTCACCCCAAACAATCAGTGGAGTCATTGTTTCCCCACTTATCGATACCAACCCATTTGTTTGTACCTGGGGAAGTGGCACTCCTCAGTTATTTCCAATTGACAACGGATTTCCCCCTGTCCTCGACTTTCCCATCTATCTTTTCCCACACCTCAATTTTAGATTCCTCTTCTCAACAGAAAGTTCCTTCTAAGCCCGTAATTCTCCACCTCTCACGATACAGTCGTCTACTCTCTATCTCCCTCTCTCTTACATAGTTATCAATAATGTTTAGGATTGATTGTTTGAACATGAATGCGAGGCAAGTACGAGCCTCTCTCTGTGAACGAAGCAGTCATTACTGCTGGAGAGTTTGAAGGCGTTTATGTTCGTGATTTGTGTTTTTAGGTTAGGTTGTGTATAGTGAGAGAAGGGGAGGAATATCGTATGATTGTGGATTTTTGGAGAGCATTTAATTTATTTGGTATGATTGTAAATTTTGTGTGTTGTGTGTTTTCAGTGTCAGTGTGAGTGTAATTTATTTTGGTGGGACTGTGATAAATGATTAATAGGATTATTGAAAGTTGTTGCGCAAAGAGAGTCTCGGGAAAAACATACCAACTAGACAGTTACGTTGCACAGTAGCTTGTATATATATATGTCAGTGTTTAAGACTACGAGAAATGGCTTGTATTTGGGTTCCAGGGTAAATGGTAGAGAGGGCGCTGCAGCCCTAATTTCCCCTGGTCAATAAATAAATCAATAAATCAATCAGTCAATCTCTCTCTCTCTCTCTCTCTCTCTCTCTCTCTCTCTCTCTCTCTCTCTACCCCCTTCTCACCGCGTTCATTTATTTCTGTTTCATACTCCACGATTCGCGCGCCCAACACATCTAAATCCAAAATTATAGTTCGCTGCGAACGCGGTGGTAGATTGGCCAAGCACGAGAAGTGATATTTTAAAATTGTACGCCTAGAAATCGATAATAGATACCAACTTACCTGGGGGTTACGTTAACCCCCACAACGTCCCATCGTTTTCACCTGATGGAAAGATTGTTAGCGGCCAAATATGAGATAAATTGCATTTGGGCCCAGCTTTACCTGGGGCCTTCGTGCCCCAAAAATGAAAATTTACGAGACGGTTTACTCTGTTACAGGAAATTCAATTCAGGAGTACGCTGAGGTAGAGAGACTCGTGAAATTTTTCATTTAAAAGATTTTCAGGCTGCCCAGAAAAACCCTGGACTATGTTGTATCTAAGGAGTTTTGATTGAGAACAATTTATGATTTCACCTTGCGGACACTTGTGAGCTACCTAAATAAAGTAAAATCCATGCGTGAACAGCGTTGGCCTGTCTTCTTGGCGAGGGAGGTATGCAACGGGCGAAAGAAAGAATAAACCACTGCGTGGACTGATCTATTTGGAGAACGTTGGGCAATTATTGAGGAAGTGGTAACAAATTTGCTCGCATGAGGACAGAAGTGGAGAAGGAGCGGGTTGTTGAGCGAATAACTGAATCCTTGCACCATCGGCTATATGCTTGTATCGATCACAGTTGTGCGAGCTATGTGGGAATGCAGAACAGATGGGTGACAGGTGATATTGTCAAGGCCAGAGAAGAATTATTAAAACTAAACTCAATGCCAGGAATTACAACCGTGCATATTTCCATACCATTTCCTTGCAGTGCGTCCGAGATTGGCTGAGTTCACAGTTAAGTTTCTGGGATGAGGAAGACCCGACAATGTGCGCCTTAAGGATTACCTGAATGGCAGAGACTCGTTACCCCCAGCCATTTCATGCAGTACATATTTGTGCGCTAATTCTAAGTACTTTTCGAAAATGTGTTGTTTGTGTTAATTTCATTACATATAGTTGGTGTAGTTGGTGGTGTATAGGTGGTGTAGTTAGTTTATTGCTTGTGTTATCCAATGACGCTAAATTATATACCAATCATTTAATGTTGTTTCGAATAATCAGGTCAACACGACAGACGGCGAGGAGCTATGCCTGTTGATGTTTCTTCGTTATTTTTGCTTAAGGTACAATTAAAAAGATAAACCTCACTGGAAGGGGGAAACTCCCGTTGTGTACAGGAAAACTAGACAAAGGCATCGTGTTCAGCTCTCCTACAAATTTGGAAATAGTGCCCTACATTCCAGCATACGCGGTTCCCACCCTTTCCCATACCATTAAACGAAAAATTCCAAGAAAAGAAGGACATCCCAACTTTTACTGGGATAACAGACGAACGGCATCGTACTCAGCGCCCCAGCCAACAATAGTGCAATACCTCCCATTATACACTTTCCTCACTCGTTCGTATCCTGTAAACCGGAAAACAGGGAAATCCCGACACGTACCGAAAGAACAGAAAACTGAACTCATTTTCAACGCTCCCAAAAAACGTGGGAATAGTTCCATTCATCCCACGTTTCAATAAAAGGACAACAATAACATGAAAAATGTTGCGCCGGCGCATCGCGTGACTTCTCTCAGCTTGTGTACACGGCTTTTCCCACTAACACAATTTATGTTTTTTACACAATTCAATTGAACTTGGTAAACGGAGCGCTTACAGTTCCGAAATTTATTGTGCTGCTCCTACTCGTGCCCTGACCATTATTGTCCAATTGGTACGCATAAAAATAATGTGACTGCATACAAAATTTGTTTCAGAAGGATAATGATGACATCTTCAGAGTTATCGAGTAAAAACTGTTTTTAGAAATGGGTAGTTAGTGAAACGGCAGTGGTTGAAATTCCAGAATTTCTAGAGTAGCCCCAGTATACTTTATGCGCGTTACTAAAGACTACGTACGTAATTGAACTATGACCCGAATTTTTCTGAAGATTCTATCAACGTGTGAGCGGAGCGTATAAGGGAAAAACCGTGCGCTAAAATCGACGAAATGTTTGGTAATTTATTGTGTTGCTCTCATCATTTTCCCACAAATGGGAATTTTACGGTACCGTCGCCTTATTAGGAGCTGTTCATATAAAAAATATAATCAACATCGTTAGTGCCGTTATTGAAAGAAAAATATTTGGGGTTTAGATCACTATGATAACTATAGTTATTTTTGAGCAAATTCCGCTCATACTCTTATTTTGATGTCTAATACCTGCGGCATAAATAAAAAGTTTGAGGTGATTTGGTTTAGCTGTTGCCTCTCAATCGCGTTCGCAGACACACACACAGACAATTTTCCCAAATAATGTTTTTGGGTCTCCCCCCCCCCGGCCCAGACGATTACATAACTTTCCTTTCCACTCGAGGAGCCAAGTTAAGTAAAAATACCTCTGTTAGAAAGAGCAAAACCGTGAAGGAGCCTCATAATGGCCTGTCCCATTTCCCACATTAAGCTTCGAGGGTGTAAGGCGCTAAAGATGGTAATTCTGACGGTTGGTACGACTTCGTAAAATGAATAAAATTATATTTCACTTGTGTAGCGCTCCAATTGATCTCATTGTAAATTTAGTTTCAGGCGCCTTTCCCGACGCAGAACTAAATTCGTTGGTCTTTATGTCTTTAAAGGCTTAAAACTGCGTGAAAAAAGAAGCTCGTTCATAAAATCGGTCGAGTTCAGGTCTATTCGTGGTATAGCAATCTGCGGAAATCGTAATTTTGTCACACAACTGACGCACTGAGCGGCCGCTGGGTCGATCACCTCTCGGGCTCGGACAGAGCGCACTATGAAAGCCTTCCGCCTTGTCGCTCACTCGCATTACACGTCGTTTGCGTGGCCGCCGTAAATGAAATCGTTATGAAAGAGAAAGAGTGGAAGGCCAATAATTGGTGTGCCCTTGGCCGACTTTGTGACGTGACGTAGTTTTATTGTCCGCTCGTAAATTTCGCTTCTACCTTCTCCTCCGTCTGATGACGTGAATGATGACGCGTCCCTCGCTTCTTTTACGCCAACGAACTCATAACCTTTTTTTTTATCTACTAACCTTTACTTGAAAAACGGCTTCGGTAAATGAATAACAGTAAGGGCCCCGGGCGGACTCCCACTCGCGAGCTATTTTTTCCAGGGCGCAGGCCCGGGCTTGTTGATGCGTGAGAAACAGGCTCTTCGTAAAGCGCCGATAATTTCTTTGCTTTTTTTTCTTTTGTTCGTCGGTTAGCTAGGAGAGAGGGTTGTTTAGTCGCGAGCAGCTTTAGGAAGGGACACATCTCAATTGGTTGCTAGGACAATATATAGCTCTCACAAAGAAGGCCACTGCGAATCGTGGCATTGCAAACCCTGTCCATTGAGCTTCGTGCACTCTTGTCTCTTACGTAGGGCGAAGGTGCGACCTGATACACTGAGCACCACGCAGTCTCACGGGAGGTAGTGCTAGTGGTGGCGAGACCAATCCACCTTCTGACAACGGAGTGGAAGGAGCTGTACCCATCAAGAGGGTGATCAGAGGAGAAGAAGAAGGACTGTGACCCTTGACGTGGCAACATGAGTAGGACACAGCCCAGTACTGATTACAGCACTTGGTGCATGGCTCGGGCGACGCCACGGTGAGATTGATTTCTACCTCACTCGGTTCCTAACAGGACGTGGAGCATTTACTGCTTATTTGCACCGAATGCTTCCCATGCCACCTTCTCATGCCAAGGGTGACTTAAGGTGGTGGCACACAGAGGGAGACATAGTTGGTCAGCTCATGCTAGAAGCATTCGTCCACTTCATGCTGCAATGAGAGGAAAACTGGAAGTGCATTGCTCCATTTGCCTAGGTAGTTCTCAGCCAAAAGATTCACGATCGCTGATCCAGGGGCAATTATCTGGCAGGGATGAAGAATGAAGAATTGGCGGAAAGACAGCTTCTGAACCTCCCAAACTGCTGAGCAGTATGGGAAGATGTATGGGAATGACGGCACGCTAGGAGATTTTGGCGAGGGACAAGAGAACAAGAAAGAAGAGCTGCCATCGCAAAGAGGTGTGAGCGCCAACCTGACGCAATGTGTTAAACGGTTTCGAGTTGGTTTCCAATACACGAGTAAATTCATGGGTCAACCAAGAGCAGACCCTTCCTTCTACGTGCCTGTAAAAAAATACCTTCTCCATTGTTCATTTTGTTATATATCTTACGAGGCAGTCATCATGCATACGAGAGTTGCCCCGCGCAGCCTGCTATGATTTCTGGATTTGTCTGAACACAGTGGATGTGGTCAATTTGTGATCTTCTTAGAGATATCGTATTCTAGTAGTTTTGTTAGGGGTGTTGTATGAGCCGGCAAGGTATCTAGCCTAGACTTGGCACGAGGGGGCATCAAAGTGACCCTTCCCACATTGCTTCAGGCCAGGGCTGGGGATGCTACCGATAATTCTGCTCGATCTCTACGCCCTTTCCCTACGTCCCCTACTCAGGAAGTTCAGGAGCGTTATCCCCCTCGTCGGAGGGGCGAGGATAACATTCCCCCTCCTGGGCCTGTTCCCCCCGCTTGGGGCGCTCAGTAGCCTCTCTCTTTGGAGCACAGCCCCTGACACAACTTGTGAGATGCAGCACTGGAGGAAGTTGTGCTCCGCATCATTCTGCGTCAGAAAAGCCGCACCTCACCTCTGGCACCTTCCTTACAAGGCACAGGTAAGCCCAGAACAGGTTGTGGGTCGTGAACATCTAGGTGAGGTAGTAGCTCAACTCACCGTGTCGGCGCTGCATCCATGGCTGAACCTTCCCAATGAGCTTCCCCTGTGCATCTTCCGAGGCTCTCCAGGCACCAGTCCTTTTGCGAAGCTCACAACGGCCTCAGTTCTCGGCCTCTTTGTTCATTTCGTTGCGTCCGGTAGCTTGGCCTCTTCTTAAATACGTTCTCAGACTCCCGCAACAACAAAACCCACTGGTTCAGAGACGGTCCTGAATAAGGAAGCCACCCTCAGTGCTCCCCGCCTCAGTACTCTAGTAATAAAGATGTTCAACATCCCACTTCCCTTACCTCCCTGATTGAGCAACAATGATTGGAGCGTTAAAGATTTTGTCACTCCATCCCCCTCCAGTACCCTGGGCATCGCTACACAAATCTTTCAGGATTCTCCAAAACTTCAATAATTATCACTTCTGACGACCCTGCATGTGATGTTGTCAACTGCTCTAACCTGTTGCTGAGTTTCATATGCAGGCTCTGGTTTTATTAAAAACTCCAACGTTCTTTGACGGTCAAGACTTTTCATTCGAGTCATCCTGATAGTCTCTTGGGGGGATACTTCACAGTCGTCCATACTACTAACAAACTAGAGTTAGAATTTAGTCGCATCCCATTATTTCTTCACTGGTGCAATAAATTGTCAAGGATTACCCATCATGCTCGGCCAAGGTGACAGGTTTCCAAAGCGTTCCCAGAATCAGTGAAAATGTTGGAGAAAGGGTTAAAATTGCGTCTTACGAAGTACCTGAGGACATATTTTTTGTGAAGAGGAGGAGAGGGTTTTTGATGTAGTGGAGGAATGTAGGGCTATTTTAGAGCGAGGTTTGTCGGATTAAAATAAAAAGGTATCGTGCTATTCTGGGACCTATCACAGTGTTTCGATACGATTGATATTAAACAGCTCAATTAGGATAATAACGAAGCATGTCTCGTAATAGGTTTCAGTGGCTGTCACAGTTAAGTTTAACGATCCACGGGTTAATTTCGAAACCGTTAATCCCGGAGTCGGCGCTCGGGGATTTGATTGCAAAACTCGTGATTTATAAAAACGTCCCGTGAGGACCGAGGAAGGCGTCCATTGACAGGCAGACTGGTGGGATCGTGAGGGCGAGCCGAGAGTAATGGCGGACCTTCACCTTCGGCTGGCTCTCTGTGGAGGTCGCATGGCCGACGGAGCCGCGACGAACCCGTCAGCCGGGAGTCGATAAGGAGCCCTTTTTAACCAGCTGCCTCCACGCACGACGACCTTTAAGAAACAAAAATATTCCGTCCGATCCTCTGGGTCTCCCATTCTCATTCCGATGTTAAGTGAACAGGGGCGTTGTCGGAAATATATTGCAGCTATTAGCCGCGGAATGTATACTTAGCCTTAGAGTAGCGACCAAGTCGAAAAGCGCACTAATGCTTCGTGCGATTCTATAGAAGATTGCGGCGTTCCCTCTCATCCGGGAACATCTTTTTCCTCTTCTCGGCTTCAACGATGCGCCCCGACGAATCCTAATCGACACATATAAATACAATCGCGCATGAAAAATGGTGCCCAGGTTTTGGAAAATACGATTGCAGTATACTTTAAGGAAAGAGGTAAAACCAGTACAACCGAAACTTGTTTCAACTGACAATACAAAAAAAACTTTGCACAAATGCGAAACGCATGTGGACTTGGTCCAACGTTCATTGTGTATTTGAGGTTTCCTCGGTCATTTCAATTTTGCGCAACAAAGTTATTCAGTAAATTATTTCCTTACTCATCACGAGAGAACTCAAACGGATTGTATTAAACTATCAGCGAGTGCGTTGGGCTGTACGTGCAACTACAGCAAATTAATCCCCACGAATTGAAGTTTAAACGCAGAAGTGAACAAAAAATTTCATCTGGAGTAGTGTACAACGTTATCGAGTAACCACACCACGAGAGATGGGCTCCTACCACACAGGAATACGCGCTGGAACGATCGGCTCGTTCGATGACCTGACTGTCAACAGGTTCAACAGAATCAGACATCGAAATAGTTTGAGACTCACCTCCATTTCTACTGCAATGTGCATACCTCCTGTTTCCTTGTGTACACAAAATGGACAGCATTACCGCATTTTTAATATTGGACGATTTTGACGCCGAATTCACGAGCCCATTGTCTCACCCAACGAATCACCTAACCCTGGCGGTTATTGTCAGGACGCTCATCTTTTGCGAATTCCGAATCCGTTGGAAACTACTGGCACGAAGGTTGAGTAGAATGAAGACGGAATGTTCCGTTGTTCATTTGAGAGTTACTACCGATTTAATGATGAAGCACGCACTGAACAATTCCTCGGTAGTACTAGTTCCGCATGAGCAGTTCGGTTTCAGAGATTCCTTGTCTTGTCCCCTCCAACTCCAGCGCTTCACTTCGTTCATAAAAGCATCCTCCCAGGCCAATCACGTATGCAAAGCAACGTACTTTGACGCCGAACAGGCGTTTGACCGCCTGTGACGCGATGGTCTGTTATCCAAGTTATCACTACACCTTCCCTACAACTTGTTTAGCTTGATAACCCACTATCTAACCGGCAGAACATTTCAAGTTTCTATCTCAACAGTAAGGCCGATATATGCTGGAGTTCTGCAAGGCGGTTCTGTCTTTCGCCGTACCTCTACACTCTCTACTGCTACGATCTCCCTCTCCCGAAAGCCCCAGAGTTCTCAGCTCTATATGCTGACGATTTGGTTTATGCTGTGAGCTGCCCTGACTCGGATTAAGCCACTAACCACCTACAGCAGATGCTACAAGATCTGGGCGGACAGTCGCCTACACCTACAAACGCTCATTTACCAACCACCCACTGACCTATGACAATGAAGTAATCGCATCCTCCACCTCCCACCGTTATCTTGGTCTCACATTGGATAAGAGACTAACGTTCCATGACCACATCACCGAGTTACTAAAAAAATAAAAATAAGGACTAATCAACTGAAATCCCTTCTTAACAACCCTAACTTACTGATCCATAACAAAGTCATGATTTACCTCTCCCTCATCCGCCCTATCTGGACCTATGCCCTCCCTATTTGTGGTACCTGCTCGAAGTCCGAGTTCCGCCGAATCGAACAGCAGCAAAACACGATCTTACAGCGCCGTGTCGTCCTTTCTCCTCCTTATGTCAGAAACAAAACCATCTACGACGACTTCCATATCATTACTCCCACCGAACTGCTCTTCAAACACGCCACTACCTTCATCATCAATAACCGAGATCACTTCAACCCCCTTGCTGCTGATGGTCTATCACCTCCTCCACCAACGCCTCGTCTAATCCGCCCTCGCTATGTATTCTGCAACTTCATCTCCATAGACTAACTACCAAATCAAGTGAAGCACCCTGTACTTAATTAATTTCCTAGTTAATTAATGTCAAATGTTTTAAATACTTAAGCTAACTTGCCAATACGGTATGTTATTTAGTTTAACAGTCGTAAATAAAAGTATGTGAAAAAAAAGAAAAAAGTAGTTCGAGTAATCAATCAACAACGTCAGTCATTTCACCCAGATACTGCTCAGCCGTGACTCAACTTCTGCGTTGTTGCCATCTCCCGGGCTAGGTCGTTGGGGATGGAGGACCCGTGGTTTCCTTGAAAAGCCTGTGTTCGGGTTGAGCGCCTGTGAAGGCTCAAACTCAACATGTTGGAACCAGGCGTGACATAACAGTAGCAGTAACATGTAAGTTGCAGGGAGTCCACGTTAACAGTTTTTCAGTGTTGTTGCCCAGTGCTACAATAAACATTTGTTCAATTGTTTGATCAACTGACAGTACGCTTTGGCGGTCACAAGCTCCTTCTTGAGAAGCAAGTCAACTACCTACGAGTGAATATAGTCGAGAGGTGGGGTTTCAGCCAGTTCCTCAAAGGTTCACAAGGTTTGCCTCACTGTCACTTGGGGTGTGTGTACAAGGCCAAATATCTAGCCTTGATTGCTTACAGCCCTGTTGCCTGGGGTAGCAAACTGAGAGTTAATCAAAAGAGAAAAATGGCCCATTCCCAGAGAGCTGTGCTTCTGTGGATCACCAATGCTTTTCGACACATGCAAACCAGGTGATCACTGTTCAGTTGAGTGAAACGGGAGCTTCTCCCACTCTGGGCTGAACTTCATGCAGATCTCCACTGAACGAAAACTTGCAGCCATTGATAAATGGGCATTTGAGAAATGGCAAGCGAGATGGAGAGGAGTTTTTTCCCAACGTTTGTGATCGTCTTAGGAAAGTTGAGCCCGACCACTGGATGAGCCAGTTCGTTTCAGGACATGGCGACTTCAATGCGTGACTCCACTTCTTTTCTCTCAAAGATTCTCAATCCTGCATTGCTTGTATTTCCAGTGCAGGGGGAACCAGAAACTGCATGCCGCTTGCTGGTTGTTGGAAGAGTATACAAAACTACCAGCATTGACTGCTAAAAAGCAAGCAGTCCACCGTTTCGCCGAGTTTGCAAAGAAGGTCATGGAAAAGAAACGTTACCACAGTTGATCTCTCCAGCCATGATTAGATCAGGCGGCAAACCAGATTAAGAACTCCTCCCAGGTGGTACGGGGCTGAAATAGCTGTCGTACCACCAGAGGTCTGAGTTCGGTGGATGCTGAGAGAGTTCCATGATAGCAACACTGCAAACTCCACGACAGCAAACTGATGTAACACACTTCGAGTGTTCGGGAAGTCATTTGATAAGGAAACAGCCCTCTTCAAACTGTAAACTTCGTTCTTGGATCTATCTTGTATGTATCAAGTGAATTCAAGCGACCGAATAGGTATGGCTCCTGATCTGGTCAACTAATGGTTAGCATTTAACACCTGTGAAATGTCAAGACGGAAAAACAGGCGAAACCTGCTCAAGATCGTGGTTTACAAAAACCTTTATTTTACTAATGAATTTCTCTTCGCTAAGACTGTAGGTCGGAAGAAGGAACGTTACAGGCCGGGTCTCTCGTTGGAACCAGTAGACCAACTCGGAAACAAAAAAGTTTAATCAAAATGGCGTTGGGTGAAGAGTCTAAGTCAAAAGATACAGGCTTCGTATTTAATTAAAAGAAGGCACGGAAGGGTTCGGGTGCCAATATCACTGGGGGGAGGAAATAAGGGCGGCAAGATTGGTTTTCAAAGTCTACGGTGTTTGCCGACCGTTGGGCTGGAGAGAGTTTCTGAGCTGAGGGCAAAAAGAAGGGGAATAAGGGAAGAGAGAAACTTATTAGACCACTTTCTTCCTTTAGGATAAATAATGCAGCCCGGGGGGGATGGGGTGAAACTTTCCTGTTTGCAGGAAGGAGGAAAGGATGAAGAAGGGAAATCGTAATCGGATTAGGTTTGTCGAGAACACGGGAAATTCGGTTTATTGAAACTCGTAGATGAAAACGGGGAAGAAGAAAAAGAAAGGACGAGCATGAGCGAGAAAAACGAAATCCCGAAGTGTGTTTGTTCAGTTGGATCGGGGGGTATCGATATTTTGGAGGCGGCTGATCAAACATCGTACGTGAGATGAATGTTGTCATCCTCTTGTCCGTGAAACTTGACGTCTTTGTCGTTCGATCCGACAGTACAGTTCAGTGAAGAGACAATATGTTTTGTCGGAGCTAAAACCTGAGCGGTTCGGTTACGAACGGTTTTTTATGGTGAAACTGTGTGTCGTTCAACGGTTCATTTCGTTCGTCGGGAGATCCCTTTACGTCCTGATCGGTTTTATCGCAATTTTAGAGTTGCATTCCACAATGCGCCAGTTTTGATAATAGCGACGTGCTAATTGCTAACAAAAAGGAAGTGCGGGACTTATTGTCTTCGTCAATTCCAAGGTTATTGTCGAAGTAAACAATCCCGAATTTTCTACCACTACCAGGAATTGTGAAACGGCCCACTTTTTTGGATGGCCCAGCAACGAAGCACGGGATCCTACAAACTTCCCATTACTTCAATCGTTTCGGATTCCAGAGAACTCTGGCAGAAATTTAGAAGATTTCTACTTGCCAGTGAGTAGTGCAGAGGCTTGGCGAAGTTTGTTGATGACGAGGACGAGAAGACAACCAGTGAAAGGTTGTCAGTTGACATTGTAGGTCAGTCATAAAGGCAAAGGGCCTGTTCACCATTCTCACCGCAGGCATCTCTACCGGGGCATCGCCTACGCGGCATTTCTTCAGGGTGGAAACATGTCTCCTGGTCCGCTATAAGGGTGCTCTACTCCTCTTTGGGCCAACCCCTCCATCCTCTTTTGACGAACGGTCCGAACGAATCCGTCCACAGCCTCCCACCTAGATTCATTCTCCAACATCCTACTGACGACCATGGACGGCAGGAGCTCCCCAACTGCCTCCTTCAGGCACCTGCAGGGTTTGGCTGAAATGGGCAAAGAACGTGTGCTCCGCACTCTCCACAGTATCCTGCCAACAGTACCTCCAGAAGGGGTCTTCTTTTTTCCCATTCTGTGGAAGTAATTTCTGAAGTTCCCATGCCTCCCCAAGAACTGGGTGAGGTACACCGGGTGATCTTTCTACCTACTGGGGAATTAGAGTGGCTATCCACCTCCCTTGCATTTCAGTCTCCCACCCACTCTGCCAAGCCTGAAGCGTTCGAAGGTGTTAGTATCTTTTTCCCTTTGTGTCCATGCCCTGAGCCCTTCTCAGGAATAGCCATGGCGCTCTACAGCCATCACAGGTCAAGTGGTGAGGCGCCAGCCACCACCATGATGGCAGGCTCTGAGACTGAGCAGTAAGAGCATGCCACCCTTAGTGCTCCTCTCCTTTGCTCCACTCCTGCATCTGGCGGTGGTACTGCTGCACCTGTAAGGTAACAGTCTGCAACTCGACTCTGCCACCCTCAGGAGAAGTCGATGGACACATGGTCTCAGCCCTACCACATTGCACATCAACCTGCCAAAATTTCTCACATCAGCATACCCCTTTTTTGTCACCGCCTTAACACGCACCCACAAGCTCAGCTTCGTATCCACAGGGATGTCGAGATACCTCACCACAGGTTTAGAGGTGATCACAGTTTCTCCCACGGTAATTCCTAAGATGTTTGGAATCTGACGTTTCGAGATCACCATCACCTCGCCAAACTGAGCCCCATTATGTCCATCTGGGCTGGGACGTAGTGAATCGTCATGGCAAACTTTTCCTGCGTAAGCGCCTTCATGTGGTCTGTCACCCACCTCTGCTGCCCTCGCTGGCTAGACAACCTCACCTACTTCGTGGATGGTCCCTGCCAAAAACCGTAATTACGTGGCAAAAGACCTCCAGCTTCCTCCAGTGCTACGAGCAGGGCTGCTGAAGCAGTTTCTCCTGATCCCCCCCTGCATCCAGCATTGTACACAGAGAGGGACGTCCACTCCACCCTTTGGGATTAGGAAAAGGCTGTAGTGTCTGCTAAACAGGAGTTGAACAGTAAGTAGCAGGACTGGTAGAGACTGTCGTTACACGATTTGGCATTCCTCGATAAGCGCACTCCGATCGAGGAAGATACTTTGAAGATTGACGTTTTTCGAAGCGTGTTTGATTTGCTTTGCATTACTTCGCCCCAAAGCAATGGTCGAGTGGGGAATGAGAGTGGCTATTCACCTCATTTCAGTCTCCCACGCCTGGAGCGTTCGAAGGCGTTAGAATCTTTTTCCCTTAGTGGCCACATCCACTTGAGCGATTCAATGGAACTTCGTAGGACCTTTGGATGGTTCGGACAACAGTGGTCAGTTTGGTGTGGATCCTCAACTCCATCGTGCTGAGTTTCGCGAGTGAGGGCGGGAACAGTTTTTCGCCAAGTGACGGGATCCCTCCTCACGAGCATAGACGTCTGATTCTTCTCGTTCCGACACTCTTCTGGTTACTTCGGTTCCAACTGAATCTACAGATGAAGCTGCGAGCAAGGCTGGAAATGTCGAAGCAACATTCTAGGCTCTCTTTGCGCTAAGACCCCAAGAGCTTTCCCTCGTACAGCCGAACCATGTATCATATGTATCGCAACATGGCACACAAGGCTTGCTAAGCTATCTTTAGGACCAACTCTTCTATTACGTGCACGCCTGCTTGTTCTGTCTCTCGTATCATTCACCGTGACTTGAACAAGCCTATCTCTAAATCAAACTGGTGGCTGAAGAATGCTGTTAGATTACTACTTATAACCCCCTGCGTTCAATAGTTGTTTAGTGGTTAGGCATCTAGATGACAGCAAGGCTGTCATGATAGCTCCTACGAGCGTATCACCTTAAATTTCCTTCAAAATCCGCGTTTAACGGCGAACAACTTCGATGCCATCACCAAATGAGGCAACGCCAACGTCCCCCCCCCCCTCCAATCCATGAGAGGTAAACAAAATATCCTTGTCGTCTGAGTTTTGAGGGAAAACCCTCCGCCTTTGCCTTTACCCTCAACCGCCTTCTCTCTTAACGCCGTTCCACCTTTCAAAAGCCGCATTGTTTACAATGTAACGCAAACGTTTACTTTGCCTTCTCTCCGCCCGCGCCTAACATTGCGGTTTCCTACAGTTTGACGCCTTCAGCTGCGTCCTCCATCGCTCCTCTTCCGAGTTAGGGCGAGGTGAGGGGGCCTGTCAGAAAATGTACACACCCGTCCATTACACTTTCCTGTGTATACAACCAGCTCCCCGAGTGAAAGCTATTCCTGTCAGTTTCCTGACGTCAAACACGCCTTTCCCACGTTTCCATTCCCCCTCCCAACGTCTTTACGACAGCAACGCTACTTTCTTTTGTAAACTTGAAAAACATGTTTGATCAGTAAAAGACATAAAAAGAGATGTACTTCGTCAACTTCACAACACCCTGACGTGGTAAAGGGGTTTAGTTCCACCGCAACACTGTGAGTAGACGGATCTGAGGATAAAACAGATAACTAATCCAGATAAAACGTGCAAGCATTATGAGTTTTATGGGGCGATTTGTTAGTTCAAATCAATAAGACAACACCTGTGGACACGGCGACGATCTTCGTCCAAGATAACAACAATGAATCTACTCTAGTTCGTTCAAGAGCCAGTCTGAGAACGTCTGACGAAGAATACGTTGCCTTGAAACTGTTAAAAGGACAAAACATAATTCTCGCCAATCGACGTTTAAGTGCTAATTACCTTTTCTCACAATAAAGAATGTCTATCCGTCGTTCACTTTTCTTAAACCAGGCCAGCTCTAGGGATTGCGGGATCGGGATAAGGTAGTTCCGTAATAAAACGCCCAACAGTTGACATACGAACCGAGGAACACGCATGTGATACTTTCTCACACCAAGCACCGCGCAAGAACACCTTCAGTGTTTCTGCTGTTATTTGCCACCATTGCATGAACTTTTGACGTCTTCCATAGTCAATCTGGGCACGGGGAGCATTGCTGACTGGTCAAGACCCTTAGTGGTGATGTCAAGCTTCATTCTCTCTCCAAAGACAACCTACTAAGGCTCAACACCAGAAATCTGCCTGTAAACCGCATCATGACGCTCGATGCGGCTTTGATGAGTACTCTGGCACACCTACACCAAATTGCCAAAGGATTGATCATTGCAACTGGTCCTTAACAAATCCAAGACTTGCCTCAGTTTGTGCCAAATTACTTCTAGATGCCTGTGGAGTAAGTAGGCGCTTACGAGTGTTGAGTGCTCAAGAATGGTGACATGGAGTCACAGACCACTGTTCTCCAGACTGAATTGGAACGTGAATTTATGCACAAGAGGCGTTATAAGGGAGGTAAGGCATACATAGCATGGTGAACCATTCTGTCAAGACTTGTTAACCTCTCGACGGCCATCTTATCAAAGAAGAGTACCCTAAGTTAGCCTTGGGAGTATTTATATCTGAAGAAGGTGTAGCGGCCCCCACAGCTTCAGTGGTGCAAGAAATACCACGTAGCCAGACATCGCAACACCAAGCTGCAAGGCTCTCGTACTCTCACGGCAAGCTAACATAGCAGTCCAGTTCATCTCCAGCCCAAGCACCGTGGGGTTAATTGATCAAGGGACGATGGCTAACTGTACCAAGTGCTATGACAACGTCTAAGCCATATGCTACTACTTCCCTCCTCTACTGGCCAGGGAAAGCACCACCTTGAGAAACGTAAGAACCTCCTAGTACCATTCACTGGCCACAACGCCTGCTATGCGCCTCCCATGACGCAAGGAGTCAAAATGCCCGAACGTTGTGGAAGACACCTGGTGATGCAGACACGACACTGCAAAGTTCTGGAGTGAAGCTTCAGTTTTGTTTTCCCATACATGCTCCATCCCCTCTACCAGGTTTGACTTACCCACAGGAAGGCTCCCCCCACATCACTATTTTAGCTGCACTAATTAAGCTGCAGCTAATGCCATGCCCAGGCTTCAATGAGGCGCATCTAAGCAGGATCTGTATACTAATTAGCTGATCTTTCGATTATTTTCAACAGGAAGCTTCCACGCATGGGCTCGTAGACCTAGTCGCGTCTGAAGGCCAGCCGCAGTATTATCATTGAACCCTGTGGAAACGGTGTAAGGGTAGGAGAAAGAAGAGGACTGGGGTAGGGTATGGGGGGTGGCTGACACTCACGTCCAATGGTCAGAGCTGCAAAGATTTATTGCTGCGCACTTATTGTGAGCCCCCCTCCCCCCTTAACAACTATGAACGGGCCTCACCGTTGGATGTGGGACAAGAACTGCGTCGAGGAGAGACGTTGGCGAGGTGTCGCGTGCAAAATGAGTTCTGGTGCGTCGTGATAAATGTTCTATGAGCTGAGCAGCATGGCGAGAGAGGTGACGGATTAACGGTGGAAGGGCTGGAAGAGGTTATGGAAGGGAAGGGCGAATTGAGGGAATAGTAAGCGGCGGGGTTGGTGGTCGTGGAGGAAGGGGGGGGGGGTATTTCAAGAGAAGGTCGGTTTATTAAACTCAGGGCCAAACTGCGCAAATATCCGGAGGGAGCTTCAGATTAAGTTAGCTCACTCAGCTCAGCTTCGGAAGCCCGAATCTCACTTTCTCCTGCATATCGTCGCTGATTACGGCCACCATTCACATGCATTGGCTTCCCGCGCACGTTATCTCGCCCGACCTCCTTGGGTTGCGAAACGGTTCCAGGTCTGTATCTCAGCTTTTACGTCTCTCAATGAAATTCTAAAAGTGACATCTTCTTCAACCCATAGCCCGCAAACTTTTCCAAGAAGTTCTCTCTCCTCCTCTATTTGGCGTCTGGTTCTACCCTCGAATCTCGACACTTTCCCCATCCAATAGGAAGTCAGTGGAAAAGTCAGGTGTGTAGAGGTCAGTAAAAACTTGGGAGTGTATGGAAGTGTCTGAATTAATGAATCCACGTCATGTGTAATCAACCTCATCAACAATCATCCTCCACATAGTAAGAGCGTACACAACTTTCACCAATAGAGGTGGTTACTCAAAACGAATAGCAATACGTTGCAGTGCAGCACATGGCTCATCGATTTTGAGCAAAGTACCACAACACGAAGGTCGAGGAGCGGTTCATGAGTGAATAAACTTAACAGTTTCGAAGCCACATTCTCGGTGTTGATTGCGTGAAGCAAGTCAAGATTGAGGGCTCAATATAGGTGCAAGAACATCGAAGGCTTTTCCTGAGAAGGGTCCAGGATATTACCACTTGGGTAAAAAGAGAGGAGCGCCTCCGAACGCTTCAAGCATGGCAGGGTGGATGGAAGACGGAAACCCGAAGAATGACAGTCACTCTCATTCCCCAAGTCAAACATCACACAGGTAAATTTGACAGGCCAAGAACTTCAGGAGTTACCTCCATAGAATGGGGAAAAAGTATCCTGTGGACAGTTCGAAGCAAATTCTTCTCAGGCGGGCCCGCAGGAGCATGCGGGAGGCAGTTTGAGAGCTCCTGCCGTCCACGATCGTCGATAGGATGCTGGCGAACGAGCCGAGGTGGGAGGTCGTGGATGAATTCGCTCGGGCTGTGCTCCGGCAGAAGAGGATAGAGCAGTCCTATGATCGAACGCATCTGGTTTCCAAAGAAGAGTGAGACGACTTTATAGAGGGCCGGGGGGCATAACTGCACACTGAAGAAAGTCGTGGAGGGGGGGGGAGGATTTAGGTGCAAGGTGACGTTTCAGCCAACACCTTCAGTCCTTCAAGAGCATTACTCTCACAAGGTTTACGCCTGTGAACCGCCAAGGCTTACGAGACACCAACCACTGACGCGATCATTCGCTAGTTACCCATTGACTTGGCTATTGGTGCTACATAGTGGACAAGTGGAGAGTGAAAAGGGTACACCCTACCTATGAACGGAACTCTGTATAGACATTTTCATCGAAAGCACGCTAAGGGGGATTAGATTGGAAGCCACGTGGGAATCTTCGCTGCAAGAGTTTGCGACTGTGAACGTCTTAGGAGAAAGTGGGTTGAGCCAGACCACACGACAAGCATGTTCCTTACTGGAGCTCGGCTCCACTTCTTCTCACAAAGACTCTCCATTCGGCAAATTTTCCACAAGCCATGGCCCCCACGTTTCGCGGGTTTCCGGTATTGGAAAGTTGGTTGCAGATAAGGTGAGATCTCTCGTGGTTACGTTGGACAACCCTGCTCGAGTCACCAGTGTACTTGCAAACAACCGTAATTCGGGGGCTCAGTTACCATTAACTGGTGACTGAACTGAAGCACAGAGGCAGTACCTCAATAGAAAGGAGGGGAGACTGATATTACAATCCAATACATTCGTAGCGTGCCTAAAATAGGCTTTACCACTGTGAGAACAAGAGCCCCTACAACTCCAAAAAACTCTAACTAAGGAAGCGCACACCTCTCTCAGCATTCTGAATACAAAAGTTGACTACTCTCCGCTCTCAGGCTTTCACTGTATCTTTAAATTTGATTTTCTTAATCGAAATGTGGCTCACAGACTTAGTTTCTACACTTGAGTTGGGCTTATCATCGCCATTCAATGTAAAAAGGGTCGAGAGATTCAGCCTCAACTCTTCTAGATCGTCTGGTGGTGGTCTCAGTGAAGGTTACTTCGTTTCTGTGGAAATCCAGTGATGTTAATTTAGAAAATATTCTTTGTCTACTGCCAGATTGTAAATTAATTCTAGGTTGTATCTATTTGCCTGATTACCCCGGAGATACGCACTTTATTAGCTATTTTGAAGAATTAGAGCGTGCAACGTGTGCTTACCGAAACGTCATATTTAGACAAGAACGTTTATATATTTCCGATGTCATATAGTAGATGTAAGTGCTGTTTCAGCTCGGAACCTTCGCACTTGCCCCCTAACGGGAGTTTCGGGCCTTCCCCGAACATCGAGTCCTCTGACCGAGCCCTTTGTTTGTAGCTGCGGGGAAGCCCAGCGCTTTAGTTATTTCCGATCGACAACGGATTTCCCCTTTTCTGGACTTTCCAAAATATCCTCCCCTCATCCCGAAATTTACTTCCTCTCCACAACACTCAGCCCTTCCCAAACATGGTAATCTGTCAGCTCTTGCAATCGACACTCATTTATCACCTTCTGTGTTACTCACAGCTCCAATGACTCTCGCTCCCAGTTCATGTATTTAGAGAACTATCGCCTAACTGTCCGTGTAAAAGCTCTATCCTGTTAAGCAAAAAGAACAATAGTGTCTCTTTCAATTCATGTGTCTATTCCTCCCTCTTTTTCATGCACCCAACAATTACCAAGACTCAACTTTCCACTTTTTCCAATTATGTATATTATGTCATTTAATCTATCTTGTTATTGCCTGGATCGTTAATAAATACATGTGTGGCTCCATTCAGTGCAGAGGACAGAAGAAACCACGTGCTCCGCCATTGTAGTTCCCTCACCAATGAACGACAGCAGTTGGAAGAGCCTTGTAACCTTCCAGGTTTGACGGCTACTGAGCGCCTAATTTGCGTTAATTATGACCTTTGAAACTTGACACCCGAGTAAATAGCTCGATCAGGTGGGAACTCAGATCAAGAACTCCTAGATAGTACAGATTCGCGTACTGGACTCACTAAATGACCACCTGCCGCCGTGCAAACAACAATTGCTTAGAGCCGACTAAAAACGTCAATTTTCGTTGTTCCGTCCTAGGTCTGACATGTTTCGTGCCGTTAACTGGTATTTTTCGATGCTGGATTTCGGAGGTGCGAGATTGCGTGCAGAGCATTGTTTTTGATTCTGGATACTACTAAACTTAACGATCTGACAAAAAACAAAAAAATGGAACCTCCTCAGGGACCTCTGGAGCCGAAGGGAGGTACATAATTCATTGATTGAGAGTGTCCGAAGAAAACGTTGCTTGATGAACTGATAGCGAGAATAAAGTGAAGATCATTTTAGTTTTGCGCTCAAACTGAATGACGCGTGAGAAGCCGCCAGACAATTGAATAAAGACCAGTTTATTAGCTCCGAAGGAAGCTGAGGTCTCGGAAGATAAAGTTGAGCTGAAATAGCGGGAAGCCCGCGCATGCGCTTTTTGCTCCCACAATATCGCTACCGCCAGCTCCGCTCGTTTTAGTCGATACACTGAACTCACTGTCTCATTAAGATACGGAGAGATGCGGGGAGTCTGAGGAGGAGCTGAAAAGTGGGAAAAGGGAACGCCGGGTGATGGAGAGAAGTGAGGAAAGGACTGCGCCTACGGCAGAGCTTTTTGAACGGCGCTAAATTTTATCGAATGAGAGAAGGGAAGTTGGCTTCAGAAGAAACTTAGTCTTTTAAAAGCGTACAAATAATTTCAAACGAAACGAAATAAACTGGGGAAAACTATTAAACGGGAAAGTCTTAATAAGCCCCCCTCTACCCGTCCTGGGCCAGCATTTAGAAGCCATCCGATTTTCTTAAGAAATCAAAGAGTCAGCTCTCGAAGGAACGGAATTCCTGCTTTTTTGTTGCTGACGCATTTCATCAGAGGAATAACGTTCCCTATTGATTTTCTTCAACTTTGGAGTGGCCATCGAGCTCCCATAACCCTTCCTTCGTTTCTCAATCTCAACTCACCAACCAAACAAAACAAAGCACTCCCAGGATGAAATAAAAAGTGAGACCTGTGCTGTGTGTTTACCTACTCAAACAACGCACGCTGCTTCTCTCTTAAGTGTCACGATGTCTGAATTTCTACGAACGAATTAAGATACGCTTCACACATCGAATTAATGTGACATTATCAACACTGCTAGGTGCTGGCAGTCATGAAAAGCACACACCGAATTTAAAGAAGAATAAACGAAATAACCACAAAAACACTCGATTATAAATAACAGTTTACAGCAAAAATAATGCTTTCCGTCACCCCGTTTAACCAAAAAAACGCTGCAAATTATCACACAACGGTTTATTATTCTCTTGTGTAGCATGATTGGGACCTATCCCATTAAAACTAATTGCGGCACATATTACGAATTTAACATAGGTATATCAGCCATCCAGAAAAGTCATATGCAAATAACAATGTAGAGCACCATCCAATTCGATTCAGGGCCAAAAATGCTAACACTACACACGACCTGCCGGCAGTGGGTTCGATGCGACGGGTGTTCCTTCAAGTAGTAAAATTATCCTCACTATATATAGTATTTACATTAGTAGCATATTATACTGATGAGACGCTGGCCGGAGGTCGAAGTGCCTTGAAACGTAAAGTATCGACTGTTTATTTGATGGGCGGGGGGGGGGGGGTCGAGAATGAATAATAAACTAAAAGACGACGTACATGAGCACAAAACGGAGCACAAAATGTAAGCACTGGTTCGCTGAAAGTACACCGTAATTGTTACGTGAGTAACAGCAGTTTCTGATACAGTAGTTCGGAAAATCTCATTTCTCGATACATCACAGGCCGTGCGTGCTGGGAGGCAGATTAGGCTAAATCCAGTCTAACGGACTGTTACAGAAATTGATGCGGTACTATTATGACAGTTAACAAAAAATGGAATAAATTTAGAGCTTTTCTCGATTTAGTGGGAACGTACAAATCTTTAAAAAATTGAATTTCACGAGAATAGTGCTTGATTTTAGAAGATGACAGATCTGATCCCATGTCCAAATTAATGATCTTCACGTTATTGCGGGTTTTGCGAGAGCTGCCTCGCTCAGCATCTACCGAACGCGGACCTGCGGAGGTACAGCAGGTTGTCATTTAGCCAACGTCGGGGATCTGGGAGGAGTATTTGTTCTTTAGTGACAGACTGAGATGAAGGATTACAAGCTTGCTTCCAATCAACCTCTCGGCTGTACTCGCTCTTCCAACAACCGTTGCTCACTGTTGTACGACTAAGTACTACTGTGGAGCAATCATTGGTTTCTTGTTACGAACGTACCGGAGGTAACCGCATGAGGGGGTTAGATTTGTATCAGGAAAAGCCGAAAGGCTGGCATGCGTTTGGAACGTGACCGAGGGCGTTGAACTGGAGAAAAACGAGGTCTTGAGTTGTGTAGGGGATGGGAAACCTATTGGAAAATTTTAGGTTGTGAGGCATTCGTGACCGTTTATTCGGGAAGAATAAACCAAGTTTTCACCAGTGTAACTGTTCTTCGTCAAACCACCACCTCATTCCATAAGAAACTGGCTCGTCCAGGAGTCTGGCTGAAGCCTCACTTTCTCATTAGACGTTTGCCGATTTTGGGGAAAAATCTCGTACGTTTCCCGTTCCTCTAAAGATAATTTCCATCTACCTTGCTTTTTTTCTAGACCCGTTCATCTAGCGAGGCAAAAAGATACCTACTTGACATTCTGTCCAGAGCGTGGGAAGCTCCCTTTCAACTCTCAACTTGTCCATCATGCACTGAACGGTCAAGTCAATGGGTATCTGACCAGCAATCATTTGGAGTGCTGCAGTGGATGTTGCATTGTTAGGCCAGTACTATTCGTTGACTGTAAGTTCGCTACCGCGGTAGTAGTTAAGTTCAAGAGCTCATATCTGCTAAAGTTCTATTGAACCTGTACTTCACATGGAGGAATAAATGAATGTACACTGAGCGTTTAAATAGTGAAATTAAAACACGGAACGAGAGCCAAAAGTAGTGGTAGGAAGATTATATTTAACTCGATGATTTTAAGCTAAGTTAAATCATGATACATAACTGATTACGCTAACAACGTCGGCGATACTGCAAATTCTTTGAAGTCGCTGTGGATTAAATGTTGATGGGCAACCCTTTGGAGACGTTATGTTAGTTAGTTAGACGAGAGGTTATAACTTTCTTAGTTGTAGGGTGTTGTGTATGCGCTGACGAATCTCAGCACATGGAGGGGCCTCTCCAGCACTATACGAACCTTCAAACCCTCTTCGTGCCATCTGCACGCGAGTACGCGGAAGAACGGGTCACGTTGGAGGAAGAGGTAGGACAAGAGAAGACAGCTAGTGGATTTGGGATGACCTTAGACCTCTAGTAACTAGTACCACGGCCTGATAGACTCCTCCCTGAGTCCTCCGTTATGGGGGAGGGGGGGGGATCTCTGTCTGGATGTGGAAGGGCCTGTTCGTCATGCTGGAGGTTGGGTTTCTGAAGCCGTTTGGCCGAGAAGTCTAAAACTTGCAGACGGGTTTTGAGTCCTCAGACTGACATATCCAAGATTGGCAGTAGAATTTCCATATTTCTCAGCACATCTCGAGAATCCCCATAGTGAAGATGATTGGGTCGCACGTGTTCAAGCAATGCCCAGTCGAAGTTAGCTTTTGGTTTATTATTCATTCTGAATAATAACCCTATGTTTTCGGTCACGAACAATTTTTTACAAACACCCCCCCCCCTCAAAATTTTATACTTTACGTTTCAAGACATTTTCCAAATTTGCAATGTCCGTCCGCCGTCCCCCGTCCGTCGTCCGGGCCGTTTTGTGCCTTTAACGTGGTCTAAAAAATTCATTCTTTCGCACAAAAATCCGATTTGGTATCTAGTTGTGCCCGCCATCTTGGCAATCCGATCGGACGAAGCCCGTTGTAATGGGCAAAAAACGGTTTAAAAAATTAACGAAACGCAGTACAACGCGGGAACTACAGCGGAAGTCAACGTTTCGTCGTTTGAACTCCCTCCCTCCCCGCCCGTCTCATTAAAAAACCACCCGCGATCGCTCGCCTCCCAATGACGCCGCCACTCAACTCCCGTTTCGCGTCGCAACGGGTTCGCTTCGAGCGCCTCGTCCCAATTTCCCCGACGACAGGGCAAAATCATCAGACGTTTTGTTTCCGTAGTTTCATTGTAGCCAGGACATGTTTCGTATGTTTACTAGTATTCGATGCTGAATCGAATGGGATGGGGGAGCAGTAATACTAGGTCAAGCTGTTCATGAGAATAATAAACCATTGTGTAATAATTTGCAGGGGTTTTTCAAATCATGTCGTTTCACATGAGTAATAAAAACGTTCGTAGCACTAACCGATCAAGATTTGTGAATGTGGTGGCAATGAGGATGCAAAGATGAAACCGCACCAAAGCGCCAAGGGAACAAATACAAAATAGCGATGAAACGAACTACTTCACTAGCTCTTCTCTGCGGTGTTGTCTGCTGTGTGCATACGTAATAGTAACACAACTAAGTATGAGACTCCCCCTACGTAGGTGGTCGCCCAACATGTAACGCCCAGGCACACGTTGTGTTTAAGAGTCATTTTGGTAAAAACGACCTTTGGGGCAATAAGAGTTGCCGCCACGCCCAAATTGGCTGAGAAGACGCAAACTTCTCCGCTCTGCAGAGGAGAGCATCGTGAAGTTTTCGTTTTACGAACTGGAAACCCTTGATTGGACAATGACCCGTGAAGCCCAGTCGTTAGGTTTCTAACACATACACACTCCTGCACATACATGATTCCTGCACTCTCGACTATCCCACTCATTACTTGCATTGTCACGTGTTATCCTCAAAAAAGGCTGCTCGCTCGCTTGAAAGGGCAGCTACGCACCTATATCTCGCTTACTCCTGCCACTAAAGATACGTATAGCCCCACCGTACTTGTTCTAGGCGCGCTTATCGTCAGCATTCGCCCAACACCATCAGCGCTAGATTCTCGTGAGCGGACGACATTCTACACCAAAAAAGAAGCTCCAAGCCGGCTCTTTTGTATTGGTATTCAATCTACACTCACTACGCTTTCCTTTCGTTTACATTTTCAGTTCGATGGTTCCCGTTAGCATAACACTAACTTGGGTTTTGCAATCCTCACCCGTTCAAGCTGTTTTAGCAAGGGTTGCGTATTATACGAAAGTAACGCGTCAAATGCATCAAATGCCATACTATAAGTGCATCCGTTGAAACGTAACGTTTTTAATCGCATTTCCCAGGAGCGCACATCTTAGTGGAACTATTCTGGAAGCATATGAAGGAGATGGCCCAGCAGAGCTGAGAGGAAGGAGCTGAGGAATAATTTACCTCCCAAGTCGAACGTGAGATGCTCAGGTCAACGGCACTTGAACCAGGAAGCACGTGTCCAATCCTTTTACGTCCGCGTGCATGTTGGTTTCGATGAGAACGCGACCGTTTAAGCGCGACATACTGAAGAACGCCCTTCAACAACGTTCTGCATTCGGGAGACTCTCCTTCAAAACGACCTTTCGAAAATTCAATAACAAAAGAGACCCCGACCTCATTTACCGCTTGAATCCAGTGAAAGCCTTCAAAAAACCAACTTCTCTGCCCCCCTCCACCATTTATTCAAAGGACGAGACTCGGTAGAAGACGAAGAAAGGGAAAAGAGGCGAAAGCACGTATCGAATGAAAGGGAAAGGTTACGTAAGTTGAGACAGGTAAAGGGGTTTTCATTGTTGATGGGAGCGGGATGATGGACTACACCTGAACAGTCGGAAAAGAAAGTGAGTGACGGTTCACCTTGAGAGAAGCAACTAGTGCGTAGACAAAAGAAAGGTTAGCGCTCACTTCTTTCTGCCCCACGGAACCCTGCGCAACTATGTCCATTTCGTGAGAAGCCTACTTGACGCAGAGAGCATTGAAACGTTATTCTAAAAACACATAGTTGTACTCACAGAGATAATAACGTGGTTGTTGAATAAAATGCCAGTCGAGAACTATCGATCTGAATGAGTTAAATGCTATTAGGAGCTACTGTACATAACATCGTTGATTTCATCAAAATAAGAATGAAATATTTCCAAGCCACATTGCAGCCGAGCCACGGTTCGCCTTTTAGCGCAGTTATTTCTTCACGAATTTCGCTCAATCTATTATTATTTTCAGTAAAATCAGCGCAGTAGTCCAATAAAATGCCTATACGATGAGAGTTCAATTACGTTTTT
This sequence comes from Pachypeltis micranthus, assembly GCA_020466155.1. Lineage (NCBI taxonomy): Eukaryota > Metazoa > Arthropoda > Insecta > Hemiptera > Miridae > Pachypeltis > Pachypeltis micranthus. Next base: position 3,085,206 of record CM035779.1, on the reverse strand, counting down.
AATATAGTTTGGAGGGACCTCCGTCTCACTTCGTAACATTTCTCACACTTTTTTACCTATTTCCTCATATCACAAAGCGCTGCTAATTATTACACAACGGTTCATTATTTTCTATCACAGCATGATTGGGGGATCCTACTCAATCCAACGTAGAAAAATATTAATAATATAACAAGGTTATGAGAACAATCCGGAAAGCAACAACTCATAAACTACTATGTTTGTACTATGCAAAGCACTTCTGAGACCTATTCTACTCGATTCAGCGTCGAAATATCTGGTGCGTTGCAACACACAACTTTCCTTAGCTCTACGTCAATCAGTCATGTACACGGCTTTTTCCACTAACTCAATTCATTTATCACTCAGTTCATTTGAACTTGGCCAAACAATACTTTACGGCAGCAGGAAGCGGTAGTGCTTATAGTTCCGTAATTTATTGTGCTGCTCGCACTCGTTCAGGAATGAGTACGAGCAGCCCTAAAATTCCGGAACTGTAAGAGCTACAAATTCCGAGTTAAAAAACTGAGTGATAAATGAATTGAGTAAGTAGAAAAAAAGCCATGTACCCGAGTGAATTGACGTAGAGCTAAGGAAAGTTGTGTCTTGCAACGCACCAGATATTTTTTTAAAACATTCTAGTAACATTTCAGCGGAGTTTAGGAGGAAATAAAAAACCGCGCTGAAACCGTAGAAAATTTTGATAATTTATTGCGCTGCTCTCGTCATTTTCCCACCAATGGGAATTCCGTGATATAATTGCTTTGGTATATTCAGAGCTATTAATATAACAAATGTCATCAAAATCGTTAGAGCTATTTTTGAGAAAAAATTGGTGTTTTGATCACTATGATAACTATAGTTAACTTCGGTGGATTTTGCTCATACCCTTATTTTGGCGTCCCATCGTTACCTGCGAGCTTAGATATCAAGTTTGAAGTGATTTGGTTCGGTCGTTTTCTCTAAAAACCACTCTAAAATCGACTACGTCGAAGATTTTGGTAATTTATTGTGCTGCTCTCGTCATTTTCCCACAAATGTTAATTTTATGAAATAGTTGCCTTATTGGGAGTTATCAATATAAAAAATGTAATCAAAATCATTGGAGCCGTTTTCGAGAAAAAAATATTTGGTGTTTTGATCACTATGATAACTATAGTTAACTTTGAATGGATTTTGTTCATACCCTTATTTTGGCGTTCCATGGCAACCTGCCCGCGAGATATCAAGTTTGAGCTGATTTGGTACGGTGGTTTTCTCTAAAAATCGTTCACAGACACACATACAGACCATTTTCCCAAATAGTGTTTTTCGGACTGAGAAGGGTCTGAAACGTATCTGAATAAAACTCAAACTTTTTTTCAGACGATTACATAACTTTCCTTTCCACTTTGTAGAGCCAAGGGAAGTAAAAATACTAATAAACGACACGAAACTATAACAAAAACGGACGTTTTCGGGATGACGCTAGGCGATTGGCACGCGTTGAAGTAGAACTGATAGAGTAGTAGGGGTGGGACAGAAAGCAGCCTTCAAGTAGACGACTGATAATAATTTTTTCTAACCATCAATAACACAACGATGAATTAAAAAAAAACATAACTTTCCTTTCTACTTTGTAGAGCCAAGGAAAGTAACAATAATAATAATTCGGTGGGTTCATAAATGTTTTTTGTTTGTAGGCTTTTTTGCTGATCATCATTATTATCCTCTAGCAGGGCTACATTGCTGTCTTCCCCATCTTATCATTGGCCAACAAATATTAAGAATATAACGTGGCCATATCAACAATCTGGGGAACGACAACTCATACGATTGTAGAGTACCAATGAGACTCATCCCATTCGACTGAGCATCGAAAAATACCAGTAAACGATACGAAACATGACCTGACTACAACGAAAAGCGGTTGGAGTGTGGCCGAAGGCAGTAGAAGGAAATGAACGCAGACTGGGGTGAAACGATAACTTTTGCAGTATTGTCTTGCGAGTTCCTCCAATTACTAGAATTCATTGATTATACCTAGAGTGATTTCACTGTTGTCCACCTAGACGCAGTCCTGCATCTCCAAGACCCGTCCTATTCGTCTCAACTTCAGAAAATAGCTAAAAAACGATACCAAAGACAACGTGAATGCAGCAAAACCTTGCAAATTCTTACAAAACCACGAAAATTGTCGTTTTGGGTGATTTTAGACGAGTCGAACTGCCGGGCAGTTGAAGTGACTCGAGCTCAGGCCGGAGAGAAACGATAACTTTCGCTGCGTTGTTCTGCAAATTCCTTCAAGTAATAGAGTGTGTTTGCTTTTATTCAATACATTTCCTGTCATTTCACTATTTTCTATCAACACATAGTCTGGCACCTTTGAAACCTGCCCTACTCGTCTCAGCATCACGAAATACCGGGAAAAAACACCTAACACGACTTACATGCGATAAAACTTTTATTATTATGCAAAATTTTCGTTTTCGGGTTAATTTTTTACACCATTTTTCGCCCATAGCAACCATGTGTTTCGTCCGATTTGTATGCCAAACAGGCGGGCACTAACAAATACCAAACGAAATTTTCGGACTTCGTTAAAGGCCAAATATGCTGGTGACAGCGGACGGACATTACAAATTTGTACAGTTTTGATGTGTGGGGGGGGGGGTTGCATAAGTAGGAGCAGCACAATATATTGCGGTACTTAATGCTTTCTACATAAAACGTCATGTTGTGGCAGGTTCGAGTGAGCGTCGTGAGACATTGACTGAACTGGTAGCAAAAAAAACCAACAGAGGAAAGTTTTGTGATACATTACACCAAATATTCGTTATTGGCTTGGTTCAATGAAGTACGTAGCGCAATGCTGCTCTTTTGCCCGTTGCCCGGGTCTGTCTCTTCCTCATATTGAGCACTTCTGAACCCCCAGACTCTGAACCTCTGAACCTGAAGACAGTTCAAAAGTATTACAGCGATGTATTCTTGAGTTTGTCAACAATTTCAAATGCACTGAACCAAATAGGTTTCTTTGGAGAACGGTATTCTAGTCGAGACATGGATGGACAGCGAGAGATTAAATACTGCCTACAACTAGAATAGAATGGGCGATTGCTGGTGTATTACGAGAGTTCAGAGCTAATTCCTTAAGTTTCCTGGGATGTGCCAAGCCCAGCAGTTATAGACGGTTCAGTCAAGTGAGCAGCACATGATTAGTTAGGCTGCTAACACGCTATTTGGTAGCAGTTCTCATTGCTTTTATCACCTCAATTGTTGTTGGATCGCCATACAATGTTAGCCTCCTAGATCTGTCATCGTTTGTTTCTCATTAGTACAATGAAGAATTTCCTCCCCCAGGGCTACACATTCTCGAAGCCACTTCCAAGATATTTTCTCATTCCTTCTTTTTTAAGCAGGAAATGCTTGGGAAAAAAGGCTGGGAAGGGGGTGTGACAGCGTGAAATATTCGCCGAGTGAATGAAGCTCTCTTCTACCTCCCCCCCCCCCTTGCATCGCCGACACTCTTTTTCTTGACAGAACCTCACGTGGAAATTGGTTTCTTCCTTTCGAGGGAAGGGGACAAGGTAAAGGAGAAAATATGGGGAGCATTACCTCTCGCTCTTCTCGTCAACCCCCCCTCCTTCCCCTTACCGTGCCATCTTATCTCCTCCATCAGCCCTTCCTCCGCCCGCCTCTCGAGAAATGGTTTCTCTTAGGCAAATTACGAACTCGGCTTCTCTCCTTTCTTTCCCTCAATTCCCCGCCGTCCGTGCGCTAAGTTATCTCGCGCCTGAAAATTCCTTTGTTGCTGATGAGACAAAACGAATCATCGGGTAAGTCGAGAAAGTGGTATCATAAAAAACGCCGTACGTTCAGATCCTAAATTACACAAAATATCAACTCAAGTAAATATGACACAATGCTCAGTGTCGGACGCTCCCAGTTTCGTACTGATTCGGGGGTTTGAAAAAAAGGATTCCTTTGAGGTGTCCTAGGGTCGACTAGACCTAGAACGTGCTGGGGGCGATGTAGTGAGACCTTCTGCCACGATATGGTTGTTGTGCAAGAAGTACTTGTCAAGAAACGTGTCACGGGATGATAAAGTAGTTCCTCGGGGGCGTGTAACTTGGAATTGGCATTGACCGTTCCTCACGTGTAATGCGTTGAAATTGAGACTTACTTGGGAATAATACTTCATCGTCGTTTGACACAAGCGGGAATGAGAGATGTGGTTGCAAGTTTGGAGACTTGAAATGTGAAAGTCAACGAGAAGTTTTGGCACACCAAAATATCGGGATGACTAGTCTCTTGAAGTACCACGAGTCTGGTTCAATGAAACGCCATTAGTAGGTGAATGAGACGATTAAAGTTGTGGTGGCGTTGATTTTCACCCTCCATTGCGCCAGTTTGCCGCGCTTTCCTTCTCCTGTGCAGTCTGAGATGACATAGACTAAGTCGTCCGCGTGCAACCAGAGAACTCATGGCTTCGGGTATGTCGTTGCGAGGTATGCATGCTATGTCGTTGCAAATTAGTTGTTAAGAAAAGGTCCCTGAACAACTCCCGCTGATATTGTTGAACGGCTGACGGCTGGTCGAGTGCCCGAATTCGTCAATTTGTTCCACTAAATACGTCTCTAAAAGTAAGTAGTGGTTATTAGGCGAGAGAGAACACATTTTTCGCAGCAGACTTTTGTGCGATAAGCGGTCCAATGCCTGTTCAGTGCCTCTGCAGAGCCTTTTATCATGGAAGGTTTTTTAAAATAAAGTAAGTCAGTCTTTGAAGTCGTAGTGGAAGCCTGTGTTTCGTGTGGATCAACAGCTTTGGTAGCACCAGCCGCTCAAATACTTTAGCTAGAAGTGACGACATGCTTATTGAGGTCGTGAACTGGCTTATCTGGTTTGTGCAAACGACCTTCTCGACGTCATGTATACGATGGAACGTATACGCGTTGGAAATGTCATCGTGCTCTTCACACAGGATGCCTGTTCAAAGTTTCTCCTGCATATCAACAAAGCAATTGGCATTTTCTGAAGATCTTGTCAGGAACCTCCACGTGGGGTAGCACTTTATGTGCCTAGTGTCAACACTTTGATCGAACAGTAAAGGGATCCAGGCCTTGAGAAGGTTCCGCCGCAGATTTCGAGGCTCGGTTCTAACTGATTGGACATCCTCTTGTGTTCAGCTTGGCGAGATCAAAGCCAGAGCCTTCTCACAGCCATTCTCTTCCTTCAAATGTCCGTCAAGTACGCGGGAAACAGTAGATTGTCATGCTCTCCACCGGGAGAATGGCAAACTACCAAATACCTGTCGTACCTTCGCAGGTCTGGGTTTGATGGGTGGTGGCCTCTTGCAAGATAACGAAACAGCAACTTCCATGACAGTCAACTGATATAACCCCCTTGAGGTGATTTGATCAGGAAAGAGACATGTGTGCCCACGGGTGGCTTTAAACCTTAATATGTCTGTACTCTCCATTCTCCCGTTCATACGCTCTTAGCTGCAGTGACCAGCTCAGCACGCATGGAAAGCCTCTCGAGGAAACGTTCTCGGTCCTCCGGTGCTGCTGTGATATGAGCGATGCTTCGGATGTACGCGGACAGGGTTAATACACGGTGAGCCCAAGCCACCCACGCACGCAATAACTCGCCCACAGGGACCAGCGAATTACGAGTCTGTCAGGTAACTTGGCTTACAGACTGAAAACTGATGTTGCAATGCGTCAATCGGTCGTACACTCCATCCCTCTTGGATCACAAATACTGTCATTGTCAACAAAAGTATTACTGTCCCAAAACCTGCTCAGACCAATTAGGTACTGAGCTTTAGGAATCGACAGCCACCTCTCACTCGCAGCAAATACAAACAAGTACTGCGATATCATCACCAATGCTTTACAGTATGTAAAGAATGCTACTCTACTCAACGATCTGAACGTACCACCGTATAACCAACTCTTTGGACCAATGCTCCACAGCTCAGGCTTCAGCATAAGCGCTCTTCAGACATTCTCAGTCAACAATTCACGTAAACTGTTCTTCTTCTTCGTACTTCGTAAATACTTATATCTCTATTTGTAACTATTTATTTTCATTTGTTTATTTACGTAAAAACTCGCAATTCATTCAGTAATCATAGTTTATTACCTAAAAAAGAAAAAAAATCTGATAAAAATGTGCTGGGATCATTCAGTATATCAGCTCACTCGCTCTTGATTGGTTGTCCGTCTTTCGGGCATCAAAGCAATACGGGAAACCACAATACACACAATCGGAAAGCCCGCATGTTGGATAATTTACAGAACAGCCCTCCATTTGACGGCCAATTATAGCTCATCAAGAAGCCAGGAACTGGCGACGTAATCAATTGAGTAAATCGTGGGCTCTATTTGGAGATGATTGTGGTTCATTCGGGGAATGAACCAAAATTAATTCCCCACCTTTCTTGATAGATGGATCGGGGAATGTTAAGGTGCACGGAAATTATTCGATCGAACGTTGTATGTGCAAATGACGAACGGCGCTAGTTGCATGAGCTACTCAATTGAAGGAGTACAAAACCACTTGTTTTGGTGTCTCCTGAACAGTGTTTAGATGAACAAAGTCTCAGGGTCACATAAATGTTTGTTTGCTGCCCTTTTCGGTTGTGGGTTGAGTTTGCCTTGCATGGCAGAGAAGCCCGTAGTAAGGAGTAGAGAGTTAGGTGGGCCTTAGATTGATAAATTATCCCCTAACGTTAACTAGAGAATCTGTTTACTAAACAGTGACATTGTATTGCACCAGCCTGAAGCTTTCTGAGTCTTGGAAAGACATCTCCAGTCGTAAAAAGCGTGTAATGGCGCGGGAAAATTTGAAAAGTGGCCCACCCAGAATGAAACAGTACGTCTATTGCACCCAAAGTGTTTAGTTTGTCAGTTTGATGAGGTAGAAGCACAGCATCGTCGGTTGATTTACATAACTTGTAGTTATAACCTCTGTTGTACCCCTTGGCACTACGCATTGCACACTCAAGAGCAGTTCACTTATCAAAATGACAGTTCATTAAGTCTCACAAGACAGTTACATCAGTCCAATGTCACGGGGGTTGCGGTTTCGGAAGCGTGCGAGAGCACTGGCAGTCTGTCAGCATCATAGACTCTCCGGTGATGGAGGCTTTCTGGCAGAATGAGGAAGGATTCATGCTGATCTGGTTCACGAGTTGCTTTCCCTTGTCTCAGAGATTAGAGTCCTCGGATTGGCATAACGATCGGCTGTAGAATTTCTCAAAAACTAGGAAACATTTTTTAAACCCGGTCTTTTCGGGGGTAGCAATTTAAAAGGAATGGGTCACCACCCTTATATTCTTCTTCCATGACAATGTAAAATCTGATTTAACGAGGGCGAGAAAAGGGTTGAACTCTTGAAAACGCGCCCCCAACAAACTTCAAGCTTATCAGTAGCAAGCTCAACCTTTATCTTTCTCTGCAACTTCCGACATTATGAACGTTAGTGCTTCGAGGAGAAGTTTCTCTTGGGGCGTTGGCAAGTTTTGTCTGATGAAGCTCTTCGTCAAAAGGATTCACCCTTTCGGAATATCTAAGTCTCTGCCGCTTGTTTCTCGAGATGGCAACAAAGCTCTCCGGTCCAAGCTAATGAGAATCCCAGCTACGAAGGAGAGAATTGTGACGAGGAGGAGGAGGAGGAGGAGGGGGGACACACAAAAACTAACTTCCAACGTACCTCCGTATAATTTTCTCTCTCCAACCCTTTCACTCTCAGTGCCATTTCAGCAACCCTCAGATAAGAAGTTGCAGGGGCTTTCACCATCCCCCCAACCTTCCTGCTCAACCCCTTCACCGTTTTCAGTCATTCGTGCCACCGATTTTCTCCAACATTTCAGAACCTAGGACAAAATAATTCGCAATCGATCACTTTAACTAGATTATAGAGCAACTGCTGCGCTGCAGCTCCAGTGTCTTTGGGGAAAGCAGGTTGATGGACCATGTGCTGTCAGTAAAATAAGAACCTCCTTTCAAACGTTAGTCAATCAGCATAGCCTTCGTTATGATGACGGTTGTATGTTAGCTCCTTTGGGCAACCGATTTAAATGATCCTTCGAACTGAGAACTTCGGTGTTTCAGTTATTAAGTCAGTCAGGTATGTAGATGAACCCTTGGAGAGGGTTATATCAGTCGACCGTAATGGTGGTTGTGCTATCACTATTGAGCAAGACTACACAACCCGGGCCTGCACGTTACCGTTGGGGAATCCCCTACCATTTATGTGAAGTTCTTCACCTGGTTTCCCATCTGATCTAAATATTTACTTGATCAACTGTGGCCACAACAGCGAAAACCACACAGTTCGCAAACTGGAAGAAACCAGCTTCTTTAGTAGTAGTTAAGGCAAGCAACTGTGGGTTCGTCTTCAGTAACTACAGTGAAGCAGCACGAGGTTTCTTGTTTTCTCCGCTACGAGCAGGATGGGGTCTTTCAGAGAAAAGAAGTGAAGCCGTGTGGCTCAGCCACTTTGGAAAACGCATGCCTTGGAAGAAGAATTTCCATCTCGCTGCCGGCAGCAAGGCAACCTTTCGTTCAGTGAGAGATCTACACGGAGCCTTGCCCAGAATGGGAGTGCTACCGTTTCACTCTCCACTTGCCAATGGCCAGGTCAGTGGGTAACCAGTCAGTGATTACTTACAGCACTTCAGTTGATGATGGTTGCCCATCATTCACTCCTCGTTCCTGTGAGGTACTGGTGAGCACAACCTGGGAAAATCAAACTCGGAGGACAACATGTGAACGAATGTCTCAGGCGTGTGCTAGCCGACTGTGCCCTCTCACAGTGTATAGTATATTTGTCCGTCTGTGTTTTGTGTTAGTGTGTGGGCGGTGCCAGGGATGGTGGAATATAAAGTAGCCCATCCCTGGTGTGCAGGTGTGAATGTATTATGTGTGTTAGTGTCATGTGGAATAGGTAGTGTAGGGAAGGTTCCAGGGGGGATGAATATCGAGTAGTCCGCCCTCGGCACGTCGGATAGGGGATCGCAGTTCAGGCCAGGATTAAAGGCCTGTTTAGTGATTCACGGAAGTGCAGCTATCTGTGATTGGGTCAGTACTTTGATTGACTGTGCGTTTGTTACCGTAGACAACGAACATGGCAGCACCTAATCAAGCCTGAGTAAATAGCCTCGTATATGAGCACAATGTCTACATACATTCGTACACACGCCCGTATTAATCGCCTTTCCCTCGTAACTGTTTTTCTTTTTTCCCCCTCAACGGAATATTCGCAAAAAGCTCGATTCCTGAAAACGCGAAATTCCATCGACTGAGAAATTGGTTTTCAGTTAACCTGCGCTCCGAGACCATCAAAAGGCAGCAACCGAGGGAGAGGAAATTCGGTGAATGGTAGCCTGAAGGATAGAGATAAGTTCTACCACCCTGTTACGCGCCATCCCTCAACCCTCCGGACCAAAATTAAAACTGACTTCGAATACGTCCTTTGCAAACAAAACTTTTTCATTTCAAATTCTTCTAAAGGGAAACACGAATTATCGGGCAGTCGAAGGCTTTCATCCTGTTGCCTGTCAGGGGGGGTTCAAGATTATTTATGTGGACCCCTGGCCCAGCTCCAGAGGCCCTGACGCCTTCAAGTTCTTCCTCACCCAGGCCAGGCGTGACGCAGCTCGTGAGGAGAGGAATCTATGCGCCATATTCCATTGGGGACTATGCCAGAGCACCTTGGTACGACGCCAGGCCATTGATTCTGATCCTGTGGTACATGATGCACCAGACCAGCTAGAGGTCTAGGATCAGACTACCTGCGAGGAGCTGCAAAATAAGGTGTCTAGTTAGAGCAGCCTGGCATGCTGCCTATCTAGCTTGGATGGCGCGACCCACAAGGAGGCCATAGCAATATTTTGCATTTTAGGGATGGCATGCTCCAACTGCAGGTCCTCATGATGACCTCGGAGTTATCCTCGGCAACAGCTACGATAAAATACTTATGCAAGTCATTAACTAGCATATCATTCTATTAGCATCATATAAAGCATATTTTTGCATTATCACTAATTTAAACTATTTTGTTGTTACAGTTCATTATTATTACGCTATTGAACTATAGTGTGAGGGGCAGTCCCATGCGAATCGTTTGGCTTCCAAGCTTCATGGTGTCGTTGATAAAAGTAAATGCATTTGGCGATTTGCGTTCTGGCATTCAGGCTACTTTTCACTCAGCGTTCTTAACATTTGGTAGCAACGGTGGGGGGCAGTAGAGCACCTAAGAGACCCTGATCTTAGTGTAGCCCATGTGTGATTTGAAAAAGGAATCAAACCAACTGCAACAATAGGTGTGTCGTGTGGCCCTATCCCTAAATGTTTGTGGTGTTTGTTGGGTAAAGTTTTGATAGGACAGGCGCTGGTACCAAAGGAACTGTAAACCACAGTCATACAAGCTGCTCATTCACTGCATCGCTTTGGTCGGTGGAAAATCGTAATCGTTACTACCGGCTGGGAATGACTTGCGTTGTAAAGCTGGGTGGGGGAGGCATGTGCGAGAACAGACAAGCCCAATCTATAATTATGTTTCTTGAGTTCCCTTTGAACGTCTCCTCATTAACATAGCTCTCTTCCAACATTCGTCAAGTGGTAGAAGTGTATCCGGTTCTTTGTGGATACATTAGCCTCTGGTCTAGTGAAAGTGATGATTTGACGATATGGTATTCCACGAGAAATTTATTCTGACCAGAGAACTTTTGAAGCAGAAGTGTTCCAAGCTGACCTTGGTATACACAGGACTAGATTTACTCCAAAGCGATGGAGAATTTGAGCGTTTCAACAGGACATTGGTTGACATGTCATCAAAGGCCGTCATCGGAAAAAAGATCATTCGCCTTCGATACTTTTGGCATTTCAGGCCGTCGTACGCTTTATTTCAACCGCTCACCTTCTAGTTCCAATATCAGTCACACGTAAACTGGTAAAGTACAGCGTGCGAAGCTTTCAAACATCCTCTACATACGATCTTTCTCAGAATGACATCCCAGCGCTCTGCCCTGTCCTCCTCATACCTCCTCACCAATCAACCAAGCACGATATCTGCATACACGGATAGCTCGGAGAGGGAAACAAGGAACCGCATCAGGCTCTACTGTAGTTCCTACAACAGTGAGTGACAGTTGTTGGGAGAGAACCCAAGCTCATAACCGTTTCGCCCAGTTTGCGAAGAAGGCCATGGCACAAACACTTGGCTCCCAAGTAAATAGTTAGATCAGGTGGGAAGATAGATTATTAACTCTTCCCAGATGGTACATATTCCCTAGGGTCGTAAACATAGTTCGCGCGTGGGCACCAGCTTGCTGCGAGGAAGCTTGTTAAACGACATCCTGACGTACCTGCAATGGTCTGGGTTCAATGGATGCTGAGAGAGAGGCCGTTATCTGCCGAAACCAGTAATGAAGATGGCAAGCGAGATGGGAATCCCCGTCCCGGGAACGTAACACCTACAAGCCGCAAACGGCTTGGGGAAAATGGGTCATATAATTACAAACGGACTCTTCTCCGCTATTCAATGGAACAAACCGAATTTCGCGTACTTCCAGACCAAAGGGAAGAAGAAACCTCAGTATGCCAGGGTCATGCAAACCCAGACTGCTCAAGCTTTTAACTGTTTTGCCGACTACACGCAATTATATCAGGTAAGAAACCAAAGATTAAGCACAATATCTCCACACAGTAACAGTCACGTATTCATACGGCAAATTGTGAACGATGCAGCGCTTTTGTTTCATAATGTCTGTTCAGTTATGTGGCTTAACAGTGAAGAGACCATAGACGCACGAATCGTCCGCAAAGGACATCACGAAGTATCCTTCAAAACTCCACAATGGATCCGCTATAAGCCTTACTTGCTCGGTATAAGCGTGCTCAGTGATCCAGAGGATTGGTTAAATATACAGGGCCAGATAATATTCTCAATATAATCTTCTTTCTATAATTTCTTTGCTTCCTTTGGAAGTGGCCTCACGGCTCAAGGACTCCACACCAGAGTAAAATAGTCGTACTTTATACATTTTAGTGTAGTCGCTTTATGTATACGTGCCAATATGCGAAGTAAATGAATGACGATTTGCATACCAAATTGAAAACGTATCGTGTTCTTCAGGTAAACTCGTAATTAAACTTTAGTATAACGTTGAGGGGTGGTGTAGTTGTTAGCTATTGACCCCTGGCAGTCGACCAAAATGTCAACAACAGCACCAAGTGACCAACGCGCGCGAATTGCGATATTTCCGAACTAAAATAAATTGGTTCTAGTTAGTCACGAAATGTGGAGAACGGCAACAAGGAACGGAGCCTATGCGACTCGTTAAAGACTACAATTAGTCATCTGTAACAGTGTCAGGAGGCCTCTGGGAAAATGGGACTCATTCGTGGAAGGGGGGAAACGATTGGACTGGATGTGTGGGCGGGGGCTGGCGGCAAAGAATCAGGTCGGAAGCGATGGATGGGAGGTTCCAAGGAATAGCGTTCCAGACGAAGGGCGTCCTCGACTCTTCTGACGAGGAGGTAGCTCTCTCTGTCGCGTTTCATCGACTTCATCCTCCATCCTGCTTTCCCGTTCGACCGCTCTAGCGGTATCCTCCTGAACTGTCTGAAGGTAACATTTCCAAGATCTCCAGAGTTGAGCTGCCCTCTATGTTACTTTTTGAACACTAAACGTCGCAATCATATCGTTGGTTACCTTACGGCGTTACCTAAATAGTCCCCTTGTACCTGTCATAATATACGAAGAGAATATTAGGCTAGGTGAAGCACGCAATCATTTTATATCGACAATCACAGTTATTTTTACAAACATTCCACGTACAGTGACCGATTCACAACTAATTTCAAAACCTGTTGCTGGCTCACACAATTAGTGGGTTTTCGTATGCCTGGAGAGGTGTGGGACTCTCCTCACTTCTAAACAAATAGGAGGAGGAAGTTTATGAAAACCAATATGTCAGCTGGATTCAACTCCGCAATTGTGCATGTCACAGTACTACACAATATTTGGATTTTTTTGCGGCATTGACATACGACTAGTTACAAAGGCAGTGTACACGAGCTTAACTAGAGTACATAAACTTTCATTGTGAATAGGACACAAGCTAGTTCAACCCAGAATGTGTTTTGTTTTTGGATGTAGGACGAAGGGTGTGCTCCTAGTGGTCCCATGAATTTACCCAGAACCGTTTAACTAATTGCACCAGGCTGGCTGTGTCTTCCTCCTTTGGCACGAGAAGGTGGCTTGGGGAGCGTCATCCACCATTCAGCCTTAACGATTTAGTGTAGGTACGTCCTAAATGTTCTGGTAGGGCTCCACCGCACCGCCTGAGCCATGGACCAAGTGTTGGAGTCAGCTGCCATGTCCACCATCTCTTGTGGGATGTGTCCCACTAGTCTTGTCACCTTCTAAAAGCCCTTCTTCCTTTCTTCTGGTGTCCGTACCCGAGTTGCTTTATTGACAGCTCTTTCTGCTCCGGTGGATTGAGATAGTTCTCGCCACCATCGATATATGTCCTGAGCAAATCTGCGGTACCAGTAAGCAACCAGTGGCCTGCACTTTTGCCATTCACTTCCTGTGATAGCCAATGCTCAGGCAAGCGATGTGCCTATGACTTTCACTCCACATAAAATAGGATGAATTGTACAACGTGCATAAGCGTCCGCCTCGTGCTTGCCCTTGGCCCACATGTGTTGGGTATCGTATAGGAAAGGGCCAGGGTTACTGTATCAGCTTTATCTCTTGTTTGCCAGATGTGAAAACCAAAGGACAACTTGGTATCCACAGCTATGCCCAAATACGAACTGAAACCCTTTGTAGCTTTCTGATCTCCATACAAATGATAGAGTCTCCTTGCAGCCATTCCAATTTGGTGCAGGTACTCCCTAAATGCTCCGTGTTCTGTTCAGAGCTGAGTGAGGTAGGATTCCACCTCACTGGGGGACCACCCAAGCCGTGGATCAAGTGGTGGAGTCTCACGGGCCACCACCCCCTCTGGACTTTGTCCCACGCATCTTGCCACCTCCCAATAGTCACAGCCCTCTCTTCTGGTAGCCTTCTTGACAGGTACAGTTCCTTCTGCTCGTCTGCTAGAAGGTGGACTCAGATCACCACCACTAGTTCTGCCTTCTGAGAAATCTTGACTGGAAACAGAATAGAAGGATCGCATGCACCAATTGTAGTCCTCTGGACCTCCTTCCAAGGTTCTGTCTCATTCAAGTTGCTGAAGAGTATTATGTTGTGATCACGTACAGGTATCACACATTACTAACCGCTGGTGTATGGAGCCGATTCAAATTCCTTAGTTCATTGCCGTGACCTGTTCTTCACTAAATCAAAGTATCAGGTATTTACTTAAGCAGGTCCCTATAATTGCGATAATTTAGTGGATATGTCAATTCCCAGTGCACAGTGGCCAACTCTCTCCATATTCGGTAAAAACCACGGAACGTGGAACTACGCCTTCAAAGCACTCAGGGGTAGTTGAATGCAATTCGGATAATTGTTGGTTTTCTTGTGACTCGTTCTCAGAGGAAATCCTAATAGGCCAGGCCTCACATCCAACTCCGCGGTATGCGGGGTTCGTACGTTTCACCGTCTAACCGTTCGCTTCGGTGGATATTCGATACATGAATTACCCATTCACGAAACCAATAGGATGGTAGCCCTGAAATTACCGTTATGGTGGCAACTTGATTCGTATTTTTATTTAAGGTGATTGATTAGCCCTCAGGCAGGGATCTTGCGCATATCGGTTCTCTAAAACCACCATGCTTGGGTGGTGCTTTCCAGAGCACGGCTCAGCATCCACTGAATCCAGGTCGTTGGAGATGTGGCCGGTAATGTCATTTAGCCAGTCTCCTCGTAAACGATTGTTTTCGATGCGTCACCACGTGGAAGTACGTTCCTGGGGAAGCCCGTACCACACTTAGGAGCTAAATGCGGTGTGCACTTGTTTCAACTGGTTACAATGGAGCAGCATGTGGTTTCTTGATACCTCCACATTGGAAGTGCGTAGAGAGTCTTTGAGGGAAATGAAGTGGAACCGGACGTTCAAGTCGCTGGATCCTGTGAGGAAGCGGCTAGACCAATGGTGTGACTGCAAATTCAGGAAGGCCTGGTGGAGCTCTGTCTGTAAGGACATGACCATCATAAGAGACCTGTACTCAAGTTTCCGGCGCAGGGATTTAATGGCTACTGCAGTATGGAAGAGAAGTTTCAATGGTACATGTTTGTTGACACAGTGTACCCCTCAGTGTCTCAGCAACTGCACGTACCTATAATCGTAAATGAGCATTTCCTCATTTCTTTCGACCTGCCATAGTATCAGAGCAGGTAGTCGTCTATTGCGATGGAAATGGAAGAGAAATAGGGGAAAGATAACGGGGAAGGGGTACAATGCTGACGTTCCTGTCCAGGGCGACCACGTGCGCCACCCCCATTTGTCTTTGAGAGAAAGCAAGCACTAAGCGTCCGAGTGCTTGACTTCCCCACCGCAGTCGGAAGTGACGCCATCATCGTGTAGCAAACTCCGGAAATGGCTAAGGCGCTTACGAGCAGGAAGGAGTTGAAACTACAAGGTCGCTTCCCACGACTGCTATTGTGCGACGTGCGGACCGACCTACGAACCACTACCATTGCAAGGTTTGCCTCACTGCGTGCTATTACTAAGGCCACTTAGGGCGTGTGTTATCATGACACTATTCTCATGTATAAGGCAATCTATCCAGGCGTGATTGGCTACTGCCCCGTTGTCTGGGGTAGCAAACTAACAGTCAATCAAAAGAGAGTATTGGCCCAATCCCAGAGAGTTGCGCTCCTGTGGATCACCAAGGCCGAAAAGACTGTATCAACAGAAACACTCCAGGGGCTCACTGGTTAGCTACTAGTTGACTTGGCCGTTGATTGCATGATTGACAAGTAAAGAGTGAGCTTCCCCCGCTTTGGGTTTAACTCCGTGCAGACCTCACCACAGAACAAAAACTTGCCGCTAGCAACGACTGGGCGTTAGAGAAATGGCAAGCGAGATGGTAATCCCTGTCAAAGGGACGTGACACGTATGAGTTCTTAACCAACATCCGCGAACGTCTTCCAAGAAAATAGGTTGAGCCGGACCACTGAACGAGCCAGTTCCTCACCTGACATGGTGACTTCAATGCGCGGCTGCACTTCTTTTTCCTCAACGACTCTCCGTCATGCACGTCTTGCGCCTCCAGAGCGGAGGAAACCAGAAACCACGTGGTGCTCCACTGTAGTTTCTACAACAGTGAGCGACCGTTGTTGGGAAGGCCAACGAACTTAGCAGCATTGACTGCTACAAAGCAAGCCTATAACCAACTGTACTTTTGACACTTGCTACCCAAGTAAATAGTTAGATCAGGTAGGAAACCAGATTAAGAACTCCTCCTCAGCTGGTCAACTCCAGCGGTAACACACGGGCAACAGCTCTTTACCAGGAGACTGGCTAACGGCGAAGTACCAGCCGTACCTCTGCAGGTATGAGTTCGGTGGATGCTTCAGGACCGACCTCTTACACATTAGCGAAACCGCAACTTCCATGACTGATATAATCCTCGTCGAGGGTTTAGGAACAGCCATCAAATAAGGAAACAGACCTGTCTTTGAGAAAAAGGCCAGATAACAGAGGCCAGATAATCTGTGCATATGAGCGGGGGGGGGGGGAGTAGCAAGCAACGCTTTCATCACACGTATAGTTCAATAATCGATGACACTGAGCACAAGACACCATAGAGACAAAGGGTTCTCGAGCCATGTCGACGCCCCTACGACATCAACATAAATCAGGTCGAGGAGAAATATGGAGAGGCATTCAAAGACCCAAAGACGATTGAGGCCATCGTGTCACCCTCGAAAACTATAAATAAAAACTTACATGGCCAGAAAACATCGGCGACACGAGTGAACATGAGGGAAACAACATAAAAACCTTGAGATTGTGTTAGCATAACGTAAATCTAAGAATGAAATGAGCCGCTGCTTTATAATATTTAAATTCCGTTCAACGCACTCAAGGCAGCGGTACTAGCTCACCTTATCTGCCTCTGGGGAGCCTGCGGAGTCTCCCCCAAGCCCATTAAAACGAAGTGTGATTCTTCTGAAGTTTTTACTGTGACGCACAATACCAATCAGGTTTGAATTGAAGGTTCACGTCTCGTCCTTCCACTCTAATTCAATTCTCTTACGTTTCCCTGAACGTCAACCACAGCCGGTTCTAAAAACGTACGATACGGTGATAATAAGAGCTTCAGACATTTACTTTCGTTTCATTAACATACCCGCTAACGCGAGATATTTACAACGCGAAGATCCAATTCAACTCTGCGTTAGATCGTTGGGATGACATGTTGCAGTTGAGTAGACATGTTTGCACTGCCCTCTCGATACTTCTAAGTATCACGTCGAGACATTGTCGCCGTCCTTCTTAATATAATACAGAACGTAAAAAGCGTTCATTACAAAAAAAAAACTAAACGCAGTTGGGTGAAAGAACTCGAAGAAAAAGAAGGCAACGGAGAAGCGAGAACGTCGGGAGCGCTAATCCACGTCGACCATTTTGGAGAAAATATTGTCGAAGCTGCCAATGCCAGCCACCATCCCCTCAGACATACTTTACTCGAATTGATGAATAAATTCAGCTTGAGACGCCCGCTAAGGATTTTTTTTCTTCTTTTTTCCCCTCTCGCCGCCTTATTGTTAACAGGATTTCCAAGACAAACCGCGACGTGGATTCCTTGCGTCAACTCTTATTTCGAAATAAGATTGAACGAGATATCATCCTGTTGGAGTATTTTTGAGTGCCGATCCAAGCTGAACGGAGAGATACACGGCGGAGAGTTTCGAAAGAATGCACGTTTGCTTTTAGTTTCGTATCAGGACTTAAAGAGTTAAGTGGGAAAATCCGGTTTCCGCGTCTATATCGTTATCTTTGGCGGGTTGCAATAGTGGAAACATTCAATTTATTATACGCTCTCCATTAGATCTGTACAATAAAGACAATTCCATACCTTCCAACCGGTGGCGATGAATAACGAAGGGAAGGCCGAATGGCATGATGCGAAATAGTATAGCTCCTTCAGTTGCAGAAATCCATGATTTATTATTCGTTTCCAATACAATCCAGTGCAGTTTATCATTGCACAGTTTGATGCAGTCTCACTCCTCCGAGACCCATCTCGTTCGATACAGCGTGGAAAAATACCAGTAAACGATACGAAACACGACCTGACTACAAAGAAAATTGACATTTTTCTAGGCGACGCTAGGCGATCGGCCCGAATCGACCTGATGGTTAGTTGGAGTGAGACGGGAAGCAGTGCCAGGAGTGAGAGCAGGCAGGGGAGAAATACGTAATAACTTTCGCTGTATTGTCCCACGAATTCCGTCGAGTAGCAGGATTGGACTTATTATATTGAATGTGGTTGCCATTTGGACATCCTACACATCAAAGACGTCTTATTCGAATGACGTAATTCCAATAAAACTTCCAGTTTTGTGGTGGTGGAACGAGCGATGCAGAACTCTACTACGATAAGGTACATCCGAGCATTTTTTTTCTTTTTTGTTTTGAGCAAGCAGCACTTTAACCACCAGTTCAAGGGCGAACTGTCTGGGAGGCTGAGCTCGGCAAAAAGAGGGTGGAGCTTACAGTGTCACATATTAGGTTTGGTGAGAAGAAAACAGCTGGTGAGGGATAGACGATAGCGCTGTGGTGCTCCAGGGCAATGGCTTTGACTTGTCACTACGAAGTGGTATCCAATCCAAGCCCTGTTTCAGTTGTTGCTGCATTCATAGGGTTTGGTAAGAAATAGTTACACTGAGGTACACTTTCCAGGATTAACCATTAACCAACCACGCTGCCCTACGAACCCACTTTGGGCCTCTGTGGACAGGACATCGTCTGAGAATGCTCATCTCACTGGCCCAAAAAGATTTGCTGATAAGATCCAGGAGGGCCTTGGTGATCATGGAGCAGTTAGGACTACGATCTCTCGAACGTCTATTGACATTAGGGGTCTTGACAGCAAAATGTCCGTGGAAGGTATCCCAGCGGCTCTACAGCAGAACCTTCACTGAGATGATGTGTATGAGGTATTCCTCACAAAGGCTGTTATGAGAGAGCAACAAACAACCGATGTTAAGATGGAAGCCAAGGCTGTTCTCTCCTCTTTTGGAAGGGCACAGTAACAGTCGAATCAGTCAGCTGCAGTATTCACCCAGATGAGCTAAAAATGCTTCTGACACCTAGACTATAGGCATCGGGCAGCAAACTGCCAGGGAGCTGAAGATGCCCTTCACTGCTACTGCTGCGGGAACAAGATGGCTAGGAGAGGGAGTGTACTGGCCCGTGTATATATAATCTTCTGACTGTAATCCCAGTGGTGGGATATGCACAGCGGCCAGATGGCCTATTGTGTCAGTCCTTACGTCTTACAGGTCGATGCCTAGCTTTCTAAGGAAAGGCAGGTCCTGGTTCTGGGTTATCTTCCCAGGAGCATGCCCATGCTACCAGGCGCGACCACGGGTTGTGGATAGTGGAATGGCCACAGCATTGTCCCCAGGGGCATGTCTGTGGCCAGCTGTGAATAAGGTCAGCATGCTGACTGAATAAGCAGCCGCGAACAATGGGCAAAACCCAAGAGATCGCAGAAGAGATCCTGAACAAAGGACTCGAGGGCAAGCGGATCTACATTTTCTCAGACAGCCAGGCTGCCTTAAAGGCCATCGCAGCCTATAGTTTTAGGTCTAAGCTGGCATGGGAATGCCTCCATGCGCTCAAGCAGCTCGGCACCCATAACAGGCTCTCCCTCATTTGGGTGCCAGCTCACAGGGGGCAGGAGGGCAATGAAAAGGCTGACCGCCTCGCGAAAAGGGGTACAGAATCCCTACCCATCGGGCCTGATCCACACGTGGGTCTGACGAAAAGTCACCTAAACTGTCTGGTTGCTCGATGGGAGATACAGGAGAATGGCGCCCATTGGCACCGCCAGCCACGACTAAGACACGCGAAAAGGCTTGTCACGCTTTCCTATCTAAGGGCGAAGGGGATGCTGACACTCTCTAGACAAGATCTGAGAGTACTGATAAGCTTCCTCACCGGGCACCCACTCAGATACCACCTCAGCCAAATGGGCATCTAAGAGGCAGTGGAGTGCGGACTGTGTGGCGAGGAGGATGAGACGGCAGAGCATATCCCATGTGAATGCCCTGCCTTGGCAGCAAACCACTTTGAATACTTCGGTCAGGGGACCACTGAACCCCAAACTGTAGCGAACTCTGCGGTGAAGGACATACTCGGCTTCCTAAGGGGGGCGGGTATGTACGACGCCTTCTACTAAGAAAGGGCCAGCGTCACAATAGACCCATATGCGGCCACAGTGACAAAGGGACTTGTCCCACACGCCCTCGGGTTAGAAAAAAAAAGAAAAAAAAAAGGAAAGGCAGGTAGTCTGAAGGAGGCCTCGTTGGTGAAGTGCATGATCTGCTTTGAGTGGGACGTGAGGACGTGAGGTAGCACATCTGTTTCGTGGGAGAAGTGCAGGGTGGTTAGACAGAACTTGAGGAAGGCTAGTTGCTGTGGCCGATTATGGTATGCATCCTCCAGAGCAACCTCCAAAAAAGCCCAATGGCGCCAGGAGGCTAGCTTGAGGGCAAGCTGTGTACCACTGCTGCCTGAGAAAATCTTCTCGGCAAGAGCTCGCTCATTAGAGGCCAGTATCTTGCCGTGGTAAAGAATGAAGGCATGGTTTAAATATCAGTCCTGAACCTCCCACACTGCAAGATTCTCGTGGGGAGCACAATAAAAAAGCTGCGTTCACGAAAAAGGTTTGTTGCTCGCGTATACCGCACAGGTTCTCAGGATCAGGAGGCATTACCGCAAAGAGACACCACGAGTGCAACCAGAGTACAGCCATCAGTAGAGAAGAAGAACCCATAAGCAGACCCTCCCTCCTACGTCTGTCGATTTCATCATGGAGTCATCTCACATTGACAATAGCCAGTGGTTTTACTGTTCCTGCCTTAATAAAGCTTTCACTTTGCCGAAAGATGTTTTCCTTTACTAGACAGTTTCGATGTTATTTCCACGTAATGGACAGCAGCTGATTCTTCGTTGATACTACGGGAAAACGAGAGAGAGTCTGAGACGCCCGTGGATTCATTGGACGCAATGAAACAACATTTGAATCCGCTAGGCATTCGTGAGTTGAGGAGCGAAATCGTAGTCCTTGAGTGCGTATCGCTTCCTTATTCGCGGACAAACCCGCCGTCCGAAATAGATGGAGCTTTTCCAGGCAATCTCCACAGCGTGCAGGATGCAGTCCTTCACAATTTCGCCACCAGTGAACGGCTTCGAGTTGCGCAAGTAATTTATTTTTCGAACTTCATCGAACGAGAATTCCCAGTCAATGTTTAGCGCATCTTGTACTCTTTCAAAACCGCAACTCTTTCTTAACAAATGACACACGAAGGGAAATTATTTTTCTCCATCACGAAATAGTCAACACACCAGTTCTCCTTGAAAACGCGACTCCTCGAGTCAACCTTCTGTTCTTTACCTCCCTTCGAACTCATGTTTATATTCACGAGTGCTTTCAGTATGAGAACAACGTCAAGTGAAGATTTCTCACGCAATTCCCAGCAATCCTCTTCTCAACCGCTCACTCTTTCGATTGGGAAGCGGCATCATTTTGCTCAAAACGGCGAGTTTTGATCCGGCCTGCCGAGCTCCGACAACTTGAGAGATCCGAAGGTTTTGTATTTGCGGGGCGTTCCTAGTTCTTCGTAGCACAGGATGGTGTGCCTAGGCGAACCGAACTCTTTACTTTAGTGAAGGCTCGTTTAGTGGGCTGGCCAAGCACCTCAAATGTTACGACATGAGGAAGAACTCGCAAAGGGCCGCCTGTGCCCACGTCGAAAACTTGGACCTCATTGGTGAATATGTCGTCTACGATTCTGGGCGATATACTTCCAACCCTGAACCACACTAATAAATTCACGCCAAACAAGTAGTCGATCTTTCACTAACTATAGTTTCACTAAATTAGTGCGTTGTTCCGGCCGTTTTAATTGTTCAAGATCGACAGGTATCTTGAACATTTTTGGTCCTCAATCTTCCAAATTCCTTTCTTTCTTTATCAACTCGTTCCCTGGTCTGTCAGTATGTTCGAACGTTGCCAATACTTGAACACAGCTCGACGGTTGTTTTGAGGAATGCAGGACTCTGTATCCCAATCAATACGACTGTCCTGAACCCTCAGAGAGTGTTACATCAGCACACAGTCACGGATGTTGCGGCGTCACTATCATTTAAGAGCCTGGCCACTCACTCAGCATTCACTTACCGCAGACCTGTGGAGTTCTGGCTGATTTGGTCATTTTTCCAGTGGAGAGCTGTGTGACCCATAGGGAATCCCGTACTGTTTGTGAAGATGTCTGGTTTTTCAGCTGATCTAAATATTTATTCGGGTGGCAAGTTTCGAAGGTCATGAAACTGGGCGAAACGGTTTTGAGCTTGCTTAGTAGCAGTCAATTCTGGTAGGTTTGGCTGGCTTTTGAACAACCGTCGCTCACAGTCGTAGGAACTACAGTGGAGCAGCACGTGGTTTCTTGTTTTTTCTGCACTGAAGTCGCCATGCCCCATAAGGAACTGCCTCGGCCAGTAGCCTGGCTCAACCGACTTGCTCCCAAGACGTTCACGGATGTCGGACGAGAAAAACTCATACCTCTCACGTCCCTTTGCCGCGGATTTCTCTAATGCCCACTCATCTAGTGCGGCAGTCATCCGTTGAACAAGGAAGGCAATGAGAAGTTTATCCCAGAGTGGGGGAAGCTCCATTTTCAGTCTCCACTTACCCCCACCGTGCACTTAACAGCCAAGGCAAATGGTAACTGACCAGCCATCACTTGAAGTGCTTCTGTCGATACAGCCTTATAGGATTCACGATAGCGCACCTCTCGGGGAGTGGGCCAATACTCTCTTTTTGTTGACTTTGGTTGAGCTAATCACACCTAAATAGATGGCCTTGTACATAAGTCGCAATGAGGCAACCTTTGGGATGGTAGCGTCTTTGAGGGGCTTTAGGTGGCCAACTCTCTCCTACATTGATTCCTAAGTACTTGACTCACTTCTCAATAAGGAGCCTGAGGCCGCCGAAGCGTAATGCAGGACAAATGTTGAGGAGCCTCTCGTCTGTCAGCATCACGCTCACGTCTATGTACTAAAGAGCAATGTGTTTGGTATGCCATCGAAGCAGCGTAATGGAGGCCCTCCTCAACCCAACTCCAGCAACGTCGTCTCATCTCCAAAACCTTCCTCAGGTCTTCCTAAACGCTTGAAAACTTTCGCAGAAAAGATCGAGTCTGGAAAAAGTCGTGCTGAATCGAAAAGGTCTCGGCAGCACTCAACCGGCTCATCTCCATCCTTGCTCTATCTGTGAGAAACATCGAGGAGTAAGCAAGTACTCACATTTCCTCAAAGCCACCCTGGACTCTAGAAGAGCCTACATGAAAATGCGCAACCTGCACAACGAATCGCCAGGCAACTTCACACCCTTTCGAAAACGTATACGCGTGAATATTGTCGACAGTTCTCCATCAAATGAGCCACAACGCACAAGTTGATTCCAAGAGTGCAACCGGATCAGTGCACGGTAGTCGCAGCATCTTTGCACACAACTGCCTATTGTGATTCAACTGAGTACAGGTGTCCTCTTAGGTGGAGGTAAGCATCGACTCCCTGTGATGAGAGAATCTTGTTCCGTCAAGAGATGAAGTGATTCTCTGAACTCTGGATATCACAGGTGTGTGGAACGAAGACAAGTAGGTTCCGCTTTGTCGAGTTAACAGCACATGACAGGAAATTGAGGACGGGGCACCTCTCGAATGCCGGAGTGATGTACTGGGACATTAGTGCGGACTTGGCACGTCCTGATTCACGTCGTAAGTGCTGGAGTCTGAACTCAGCTGTTCTCTCTTCGAGGTATTGTCTGTTGTCTGTGTTTGTGTTCGCTTTACAGTGGTGGTACAATCTCCAAACTGTATTAGAGTATCAAACTACGTATTCAAATCACATTCGGTCGTTATTGTGCGAGATCCCCACCGCACGCACACTTAGTACGGTAATGTCATGTGTAAACGTCTAGTTGAATTCGCACGTCGAGGAAAGGTGTGAGTAGCCGTGTGAGTGAGTGAACGTCCTCTTTTTTTTTTTTTTTTTTTTTATAAGAATTGAAATCGTAAGAGAAGTACTGAAAGACGAAGAGGCGGCAAGCAGTCCCCTAATCGAACTGACGTCACGAACTGGGGAAAAAGCCTTATAAATGGCCGGTGGCATCAACATAAAACGAACATCTGTATGTTGATTACACCGAGGACCACACAGCCAACTCGCTAGTAAGCTCCCACCCCATTTCCTTCAATACAGGTTGATGCCTCTCCCCACACTTCGACACGTCCCCCCTACCATCGCCATAATAATCGACGAACCTTCGTCTCGTGTCCCAGACTTGGAAAGATAATATTTTGTATACACTTGCAGATGTTCGTCGTTTCCTGAGCGCAGTTTCGTATCCACGAAACCCGCAGGCACACCGACACTGGCAATACTACCTGCTAAATCATAAAAACAGAGTCGGATGAGCCGCAAAGAAGACTAAATACCCATGCCGCACGGAACAACTGCCAAGACCGCAATAAGATTTTTTCCACGCCGTTTTTTATCATATTGTAATAAAAGTAAGCGTTTTAAACTATTTACAAAACCATTACCTTCTTATTCGCAGAACAATCCAACATACAACATCCCGTACTGTTCACATCTGTCGGAGCTTAACGCGGTACAGGACGTCTGTGAGCGCACTTTTGTAACACGATCTATAGTCCCGTCCATTGTGGTTGAAGTTTGGGACATTCCAAATCCCATTCAAATACCTGATGATTGTCCGATTGAGGAAGCTCGCGAGCCCGTCATTGGGGATGTAGAGGCGTCCCAGTAGCTTGCCTCATCTCATTTGCTAACCTCAACACGAAATTGTGTGAATTTCCTCTGGTATTTCACGGTGGGTAATAAACGTGTTTAGGCTCCCTACACACTATAAAATATAAGTGATGTAAGCAATGTGTTTAGAATTAATAAAGAAAAGACGTACCACCCAACGCAAAAAACGTGGTAATTGGCAGGTTCCTTCAAAAAGATTACGCCTTCTTCCCCACCCCCTACCGACCGCTAAGTTTACTTTTAATGAAATAAAACAGCTCACCCCAAAAATCGATTCTTTTTTATAATTCCCCTGATATTACATCACCACGAGGGCAAAGGCGTACCACAACGCCCTAGCTGGTATATTACCGGTGGACCTCTCTAAAGGAAGTTTCAGTTCAATACTTAAGCACTACGAATTTAGCACATTTACGAGTCAGCTCAGGGATGGTGCTGTGGGGATGATTCTTTCACAATGACCTGCTCTCGACAGGCCTGACTATGTGATCCTGGTGGAGTACGAAAATGTATGCAGTAAATATTGGCTTCACGCTGGGCACAGTCCAGATGAGGAAGTGTAATGCAACAGATGAGGAAGTGTATGGAAGCTCGTGGGCTGCCCATCGCACTGCAGAAGACAAAGGTCGGTGACGATACCAAGAATGGGGCCTCTTTTTCTCATTCGTGTGAAAACCACGCAGCTACGAACGAGGATAGCAGTTCGATATTTGCGCCTAATAGTGGAAACCACCACATGTGGCACACAGGAGATACAGCAGCCAAAATGACCATTGCCCTTTCCCGTATGATAGCCAACACAAGTAGGCCAAGGACATGCACAGGGTGGTGCTTATGAACGTTGTACAATTCATTCTCTTATATAGAATGAGAGTGCGGGGTGACACATCGCTTGCCTGAGCATTGGGTACCACAGGTGCAGAGGAGGTGCGCCCACCGTATTGCTTACTAGTCAGGACACCCCCCAATCCACCCATTGACAGCTGAGCAGAAAGAGCTTTCATTAGGGCATTGAGGGTACGGCCACCAGAAGAAGAAAAAGAAGGGCTGTGACCTCTTAGGTGGTGACAAGACTAGTGGAACACATCCCAAAGGGGACCGGTGGACCAAGTAGCAGACTCCAACACTTGGTTCATGGCTCAGGCAGCGCCAGGGTGAGATGCAGTCCTACCAAGAAATTTAGGACGTACCTACACTGAATTGTTAAGGCTGCAAGCCCCAAGTTCCTGCACTATGAGGCAATAGAGTATGATGCTTTCCAAGCCATCTTCTTGTGCCAAAGGTGGACAGGCTGGGGGTGTATGGCGGATGACATAGTACAAGAAAGAAAAAAGGCCATCACACCCGTACCTGAGAAAGGTAGGGCAGGTATTCGTCGACTTGAGCCACTTCTGTTCCCATCGTGGCACGATGTAAGTGTGCACCCATTACCACATGGCTGCTTCATATTTTGGATCTTAGCACGCAGGAGCAGTTGAGTTAAGTTCAAAATTGAGTTCTACTGCAAACTTTTTGATGGGATTTATGCCAGCACGAGGATTCCAAGCCCATCCCCACGTAGTAGACCACAGAAAGCAACTCCTTCAAACAGCTTCAGGAACCGACTGTCCTGCACATGACCTACCGCTCCCCCAGCAGAACCAACTAGCCACTGCAAGTACATGCAAGCGGCATGGAGAGGGTTCAATGGTTCGTGCAATACTGAAGAGGCTACGGTCCCAGATTGGATGGTGCATGGACACTCCCCGCGATCCCGGAACACGGGGAACACATAACACGTAAGGTCTATTCAGAGTTGATCGCTGAAGACTGACTACCTATGGGCACTGAACAGTTTATGTGCGATAGTCAGTACGTATTCTGCTGTGACCCAGTATATAAGCTGAAACACAGTATCCCAGGCTAACCCGCCTCGTTTTCAATCTGCTCTCAACAGAGCGAAAGGCAAACGCCAATCAGCAGGTGTCAGCCCCAGTTTATCTTCCTTGCCGTGTATTACTTAGATGGGACAAGAATTCGCGTCCTTTGCACGCAGTGGAAGCGAATCCTCCGACGAGGAAACGCCAAATTTTGTTCGCACCCCACACGCGACCACAACGCTGGAGGAAGTAAAGTTCAACAAATCCCCTATCGTTTGCGGCCTGTCAAAACCACCTCAAATGTCCGACTTTTGTTATTTTTGGCAGGAAAATTTCCGGCGTATAAAACATGAGCTTGGGCTCTTCCTCGGTAGAATATCAAATGCACGGCGGCGGAATAAGGTGTATTTTGCCGTCGGGGTTTTGAGGGTGAAATGAAGGTTGTGAAGGAGTTTGTGGGATCTTGAATTATTGAAGAGAGGGAAGGGCAGAGAATGAAAAACGTTGCGCTATGGGGAGAGAGAACGAGCTGGATATCGACCAATCGGCCGAGTCTCGTGGTTTCTCCCAGAATTCTCCGTCAGTTTTGAGCAGATCCTTTTAGTTAGAATTCGTCAGACGCCAAAGGAGAGGGACACCGGCAACAAACAAATTTTTCATTCGTGACGTTCTGCCATCTCCATTACGAATCTTCAAATGGCGAACGAATTATAAGAATGAAATGTTCATACATTTGGATGAATGGAGCATCCATACGTTCGTACACAGAACTTTCTGTGAGTTATAATAGTGAATGTTACGTAAACCGTGTACAATTTGTGTTGGAACGTAATTTTATACATGTTCATGAGAGCATACCTCAATGGGATGAGCCCTGTTGGAAAGAGGAGAGAGGGTCTGCTCCTTGTGGCCCCATGAATGTGCTCCAGCGTATTGAGAGCTTACCTGGCAGCCTCTCTGCGATGGCAGCTTTCTTTCTTGTCTTTTTCGCTTTCACAAATACCTTGTTGCGTCCCGCCATTTCCATAATACCGAGCAGTTCGGGAATTCAAAAGTCACCTGTGAGATTCTGGCACCAAATGAGCAAGCTTCATCTTCTTCTGACTGTGCTAGTCCACCACAACAGCCACAGTATCCAGGCGGTCCGTGAACTATTGGGCTCTGTGGTTATGAGGTTATGATGCAGAGCCGTCTTCCACTACTGTTGTGCTGCTGTGCGTACCGACTCTGGAGGGTGAAAACCATCATTGGCCACAGCGACTAACCTCCCACATGGTCTCTTAACATCCCTGGCCCTGGCCCGCATGGCAGATGGGCCACCTCGTCCCCTATGACCTTCCACTCAGAGCAGAACATGCATCATATGGTCCTGTGTACACCCTCTCCCTGCAGCAGTAGGGCATGGTCAGCTCCCTAGCAGTTAGCAGCCTGATACCCTTGAATCCAGGCATAAGAAGCATCTCAGCACACCTACCCTACACCGGATACTACGCCTGATCGACCCGATTATTATTCTGCCCTTTCAAAAGAGGACAGTGCCAGCAATGGCTTCCATTGATCTCTCATATCAGCCTTAGTCAGGAAGTCCTAAGTTTCACACTCTCTTGCTGAACGTCTCGCTGTAGAGCTGATGAGATATCTTGCACGATCGTCGCGCTATCAATATCTCTAATCCAATATACGTCCGAGGGATGGTAGTCTGGACTAAACAACGATCACAAACGAAGAGGTGACCACCAAGATCATTCATCTACAGATTGGGAGCTTCATTGCTCTGTGTCCCACTCCAGTGGGCTTTCAAGCAGAGATTTATTCTAACGTCGCTGGGGCCGTCATAATGCATGAAAAAGGGCGTACAAATAAAACAATCAACATAATGACCTATATTCGTTGAGTCTCTGAAGAACCACTGCGTAAAAACCAGCGAGGAAGTGCAGGATACGGCTCAACTCTTCAATACACGCTAACAGAGTAACGTTTATTGGATTCCTGGGCATAAAGGGATCAATGGAAGCGAGAGGGCGGACCATCTGGCCAGATAGACACAGTTCGCCTATTGTACTTATACGGTCATTTTCTCACTGTGTGGCATCTCTGTCGCTGCTCAAAAGGGCAGCGCCTGGAGAATACATCAGACAGTCTGGTACGCTGCGGAAGTAAGGCACTGTAAACGCTTTGTCTCAGAACATGCGAGGTAATACCTAGCCTATTCGTGATGGAGATGTACTTAAGGCCGATATTGGGAATTATCGCGGGATACTGCGAAATGAACAAGCACACTTACGTTTTGCATTTAATCGACACCCCTTGGTGCAGGTGGTGTGACACAAATGGGAAACTCCCTATAGTGTACTAAAGTTAACGTACCTGTTAGGTGAGTCCGTCTCCTCTGGCTTGTGAGTTACTGTGGGCAAGCGCTTTCGATGTAAAGACATCATCGTCTGGCCGTTAAGTCAGTACTGGAGTCAGTCAGTTGGTCGTGGTCTTTATATACAAAGAGAAAGGTGAAAGGGGTGATGGAGCGTCGGGGAAGGGGCGGGGAGAGGTCTTGTTGGTCAGTCTTGTTAGTAGTACCTTAGTACCACTACTGACCTACCAGTCAGTACCAGTACTGACTTAACGGCCAGACGATGATGTCTTTACATCGAAAGCGCTTGCCCACAGTAACTCACAAGCCAGAGGAGACGGACTCACCTAACAGGTACGTTAACTTTAGTAATTTGCCTACTGGCGGACATAACCCAATTTCTTTAATCCCTATAGTGTCCTGGCCCAGTGCCAGAGATATGAAAGGGAGCGACTTTTGATCTTTGGTTCACTTTGTCTAAGGGTAAACATCAAAGAAGTCTGTTGGAGGAAATAGCTGGCATACTTCAGAAACGGCCAGACGATGATGCCCTAACTCACCAGCCAGAAGAGACGGACTCACCTAACAGGTATGTTAACTTTAATACTTCACAAAGCTAGGCATGTACCTGTGAAATGTTAGGACTGTCGCAATAGTACTTTAGACCGCGGTACCCATCCCAAATATGGGATAATCACTATTAAGTGTTACTATATATTTAATATAATATGTAATGCACTTTATAAAACACTCATTTTGATACGGGAATCTACATAGTTGTTTCTGTATATTGGTAGACAACTCATTTTGAAACGGAAATTAGTTTCTAGCCTGTTGATATATGTTTTATGAGCGATTTACGAGGTAAAGTAATGAATAGAGCTCGTTAATGGAGTGTTTTACAACTCTTTCCAAGTCGAGAGAGAAACGCGAGTAGAATGGGTTTTGTAGTTAGCTTGACAAGGCGGATTCGTGCCCCTGCCATAATTATAAGCTAGGCGCGGGAGATATGAGCTCCTAGTACGACGATGCACCGGGCAGTATCACGTTACATACTGACTGCAGTTGGTTTTTGTTGTCACGTCTCTGAAAAAAACTCGACAGAGAGAACCCCTCATTCAGAAATCCTCACCCTTTCTCCTCAATTGTAAAGGAGAAAAAAGAAATATAGTTATGTAACCTGGCAGTGGTCAGTGCATCATCGCGCTAGCCAGAGTCACTGCTCAAATATTGTGGGAACTTCACCCAAATAACTTATAACTACCATAGCGATTTATATTACATATATTTGTTTCGCTACAGGCCTTGAGAATGGTTTGAAAGCACACCAACTATTTGGCATAATCCTAATTTATTGTCGAACCACGAAAATCAACCGTATTATTGAGAGGTCGTCGTCACTGAGTGAAAACTAATGAGAGTACTGGAACAACCGGATGCCCACAAGGCTATGACCACCCCACTTCACCCGCAAAGTGACAAGAGTGGTTGAATGGCTGCACGGAACCCTGTATGAGGCTGCAAGGAGGATGGAGGACCGGGACAAACAGTTGCCGCGGAAAACAGGCGCCAGAAGGAACTACATTCTTCCCCTAGGGATAAAGCGTCGCTATCGTTTCTCTTCCTTGCCGTCAACCTTTCTACTGGCACCAGGAGTGATATTTACTTATGGTACTGATTAGAGTTCTGCCAAGCCTTTCACCAAAAACCGAGGATCTCAGGAGTTCCGTCCCTGGAGGAAGCAGGTTCCCTCTTGACAAATCGTAAGCTAAGAAGTGTTTCAATCTCCAAGTCTCCAGACACCTTTTCTCTTTTTTTATCAAAATCTACCTCCTTCCTTACCAACACCACCTTCCAGTTTTGACCACATTGGAACATTACACCTGCATACTTAATAATCGGGCGAGATCTAACTACTGCAAGAGTTACTCTCGGTAAGTAACAACACGCATACGCCACTGACCTTCGAGCTCGCCTTGCTGAAGCCCATCCAGGCGAAGGAAAACCGTCATCGCCTTGCTGAATAAATGAAGCACCCAGGCTACCCGCGGCAGAAGATACTGCGCCAAGGTTGGCTACACGAAATCCCATGTGAGGGCGGAATCCCCGGCTAATCTGGGCAATCTCCTGTCGTTTCATCCTCTTCACCGCACAATCTGCACTCAACTGCCTCTCAGATACCCATCTTATTGAGGTGTGATACCTGCGTGGACAGTGTCCAGTGAGGAAGCTGGTTAGGACTCTTAGACTCTGTCTGGAGCCAGCATTGTTTTCGCCCTTCTATCTTTTCGCCAGTCTTAGTCATAGCTGGTGATGCCAATGAGCGAGTATTTTCCTGTGTCTCCCATAGGACCACCTGACGATTCACGTAACTTTTTGTCACTCCTGCGTAGGGTTCATGCCCAATGGGTAAGATTCCGTACACTTTTTCAAAAAGCAATCAGCCTTTTCATTGCCCTCACCCAGATAATGGAAAGCCTATTATGGGCACTTAGCCGTTTGAGCGCTACATGACATTCCTACGTCAACCTGAATCTGAAGGTGTAGGCCGCAACAGCCTTTAGTGCAGCCTGGCTGTCCAAATAGCCGTTAGTGGTGTTGAGGGGAGTTCGTGGACAAGTGGTAATCTCATAATAGTTCTCAATAGAATTCATCGTTCTAGAATCGTTCGCAATTAGGCCAAGAAATCAATCAACTTAGAGCTCGTTCAAGTGAACCAAACGGTACATAAGCACCAAGCGTTTCCGTGTACAAGAGAGTCCAAAGAAAACGAAAGGGTGGTAATGAAGGAAATACAACTGGAGCGAATAATGAGAATGTCGGCAGGTGCTAATAATTTCCTGGATACGATAATACTGAGTAATATCGAAGGACTACTTAGAAGGGAAGTTTCGTTCCTGCGCTCCAAACAATCAACTTGACGCACAACTCTGCGCCGTCCGGCTCACGCATGGAGAGTATAATGTCGAGCGGAATGAAACCCCTGTCGCCGAGGGGGATTGTAAAAACCAACTGACGGAGCCTCCATTAGCTCAATAGGGATTTCGAGAGTTGAAACGCCGATGGCTGACGAGAAAAAGGCAAAATTCTTGAGAGAGTGAGCGTGTGAGCGAGGAACCCCCTGTGGTGGTGGTAGTGAAGGGAGGGGGGGCTAATTGTACTCCTGCCAGGGTGTTCTTGAGGAGGGGGGGAGCCTTAAGGGAGAAGGGATGAACGTTCAAGGGTGGCTAACTGCGAAGGGGTGGCGTCAAGTCGAGGGGTAAATCCATATTTGGCGCGCAGGCCCAATGGCGCTCGGCCGCAATGACCTCCTGCCAGCTGTCCATTTACCATTCACCCTTTGGACGCTTTACTTTTTTTGCGAATGGAAGACTCGCCCAATCACAAATTTACGTGACTGTTTTCATTGACGGAATTAGTGACGTTAAACGTTCACGCGCTCACAACTGTACATAAAACCAACTCGCATAATTCATGATGAGCAGGTGAATAGAAAGAGCTAACACACGGTCAAAAATATATGGTACGACGCATATCACAACTTTCTGACTAAATCAGTCAACGTACTCATCAATCATTTGCGATTTGCACTTACGACTCGTACTTAAAGCACGAACTTTATTGAGGGTTCAGGATTACGGAATAATACCTCTGAGGAATAATTTGGTCAACGGAGCGACGGTACGGCTCGGCAATTATGACATTTCAAAGGGATTTTTTATGAAGGTATAGTACATTAAATTGGCAATAGTACATTAGTTTGGTTTGGCATATGAACATGAATAGACTGACGCCTGATCAACGCAAGAATTGAAGCCACACGATCACCCATGAGGTTGAGGGCGAGGAGGTAGTCACAAAGCCAGCCAGCCATTACCTCGATCAACTGTTAGACAGTAGGCTCAGACATGGGGAGCAGATTCGGCGCTTCGCGACTAAGGCGGCAGCAGCGGTGGCTTGAAGCTGAGTAGAAGGAGGTTGCTAATGCCTATAGCAAATTCTATATTCCTATATGATGAGGAGATACGTGCAGACGCCCTGAGCGTTTAAGAACACAGGAGGAAGATGGTGGCCCTGCGGTGGCAAGGACGCAGGAATGTACAGGACCGTCCCTGAGCAAGAGGTTTTTGTCATCCCAGTACATCACCTGGCAGTGGAGCGCCGGAGAATGCATCTAAGAATAGGCGAATCCATCGGAGTGGGTAAACATGAACAGTTGAAGACCCTGCCAGCGTAGCAGGAAGAATGGTGCCTGGAGAGCCTCTGAGGATGGACAAGACGG
The DNA here is from genome assembly GCA_020466155.1 of Pachypeltis micranthus. Taxonomy (NCBI): domain Eukaryota; kingdom Metazoa; phylum Arthropoda; class Insecta; order Hemiptera; family Miridae; genus Pachypeltis; species Pachypeltis micranthus. The sequence goes on along the minus strand of CM035779.1, from coordinate 3,051,694 downwards.
CTCATCATCAGCAGGCCATGGCTGCAGTGTCAAAACGGTGGGCAGGCCAGTGGTGTGCTGGGAGGGGTCACTTTGAACTGTTTGGTGTACTTTATGGGCTGGTGGAATCATTGGTCCGCACTTCTGTTCAATTGAGGAACGAAAGTCAGTAATCACGGGTCTATAGCGGTCAACATTGGCTGTAACATTCTGGTCACCATCGTTTTTAAAGCCGTGATTACTGACTTTCGTTCCTCAATTGAACAACAGTAATGCGCAGGAGCTGCGGTTTCAACAACGCCGTTCATGTTGGGCATTGACCTCTTCTATGGACGTGTGAACGAGATCCTGGCAGACGAGAGCTTCTCCACATCTGCCCCGCTAAACGAACAGGCCCCTTCCATTTTTCAACGTGGGTTTAATGTCAAAAATCGTGCCGGGGAAAGGGATTTTGGTAAGGCGTTTGCTGTGATGTGGTTGTATGTAATTGCCAAACTGTGTCATTTGAAGCGTTTGTTCGAGAAATCAGTACAAAACGCGCAAAAACTCAACAAAACAAAAGTGAAATTCGTGATTCTCCCGGTTCAGTAGAGTTTTAAACTACTTGACCAAAGAGGCCAGTAGTAACCGAAAAGTTCAACTCCGAGTTAATAAACGGTTAAGAGCTCGTTCAAGAAAAAAAAGTCGGTTTTTTAATCAACGGAACAAATTACATTCCGTCCGCCAACACCTGTTCTGCTCCCCAAATGTCGTCTTCAACAAATGAATTCCACCGAAATGTATTCGACGAAGGAATTCCAAGTAGGAAAACCTCGTCTCCGGTAATGGCCGCCCTCTCCTCTCCCTTCGCCAAACTCTTCCAACCCTTCTCCAACATGAAAAATCGTATAAACTGAAGGTACTGGAAACCCTGCAAAGTTTATACGCCGCTACCAACAACTCCGGCAACTGAGGAGAGAAAATATACGAAGCGTTCTCTCGCTGGCGGAGCTCGTTTGACTAAAACTCATTAATTTACATTAAACTTGAAGAAAAGTCGTTTAGTCCTTATATTCACCCTCCCCCCTGCTCTTCATCGTCCTCATCGCGTCTTCCGCCATTCCAAAATATTTCCTCGCCCAACGCATTCTAAGCGGCTATTTGTATTCCATCTCTAATTTTATTGTTCGCTGTGTTTTTTCTTTATTCATCGCCGACTTTCCGCCAACTTCGGATCAAATTTTTAAAGCGTATCATACGACTCATCATTTCTCTCAGCTGTAGGCCGTTGAATTACTTCGTGTTATCGTTGACAGCTGTTCGACCGACATTAGTCAAAATGGCCAAACAGTTCTGGGGGACAAAGGCTTCCAATGTCGAGTAGTCAATATAGTTGAGAGGTTTCAGACGAGTGCCTCAAGGGGGGGGGGGCAATCCTCATGTACAAAACTGGTTACATCGTTGTCTGGAGTAACGCAAAAAGTATTGGCCAAATCCCAGGCGCCCCTGTGGATCACCAAGGTATACAACACAGCGCTCCACATGATCACTGGGCAGTTACCCTGTGACTCGGCCATGGCGAACAATAAAACTCCCTCTACAGTGGACAAAAACATGCCGCTCTAAATGAATGGTCATTACGTAAATGGCGAGTGGGATAGTAATCCTCGTTAAGGGTCATGACACTTACGGGGTTTCCCCAACATTTGTGAACGTCTTGGGATAAGGCAGTTTGAACTTGACCACTGGACGAGCCAGTTCCTTATGGGACATGGTGACTTCAATGCGCGGCTACATCCTGCTGAACCTCCAGTGTGGAAGAAACTCTCGGCTCACCTGGTGCTCCTTTGTAGTTTCTTTGATAGTGAGCGACTGTTGTTCAACGAGCAGCCAAAACATCCAGCCATGACTGCTACTAAGCAAGCTTACAGTCGTTTCACCCATTTGGCGAAGAGGGTAATCGACGAATAGTTAGATCAGGTGAGAAATTATTTTGAAAACTCCTCCTAGATGGTACAGGATTCCTCAGGGTCATGTCTCCGAGCGGTAACACTCAGGCAACTGCTCTCCACTGGGAGACAAAATAACACCCCTCTGCGCCTGTATAAGTCAGGGTTCGGTGGATGCAAAGGGAGCGCCAGGCTCTTGCATAATAGCAAGGGTTCACGAAAATATTGATAAATATACATACTCGTGCGTGTGTGTTTCTGTGATCACGATTTTGAGGAAACGGCTGAACCAAACCAGCTAAAATTTCATATGCAGCCCGCTGGTTACCACGACATTACAACATGAGCAAAATCTGCCCAAAAAATAGTTCCGGTAGTGGAGTTATGATCAAAACCCTGGATATTCTTTTCTCAAACACGGCTACAACGATTTTTATTGAGTTTTTCGAAAAGACAGCTCCAACTTACGCGACATCATCGTAAAGCCCTCATTTGTTGGGAAAACGGCTACAGCAGCACAATAAACTACCAAACATTTGGACGAATATCGATTTTAGCGCTTTCTTTTTTTAAAATATAAACTCCACTCAAACGTTACAAGGATTTTCAAAATATCTGGTGCATTGCAACACAAAACTTTCCTTAGCTCTACAACAATTCACTTTGTACATGGCTAATTCTATTTAATCAATTCATTTATCACTCAGTTAATTTGAACTTCGTCAAACAACGCTTTACGGCAGCAGGAAGCGGTAGCGCTTACAGTTCCGGAATTCATTGTGCTGCTCGTACTCATTGCAGGACCATTATTGAGCAATTGGTACACAGATAATTAATGAGGCTGTAAACACAAATTTTTTGAAGAAGGATAGTAATTACTTTTGCAGTTATTGGGTAAGCTGGTAGTAAGCGAAATGACAGTAGTTGAAATTCAGGAATTTCGGGAGTAACCCCCATGTATCTCATGAGCGTTTTTAAACACTCACCCTTCAGGTATTGGATTGGACTACAATACCAATTTTTTTTCAACATTCAACAAAAATTCCAGCGGAGTTTATAAGGAAAAAAAACTGCGCTAAAAACGCTTTTCGTCGAAAATTTTGGTAATTTATTGTGCTGCTCTAGTCATTTTCCCACGAATGGGAATTTTATGGTGTGATTGCCTTACTGAGAGCTATTAATATAAAAAATTTAATCAAAATCGTTCGAGCCGTTTTTCAGAAAAAACATTTGGTGTTTTGATCACTATGATAACTATAGTTAACTTTCGGTGGATTATGTTCAAACCCTTATTTTGGCGTCCCATGGTGACCTGCGGACGAGATAACAAGTTTAAGCTGATTTGGTACGGTGGTTTTCTCTAAAAATCGTTCACAGACACACATACACACATACCATTTTCCCAAATAGTGTTTTTCGGACTCAGGAGGGTCTGAAACGTAAAGATCTGAAGAAAACTCAAAATTTTTTTTCAGCCGATTACATAACTTTCCTTTCTACTTCGTAGAGCCAAGGAAAGTAAAAATGGACGTGGTAGTCTACTCAACTATACATAAAATGAGTGTTGAATAGCGCTCACAACATACATAGAAGTTACTCTGTAAATTCTGGAATTTCAACCCCTTTTCCCTTGCTACCATTTCTCACAGCTTTTGCCAGATAATTCTAGAACAGTGAGAGTCACAGTTTAAAAAAAAATCAGGTCTACAGTCATTAATTTTCTGTTTACCTGTTGCTCAATAATGGTTGGGGCATGAGTACCAGAAGCGCAATATATTCCGGAACTGTAAGCGCTATCGTTTTCTGCCACCGTGAAGTGGTGTTTTGCCAAGTTTACATGAACTGAGTGAATGATAAATTGATTTGGTAGCAAAAGCCACGAACACCATTGAATTTATTAAGAGATATGGAAAGTTGTGGGGTGCGTCGCACTTCCTGTTTTATCGGAAATTTTATTTTCACGCAAACACCTAGTATAATTCATTTATTGAATACCGCGTTTATTTGGGGTGTGTTGTAAATAATGGGGCGTGTTGCGCAATGTCGGACACCAGGAGGACTGAGCTCGACTCGAAATGGCTATGTTGTGCACTAGTCACGCTTATTTGAAAGAAAAATGCTCTTACTGGACTTGCAGTGAACGAACCTAGTTTACAAGATGTTCAGAGAACTGCTTGGAGTGCGCTCCTCTTGACGTTAGGGTATGACGAACTCTCAGATGGTTGCAGAGAAGGTATTTGGCTCGAACCGAAAGAAGCTCGTAGGTTTACATCACGCTCAAGTAGCTCGAACTAATTGCGGGCTACACAGATCCGAAGAAGAAAAAAAAGGAAGGAGGGGAGTCGTCTCGAGAGCCTCAAGTCCGGGGTCTTCGTCCTCAACCAGCCCTTCCGGGGTTGTCAATTGTGACGCGAACTCTTCGGCATAACCCTAACGGTACGCGGAGGGACGTACGAGCCACCGAGGTAAATTACACGCAAACAAGGACGTTTTCGGGCATGATTTACTGCCCTTCGTAAACATATCAAAGGGTTCGGGGTCGACGTAACTCCGGAACAGGACATGGTAAACAGGAACCGGGCGACACATGGGAAGGAGAAAGTTGTCTGTTGTTTCTCCGAGTTCAAATAAAGAATCAGTCGCAGGTCAACGTTTCATTGTGAGACGCTGGACGTATTCAGTATTCCTAGATCCATCCAATGCATGACCCTTACAACCAGATTTCCGAAGTAACTCAAGTTATTGACGAGTCGGTCGAACATCAAATCACAAGAACGTCTGGCAAGTTTCGAATCCGAAAAAATTGGGAGAATCGTGCAGCTCCCTTGTACGAGTATCTTCAACATTACTTCATGGACAACAGAAACGATCAAAAATCCGTTTAACGCCCGTAGTTTTCGTAATTTGGATACCGTGGTAACCGGTAAGGCTCGAGACAAGTTATTACTGATAAGTCAAACGGTATGAGACACATCTAGTTTTACACACTTCAATTCTGTAATGAAATGCACAAAAAAAGTGTATGAAGCTACACGCTCGGTGGAATGAGGAGTAACCCACGCAGCATGAAGCCACCACATTTGAAGGGCACTGGGGAAGAATGACCTAAGTCCCGTCAGACGGAATATGAGGGTAATCAAATTCAAAGTTTCCAGACTAAAAACAATACTTCAGACTCATGAAAAAAATACGCAAAAATCAGCATTTGATCAGAATCTGTAAAGCCTTTATACAAACTGTTAGATCGCGGATTTTTTCATTCTCCCCAATCCTGACTCGATAGCTGAATGAAGCTGAATTAATTCGTGCCTCATCTTGGTTTCTGGGAGAACAGTAATAAGACCAGCAAGGTAAGCATTTTGAGCATTGGTGTCCCCCAAATCGTTAAATTCTCGTATTATTCTTCGGCGTTCTGGCTCACAAATCGAAGTGAAACAGTGAAATCGTTTACACTGGCAGTCAGGCCCAAGTTCGTGGGTGGTAGCTCGCAAGGTTTTCATTACATCTCTCACCTTTCCTGTTTTTTTTTCTTTTGTTCGTTCGTCTGCTCGACGGTCCTATGTCTTCTTCACTGGACACAGAAAAGCCACTGTACATTGCACTGTAATGCAGCACAACCACACACGTTTGAAAAACTGTTAAGTTTCCACAGAAAGTAATATACTTGAGGTACGATACGTATGAACAACTAGCAAGAGAACACAAGACTGACAAGGAGATAAGAACGCGTTGGGTGATGCAATCGCCGATCACTGTAGTTCACACAAACGAGAGAGGTTAAAAAAGGACTGAAGCCGTTTTTCCCATGGCGCGCTCGGACTCGTGTCGTTTTTCCCTAGCAGGGCGGATGTTCTTATACTTATTTCTATGGACTCACGTCACTCTTGTCATTTTTCGATTCAGTCATATTATAGTACTTCCAAAATGCTACTCGATGGCACCTCAGACTCGTTTTGACGAAAAAGTGGACTGAAGTCGTTTGTCCCCAGTGCCTTTCATTTGTTAAGGTCAGCACAGCACACAGAAACACGAGGACCCCTGCCAATTGGAAGAAGAAGACATTTCAGAAGCGAGTTCACTCAACTCACGATTAGGTTGTTAAAATTTAGTTTCATTTGAATCTGAAAGTGAAGTGATGGAGGCTACGAAGCGTACCGCTCCAATCTGGTAATGCATGATTTACACCTCCGGGTAAATGAGTTCAGAAGACGCTTGGCCCTCTTTTTTTGGCCCACGACCCCCCACGAATTAGGATTCATGAGCAGACTTCACTATCAACAACTCCGTTTGAGGCAAGCGCCGTGGTAAGTGAATTATATCTCGAGGGATGTCTGGAGTTCAATTGAGAAGGAGGTGCACGTCTTGTAACGATTCGAGGCTTAACGATAAATAAACGGAGCATTCCTGACGAGTTCGGAGATATCGTGAGGATAAAAGCAGGCTCGTATTTCTTAGTGCGTCGTGCGTTTGTACGTTGGATTGGACAGACCTATCAGCTCCAAACTGACGTCAAAGGTGAACAACTTTCTAGAGCTCACGCCAGGAAATTCGCAACAGCACGGCTGCCATCTCAGTAGATGCTACCATGTTTAAATTTCTTAAATCCGCGAATGTTGCCTAAACATGTAGAGAACCTAAAATCGTCTGAAAGTTTCTACAACACACGCCGGTTAGGAATCCACGTCAGCCACTCGATAAGGAAAAGTACTGACAGAGAGTGCTTGCAAAACGGACACTTTTCGTACTAAAATGCAACTTAACGTTGCGAACGCTGTTATCCCTGAAACCGCTGGATGGGGAGAGTTGAACGAACCTAATCTGATTGAGAATTGGTACTATGTTTTCGGTCACGAAAAATTTTTTACAACCCCCCCTCAAAATTTGATACTTTACGTTCTTTCTCACAAAAATCCCATTTGGTATTTAGTTGTGCCCGCCATCTCGGCAATCCGATCGGACGAAGGGTTGTTATGGACAAAAAATGGTTTAAAAAATTAACAAAACGCAGTATAATCGCAAATAAGCCGTGTCTCGTATCGTTTTCAAGGTATTTTTACATCCTGGGTCGAATGGAATGAGTATCAGACGTGTACAACTGCGTATGGGGAAATTACAGTAATTATTAGAGTCAACTAATTGAACGAACCCCCCGGGAACTACAGCAGAAGTCATCGAACGTTTCGTCGTTTGTACTCCCTTCCTCCCGTCTCATCAAAAACCACCTGCCAACTCGCCGCTCGCCTCGCAACGTCGTGCCAATTGCCGAGGGTTCGCTGGAAGCCCCGTCCCAATTTCTCCGACTCTTTTTCCCCGAAGGGGCGGAGGAAGGTTAGAGCCGATGAGGCCGGCACTTCCTCCACACACCCCTACATCAGATCATAAATGCCTACAGACGTTTACGAGCGCCTGGCGAATATTTAGTTTCCGTAGTTCCATTGTTGTCAGGTCATGTTTCGAATGGTTTACTAGTATTTTTCGATGCTGGATCGAATGGAATGGGTCTCGGTGCGTAATACTAGGTCAAGCTGTTCATGAGAATAATAAATCGTTGTGTAATAATTTGCAGGGTTTTAGTTCGGAAATGGAACTCTCATTTTCAACACGATAGGTTGCTACCTCAGGTTTGTTGAAACTACTAGTGCTGAGAATAATTTGAGAATGCTGCCAACGAGACAGCTGGAATGCTTTTCAAGAAGTTTTAAAGCGCTTGAGGAGAACGAGTAGGAAGTGATCAAGAAGTAGAACCCAGATAAAGCGCAGGCAACTCCCTATTCTAGTTCAAGAAGGCTGTATCATGTGTATTTTCTCTTTAACGCAGGTGTAGCATGATATATGATTATTCTGCGCCTGCCTTGCATATACGCACGAATGTGCCCCGGAAATTGATTGAAATGGACTATTAAAGAAATTGGGTTGTGTCCGCCAGTAGGCAAATACTAAAGTTAACGTACCTGTTAGGTGAGTCCGTCTCCTCTGGCTTGTGAGTTACTGTGGGCCCACAGTAACTCACAAGCCAGAGGAGACGGACTCACCTAACAGGTACGTTAACTTTAGACATGGACTATCTTCTGACTAATAACTGACATTTATTCAGTAGATAAAAGTAGTTTAGCGCGTAATACACACTAATAAAAATCAAACTAATAACAGTTGGAATAGTTTTGTTATGATAACTATAATTTTTTTTGAGTTAGTTATACTCATATCCTCATTTTCGCATCTCAAAGTGAGCTACAGATCGAATACTTTTCTCATTCGTGTCCACGGCCCGGTATGTTTCATTAGCAAAGTCACTATTCATTAACACTCAATTACTCGAAAGACATCGAGGCTGCAGTTTTACTGTCGTGCAAGTGCCTGAACAGTCATCCACCACCCACTAGACCCAGTGCGCATGAGCAACACTATATACGCCTCGCCCTCCCCATCGGCAAAAAATTTGCAGGGTCGCCCTGATAGTCCTTCTAGAGTCCGCCCTAGTGGTTAAAGGCTGGTGTGCTGAATTTCCTGTAAAATGATATTACAACCAGCTTAAAGCTACCGGCTCGGATGAGCTGGGTTTTTTTTCTCCTCGCCACTTGCAGCTTAATTGGGCTTTTTCCTCAATTTGGTGGACCGACTGTGCATTAGTCGCATGGCCAGGTCGTCCACATGGGCGTATGGCTCATGATCTGTCTTCACGAGGCTCCTTATAAAAGCTTCGAAAAAGGGTTTTCTGAGGAGGAAGAATAGTTTACGAGGGGTTCCCCGACCTTAAGCTCATTGAGGAGCTTTAGACCCCATTAGTTGTTTCTACGACGTACTCGGCCGGTGCTTCCAGGGAAATATTCCTTTCTGCTATGAAGTCCTGCGCTAACAGACAAAGATGTGCGACAACAATAACGTCCGCGTTCACATGCACTTACACAAGCATTAACAAACCATTTTCAGTGTCTACCTCATTCCCACAGACCCAATTGGAGTCTTTGAGGGGAAATTAGAGGAACTAGAAGACGCTAGAAGAGCAGTGGGAGAGCAGGCACACTCTATTTTCAGTCTTTATAAATTTGATCACGCCGTTCTCATAGAAAGCCTTTTTCCAACACCTTGTTAAAGTACCAGTCCTCCTTTCGGTGCTCGGCAGGGCACTTAGACTTCCTCATATCCTGATCAGCGCCACGAACATGCAGCGATTCTTGTCGCTTTATCCACTAAGTCATTCGTACTGGTTGCCTTTAAAGTTATATTTTATTCATTACAAACTAATAATATACTTTCTCTATGTAACTGGTGTACTTGTGTGAGTGAAAATATAATGCTGCAAAGCGACACAGCTTACCAGCGCAATCACACGCGTGCTGAAGTATCAAATAGTTAACCACCAGTCGTTATGGTACTCCAATAACGATAACAACGACGACAAGCACTCCCACATAGTGCCCTTGACCTTTATAGAAAATTTTCATCCGGGCGGCGTAAGAAAGGTTCACCGTCCCCAGGAGGGCCATTAGCGGTGCGGTCGAACCTTGGCCCATTAACGGTGTATGGGTTCTCGGCCGCGGGTAAATATAAATAAATAAAAAAATAACCCCAGGGAGGTAGGTCGGGGTGATTTCAAAATTTGATGGTCCATGAAATGAAGGAGGGCGAAGATAAAGTCATTCCGGTCATTGAGAAACACTGCAGCTTCTGACACCGGAGGGCGCTGGGGGTGGTGAGGAGGGGTTTATTGGCTGCTTAACTACTAAAGGAGAACCACTAAACAAGATGGAGTTTCAAGTGGGGCAGCTGCTGTAATGAGGCACGTCTCTTCTGGAACTTGCCCTCTACTGACCCACTGAAGTACATTTCGCCATTCCCTTTGACAGGTTAACTTTGGCGAACCTGCTCATAAACGCATTTGCACACTATAGGGGAAAGAGTAATGAATGAAGAAAGTGTTTAGTGAAACATCCAGAGACACACATTTCACATTTCCTGGGTCCATTTTTAGGGTAACACGATGATCTAGCCTAATCTATCAACAAACAGTTAACATGTTTTACTCCCAACGCCCATAAACTATCTCTTGCTTAACCACCTAGTTACCACGTAGGGAGACCATTTGGTGTGCTGGCAACAATTTTTCCAGAGTAGCTTTTCACAATGATAGGTGCGTTTCGTCAGGGCTGGTTTGGAAATGCCCGGCTAGGCTGGAGACCACTCTAACCTTGCGTTGGGTGCTGGATAACATAGGAATAGAAGGGATCAGCGAAGGACGGATCCGCATTGATCTCAGTAGGACGGAAGGAAAAGCCTGGAAGGGGAAGGAAAATTGCTGCCTATTGGTGGGATGTACCTGGCCAAAGGTTATTGACTGGACGCTCCAAGGAGCGGTTAAGAGAGATTTCGCTTGTCTCACCTGGAATGTCCACATCACATCTCTGACAAGAAAAAACAGGTGCCACGTGCGCCAACTCCTCAGTCACCCTAAGCTCCCAATTCGAGTCAAACTCTTGCTGTGAAGGTCCCTGTCCACCACATCTAGCTGTATGGAGGGGTAGGGGGCTGTTATCTGGCTCAACATCGAGGTGCTCCAGAAATGCGTGCTCCGACTACTATGTGACGCCCTCTGGTACGTTCAGAACGAAGAATTGCACAAGGACCTGGAGGTTCCAACTGATCACGACAAACTTATTATAACGTACCATCAAATGTTTGTGAAATCATACGCTCACCCCAATCCTCTCGTCAATCCCTTCACGCTGCCCCCACGCAATACTCACGTCACGTCAACAGCTTCAACTGACTATAGATTACTTTCCAGCTAATAGCTTATTAGCCAATTGGTAGCAATACCTGTTTATTGCTTATTGTTGATTTTGCTATGCAGCACCACTGCGCTATGCTCATAGAGGATTGAACCTGTTCTGGATTTGAATCACTTTCGTGATGTACGTCCTAGTTTAACCTACTATATAGGTCGCCGCCCCAGAATGTAACATGAATTAATGACATTTTTTCAAATGACGAATCATAGGTATCAATCAATCTACTAACCGACTATATGAAACCTTTACTGAAGCTCATCGTATTTGAGAAAGGCTCAACTAGTCGTAATCCACACATGATTATGAGCAGGACGTCCTTGCCTCGAATCGCGACTCTCTTTTTGACAGCCCTGCTCCAATGCAGTCTAACGTCTGTAACAAGTCACGAAACGCATACAATCCTCCAGATATACCGGAGATTCGTAGCTACCGATAGTGTAACGTTCTCTACACTGGTGTTACATGTTATAATTTGCATTGCGAGCTTCGCCTCTTTTAGAAAGAATTGTGGAACAGACACCCTTTTCTCACCGTCCTGTCCGACTGACTTGATTTATACCTCGAAAAAACTAATTCGGATACATTCACTGATGCTGAAGAAGAAACCTGTTTTCTTTCCAAGATCTTAGTAAATCAGTGAAATAATGAGGGAAAAGTTCTGAGATTTCTTGGGATCTGACATGAGAATCGAATGTTCCGCGATGTCGTTGTCAGGGATATGTTGTACTAATAACCGGAATAATGCCCGTTCCTACTCGGCGTCGGCCAGGAGACCCCGAGGCAACCAACCTCGACTGCCTCTGGACTGCCTAGTTCCGCGACCACTTTCAACGTGGGGCCTTCGCCTTCATCGTTGTTCTGTACCCGGACCTGTATATCGCTCAACGGGCGAGTGAGATAGGCACGGAGATAAGGGCAATGAAGGAACAGCTTGAGGCAGCTAGTAATGTCTCGTCAACCATCGCCGGACGTCGGCGAACATTCCCTTCGCAGGGATTTAGAATTGATCTCTTATCCAACAGGTCACGTAGGTTCTCGATCGATCTATTCCCTACAGCTTCAGACCTCTCAGACACCCAGCGCCAGAACCCACGCTCAGGTAAATCGAATGGATCACAGTGAAATGTCTTGTAGCATCCCGTGAGGGAGCACCTTTGACAGTCCAACATTAGTTTAGCTTCACCAAGGAAATGTAGAGCCTAGGAAAGGTGTGTGATGCGCCATACTTGCTACTTTGTTCTAGTTTCGCCGCGAGAATACTAGATTAATACAAATATACCTGATCAAATATGAGAATGTGCTCCCAAGAGATCTTAAACGGTACCTTCAACAGTCGAGCTTGAACGAACGCAAGTGTTCGATGAATAGTAACTGCGCAATACGACCTCCTTCTATTCCACGACACTTTGTCTCGAGTATCCAGGTGAATTTACGTATCAAATCAACGGATGGGGCTAATAGCTCAGAGCCGAAACAAAACTCCGGGCTTATTGATCAGGTACAGCGAAGAAGGGAAAGCAGGCGCTGTAAAACAACAAGGGTCCAGCTCTAAAAAGAAAGTGGGTCATTTTTCCTTCCTCCATCCGAGAACCTTTTCTTTCTCGTCTCCTCTAAAACTCCCAACGCCCTCCATCGATTGGATTCTTCGCTCCATGAGAAGAACGGGAGCAGAATCAACACAATTCAGCCCTTCGGCGAAAAAAAGGTTATAGGTGGAGCAAAGCCGGGGAGCTTCGCATTCACGTGAGAGCGGGAAAGGAATAAGTGCTGGAGAGAGGTGGCGTGTGTGTGTAGCGGGGGATAAGGAAAAAGGGAGCCTTGAAGGAAAAACCTTTTTCACATAACGTGAACTTTCTTTTCTACTCGCCCGCAAACCAATAACTATATTTCCTGTCCAGGAGGGATCTACTTCCTCGAGGACAAGGTGAGCCTTCATTTATCTCCTCTCTCCCTTTTCACCCCTCGCCATCACCTTTATTTCTTTTTTCCCTCCCCTTCCCCTCTTTTGACGCCTAGCTGGATCCTGCTGGGTTGGCAACGAGATCTCACTCCTTCAGGACTCAGCTCTTACGTTTCTCTTCAACGCTCATCCGCCTACCGCAAACAACGCTGCCGACGAACATAACAACGCGGAGCGAGAGGAAGGAAACTCTCATTCAGCCTCTCTTGCTCTTTTCTCCACAAAAACTTCTATTTTACGTCAGACGGTAACTCCCGAGTCTGAAGAAAATAAAGAAACTCTACAGAGAAGTGCGAACAGGGAAAAACCCCTAAAACCCGAGGGTGAGTTTTTCAAGTTAAAGAGCTAACTTCAGTCGGGGTTTGAAGGAGTGCGACGTGCCCGGTCAGACATGAGCTCGGGGCTTTAAACGTCTAACTCACGTTCCCTGTAGTTTTTTTTGCGCGCAGGGTTTTATATAACTTTATACGTTGAATGCCTCAAATGTTGGTTTAGCCGAGAAGGAACGTTTTGACGAAGGTGTAACTATGAGGTTACTTTCAAACCCATCTCCCATCTGCATTGTCGATCGAGCAACTTGGCACATGATGTAAGTATGTATTTAGTCCTAGAGCTGGAAGGACTTTTGAATAACCAAGCCGAAAGCACCACGGTTTCGTTTAATAAACGAAGAAACCTAGAAATTGTACAATAAACAAGACTCCAGTTGATGGCAGAGGTAAAATACCTCGAGGGGGGGGGGGCACAAGACAAGCAGCTCACATGAGAGATGCGCCGCACAAAGCAACGACACCTCTGTGGACATGCCGAAATGATGGAGTGGCACTACTAGGGGATAATAAGACCCCGTGTCAGATATGCCTTCTCCGTATAGTGGAAGGCGACAAGCCGTCTGGATGTTCAGGGGGATGCTCCAGAAAGTGTAGTCACACACTTGACAGTCTTGCCTTGCTATCAAAGGGGCCACGAATACTTGCTCCGCTCCTGCAATACAAGTCCTTTAGAATATCTCAACTCTTCACATATACGTTCAAAAGACCGCATACCAGGGAGTGGTAAGGCTTTTGCAGACAGGTAATGCGTCCAGCAGGACTAAGACAAGCCTCCAAGAAAGGCGGTTCAAACTAGAAGAGGCTGTAGTCCTTGCTACTGACGTTACTTCACAGCAGAAGAACTTTCAGTTATCATTCACCATCAGCGTTCACTCTTGGGAACGGTGGGAGAGAGGGTTCTTCCAGACTTCGGATGAGCGCCCTGCAGTACCACACTGACGGTTCCGTGATGGAGAAGGTAGAGCTGGCCTGCGCAGTGTAGGGCCGAATTTCAGTCTTGCCTCGCTGCTGGGAAAATACAGCACAATAAATCAAGCGGAAATTCTGGCCATAAAGATGTGCGCAGAAGAGATCCTGACCAAAGGACTCAAGGGAAGTGGATCTCGGACAGGCAGGCTGCTCTAAAGACCATCTACACCTTCAGATCCAGGATGACGTAGAAATGTCATTAAGCGCTCAAACTACTCGATGCCCTTAATAAGCATTCTTGGGTGCCCGCTCATAGAGGGCACGAGCTCAATGAAAAGGCATACTTCCTCGCGGAAAGGGGTACACAATACCTCCTACCCATCAGGCCTGAGCCCCACGTAGGAGTGACGAAAAGTACTACGACTAAAACATACAAAAAGGCTTAGTATGCCGTATCGCTGATGGGCGAAGACAATGCTAACACTTTCCAGACAGAATCTAAGAGTCCTAACCAGCTTCCTCACCAGACCCTGCCCACTTAAGGTATCACCTCGACGAGATAAGCATCTCAGAAGAAATTGAGTGCAGGTTGTGCAGATGAGAAACAACGACGTGCGAGCTACTGCGAAGCGTCGGCAAGGAGCTAGTGTTGGACAACGCTTCTTCGAACGCTTTGTGGTGAATAGGTAAGCCGAAGTGAGTAGTCTGAGCAATGTAATGTTAGATGCACACCGCTTCGATATTCAATTCAAAGCAAGACACAAACAAAGTGTTGAGGTCGTACTGCGTATTATTGAATACCTATTGTTCGGAATACGAGATAAGCCCCGTTGCAAAACAGCGAGCGATGGAACAATAAGCGCGAAGGAAAATAATGAATAGTCGTCTGAACTGCTTGCGAATTGAGATAATGTTGGCTTCATGAGCCGAAATGAGCGAGAACTATTAATAAATGAATTGTTCTTACTGTCGAGGACAGTCAGGGCATTGTTCTCATGTCGTTTGAGCTCCGAGTGGCCGCCCTCCCAAGTTGGGGTTCTTTCACATTTTTTGTTAGTTCATTCTCTCACGGTTGCACTTATCGCATCGAAACTTTTTATTTTTTCTCCTCGGGAACAAAAAGAGCGTTCTTCACCGGTACAAGTATCACATTTGTTCCCAGGATATACCGACAATCCTTCCCGCACCACTCTTGCACGCACTCGAACCACCTCAGTGACGCGTTAACCGAATAGTTCGAGTGCGCTTGTTAGTTTGTTCTGAAAGCTGTAAAGAATGCCTGGAGGGCTGACCGTTGTCTACTCACGCGCCTTGGCAGTTGGAGAACTAGATGTGCGAATATATCGAAAGCTCCCTTTTCGCTTCCGATCGCCAGACAATGGGCACTGAGATAAAGAGACAAAGTGGAATCAGGGATCCACTTGACCAGTGCTAACTACTGGTCAATACAACCCCACCTCCACGAGGAGGCTGCTGTAGGCGTAGCGAGAAAATTTTAGTTAAGTCTCACTTATGACGTCACAGACGAGGTCATGTCGACCAGGAAGTCCTTGTCTGGATAGCTGAGAGTCCGAGGGAACAGCAGGAAAGCCAACCCACTGGGCACGTTGACTTGACTAAAGAGGATCACAGTTCAGATCCCCTGCAACCGGACGTATTTTATCAAGTGGTGCATGTTGGCCAGCCCAATCCTCAGAATCCATGGAATTAAGTGTACGTGTGGGGCAACCTCTCTTGGCAATTCCTGCTCCGGGGCCTGCTCGCCATTCATTTTCTTAGTCTGCTGAAGCTACAGCTAACTGAATATTCAACATGGGAGGCTTCTGCCCTCGTCCATAAACACATTGCCGTGATACTGAACTATTTCATGAAATTGCCGAGGGTAATTGCTGAAACCCACAAGACCAGACGCTTCAGGTCTTATGTCAAACGTCACATCCCGGTTTGGATCTCCCCGTCATATCTATTGAGACCTCGGAAAAAATGTTAGGTCTGCAGTCTTCGAAGAAGCCATAGCTCTAGTAGACGTGCACAACCCCGAGTAATGCCCCTTCACACACAGAGTTCAGGAGAGTTCCGGTTTGTTTGAAAGGTTTAAGCGCTGATTGAAGAATGCCCTCAAACGAGTTGCAGCAAGGCATCAAGATGAGTAAGATGTGTGACTTCTTGGAATTCGTTTAGCATGCTACGCAGGTCGATTTTTTTCATCAAAATAACTGTTCCTTAACATTCATAAGAGAGTTATATCCGTTGAAAGTCATGGAGTTTCGCTAGCGTATAAGAGCGCGTGGCACTTGCTTAACATGCTCCCCCAAGGGACCGCAGGTTGACATTAGGCAGCATTACGGCAGGGAGCGGTTGCCTCGCAGTAGTATGGCCCTGGAAAAACCAAAGACCCATGAGAGGGCTCTCAACAAATATCAACCAGAAGATTGGGGTCCAAACGACTCTTCCTGATATTGTCAGGCTGGTGTTGGAGCTGTTCTGAGTTCTGGGGCCGAATGGCTGCGAGGTAGAAAACGTGAGGGGGAAGAAGAGAAATAATAGGAGGGTTATAGAAAATGCACTGAACGGTTGAGAAAGCTCGAGTATGGGACTACGCTGACTGCTGGAAATACTTATCCTTGTGTTCCGCAGGCTCAAAATATCTAAAGGAGTTGATCGACAAGGTTGGTTGTCAGTTCTCCGTGACTCTGATATGAAACGACTGGTGAAAGTCCAGGGGTCAGAGCAGATGAACCTTCTGAACTCTGGTTTGAGGACTGTTCCAATTTCCCGTACATGCTGGATCAATGAAGATAAAACGTCGTTGAAAGACATTACTGTTGATACCCTAGAAGACAGTGTGAACTGACCACATACTATCCTATGCATTCTCCCTTCAGTAATAATAATAACCTTTGGCTAGACACATACTACGAATGGGCAGCCCTGCGCTTCCACTCCCTCTTGCCAACCTCCTCGCACAAGTGGCTCTTGCAGCTTCCTACGAATGCCCAATGCAGTTCCGTCCATCGCCAACCCTTTCTACCCCTTGGTGACCTGGCACTCAACACAAGAGTGTTCTCCTCAGCCTAGTCAGGCATTTCCTAAGCAGCCCTGACGAAATGGTATAAAAACACGCCTACTGTTAAATGACCAGGGTTTATTAGAAAAACAAAACTGCGTTAAAACCGAATTTGTACAGAATTGTTGATAATTTATTGTGCTGCTCTCGTCATGTTCCAACGAATGAAAACGTTATGATGCTGTTGAGTTATCTGGAACTATCAATTTTTGGGATGTGAATAATTAATGTTTTGCCATATTATTGCAAATTATCTACCCATGGTGCGCATTCCTCTGTTGATGCTGTCACAACCTGCAGGCTAAATATAAAATGAGGCTATTTGATTCAGGTCATGCTTTGTATCGTTTACTGGTATTTTTCGATGCTGAATCGAACAGCGTCAAGCTATGCACGAGAATAATAAACCGTTGCGTAATAATTTGCAGCGTTTTTTGAACTCAGTTCCCCCGTTGAGATCTGATGGCGCTCGGCTTTTGTTTTCAATCGATTACGTAACTTTCCTTTTTACTTCGTAGAGCGAAGGAAAGTAAAAAGTTTATAGACAGGGTTGATTGCGGCGGCTGTAAATCAAATCGTGGTGATTCAGCCTTCAGAACAGCTCGACCCAGGTACCTCCGTTCGGGTTGAGGACAGTGACCCCCAACATTCGCTTTAGCACCGGCCAACAAGCATGTTTCACTATGCTTTTCGGTAAGAATCACGAGTTGTGTTTGTCGGGTGTTGATAACTCATGGTTGCGGCACATCATGATAACAATCAAAAGAGGAAGGTCTCACAAAACGCTCAACTGGAAACTATCCTTAACATTTACCACAAGCCCTTGGTAGACGCAAATTAATAGCATTAAATAGTCGACGTCCGTATATAAACAAACATACAAACTTTAAGCACTTTGAATCGACTTCTTTCGGAAACAATAGATGAAATAGATGTTCCGCCAACAGTGTTATGACAGCACAAAAAAAGGGGAGCGGGAAAAGGGTTTGACGGAAGCATGGAAATGGCGTTCTGAAGGGGTACAACGGGAAAGTAGTCACTTTGCATACTGCCATCGTTCGCTACTTCGACGGCTGACGGCCCTTGGGAAAAGCCGGTATTTTGAGACATGCCTCGGACGCTCAAGAGAATACAGATTAGGGGAGTAAAATGTCTTAGTTCTAATCAAATTCCTGCTCTGGGAAGTTGTGCTCCAAATGAAGTAGACTCTCTTCTTAGCGAAGGAAGGTGCGCAATGAAACCGTTGTAGGAGAGGGAGGGGGGAGGAGGAGGTCTGTAGCTAGTGAATTAATCTGTCTTTAATTGATGACCGTCGTTGGGGTCGGCTTTTGAATATTTATCGCGCATTAATAAGTTTCTGAGTCTTAGGCTCTGAGGAAATCGATTATTCATTTCACGAGAGCGCCAATGTACTTTTACTGTGCATAATTACCGTCAACAATTAATACGATTATAATTAATTACTTGACATTGTATTATAAAGGTTAGAAAAAACATCGCATTAATAACCCACTGGACAGGTGGATGCTCATTAAACTGGATACGCTGTATATGTCACATAACCTTCAAAATCCCATTATAATTCTGATCTCGGTGACGTGCCCTTGCAATGCCTATAGGAAGTTAACCTTTAGCTATTTAGTCGAACATTTTGTAGCTCTCCCAAGGAAGTTGCACAGGAAATACGTTTGGGGTTGTTGGAGGTGTCGGAATGTACATCCC
The DNA here is from genome assembly GCA_020466155.1 of Pachypeltis micranthus. Lineage (NCBI taxonomy): Eukaryota > Metazoa > Arthropoda > Insecta > Hemiptera > Miridae > Pachypeltis > Pachypeltis micranthus. The sequence continues at coordinate 3,033,008 of CM035779.1, read as the reverse complement.
TGAGGCAACGTTCTAGAACACGAGGATGCCGACATGCAGGGGATTTTCTGGAAGTCTCACACTGCTTAAAGTGCTGGGAGTGTTGAGACATTTAATTCAAACGTGAAGAAAATACGTGAGTGTGAGCATTGAGCAATCAGTCGGCATTTACGCCTGTGCCTTGAGGTACCAACTACCGTGCAATATGGAAATGGCGGGACACTGCAAGATTCTCGCAAGAGTGAAGCAAGAGCATCCATCTCAGAGAAGAGCAAGCTTATCCTGATGGTACCATGGCACCTCCTGAAGCCATGGGGATAAATCCTGAAATCAGCTGGTAGCCGGGTAGGATGTCTGTTGTAAAGCCAAATGCAAGTGCTAGTTGTTCGTCGTTGTTCTCGTCGCGTTGAAGAAGGGCAGAAGGTTGCTAGACTGTGATAGGTGGTTGGAATTGGCCTGGGGCAGGGACTGGGCACTGATTTCCTGCCTAATATTAACAAGTAGATCGACTTTCAGTCCCTGGTTGATCCATTAGGGCTGAGAAAAGCGAAGTATGTTTGCTTTTTCTCATTAAACTATATGAATGTTTAGCTATGACATTGTAAGAGTGACCTGTATGGATTTTTCTGTTCACGAAATTTGGGTAAGGCAAGCCCAGTTCATCACTTCTGCAAGTAGCATCACGACTAGGAGAGATGCATCTTGCTGGTACTGGAAACAGTCTCAGGGGCGTTGAAGGCGTCATACAAGCAGTCTAATTTAAAACCGAAGGTCGTGAAATCCCAAGACATTGCATTAGCAGAAGTGCAGGCTCATTACATTAGCAGCACCAGTGGCTCAAAGAAATTGATTGCCCAGCTCGCTTTATTACGGATTACAATTCCGCTGGCAAGCACACCTTCAAGCCGTGACGCTATGCAAACTCTTGAACTTTGCCAGAAATCTCTGACGCCCACCAGAGGAGAGAGACTTGAGACACTGCCTGAGTTCCAATATGTCAACTGAATCATGGAAAGCTGCCACAAACCCTTACTAAAGCTTAACAGCAGATGGTGTTGTCATGTCACTGCTGGTCCTAAACAAATCCAAGACTGTCCATATCACAAAGGACATCCCAGTGGGACATACGGAGCGGAACATTGTGCTAAGATATTTCCTGCTGACAGTTAACCTCCCATAAACTAGCCCATTCGTTAGCTTTGAGGCGAGTACGTTCAAACGAGGAGTAGCTTTTGCTGCGACTTCAGTGGTGCTTTGGCAACTTTCGAATACAATCACCAAGGTTACACTGACTTCCACTGTACCACTACACCTCGAACACGCCTCGAATCCCAGGATATGCCATCCACAAAACTGCCATCTGCCAATGACGCCACCGGTATGAAGGCTGTGGCATGCTGTGAACTCGACAGGATGGCACCAAGGAGACCCAGCAACACTTCTCAGGGTTTACGCGCACTCACTACGCGCTAAGCTACGTTATAATTATATCTAACGTGATCTACAATCTCTGTGTGATACGTGGGAGGAGGATATCATCTGCGAAGTCTGATTTGCCAACCCGTACGTGGAGGGCCAGTCCAAACTCTACTTCCTGTGACATTTCTTCCAGTGCACTATCAATCGCATGATCGGAGGGAATAGGAGACAGTTGGTACCCCTGCCGAACGCTAGGCGCAAACGTACATTCCCCGACATCTCACCGCACCCCCATAATACACATCACCGACAAGTCGAACAGGAGCCCTAATACCACGGGAGCAATTGGCCATTTGGCTAACTGTGCCAAAAGGTTTGGGAATATTTAGAGGAATCACGAGCTATTTATGGAGTCAAGTGGTACAGCAGAATCGTAGATTCATCGTCTGGAATGGATCAGAATCGTAGATTCATCGTCTGGAATGGCCTCTGGACGTCGCCAATGACACCAAACGCCACCATCTTTTAGAAGTGTGAAGAGACCACAGATGGCACAGAAATTGGTTTTTGGGGCCCCCGCCAATACCCACAGTCTATACTCACAGACCACGTGCCGAAAGAAGCTACGTCCGTTCAGCAGGCATCAAAACAAAGCTCTGCCGAAAGCTCAACTTTATTTACACGATTGACACTTTCCGAGTAGCGGAAAGCAAAATGTCCGAATTGGAGTGAGCATACTTTGGCGGGAATTGATGCGCAACGTACAGGTTCCCGTAAGACTGGGATAACATGTCTTCCAGGCTGTTGTTCAAGCGATTCCCAAGCATACGAGATAAGCTAGCATAAAGGATCTGATGAAAGAAGAGGTCTCATTGTTCGTCATAGACACCACTAGCTTCGAATCACTGATTGATTTTTCTTGAAGTGGCTAATTCCTAACACAAATGGCACGCGTCCTGGCTTATCCTAAGAATGTTACCACCGCTGGCACACGCAATACCCGTACCAGTATTTCTGACATATTTGGTGCGGATCATCACGCAATTTTCCCCATTAGAAGCTGATCGTTACAGGCTGTACGTGAAAAGGTTTGTGGAGAGGAAGATGTGGAAATTAATTTGGGCAAAGAAGCGGAAACTTGTAAACACTGCTTGAGTATGATGGACGTCCGGCCTTTTCTCGATATATTCATACTGTTCTGCTGCAAATATTTATTGACTCCTTCGCCGACTCCCTTTTAAAGTTATGCTCGGATCCCGTCGTAAAACCCGGGAGTCTTTGATTCACGGGAGCTATGAAGCAGTGATTCCGTCGTGTGTGCGACGTTGGAGGCAAAGCAATCCCGATAAGACGAGGTCTAGGGGCTTAGTTTAGAATGATAAGTCGAGAGCAAAGTCCGAAGAAACGACTTTGGGAGAAGAGTGGGAAGAAGTGGGTCGTAAGGAGGGGAGAACGGATGACGGAGTGGGAGGAGAAAGAGGGCTCGAGAAAAAAAAAACGTCACAGAGGAAGAATACACGAGGCTCGCCATGAATTATTGAAAAAGGCCAAAGAAGAGTCGAAGGCCACGTGGTGAATCCCAATCCCGAAAGGAAAAACCGTGCCATCCCAATTCCAATAAGACCAGCTCCCGGATTATTAATATTTATAAAAGGTGTCCGCCGGTTTCTCGTTATTGGAATATCTGTCCGCCCTATATTTATCGACTCTGCCTTTTTGGCTAAAACTACCGCCCACGGCCCTTTCGAATCTCCGCACAGCTATACGTTCGCTGGGCAGAGCTTGCAAACTTATTCTTTCAAAACCCATGTAATACCAAACTACCTCTCTCTTGTCCCTTCAATTACTTCCACTCTCATAATCTCGCGGTATATAAAGTTTTGTCAGGATGTTTACAGTTGATTGGCTGTAGTGCTCCCGCTCCCTTGTACCTTCGTCGCTCTCTCAGAGCATAAATCTCACTCCAGCGAAGTAGGTTTTTCCCGCTTTATGTCTCGTGAAAAGTCTAATGTTAAACACGGAGAACAAAGTTTTTCCGCTCTCATAGCGGCCAAACTCTCGAGACAAAGTAGTCACAAATTTTTTACTTCCATCTTCCCAAATGGGATAGAACATGTCTTGTTGCCATCCCGAAAGAAATTCTAAGAAGACACCGTTGACTTGGAGATGCATATCACGAACATCCCGAGTAATTCGGTTGAGTGCTCAGTCGATAGATGAAACTTTACCGAGCAAAAATGTCGTTGGTGGTACGATGTGGTTAACCTTTCCCAGCAATTGTTGTAGATATGAATGATTCAAACGTACTTTCAAAAAGCTTCTACATTTGTCGCGGATTAACCGACCAGTGGCGTTGTTTTGTGAAAAAACAGTAATTTCTATTTGAGGTTTGGTTTGACAGGTGACAGCTATGGTACTCTCAACCTCCAAAAGCTCACCAGAGGTGTATGGCCACAGGGGGCTATGGTGACAGCTCACGAGCTAATCCCTAACTGCCTCATCGTAAAGGGAGAAGAAATGAGTGTCACATCATGTTGACAGTTTACATGGACACAAAGCCCAATTATGCGGTAATGCACCTTCGGCATAGTGTAAATGAATGTAAAGAAAACATCCCCTTTTATCAACCACTTTAAATGTGCCGCGAAACTGGACAAATCGATTAATAGATGCCGCGTAATCAATCCCGGTTATCAGGTTGTAATGGTTTTCGCGGCGGACTGCGCGAGGTGGCAACACTGACCGTCACCCGTGCAGCCCGCCACTGTTTATATTAGCAAGAGGAGCCAGTCGGTTATCATAACGGCTGGCGGCGCCTCAAGCGAAACGGTTTCCCTGAAAGTCAGTGTTTAATTTCCCCTTTTGGTTTGTGAAGTAAGGTAAGCGATCAGAGCTTTGTGTTTCATTTTCCCCATTGTCCCTTTTATTGTCATTTAATACAATCCGAGCATAGGTTATTCATTTCATTTTAAAAGGAGTTCGTTTCGTTTCATTCATTTCGAGTTTTGCCGATTAAATTCAAGTGGGTCTTAATTGCTTTATAATTTCATTTCCCATTACCTTCTTGAGAGTTATTATTTTATTTATTTGATCGAGTGAGCATTATTGAGCGTATTTGATTTATTCTGTTCTTTTGGGCCCAGACACGGTCTTCACGAGTGTTCTGTACGCCGGAATTGGGACACAATTCCGCAAGTACGTCACAAGGTGAACAGCTGGAGTGATTACACGGAGCGAGGAAGAAAAGCCATCCGCGAGTCGCACTAGTGAATCCTATTTACGATTCATTTTTAAGTGACGTAACCCTGGAATAAGGACTTTATTTCCGTTTTTTTGTTTATTACAGGTGAGTTATATTGAATCATTACTTAGTTTATGATATGATTTCGAAGGAGAGATTCAATAAAGCTTTTGTTTATTACAGAGCAACGAACTATCGTTCTTGTTTCAAACAAACCCCCCTGCGAGAGAAGGATCATTATAAAACGAAAATTCTTACAAACGTCACAAACTATGGAAAGGTTGAGGTTCAACTTTACGGTAAAACCAGCGGCAGATGGAAAAACAAACGTGATTTGTATTACGTCCATTGGAACACCAGCTGGACAGGTTTATGACGTGCCGTCGGAGTATCAACCTGCAAACCTACATCAACAGATTGCTTCAACAACACACTTTGCTCAGGTAAGAAAATCTGTAACTAAAAGACATCAAACTCGGAAAATTTGGATCACTTTGAGAGAAAATATGTCAAAATCTACTTAGACGAGGAAGACAACCTTCAATTTAACGACATTTATCTGGAAGAGTTAGAAGAAACACCCACCACAGCTCAAAATGTGCCTGGTGGATCGAGTCAACCATGGGAAAAGCTGCTAGAGGCACTAATCGAAGAGAAGCACGCAAAATGTGACGCTCAAAACATGGGAACAATAGCAAAGGATTTTATGCTGGACAGATTTACTGGCAGAAACTCCAATGCTAACCAATGGATGGACGAATTTAATAAGGAATGCGAACGGTTCCAAATCACCGAGAGTAAAAAGAAAATTAAGATTTTAAAACATTTTTTGGAAAATGCAGGCAGTGAGTGGTACACTTGCATGCTGCTGAAAGAAACAGTCGATTCGGAATAGAAAACATGGGAGCGAAATTTTCGAAACACCTTTGGAAACAAAGGATGGTCACCCATCAGATATGCTTTGGCCTTCAAATACCAAACGGGTTCCTTGCTAGAGTACGCCTTGAAAAAAGAAAAACTTCTACTGGAAATAAGGACATCAACTGACGCCGGTACTCTTATCGATCTTATTGCATTTAGTCTACCGAACTACGTGACTGATCAAATCAACAGAGAAACCTTACGTGGAACAGAGGATCTTTACAATGAACTGGGAAAATTAGAACATCTAGTTGGGAGGAATAAATTTGAGAAGAAAAGTTTCAAACAAACGGACACAAAACCAAGGCACATTGAAGACAAAAAAACCCTGAATATCTAAAATTGAAGGGAGTAGGTTTTAATGGATACTTTTAACTACTTCGAGGATCCATAAAATAAGTCAATATCTGAGTGATCGAAAGAAATAATTGTTGAAAAAATAATACGGGGTGGGGGAGGGGGGTCTATGGTTTTAGGTTTGAGAAATGAGTTGGGTATTGGAGCGCATGCAGTACGCATTAGCAAGGTATCGCATTAGGCGATCAATTGCCGACTTCAGAATGCCAAATACAACGGCGCAATCAGCAATAGCCGACACGCCATTAGGACTGGAAGAGCTAATCCCTGATAGACCCACTCGACACGATCAGAAGCATTTTAATTGAATGACGACCGAACGGCCAGTATTCAAAGATTGAAAGGAATCAGCGCGTTGAAAAGCGCAACCAGGTCGTCAATGTCAATGAATCTTCAAAAACTGGAGGACCTGAAAGTGATACCTCAGAGAATGACTGCTGTCATACTCAGCAGACGCATCTTCCCAGCACCTTTCTTGCAGAACACCACTACATTCCACGAGCTTCTGACACGAAGATCCGTCCAGTCGTATTTGTGCCTTTTGGCTTGCCAAGTTATCGCAAAATCCAGGCTGCCACATACTACCTAAACCCCCAGGATCACTGTAGACCAGTCGTGACGAACAGCGATGTTGACAGGTCTCATCCTTCTCCAGAGACATCACAGTAGTGCACTCCCTCTCTACTTCTCAGCACTCAGATGACAATGCACTAGCAACTTGCTTGCTGACCGCCTCATGACCCATCAGTATTCGGACACAAAAACGCGATAATAAATGAAATAAGAACGGTTTTATTGTTGAAATGGGCCAACTTCGGTGCGAGTGATTTGGTTAGTAGCAAAAATGCGTTGTTTGCTCTAGAAATACTTACGCTTATGTTTGGCTTGGACAATTTAAAGAAAGAAGCTGATTGCCTGGGTAAGCCTGCGGCTGTATGTCAAACTATATCTCAGAAATCCCAGCAACCAGAGCAGCTTAACGTTGGGAACTATGTTAAACCTCTTTCTTATTAATTTGGCTCGAGCTGAGGATGGACGTGGATGGTAATAAGTGAACCTTGAAATCAGCATGACCATGAATGAAGAATGTAAGCAAACCCGTTTATGAAACAATAATATATGATAACTTATACCAGCCAGCCCTAACTCACGAAGTACTCACAACTAAGTAGTTGCTTCATTTTGTTCTTCATAAATGTTCCTGTAGAAATACGCCCGTGTATGCAGCAGGTCGTCGAGTTTTCGTGTGAGGTGTGGGGTGCATTATTGATATTTAGCGATAGTTGCTGGTATGATTTAGAAACTCAAACTGGTAACCACAGACACGACAGCAAGCTTCTGCAACGTTACAATAATTCTGGCCTCTAGCACATAGCATCGCTGAAGGTAATGACACCTCACAAACTGCGTGTAAGTGCCAGTTATCCCTTCCATAGATGCCCCTGAAGCCCACTCTACCCACAGAGTAGAGGAAGTCGGGACATCGTCTGAGCTTCCACCTCTCAACCCAACCATGCTGAACTTCCTCAAGCTCCAAAGGCTTACTGGGCGTTGGGGCAAATGGAGTCGCCATGTCACAGTGTGTGCAGATGATTCTTAACGAATCCGATACAAGTCACAGGGCGTGTGATGCCTGAAAAGCAAACAGGCACTTACGGCGCAAGAATGTAACAGTGGTGGAGAGAGATGGAACACCGAATCCCCCAGATTGAACGAGAGCATGAATGTACGCACATAGGCCTGAACAAGCAGGCACAGGAGTGTCCACTACTCTATGGAGACTTATTACACTATTGCCAAAGCACGGAATATTTTAAATAACGATTCAAACTATAAATTGTGTTTTGCCTGACCATATTAATAGCCAATAACGATAAATGTTAATAATTTATTGTTCTGCTCTCGTCATTTAAACATCAATTAAAATGTTATGATCCGTTCTGTCATTTGTAGTTGCCGACAAAAGACTCTTTATGATAAACGTTGGGAACTTTTGAAAACGTTACCACCACCTTTATCGAACATCTGACATATGGGTGTCTACGCGATCGTCGTGAGAAGGTTCGTATTTATCGTTCTGAAATAATAAAATAAACATTGTGAAGATGTCATCAACGAAAAGGCTGTAGTTTCCATTCCGGAATTTATCGGGTCGCTCCGAATTATCTTACCAACGTCGTTAAACTTTCATCGTACATACAGCACACTATAAAAGCCTTCATGTATTTATATTCGTATGAGTTGGATCTGTAGGGAAGTAACTATACTAAAATCGATTCTCTGTACCGTTTGATAATTAATTGGGCCGTTCTGGTCATTTTCTCACGAATGGTGGAAATTGGTGTGCTCGAAAAAATGTATTTGTCGTGAATCCCATATTCTGAAACTGTGCTCATCCAATGAGATAAAGATATAAGAGATAAGACTGTGTTAATCTGTGACGACTCACGACGATTAATTTGTACGATTACGCTAAGTGGAAAATGGGGAAGGAAGGTCAGAGGGTCGTCAGATGTCGTTGGGGAAAGACCTCGTTTCATTCTTCGAAAATCACGACAAACTTAATTAATGTCAGGAGGTAAACGAATAATCCGCGACGATAAAAGGACGTAAATCACCAGGCGGGCTCTTTGAGAGTGGTTTCAGAGGGCGCCACCGGGCGGCTTACTGTTTACACGGCAGCACTTCAGAGGGAAAACTCGAAGGATGATTTATGAGAGGGGAGGAGTCTGAGCAACAGTTTGGGTGGAGCCAAAGCCAACGAGGAATGCCGTCGGGAAGGTGGCGTCCCTCGAAACCTTGACGGCACAAATTGAAACTCCCACTACAAATAATCAGTTTCAGAGCACCCTACCGGCATTGCGATGGACCACATCCGACACACCGAGACAGGGACAGGTGACACGTTATCACTGGCGGGTGTTGGTCATCCCACGACGTTACCTTCGAAGCACTTGGTCGAGATATGAAAATATCGATGTCGACGAACAGAGTCGTTGGTTGCTTTAATCGATGAGCCCTCAGTGTTACACTTGGTAGAACGATTATTCCAACGATTAGGTCGAGAGCGCAACGAGTGGGGCACTTGGGGAACAATAGGAAACAATCATAAGATAGGTGTAACAGCCAGTACCTTCCGGATCACCCACCTGCGTGCCTCAGATTGCTAATTGATGCATTACCAGTTTCCATGTCCCAGACACAATGGGGCAAAATCGGATCACGTCCACGCAGGCTGTTTCACTGGGGGCAAAAGCAATGGAGAGAGTAAAGGAATATATGTATTTAGGCTATTTAGACGTTCCAAGGCTCTGCGTGCAAACTATCTGGGTACTGTACTGGTCATTCTCTTAAAGGGAAAATTAAATCAACGTCAAGTACTCAGGAGTCAACTTGGATGAGAGCTGGTGTTTCAGCCAACTCCTCCAGTCCTTCAAAAGCACTCAGGCATGCCTCAGTACGAGCAATTACCAAGGCGACTTGGAGTGTACGTTCCCGTGACACTATCCTCACTGTCATCAAAGGATAGTAGCCGACATCTGATGTTGACAATTAATATTTCCAGCTTAACGCAGTTTCACACCTGAGACCCACGATACGAAACATTCAGGGCGCAACGTCACAACGGAAACTAACATTTTCTAGCCGACGCTAGGCGTTAGTTGAACTGACTGGTGGTTGGAATGCCAATGCACCAGAGGCACAGCGTGAAAAAGAGCGCAGGCCGAGGAGACACGATAACTTTCGGTATATAGCCTCGTGAGTTCCTCCAATACAAATTCGGTTCTCTATATTTACTGTGATTTAACGGTTTCCCGCCTGAACGCAATTTTACACCTCTCAAACCCTACTTATTCGGGTTGCCAAGTATCCGGGCACAACTGGATCCGAAATGGAATTATAGAGCGGAAAAAAGGATCAACGTCCCTGAGCGAAAATATAGGTGTGTTATTCAGTGGTGTATATTACACCAAACGTTCGCCATCGTCATCGAATCATGTTAATGTCATAATTTCGTCCTTTTAAGCATTCTCCTCTTATCAATCGTTTTGCGAAAGCTCCATACTGTGCACTGAGCAGAACTTAAGTAACTCTACTCTCTCGAAGGTGTTTGCAAATTGAAACGTGTTAAGGTCGATTGACTCTCAATAATGTCGACTGGTGATTTCAGTGGTGACGTAACACTTGACTCAAAAGTGGTAGAGTTTTCCGCTGTACTAAACAGTCGCATTCAGAACGCTGAACCTGAACCGTTTAGAGCTGGAGCTGTCGTGAGATCACGACTGTACAAAAAATATATTTCTGAGGCTCGATGGGAACTAGTTATTTTTATTTGATACAATAACGATCTTTAAGTTGCAGTAATTGGAAAAAGTTAAGCAATGACACGTCGGGAAGGACCATCAAGTCGAAGCTGAGATGCATACGCAGTAATTGAGAAAATACCTCAAGGCAAAATGTTGCAAATTAAGGTTTAAATGTTCCCCACACACGTATCACGAACAATCTAGGTCCTTGGTTTCGTCAGCAACATCAATTTGGATTATTCACGATTTAAAACTATGCTGTAGGGTTGTTGGCACCACCTGGCGTGAAACCTTCCAACTGTTCAAATGTATGTACTGAGGGTAACTCGAACAATTTTACATGTGGGGTCGTAACCATTCTCTCACACTAGTGACAATGCGAACTTGGTGTTAAGCGTATTTTGTATGTCAGTTAATTTATTTTGGTATCTATTCTAATATCGGCAGCTCGTGCCATGTTGAAAATGGCAATGCCTTCGTATGTAGATGACTGCCCATACAGTTCACCGTTCAATATTTGCAATAATGTGAGTAAAGCGAGTTGAACCACAATGAATTCGATCAACCTAACGGGTATTACCAATCTATACCGTTTAATGTTATACTGAAACTACTACAAAAATCACCACCTGAGCTTCTGAGAGCTCCCGAAGGTGTACCTAATTGCGAGAGCGATTTTGTTGCTCAAACGGTGGAGTGTCGTAGCGTTTCACGTTGAGGCTGGCGGGCGCGAAAGAAACCTTTACACAAACGGTGGGTACAGCTTTCGTACAAGTACGCAACCACTAGGAACATTTTATGTCTTTTATTTATTTTTTATTTTTAATGCAATGATAACTACGTTTGATTGTGCTCGTTGATGGTTTCGATATAATGGCCGCGTCAATTGCAATTTACATCATCACTTAGTCACTGAGGTTATTAAAACGTGTGATGTGTTAGAGCGTCACTCTGCTGACTTCAACTGCTCCTCCAATAAGCCGCCACCCGACTTAGTGGCGTTCATTTGTTAAGCGTCTTCGCTTGTTCGTTCGTTCTCCTCCGCTCTATAATATGTCGTTTATGTTTGTTCTCTTAATATAATTTCGTTCCCGATCCGTTTTTATCCATTTCGCCTACTGCGTTTAAGCTTCTGCTTAAAATGATGTTACCAAGCGTTAGATTTTGTAACAGACGTTACCATGCACCTAACCCAACACAATATATTTCGCGCGTCTCCGTTACATATCCCGCGTAACATTTTCGAGTTTATGTAGCAAAGTAAAGATATAAAATGACAAAAGCATAGATTTGCTTCCAATCCCGTTGAAAATTGTTTTGGAAAATGTTGTTAGGGATGTTGGCCACCTGAATGTTACCGTCGTGTTGTTTTAGTTAGCTTGTGTAGTCTATCGCTACCGAAAACCCCGTTGCTAATAAATTGAGTTGAGTTCTGTGCTTAGTTCCATGGCGTTTGCGCAATATTTTGTTAAATTCGTCACAAGTTGGGGGCAGCGGTCACTATTCGACATGACGACTTATCATGGAGACTACGGTGAGAGGACAGAGTTTACTTACGTGACAGTTCCAAGAGGAGAGCAGGAAACACACTAAGAAAATGTTCTCGACGTTGGAGCTCACGATGAGAAATGAGGAAGCAGATTGCTGAGGCTGTAAGAGGCGTTCAAATTGTTTTCAGACCCGAACATTCAGCAGTGACTCATCATCTACAGACCAATGCGTCACTAGATGGCCCTGGGAGTGGTACAGTAAGGTGAGAATGGAAACCAACACCATTTCATGGGACTGTGGACTAGCCTGGGTACTTTAGGCAGTTTGAAATAATACGAGTAGCCAGCCGAAACAATGGAACAGTGCCCAAGAAGCGTCTGCCTTGGCAGCAGCTCTGCGAGAGCCTGCATTGACTGTGCTGGCGGATATGCAAAGCGTAGGAGAAGACCTTACGGGTTTTCATCATGCCGCGTTGGATCCGGGTAGAAAGGCCACAACCGGGTTGAGTCCAACGAAAACACAATAGCTCAACAGTTTGTTTGGGACTTGAGGGGCCGGGGTCTGCGTGAAAAGCTGCATCAGCTGCCCGACAACATGCGAAATGCCCTACTCTCGCAAAAGTGACGTTTCATCCGCAAATGGGGAGGAAAGTAGTGTTAGGGTTGTTACCACCTGTTACCGTCGTGATGTGTTAGTTACCGTGTATATTCGATCGCTACCTAAAACCAGTTGCTAAGAACAACCTACACGACGACGACTGCCGTATTTACTTAAGAAAACTTTATCCGGGTACCAATGCTATTTTTCATCGAGTACAACAGCAGAAAAACGGTATAGACTGGTATTTTTGCAATGGCGTTTGCGGTATGCATATACTTAAATAAAGATTCCACGAAATACGTTTTTAATGAGTTACGAGAGCACATCTAGTCAACAGGATTTTTGGACAGAAACAACTTGCTATGTTTCCAGCTAAAAAGATACATAGCTAATGCTATATTACCTTATTATTATTTAAGCTATTCTAAATGTAAACCTAACAAACGAAAACCACCAGTCTCGTGAATCGCCTATACACCGATTACTCAATGATGGTTACTGCATAATTAGGAGCAACTCGATAAATTCCGAAACCATGATGGACACTTATAACAAACTAGCTGACCCGGCGAACTTCGTACCGCCTTGGCGTAAATTTGATGCACTACTTTATTTTGTATATCTCGTCATACCTGAGAAGGACTTTACTCATTTTATTAAATAAACACGTTGAGGCTGGCGGGCGCGAAAGAAACCTTTACACAAACGGTGGGTACAGCTTTCGTACAAGTACGCAACCACTAGGAACATTTTATGTCTTTTATTTATTTTTTATTTTTAATGCAATGATAACTACGTTTGATTGTGCTCGTTGGTGGTTTCGATATAATGGCCGCATCAATTGCAATTGACATCATCACTTAGTCACTGAGGTTATTAAAACGTGTGATGTTACCAAGCGTTAGATTTTGTAACAGACGTTACCATGCACCTAACCCAACACAATATATTTCGTGACGCTTCTCCGTCACATATCCCGCGTAACATTTTCGAGTTTATGTACCAAAGTAAAGACATAAAATGTCAATAAAAACAGTTGAGTTCTGTGCTTAGTTCGTAATACACTTTGGTGTGGATTCTTCAGAGCCAGTCAGGATGAATGAAAAGCTTTCTCTAGGCCGATGTTTCGCATCATCAGAGCTATAAGGTATCACAGGAGGCAACTATGTTACAATAAATTATAAGGAACTTATAGAGAGACACATTGAACTGAAACAGTTTGAAAAACATACCTCGGAAAATTGCTAGTTTCCTTAAAATAGTGACATTCGGAGAAGAAAAACAAACAAAATAAACGGCTCTAGATGGTAAATATTAGATTAGACTGGTGTGGAAGCTTTTAACGAAGTTATGAGTAAAAAGAAACATAGTGAAGAGATCAGAAAAAACATGGAATTATTTTTATTTTCTAGAAGGAGATGGGAGAAACAACTTAGGTGTACGTGAAAGTTAGGTTTAATGGTTTATAAGGTTCGAATAAATTTTGCTAAGATTGGCGGCGTCAGTCCTTTTATTGTACACTGTTGGGGGAAGTAATGGCTTTCCTGGTCAAGAATCTTGGTTCTATCCAAATCAAATGTATGTCTGTATTGATTGAGTGTTCGGCCAGCATGTAGTGTGTGTGGAATGGGTTGATGTCGGATGTGTGTCACCTGAATTCTGGAAATCATGTATTGCTTCGTTTCCCCATATACAGTTAACGACACGCACACCATGCGGCTGCAGTTTTGGATTTTGGGAACGTCATTATTTTAAGAAGCTATTAGGAATTTCCCGAGGTATGTTTTCAACATTATTTCAGTTCAATGTGTGTCTGTAAGTTCCTTATAATTGATTGTAACCTAATTGCCTGCTGGGATATCCTATAGACCTGGCGAAGCTTAATAAATTAAGCGAAACGTCGACCTGGAGAAAGCTTTTCATTCATCCTGACTGGCTCTCAAGAATCCACACCACAGTTAACTTGCACAGTCAAGAACGACCCCACATCGCAGTTCGTAATTTAGTTAAAAGTCGTGTAGTTCAAGGAATTTTAAGTTGGTGCTTAAGGAGCAAAACCGACAAAATGCCGTCCTTGAAATCCCCTTTTTTACTCAACGTTTCTCATCGATTGTCGCTCACAACTGGACTGCCAAAGGCAAGGCCACGCCAGAAGACGTGTTTTATGCGAAATGCCGAGCGGAAAAAAAACTGGAAGAGTGGCGCCTCGACAGAGGAAACATCCTGCTAACAGGCCTGGATACAAACAATATAAGACTCCGAGAGACAACTCTATCCTAACAAAATGAAGAAATAAATGGAAAAGTAAACTAAGGATGTCGTTTTACTGGATTCCTTTCGATTGTGAATACGAATGGGCTGAATCGTTGGAGAGATAACCGGAAGATAGTAGATTGTGATTCATGTCGAGTGGATCCGCACATTTACATTCATCGGAGCCTGGGCCGGGCGCCTCGTGCAGTTCGATTGCCGTTTTTACTGATTCAAGGATGCATCGAACTGTATGCAATCAGGATCTGATTTGGTCGCAAGGGTTCCCGGTAGAAAGGAAACTTTTTAACGTCACGCGCCGGATTTTTATCAGACTTCGACATTGGACGCTCCCCTGAAAGAAGTATCTCAATATTGGATGAAGCGTACTTGTTTTCAATTTATGCGATATGCGACTAAATTCATCATTGAATGTGTTTAAGCCTCCTGCGCTCCAACAGTAGGTGCTCGCAAAGCACACGTTAAACTTGAACGGTATTTGATTTGAGTCCATTTCACAAAACGTTCAGACATGCTCCGAAATTTCCAACTTCTTCCGTACACGAGTATGTTTACTCATACTCATTTACCATTGCCCAATTACATAAGAATAAAAAAAACGAACACAGTGACAACTGAAAGGCGTCATGAACCCGGAAAACTTAAAGACGGTGGGAACACCAAATGAAGGTCAGGGATGAGACTGTCAGCGACGAGAAGACACTTGAGTCCTCAACGCAGAACGGGATCGGACGAAAAGTCAAGGTGAGGATGATTCTGAGTAAAACGGTTTGCCTCACGAAGCATCCTGCAGATCAGTCGGTGGTGCAAAATAATTTGAAGAGTGGAAGTCAGCGTGGGACAGAGCGTGGAAATCACAGAAAACCGTTGCAAATAATTACACAATGGTTCACTCTCCTCTTGCACAGCTTATCGAGGCCGCACACCTCCAAGACCCATCTCATTCGATTCAGCATCGAAAAACACCAGTAAACGATACGGAACATAACCTGACTACAAAGGCACAATGATTGACGTAATTCAGGTGTCTGTGAACAATCGGCACGATATGAGGTGTAGAACTGACAGGTGGCGCGACAGAAGGAACTGCAGATAATCGAGCGCAGAACAAGAAAAAAATAACTTTTGCCATGTTGCCCCGCGAGTTCCTTCTAGTCGAATATGCCTCACTATATTTACTGTGATTTCACCGTTTTCTATCTAGACGCAGTCTTACATCTCTCACACCCTACCTATCCTACTCAGCATCTAAAATACCTAGTAAATGATACCAAACACGACTCAAAGCTGCCAACATTTCGTTTTATCCGATAACAACTTTGCATTTCGTCTGATTGAATTGCCGAGTAAGAGGACACAAAATTTGTCCTGTCATAATAGTATAACGGTGAGTAGAGGGGGAAATGCAGTAGAAGGAGGAACAACCGGCATCTTGAAGATGTTAGTTGATTAAAGGCGTCAAAGGTCTGTGTGCAGAGGCAGAGAATCTACATCATGGTGGACAGTCAGGCCACTCTCAAGGCCTTAGCCTCATACTGTCTTACATCACATCATGGCAGGTGTGGGAGTGTCTGACTGGACTGAAGGCTCTGGTCGAGGACAACAGTGTAACACTCTGTTTGGTGCCAGGGTATACAGGGAAACGAACGGGCTGATAGGTTGGCTAATAAGGGATCATCGCAGATCCCTATTGGCCCTGAGCCCTTTGTTGGGACTACCAGGAGCCACCTACGTAGAGAGGTTGGCAAATGGGAGGACAGGTGCAGGGCTGCTCATTGGCAGGGGCTGCCTGGCCTTAGACAGTCAAAACTCTTCATCCGGCTCTCCAGATTTGATTTGATTTGATTTGATTTTTAGTTTATTTATTCACCAGGGTACAAATAGGGCTATAAAGCCCTACTTACTTTGACCCTGGAAGAGTTATTACAGGTTTATTAATACAAATAAATAAATAAAACTAACATATTTGTGCATGAACTTCTTAAAGTACTGAGATTTTACAATATTTACATCTACAAAGTCAAAATAAATAAATAAATTGAGAGAGGTCCAAGGAGGTGCTTGCACTGGGGAGGAAGGATATGAGGATCATATGTGGCCTGTTCACAGGTCACTGTCCGCTGAGGTACCACCTTGCAAATATTGGCAAGTGCGAGGTACAGGTATGCAGGTTCTGCGAGGTAGGGCTAGAGACGGCAGAGCATGTGCTGTGGGTATGCGGTGGACTCGACAGTTGGGTGTTTGGTAGGCCCTTTCTTCAGCCCGAAGAGGTGGCAAATGCAGAACTTGCGGATATCCTCCGCTTTGTGTGCGGGTGGTGGGGGCGCATAGGTGACGTCACACCAAGTGAGACCAGTGCCGTGGGGCCTGGAGGTAGTGCAGGGGGGCCATGATCTGAGGAGCATGAACGCCCTTATAATAGGCCCGTTTGTGGCTGCAGTGAGGGTATCACCTGCATCCACCGTTCAAGGAAAAAAAAAAGGGGCGTCAAAACAATCTGGCAAACAGCTTGGCAACCCGACGACACTATCAGCTAATTCAATGCTAAGCAAGTTTCACTGCTCTCTAGGAAGCCTTAGACACCTCCGACGTCTGCTTAACTTTTTTTCAGACGGGCTTATTGTGTGGCGTCCATGAGCAGCCTCATGTCTATAGGTTCCCTGATGCGCCATCTTGAAACGTTAGACAGGCTTGCGGCGCCTGCCTACCTCATTTAACCAACACTTCCCATGCACTTTAAGGCGCACGGCACTGAGCTTCTCACTCACAAATACACAGTACTGACTTCAGCCCCACCTCAAAGAATCTGCAATTCAGTAAACACTGACTTATCAATATTGGCCAAGTGATACCTTAGTAGACAGAGTCCTATGAACAGTCCATACACATTCCCTCAAAAACTGAGGACCTGGACTGAGGAAATCCCATCAATAGGCGTTCTTATTCAAAGGGTTCCTAGGTAGAGCTCAGATTCCTCCAGGAGAAATACAGATCCGTCTGTTTCAAGTTTTGCAGCCTCCACGTTCATTTCTATTCCACTGTTAATTGGTACCTAACATCTCTTTTTGCAAAGTCATCAGACCAGTCAAGCATAGCCCTGAAGAAATAGTATAAGAAGCCTGGGTGTTTAGTCAAGCATGATTGTGGGCACAATATAAATCTTTTTCCGTTCCAGCTCCCTGCACGGGAGATGCTGCACACACCGTCACTGCAAAGAGCTCTGCCAGGAAAACTGGTGGTATTGCTGCCTAGATCCGTGGCCCATAAACTCCAGCACCCGCCATTCCACTGACCGCCCTGTATAATATACCATAATCCCAGGCTCAAGAGTGGGACCACCCCCTTCTCATCTGGATCTTTCATAAATTCGCACCCTGAAGGGAAGCTCGAAGTTATATTTCATTCGTACCAGGTCCTTCTACCGCGCCTGACGAGACCCAGTTCCAGCTATCTCTACATTATCTCTACATTGGATAACAATTTGAAGGTTTACTAATGGCGTCATGTCGAATGAACACGTGAGAAGAGGAATGCCGATGTAGATGGATTAGTGAAGGTGTTTTTTTCGAGAACACAGACAGGCAGGCACTGGTTCAGGTGGTGCATGTGGTCCTCTAGTTGATGCACAAAGTTAAACCATCGGGGTTTGTACATAAAAATCTGATGGGAGTCAAATGGCTAATCTGTAAGCGAGTTCGGTTGTTTGGAAGTTCGTTTGCCCTTGCCAGTCAAAAATTGGTTCGATCTCTCAATCATTCCGCCGTCTGCCTGTAGATGATAAGCTGTTGCCGTGCAATGTTTGAATCCTAAAACTCTTAATAATTTCATGAATAAGGTATTCGATCCTAATCTCCATCTTTCGAGCGCTACCGAAGCGGCAAACCTGATAATGTTTCCCCGCTCCTTTCCCTTCCTTTTTCCATTCTCAAGACCCCTGCTCTCCACCAGTCCTATCAATGCCTCCTCCTGTTTTTAGTTTTTTTCCGTCTTTGTTGAGCGCAAGTTGTTCTCCTCCAGCCAGTGCATTTTCGCGCCCTGGAACATTTCATCGTCAAGGACGCCTTCTCGTCCCAAAACAGATCCCGTCAAACGAGAGACCGATTCTGCATCTCCTAAAAGGTCAGTTCCTTTTCATTTTCCACCCTTATCACGTTTTTCATTGGTTGTGCCCCTCCTGGCGGATGTTTGAGCCAGTCCACCCTCCTAAATACAGTCCACATTCTTACATAAGGTCTTATTCGCCACGAGAAACTATCAAATTGTCGTCCTGTGACAGTAGCGATGATGTTTAATACGCCGAAACCGCGCGATCCATTAATAAAGCAGAGCTTTGGCAACTGCTGAAATATTGGGTCGTGGAATGGCCTCGGGCCATCTTGAGAGTTACAGAAAACCTTGCGACAGGGTTAAATGACTGACGGTAACAAGGTCGATGAGAAAAAATCTGGATTTCGACGCTGAAACTGTCTGTGTGTCGTTAACTTTTGACTCGTTGACTGGCCACGCAATTTTCATCCACGTCTGAACGTAATTTCTAAGGGACAGACGTAGTGGTCTTGTAATCCCTGCATGAGCGACATCTTTTCGAAAATGGATTAGAAGAAATGGTCGGAGAACGCCAGGGGATGAATCGCAAACGAGATCTGAATCGCTAGGGAGCGCGATGGGCTGAAATTGGAAAGACGTGTTCGCGTCGTGTCATTTCTCTAAAGAAAAAGTGCAACGTTTCCACGAACCCTTTCCATCGAAACTGGCGACAGAACTCGCTTCAGGTGAATCTCAAGAACCGGATCCGATTCGAGAAATTATTCATCTTGCCGTTAACTTACGAAAATTGAATGCCCAGTGACACGAAGCTCGTTTAACCATCATACATCGGCTCGTTGACCGGAAAAGAGTGAAGGGCCCCGTTACATCACCGCAACTCGACGAAGAAAACAGTGTACCGTTGGAGTACTGGAGAAGCGTCAAAAGGGAGAAACGGGATGAAGAGTCGGGAGTTTTGAAAAGCAGTGACAGAGCAACGGGACTGCAGGCAGACGTCTGAGTTGCGAGGCGGCCTCTTGATTTATTGCCTACAACCAAGTTTACAAGTGAAGGCCACCGCTCAACCACAGCCCTCGCGAGGTAAACATCGTAAAAAAACAAATAAAAAAAACAGGTAAGGAAAATAGTGTAACGGGCTTGTAATGTGACGTGTTTGGTCGTTCGACAGGAAGTACGAGGACCTCTTTTCAGTCGAGATTTGTCGGGAGAGAGCACTGGAACGTGCATCTCTGGGGGCGCAGACCACGGCAAGCATGTTCACCAGCCAGGAACAGTTGCTAAGTGACGCAAGTCGTATGCAGTGTTCAAGCAATATCTGTGATTTCACGTACCAATATAACAATCTAAGTTCAAATACCTTCGAGGGAGTAGAGTTATTTATATCTGCTCAGTGGACTCCATGGACCTGATACAAGACGTTGGACAAAAGGAAGACACCTACAGGTATGAAACTGGCATTAACATGATTTTATGACGATGAAAACCCCCCGTTTTGTTTTATTAAACCGCTCAGGAGCACAGCTCAAAATTTGACGCTTTACATTTCAAGGCATCTGAATTCCAAATCTGCATTTTCCGTCCGCGTCCAGGCTACTGCCTTTGACGTGTTTAACTAAATCCTTCCTTCTGCACAACAAATCCATTTTGGATCTGCTTGTGCCCGCATCTTGGCTATCCGTTGGCATTAGCAAAAAGCCGAAATTTTGGCAGTTTTATTGCAATTACGTCGTGTTTGGTATCGTTTGCTGGGTATTTTCGATGCTGAGTCGAATAGGTAGTGTCTGAGAGGGGTAAGACGGCGTCTAGATGAAACACAGTAAATACAGTAAAGCGCATTCAACTAGAAGTAACTCCTGGGGCAGCATCGCAAAAGTTATGGTGTCTCCCCTGACTGTGCACGGCATTTTCCGCATTGTCACCTGTCTCACAAGTAACACCCATCGGTTTGATTCGTCGTGTTGTACTAATTGCCTAGCGTTGCCTAGAAAACGTCAATTTGCGTTGTTACTTATCGTTTACTGGTATTTTTCGATCCTGAATCGAACGGGATGGGTCTGAGCGGTGTACAACTGCATTTAGATGAGAACCAGCGAAACCACAGTAAAAATAGTGAGTCAGCATTCACTACTTGAGAGAACTGGCGCGAGAACGTAGCGAAAGACATCGCGTTTCTCTGGCTTGCGCTCATTTCCCGTACTGTCTCCCATTTTAATGCAACTTCCCGTCATGTCGACTTGTCACATGATGCCCATTGCCTAACGTCGCTTAGAAAATATTAATTACGCTGATTCTACTCGGTACAGACTGGCATGGACTGAACATTTACCTCTCACTCTAACATCATAAAACTTATACCGCCATGATTAGTGCAAAAATATAAAATTCCCTGAACTAGCGATTGAAAGCAAAACGGGTTATCTAAACATGAAGCCGAGGGCAATGAGCGCTAGGTGCGTTCTCCGTTGGTTCATCTTGGTGGATGGAAGGCAGGTTTCTATCGTCTAGCAGCGGTTCTATTTATATAAAACTTAAGCCCGGCTCGAAATATTCACATTCTGGCGGGACGGACTGTTGACTCGACCGAAAGAACGCAACTCGTTCACTCGTAATATTCCCATTCCGTTTCACCGCCTTACAGTTGATTTGATACCACCCGAAGAACATTCCTGCTCTTGAGGTCGTATATCGAAGCTCCTAGTTCGAGGTTTTCTGTCCACATTTCTATAATTATGTGCGACTAGGGTGGGCGCAGGAAAAGGAAAAAAGTTAATATAGTAATTTTCTCGCCGAAGAAGATCACAGTTACGCAACGAGCACACTGCTCAAGCGGTGATGCTCAACGCGAGTTTCTACCGGCAAGTTTTGAATGGCGTATAAGGCTCCTCCGCTTGCATGGGTTCCCTTCCAGAGTCATTTGCATCGAGTTCAGCAGGTAATATGGCGGAGGTTCCACGATGATGGCGACCTTCGAATTTCTCTTTTTTCTTGAGATGAGTTGATTTTCGAAGCTAATTTCGAAGCACGGCCCGTGTGTATCTGTTCGTCTCCCTACCCCATTTCACTAGTTTATTTATTCAGTTTAGTTTATTATCGCAGCAAATCAGGACCTCTAGCTCCTAAAAATCTCCAATCGAATCTCTAGGAGTGAGGTAGACGCTAAAACGACGTAAGGCTATCATACATAGCCTCAGCCTACCCCATGCGCAGGTAGGCCTGATCTGGCCAGGCCATTCATATCGCAAGTGTAATCGAGTGGTTTAAGACCTGACTGTTGGGGAGAGTAGCTAGCCCTGCAGCCTCTACCTCTCTCCCGTCACACTCTACGAAACGTTCAGGAACTCCCAACGAACCACGGCCCTACGAAGCGGCCATCCCTTGACACCGTACCACCGGCCGCAAGCAGAAGCCTCCGTGGTACCCATTCCAAAAAACTGCGTCTTGACGAACCCACAGACCTGAATGGGTGGCGGGCCCCAGAGCCAGAATTACCTAAAAGTGTTAAGCAGGCAACTACGCTTTATCTCCATCCATATAATAGCAGTACTGAGCCCATCCTAGAACCAATAGGCCTCCTGCTTGTAGTACTGCTCGCTCCCTCACATCAAATCGACCCCTTCCCCCGAACCCCCTACACTGCTGCTGCTGAAGTTGCCCTGGAGGATGCGAACCATCAATGCCCACGGCGAGTAGCCTCCCCCAGAGCCTCCCTGCATCAGGCAGATGATCTACCTCATTCCTCAACCTTCCATTCATTACTGGTGTCGCTTCTGTATCCAACAGAATTGTGCACCATGGTCTTTGACATTAATGTCAACAAAAAGCAAATGTGTTCCAATCTGCTTGAGTTGAATCTTTGTATCACAGTGGTCTTTGGCCAGGGCAGGGTCCATTAGCCTTCTTCAGTTTTCCGAATACTGTCTGTTTGGACACCTGGCTTTTATATACCTTGTGTCGTTACACTCAAAGTGCAGCTTGACTTCTGACATAATCTGGATCTCGCAGTTTCATTATGGAGTGGTCTACATTTTGTCACTCAACTTATAAGAAATATTCGGGTAAATGACTTTAAAGTAGGCAAGTCTAATGAAATTTCGAGTTAATATGGAACTTCGATGAGACAAATACGAAATAATGGAGTACCATTCCATTCGTGCGGCATTCAGGATACGCCTTTTGCCACGGTGTCGAAATAAGATTCACGTAGACTTCTCACGTGATTCAGACTTCACACGACGTCCGGTAGAAGGTGGTGGGCAATCAGCCAAGGAACTAATCAACAAATAGTAATTCGTCGAAGGCAAAGTTGGTTTATTTAGCTGTCTTGGAGGTTTTCCACAATAATAGCTTCGCCATCACAAAGTACGTGTCAGCTTGATCGGAGGGAACGCTGCGATGATTGGAAGAGTCGACGAAATAACTCGAACGAACGTTTCCTGTTTTCGTAACATTCGGCTGCTTTGAACGTCTCCCTCTCCATCAAAAGTCCTGAGTCATATCTCCTCACCGCTAACGAGATCTTTCAATTTTCCGCCCCCTTATCGGCCAAATAAGGTGGAAGGGAATGTGAGGCCGGTCTAATGAGTTCGTCGAGTGTGCACAGGAAATTGTCTGTTGGGAGGAGCCTTCCTAGCCGTAAATTCCGAGTTGCTCACAGTCAATCGACTGAGCCGAAGCCTACATTTTAACTGCGACTGGCAGACGTGAAGCATCTCCCCATTTCGTTAGATATGAACTTTCAAAAGAGTATCTAAACACAACAGTACCTAGCCCCACAAGAATAATCTTCAAACAATAAGTTTCGAAAGAATATTTTGGCGATCTTTTTGATGATTCCTCTTGCTCTAGCGAATGGCGGAGGAAACCGACATATAATTTCTCCACCTCCCCGCGTACGACCTTTTCATGCATCTCCAAACACTTACGAGATCAACTAGAATCCCTGAAGTCGATCAAAAAGTCCCCTGAAGTCTTCCAGGAGAAATGTCCACTACATTATGAGCCAATGTGGAACCAGTGGTATCACCTAGGTCTGTTTTTGTTTTTAAATTGAGACGCTGCAGTAGGACTGGATAGGATGGTTCAATCTAGCTCCCGAACTTTGTGGGATATTTATTTATTAGGATATAGAAGCCCAATTACTAAAAATATAGTCAATACAAAGATGAATGCAAAAGGCAAATGGTAACTGAAGATAGCAAAGAGAGAGGAAAAAAATGAGTCCAAACGACAAAGAAAAACAATCTATAACACACGCGCAAAGCACAATTAGCCACTTGAGCCGTTAAAAGGAATGAGAGCTAGAATGAAGGGAGAGAACATAGAGAGAAGGTGAAATTCGCGAGGAGTGCTTCTGGTATGAAGAGAGTGGCGAATGAGACAGAAGGCAGATATCACCAAGGACCAAGTGAAGATCAGGCAAGACCCTGAATATCTATGCGAGGTTGTCAGAAAGGCTATGCACATAATAGCGGTGGCAGGAAGAAACAGCGATAAGAACTCCACCTAATGTTGTGCTCCTCGCGAGCACCAATACGTGTTTATAGGTTTGCCCTAGACGAAACCACATAGCTTGGCGTGCGTGGGTTGGGGTTGTGAATTATGAGAAGTAAGGCTCGGTTTTTTATGTCCAATCTACCGAGGTCACAGGGTTGTACAGCCTGACTCCCATTGTAGGCACCTCCAGTGATCGTAGTCTAGCGGTCTTAGACAAAGAATCATATTCTGACGAAAATCAGGCGTCCGATCGGAGCTCAGAATTGCCTTAATTTTGTCCTGAGTCAGCCGCTTCCGGCTTTGTCAGAATATGAATCTTCGTCTAAGAGCACTAGACTACGATCACTGGATGTGCCTACAATGGGAGTCAGGCGGTAAAAGGAGAAGGTCGTGGATCGCGTATCTTGTTTTACAGAAAAACTCCATAGAGGGATGATCGAATAATCCTCATTTTACTAATATAATTAGAAGTAACTACCAGGAATACTGGATTCAAACCAACACCGTTTCACAACTAGGTTCAAGGGTTGGCCACTGTGTTCTTTTCTACTCCTAGATGATTCAGCGCTCAACTCGAAGTCCAGGCAGGGCCTTCAGCCCAGTGACGAACTCCAGCGAAATGGTTTCACGCCTACTGGTACTTTGGATCACTCCCTATCTCAAGCCACTCGCTCCCTGGCCTATGCTATTCACTGACGCGGACCTATTGCTGCCTAAGTTAACACCCCTCGTTTCCAAATCCGACAACTACTAGCAACCTAGTCCAGTGTCACTTAACCACCACTGCTGTCTTCTCACTTACCTGTGCAGCTGCCTGACCAGTCGCCTAGTTCACAATCTACAAAGGCACTATGTATCTCGTTCGTGAATAAATTAGATGCTCGACAGTCAATGCAAAAAAACTTTAGAGCTCTCTACAGAAGGTGGTAACAAGGCATTTACGGAGTCCACTGTATTTCATCGTGTACCATGTTATTGTGCCGTGTTTACGTCGATACCAAGTGGGATCAGTCATTATGTGTCCTGAAATCTAAGTTGAACACTTGAGGCAGACGAAAAGTTGTGTGGTAGTCAGTCAGTCTTTTTTATTGTCATTGGTGAGCGCATCGGAAAATAAATGCACGTTCTCAAGAAGTAGTAGCAACGCAACACCCATCTCGTCAAGTACGAGTCCTTGACGAAATGAGTAAACGAATAGGATTTGAGTTGATTGTTGAAGCAACTCACTTGACTTGACAGCTGTGGAATGAGTAGAGTGGTCCCGACATGACGAGAAGTGGGAGGGGGACAGTGGCTAAGCGATGGCGGAGTGGTGAGGGAAGGAAGACATTCAGAAGAGCGGACATAATCTAACAAGTACAAGTGGAGGGGCAAAAAGCCAGAAGGGCAGAGCGGAGCCAAGCTCGAAGCGACAGATGGCTGCCGCCTTCCTATTTCGGACATTCTTCTTTCTTCGCTGGTTAGACCCAAAGACTCGCTCGCTGCTCGACGGCACCAAGGCCCCTCGAGAACCGTAAGGAAGAAAAACGGTCCTTTAGGTAGGCGCTTCGAATCAACCAGAAAACCGTAGATCCTCGCCGCCGAGTATTTTAAGCCCTCGCGACGGCCGTGAAAGGGAAATAAATTTTCGAGGAAGCCGAAAAAGTGAGAATGTAATCGGTGTAACATGATTTCCAGGCCTCGGAAGTCTCTCCTTTCCAAAGTTGTAAGTCTGCGGGGTTCTCACATCTTGAGACGTTGTAGAGCGGCAACTCATTATTTACGCTGACGCGAGTCGAGCCGTTGGTACCGCTGGATAAACTAACTGCCACCGAAGGCTGCTGTCTGGATCACAGAAGGAAGGAGTTATTTGAATCGTAATGTAGACTTTTTGATGTTGATCCTGTTATTTATTTGATGCTCGGGCCGCCGACTCGCCTCACGCTCAATTAAAAAAAGGTTTACTAAGTTGCTCGGCATGATTTTTTTCATCGTGAGCGGATATCCCCATCAGTAGACATTAAATTTCTGCCGAGTTGCTGTGATGCCTAAGAGAATTTTATCTGGCTGCTCAATTCAACGCTCCGTCATTAGCTGTTTCATGGAAACCTGCTTCGAAATAGCAACTAATAACATGATTGGAAAGACGCGCTTGCCACTCCTCGTGAATTAGTTCGAAGAACTGAATACAGTATAATGAGTCAGAATGTATGTGAAATATATATCGGCAGAATCGATCGCAAATGGCATTGAAAATATCTGATGTGTAGCAACACACAACTTTCCGCAACCTCCGTAAATTAGACGAAGCGCTGGATATACGTTCGACAGTCCGCCTCTCTGGTTGATCACAAAAGGTCGCATATGAGGTCACCAGCGTTACAACGAAGTATTTCGACATTATGTAGAAAAGGGGTCATCGGCATTCCAATTATAGCAACTACTTCAACCTCAACCGACCGCTTAAGACATAAGAAATAAGTCGTCAAGCGCGTTCTTCAATTAAATGGGTACTAAAACGGCAGCAATCCGTGTTAACGAAAAATCGATTTTTTGGCTTCCCTTTGCTCTACGGAGTAGAAAGGAAAGTTATGTAATCGGTTGAATTTTTTTTTGAGTTCTCAGATCTTAACGTTTTAACGCCTACTTGCCCGAAAAACGCTATTTGGGGAAAAGGCCTGTGTGTGTGTGTGTGTGACGCAATCGAGAAAACAGCTCAACCAAATCAGCTCAAAATAGTCATCTCGCCGGCTGGTTACCATAGCTCGCCAAAATATGGATATAAACAAAATTCATCCAAAACTAACTATCGTTATCAAAATGATCAAAATACTACTTTTTTTCTCGAAAACGGCGAGAACGATTTTGATTAAATTTTTAACATAAACAGATCCGAATGACCTGAAAATAACATGAAATTCTCATTATTGGTAAAATGACGAGAGCAGCACAATAAATTACCAAACATTTCGACTTTAGCGCACTTTTTTCCATAGAACTTCGCTAAATGTTATTATAATCTTCAAAATAATTCAGATGGTAGGTCATTTAAGTACCTATACGAAGAGTCTTTGATAACGATCATAAGATGTATAGGGGCTACTCCAGAAATTCCAAAATTTCAACTTCCGCCGTTTCACTCACTACGTTTCTCTCAGTTTTTACCCGATTATTCCAAAACGATCCTTCTCAAACGACTAACGTAAATAGTACCTTAAATCAAGTGTGAATTGATCGCTCAATAATTGTTGTGAAGAGAACAAGGAACCATAAGCGGCTCCCGGTGTCACGTAGAATGTCGTTATAAACAGAATAGAAAATTTATTTGATTAGTTGCTGGAGTCACGAGAATCGCTGAATGCACCAAGGAAAGTATCGTGATGCGTCCCACCAAATATTTTTCTTCAAATTTGATGTATTTGGCAACACTGATTTCCGCTCTTGAGCATCTAACGTTTATCCTGGTTTCCAAAAGTGAATATTAATTACTTTCTTCATCCCCAGCAGTTTGTAGACTATTCGTTTAATTTAATATATTATTGCAATGTCCGATCACTCATCTCTGCAATGGTTGAAAAGTTTCAAACATCCTGATGGACAAATGGCTCGATGGCTTGAATGTCTTTGTATGTTCGTTCAATCTTTCGGTTGAGTATCGACGTGGGGCAGCTCATGTGAATGCAGATGGCCTATCCCGAAGGCCTTGTCTAGAGGAGGGTTGTAAGTACTGTACAGAGGGGAAAGTGAGGACAGAAAACAACTCGAGCACCGCTTAAGACACACGGTGGGAGCACCTTTTGAACGTCTAGCTGTGGATATATTTGGACCTCTTCCTCAGTAATCATGGAAATAATTTTATAGTAGTGGCCATGGACTACTATACTAGATGGCCAGAAGCGTTCGCAGTTCCTAACCAGAAGGCAGAAACTGTGGTGGAAGGACTGATACACCACGTATTTTCCAGATTTGGGCTTCCCCTTGAAGTACAGATCAGGGTAGAAACTTCGAATCCGTAGTTTTTCAGGAAGTGATGAAGAATCTGAACATCAGTAAAACTCGAACGACGTCTTTACGTCCACAGATTGGTTGAGCGGTTCAACCGAACGCTTGGAGAAATGCTCTCAAAGATTGTTGCCGATCACCAGCGTGATTGGGATCAAAGGCTTCCCTTGGCTCGACTTGCCTACCGTTCTTCAGTCCACAAGTCAACAGGATTCTCTCCTGAAATGTTGGTATTTGGTCGAGAATTGGCTGTTCCAGCAGATCTGCTTACGGGCGTGGCCCCTGAAAGTAAAACTCGGACACAGTTCGCAATAGATCTTAGGCAGCGATTACAAGACACGATCGACGCTTCGATCAAAACGCGAAAGGAAGCCGATATCAACCAGGAGGTGGCTGCACTATCCCCGTCGATACGTTGGACGCTCTCCTAAACTCCAACGCCCGTGGGTTGGTCCATGCAAAATATTGAAATGCACCTCCGACAGAATTGTTCGATTTGTTACTCCTAAGCGCCGAAAGATGGTAGTGCACGTTGACCGTATTCGACCATACTTCGTTCCAGGTGCATCTGAAGAGGCGGGAAGGGCTCTTTAAAAGAAAGAAGAGGGTGATTGGAATGTTACTACATTAGATGTTGTTGAACTTGTATCAGGTGTTTGCTGCTTGGTGACGAGTTGTGTTGTTGTCGTTAAGGCCAGTTGATTGTTGGATTGCGAACGTGAAGTTATAAATTGACCTTCGTTTGTTTCTGTACATCTTTCTTGCAATATTTATTTAAGCTCTTTATTTTTCGACTTTCAATTTGTACTTTTATTAGCAATTGTTGAATTGTATTCATTTCGCTACTGGTAAAGGTTTTGCTCAGCGTATTCAACAAATTGCAAAATATTGGTGACATTACCCGAACAAAGCCTCATTGATTCCTCACTATTATCTGCTATCAGGGAGCCTTCGTTGCAAGTATGAGAAAGCTTGATAACTTCAATCGCTGTTTTTCATTGATGCCCTTTGATAAGAGTTTTAAAACGCAATTTCAGGAAGCAATGCGTTCCATTCTTGTGATAAGATCGGTGCGCAATATAACCATGCACTTCCTCCTTAATGAGATGGGATATCGCGCGAATATCGTTGGTAAAAACGAGTAGAAATTTCCCGCTTTTGCCCCCGTTATTTTGTTGTAGCCACGTCCACAGGCTAAGTGGATGACATTGGAGAGAGCGCGAGAGGAGGAAGCTTGCAAATATTTTATATTTTCACTCGAACCGTCAGCGCTCGCATCTTCGTCCTGGGAAAACCCTCGTGAAAAACTTATGAAACAAAATGGCCGCCTCCCTTTTGGCCTTTCGCCTCAATGCACACGAAGGGTTTCCTTCTTTTTTTTCTTTTTTTTACGGTTTGCAGACCTCCCGTCCTACATTTATTGTTCCGCATAAATCCGCCGGTTTACTTCCCGCAGATGAGGTCGGCAAAATAGGTAAGAGTCTCGGAGAAGCGGAGAAAATAAGGAAAAACTCGTCCGAAGGTGGAAACTCGGAGCCAATTGCCGGGGGGCCTTATTCTGCATCCGGCTTCATTTTCATCTCGTAGGCCCTATAAAGCTTTCCACTCAAATCAACTGAGTTTTACGCCGGAGATATGAAAAAAGGTTAGTTAAAAACCGCCGGCGAGCGCGCCCGGAATTTTGAAGCTGAGAATGAAGAACTCTTGTGGAGGTGTCGACGCTATCGATCACACACAGCAGTGCATCGTCAGGTTTGAGAACTACTCAAATGACTAGTGAACTACTCCCCTCTTTGAGTACACCTTTTTCGCGACTGTGTACGAAGCATTTATATTTTTATAATGGCGCGTGCCTCCTTAATGCTATACTTGAGCTAGTTTTGGTGCCATCAAAGATTAGCTGCGAGGATAGATGTTGCTGACGGCTAATGTAACATCACCTTCAGGCTGGAGCCGCTTTCGTTGTTTAGTTTTTGTAGCAGTCAAAGCCGAGAAGGCACTTTCACATGATTATGTTCATGGAAAAGGCAAAAATGACTACGCTGCATTACTCAAGAATGTTGACTCATCCGATTGCAACGCAAATTGTTTTTGGACTTCAATCCGCTGACAGACCTGTAACATTATATCGTCGACCGTTTCTCGAATTCCCCGAGACAAAGTATCACCCGAATCGCCGACTGCTTTCTTGTGTATCATTATTTCTGTTATTTTCAGTGTTGCAGGAACTATCATTTCCTCAACAATAGTGCGAGGTTTCCTTGTTTTTGCAACCAAAAGACTTACTCCGCATGCAAAACTCCCTCACGCGTATGCAGACATCAGTCAAACAATGCAGTGTCTTCCATCATACTTTCATTTTGCCTTTTGAAAAACACCACTGGTCTACCTTTCAATTCGGCGTGTTTGCTTTTCAAGTGCCTCTTGAGAAGCGACAGTTTCATGCGTGACACACAATAGAAGTGGTGGGTTCGCACTATTGCTGACAAAACCGTAGCCCAAATAATATTCAGAATACTGTCGTGTTTTCATTTCCCCAAGATGAATCTTCTGGTCGCTTTTTACCTTGATGCTCCGGCGCCCGTTTTAGAGGAATTTTTTTAGACTGTCTTATCAAAAGACGACCCTACAAAATCAATCACTTTCGCGATCGTTTTCCTTACGTTTCATTTTTGGAGTTCCGCGAACAATGCAAACACAAACGACATGACCACCGTCAACTCCTTGCATGCACTGAAGTGGATGTACTCTACCTAAAAGCTACCAGCCTACTGGGAAGGTAACTCACAAGTTATCCCCAGACCAATACTGAGTTACGTATCGACCTCCTTTTAAATTAAATTACTACTAAAGCATCAAAACAATAATTATTTATGTCGCTGAAACTGTACCTCTGCATTGAGAACTGTAGGTCTAGACAGAGTCAAATGACTACTCCATGACTTACAGGCTGTCATAGTTTTCGGCGGGCTGCCGATGGTGGCAACCCTGTTATTAACCCCTTGGTTATTTGTTTCATTCTAAAAGAAGTTCATTTCATTTCTATTTTTTCTTGATTAAATTCAAGTGGGTCCTAGTTGGTTTATAATTTCATTTCCCAGTACTTTCCTGAGAGGCATTATTCTGTTTATTTTACATTAAGTGAGTATATTTAACTTGTTCTTGTTTTGGGGCCCTGACACGACTTTCACTCGTGTCTTGACCGCGGGTAATTCTGTAAAGGAATTCCCCAAGTACGTCACAAGGCAGAAGTAAGTTAATAAAGGCTTCCATTCAATATGATCAGTATGGCCTATTTGGTATTTGCATTAGTCACGAAGAAGTAGTGGCTGTGCTTTTATCATCTTATCGTAAAATAAACATTCGACGCTGAAGGTAAAGGTTTGCGACACTAACAAAATCAAAGACTCCGCTTTTAGTGAGTACTACAGCTTCGTTATCACTAAAACTCTTCGGTTAATGGAAGAATGACAATCTGCGCGGACCTCAGACTCAAAGTGCGGTTCAGGTCTCTGTTCAGGAGCTGTGCGTGTAGCAAATACTTCCCTTTCCCCATGACCTAATTTCAGATTATGAAGTTGACCTAGTGTCTAATCGGCGTAGTCCCCGAGATTGCTAACAAAATTCGATGCTTTCGAACGGAACCTCATGTAAGGTACAAGTGACATAGCGTGTAACATCTGTAGCAATGTTTGGACTACTGGGCAACCTAACACTCACTGCCCAATGCAGCTTCTTTGTCTTTCCATGAGTTCATATCTTTCATCGGTACGCTAGACAGAACCTTACATTGTACTCAGCATAGAACAACGTAATGCTAAACAAGAAATATCGTTTACCTGAAAAGGATCGCGTGTGAAATTTAGATGTCTGTTTTGAGGGCCGACCTGCAACAAAAAACACAATAAATAGAGATCTGCCGTTCTGCATTGGTTTTGATGCCACAAGGTTCAACTGAAAAATTCAAATCGCATTGGGACGCTGGTAAAACGACTGTTAGCGCAGAAACACTCGTTTGTGACAGTTTTCCATGTTGCCTCGCTAATTGTTCCACACGAGTGTGTGCAACGCTGCAACTTTATGGCACAACGGTTTATCATTCTCCTACACATCTTGATGCAGTATCACACCTTCGAAACCCACCCCATTCGATTCAGCGTCGAAAAATACCAGTAAACGATACGAAACACGACCTGAGCACAACGAAAATTGACGTTTTCTAGCTGGAAGTAGGCAAATGGCACGACACGACGAGTGAGTGTTTAGAACAGGACCTGAGGCTGAGTGGGAGATGAGCTCCGGCTGGGGAGAAACGATAACGTTCCTGCGTTCCTTAAGGTAGTGGCTTTGCCTCACTATATTTACTGTGATTTCACTGTTTTCCATCTAGACGCAGTCCTATGCTTCTGAGACCCATCCTATTTGACTCAGCATCGAATGTGACATGAACCGAGATATCGTCCAACCTACAAGACCAATTTCTGGACCTTCGGTATGGCTTCTTCAAGAGTGGACATCAAAGAAGACTCTTGCAGGAAATGTCTGTCACTCCATAGAGTGAAAGTCAATGGCCTGTGAGTCTTTGGGCGAGAACTTGGTCAAATTAGATGAATGGGCATTAGATAACTGGCAAGCGGGATGGAAACCTCATCAAAGGGGCGTGGACGTCGAAGGAGGAGGTGCGTTGAGCCAGACCACTGGACGAGTTCGTTCCTTACAGGACATGGAAACTTTAATGCTCCACTCGACTCGACTTGTTTTCTCTCAATGACCCTCCTTCCTGCATGTCTTGCACCTCCAGCTCTGCTTCACTGTAATTCCTACAATAGTGAGCGACGATGTCCCGCCCAGTTTGCGAAGAAGATAAAAAACGTGTTCACAGTTGAGATCTCCATTTCAAACTCGCCTCCTCAAGTAAATCGGGAGGGGAAATCAAATTAAGTACTCCTCCCAGATTCTACAAACTCATCAAGGTAATACCATCGTGTTGCAACGTATGGACAACAGTCCCTCACCTGGAGACTGGCTAAATGTCAACCTGCAGCAACTCCACAGGTCTGGGTTTGGTGTGTGCTGAGTGAGTGCGACCTCCAGGCCTTCGATATAATTCTCCTATGGGTGTTGGGGAATTTCGATAAGGAAACAGACCAGGTAACGCACACATTATGCTCCCAGGACTCTGATGAGGGCTAACTCCCTGGCTAGGATGAATTTAGGCAGACTATTACAGTTATTAGGCGGTGCCAAGCGCGTTGGGGCGTGAGGCATTCCGAGCCAGGCGACTCTGGTCTCCGCGGGTGCAGCATGGAACCAGCGGACTCTGGCTCGATCCCCGACCAGGCACCCCCTCCTCCAATCTCAGGATAGTAAAGCAATGGGTACCAGTGGCGGCTGAGGCCATGGCGAAAGATCCCAGCAGCGCTGGAGGGTCCTTTGGTCCACAGCAACCTCCCTGATATCTTCTTCTTCTTTTAGCCAATACTCATATGGTTGACATGAATATCTAACATTTGAACTGAACACACTTTTCCCGAACGGCTTTTATGCTGCTCCACAATCATCAATCTGATGGAGTATCAATAACTGGTTTATCATTACATTTGATTCTCAAGCACCATAACTTTAAGCTAATAGATGTTCTTTTTATATTTCAACGTCTTATGAGTGGCACTAACGATTTCGACTAATTTCACGAAGCCCTTCATCTTACTTATCCCTCCCTGTGTTACTATTTAGAACATTATTCTTAGAACAAATCCCCTGGATAGGCTGTTTGTATCATCGAGTTGACGTGGAGTAAACGAAAATTGCCTCGCCTCACGGGCTTCAAAGTCTCAAGCCCTAACTAATTCTCTGTTGGCCTCCATTACTAAAACGCCGCGTCTGCGCAAGGTCAAACCGGTCCTCTTCAAAAGGAATCTCCCTTCCTTGGCTCCCAAAATAATTTTTGTGCCCCCACCTTGAAGTGAACGGTTGTTGCTTCCAGCTGAAACACGTGTCTGTTCCTCTGTAACGTCCAAATTTGGGTTTTAGTAGCAGCTCGTCTTCTGTACATTTTCGATTATGCACTCTTTAAAATGAATACATTGACGACTCCCGACGCGTCGGATATTCACGGGGGTTTGGGTAGTAGTGTTGTTTAGAGAGGACACGATCAATATCAATAATGGTAACTTCTCCCATGTTGCCTACGCCTAGTCATGGGGACGATGCTGAGTTTATAATCATTGAGTTAAGTTAGGGATCGATACGAACATTTCGTGTGATACCAACAACTTGGTTCATACTCCCAACAATCGTGTCAGAGCTAAAGAGTAACAAGGTTCGTCTCTGGCTGTTGAAATTGGTACATCAGCTTTCCTTAAGTGCGGCGGATGACGTTACGCAGCGATCAGGTCGATGGGGGATGTCCCCACCCGTCCACGATCCACAGCCAGTCCCAAGACCGTGGGATAACACAATCAACCCTCAGAGCTCCCTGTCTTAAGACGTCATCTTTTTACAGTACCCTTCGTAGGAGAACTGGCCTTGGTTGGACAACCTCACCTGTACAGAGTGCCTGCTGAAGAATCTTATCTGAATCTTTTCTGTCGCTTTTTATATCACAGCCTCCTCTACTGTGTCCCTTCCTGTCGGCCGCGGACACTGTGCGTATGAGGAAGTACTAGTTTCGAGTGTCGACAGGTCTTCGAGGGAACGACTGAAGTTGCTATCCAGCGTGAACACCTACCCACTGGTCCCACAGGTTAGGAAGGATCATGATTCCCATGCTGTGGACGGAGGCGGGCCCAATTCTCGGGATCAATGTGAGCAGGAAGTGCGAGTACACAAGGTCCTTAGGCTGCCGAAGCCACAGCTCACCTAAAAAGCTCAACTGATGGACCACCCGTGAAGCCAAGATGTTGGATTTCGTGGGGACTGTGGTTCCAATGTAAAACTCCCCATGCCTAATAGTGTTTGCAGAAGAGGGGTAAAGACCACAGAGCTAGGCACCCTCTCCGGCCACCAAGGACCAAGAGTCTTCGCACCACACGTCTTTCACTTTGTCAGCGTGACTCTGAGATAACCTGATGGTGCCAACGATACTCGAAACACTTTTAGAGCTGCTCAATTAGCGAAAAGGCGCTGATGTCAGTTCGCTAAATCATGCGAAAAGGAAAAGAAAACTGCCTTCAGTTTCATGGGTTGTTCACATTGAAACCCCCCCCCCCCCGTAGTTGAGTAGAAGGCCCGGTAAGAAGATCATGTTAGGGTGGTTGGCGCAAATTTACATAATGCGTGCCCAGCTACAGACGTTGTCTTCCAGTTTGAGGGCTTGGGTAATGAGGCGGAGAAAAAGTGGCAGTGAACTGTGTGTTTGCATATTTTGCTAGAAAATCGATAAGGAAACTGTAAGGCTGTCTTCGTTGTCTCGTTTCTTCCGAGCCATTGGGGCGAAAGTGAGACGGTTACTGTGCGGCTCCTGTCGTTGAGTCACTCGTGTTCAACAATGCTTCCTCAAATATTTCACTCACTACATTTTGACACCCAGTTCTTAATGGTAACGTTGGACCGAAACTATTCACTCTCACAGTTCACAGAGCAATTAGGAGAAGAAATGCATTTCAAATTTCGGAGACACCCGGCCCCCATGCGCAGCTTCACGCGAGTAGCAACCCATTAGATCATCAATATCACCTGCCACATACATTGTTGGTGTTCACCTGATTACTCCCCACCACAGGGGCATTCCCAGGGCTGGGTGGAAACGTGGTTTGATCGGTGAGAGGAGACATTAGACATTGGAGGGGACATTTGTTTGGTCATATGTGCAGACATAGGGTATCACCCCTGGTATGTACCCGTTTGGCCACAAGTAACGCATTTCCGTGCATCAATTTCGTTATCGATGTGCTCCTGCATAACCAAATTTGGGATGGTCTTCAAGCAAGACTCCATAGCTGGCATTTTGTTGTAACGAGTCAGTCTCTACGATATTAAAACTTCTGCTGTGCGGTATACGACGTAAGCGGTCTGATAGAAAAGGTGATGTAAGCACTACTTGGTGAGCCAAACTCGACCAAATGCTGTTCCGTGACACTCATCCACGATACACGGTGCGTTTAGCATATCAGCTGCAGTCTGTTTTCTTTTCATATCGATCGTTACTGAGCCTTCAGGAAGGAATCTAGTGATCCATTATATCAGTCGTTAATGAATGCAGGTCGAAGCTTTGTCAATGTGGGAGAGCAGTCACTAGCTCAGAATCCGCAACCCCACAGTCCTGGTCATTTAGCTAGTCTCCCGGTAGAATATTGTTGCCCGTATGTTAACACGTGAAAGTATTAGCCTGGGGAATTCCGTATTATTCGAAGTTTCGGAGCTTAATGTAGTACTCTACTTGATTTAAGCGTTTAGTTGTGTGGCAATATCAATTGTGATCACGGTTTTTTGCTGTTACTTTCTTCGTAAACTGGGACAAACTGCCGTAATCTCGCTTAGTAGCAATCGAAGCTGAAAGGTTTATGTACTCTTCCAACAATCAATATTCGAGAAAAAAAAGTAGAGCCACGCATTGATGTTGCCATGGACCATAAGGAACTTGCTCTTCAAATGATCTGGCTCGACGGATTTTTCTGTGGAAAGGTCTTCCAAAGGTTGAGACCATAACAAAATAGAATAGAAATGCTATGTTGTGGGCCTTGGTGATCGACAGCCCAGTGGGATTGGGCCAATATAATCTTTTGATCGACTGATAGTTTGCTACTAGACCACATTTTGACGAGGGTTTTTGGGAGCCCCCCAAACCACTGTACTGTTAATATGGAAGGGCCAGGGCCGTGTTGTGAAAGCACCAGGTTGCGTTGAGGGGCCTGGATGGGCTTCAGCGCTATTTTGAAGCCCTGGGAAAGGCCTTTTTTTGGCTGTGTGAGACAGCCATGCAGGCTTCAAGAGTAATGAAGTATAAGGGGCAGTGCTAGGCACCTTCCGCCCCTGACAATTGAAGAGAGATTCTTGGGCGTTTTTAATACTTTCAATGGTATACTTATTGGACCTAATCAAGGTTTTCCAGTTGGAGCGGAGAGAGAACGTGGATGGGTGTTAGTGTGTTCTTGCGAGTTTAAAATGTTTGAGTGTCAGTTAATGTTGTATGAAGCGGTGTTCTAGGAGCTCTCCCTCAGGCATATTGATTATAGTCCCATTTGCTTGTCCGTTGATGGGGGTGTACTTGAGGGTAGGGGAAGTTGTTTGATACGCCGCACCAGATACTTAAATATCTTATTGTTACTTGTGTCTCAATGCCCTTGAATGCTGCGTCAAAAAGGTTCTGTTCTCGCATAGCGGACTTCACGTAAAAATTCAAAAGAGCGCCACGAAAGGGTAAGGAAGTAAGTCTGTCGACGGGGAAAGAAAGAGGGTGGCATTAAAAATGGGTTACTTTCTTTTCCCGGGGTTTCTCATTAGAGGGAATGAACGTCTAGGCGGCATAATCCCAGGGGTTTATGTCTGACCGGGCCTCCTCGGCACCGAGGGAAGAGGCACTAACACCTGGTAACTCCCTCCAGCCAAATGGAAAAAGGAGAAAAAGCCGGAATTGCTGACGAAGGAGAATGAAAACAAGTCCAAGCTCCAGGAAAAAAACCTCCTCCGCAGTGTTATTCAGCTTCGCTCTGCGTCACGACGTGGTCTGCATTTCCTTTTTCACTTCCCACTTCTTATCCCTGTCCAGGTGAACTGTTAAGACTTCCACCATCCCTACGGAAGTGTTACTTCACGAACAACGAACAAAATTGACACACAAGCCTACATCACGCTATCCCTCTACATCTCCGAAAAAATGACAACAGTTCGTTGTATTGAATTCTGTTGTTCACTGTACTCAACAGTATTCGATTAAGAGAAATTGACAGCCGTAATGATCTCTTCAAAATAATAAAACAGATAACAAAAGAAAAACTTGAACGTGAACTGGCATTGAAGTCTCATACTAAATATAAAAAATTATAGAACGGGTAAAGTTTTAAGGACTCGCGTTATGTGATTTAGTGACTTGTACTATGAATGAGGTACCGAAAGCTGAATTCTAAATTTGAGAGAGAAAGAGAAAGAGAAGAAGAGAGAGAGAGAGCGAGAGAGAGAGAGAGGGAGAGAGAGAGAGAGAGAGAATGAAGGATTATTTATTATTTATTAATACATCTGGCGAGATTTGGTCGTACTCGACCATTCGTACACCTAACCAGAAATCTTAAAATTTAACGTAATGAATACAAATGAGTCGACAGTTTTCGTTTCTTCTTATTTTTAGCTCGTTTTCTACAACAACAACAACATCTTTGTTTCATTATTCGATTGTTTTTTGTTTTTTTTTTATTTGTATTTGTTAATATTATTTTCTTCACGAACCAAATTCAGATATACTATAATTTACATAATTTAAATAGCCTGTCGTGTCGTGATTTTAGAGGAATTTAGTAAAGGGATAGCAAAGATTCTCTCACGCGTTTCTTGAAAGCTGTATGACTTTTTAGTTGTTTTAGTTCTGATGAGAGAAAGAAACTGTGACAAAGAAAGAGGGGGAGAGATGATTTGATTCAGGAATCTGCACACTATTATACCAAATATTCCCAATGTGCAGAAAATGATTACTTATTATATTATCGGTCAGTTGATGCGTTTTTTAATTCCTAAGTTACTGCATCTACTTTATTATTGTGTAATATAAATTATTATTATTATTCTAATTATAAATTATTATTGTTCAAAGTTTTTATCGTGCGAAAAAAGAGAGCGAAAGAGAAAGAGAGAGAGCGAGTTTGACTGAGTTTCTGGAAAGTGCACTTAGAAAACGCTACAGTGCTCTCACCATGGAAGAGCCAAAGCCATTGGCCTGGGATTGCAGGCACGAGTGGTAGAAGGAGAGCCAAAGAGGCAGTCACCTGCATTGATCCGTCCGTAGACATGCTCACACTCAACCACCTGAACAGCCAGCATTTGGCCTCCGTGTTTATACAAACTGGTGGATTTCAGCTGGTTGTAATATCATTTTGCAGGCGATTCGTCGCCCAGTGGCTGACAGCCTTCAACCACTTGAGTGGGCTCTAGGAGGACTATCAGGGCAAGTCAGCAAAGTTTGTGCCAATACAAACGCCATATCACCACTGGAAGGAGCGGGCGAGGCGTTATAGTGCTGCTCGCCAAGGACAATTTGGTTGTTGCCAACGACCAAATGCACCAGCGACTGAGGCAACCACTGGCTGGACAGGAGGAAGGTCGTGCATGACTCAGCAGTGTCTCGCACCCCACCAAACCACTGAGTTTTTCTTCTACATCCGTGAACGTCTCAGGAGAGAGTGGGTTTAGACAGACAACCAGGCGAGCCAGTACCTTACAGGACATGGGGACTTCAATGAACCGCTCCACTTCTTTTCTCTCAATGATTCCCCTTATGCACGTCTTGCGCCTCCAGTATGGAGGAATAGTTTCTGCAACAGTGAGCGACGATTGTTGGAAGAACAGACAAACCTAGCAACACTGACTGCTACAAAGCAAGCCTATAACCGTTTCGACGAGTTTGTGAAGAAGGTCGTGGCTAAGAAACACAGTGGTAAAAGTTGATTTTTCCCTTTGACACTTGCCACCTAGCTAAATGGTCAGTTCAGGTAGGAAACCAGATAAGGAACTCCTCCCAGATGGTACGGGATTCCTCAGGTAGTCATACCTCCGCGCAGTATAACACGGGCAACACCTGTCCACCGGGAATATGCTCGTACCTCCGCAAGTGATCAGCCTCTTGCATGACAGTAGACTGATGGACTCTTTGACCCTACCCGCAGTAATAGGAGCTGATTACAAGGCCAAATTTAGTGTTTTGATCACTAAGCACTATTATAATTAGTTTCGGACCGATTACGCTCATACTCTCATTGGTTAAACAGCTATTCGGCTGATCACGGACACCCTTCTTAATTCATAGGGCTAAGGAAAGTACAGAAACCTTTTTAGACTAAATTTTCTTTAAATATAATAATTATTATATATATATTATTATAATTAAAAAATTATTTTTTATGATGTTTATTATATTTCGTTTGTTACACAACGCGTAATTCTTCTTAAAATGTGTGTATTGTTTCAGATGCGTCAACGGTGGTATTTCGATGACACCGAATGAGAGATATGTTAGGGGTGGACGAAAATCAGGGGTAGAAGGATTCATTTGTATTCAACTCGAATCAAACAATTCCAAAGGAGAAGTTGGACTAGTTTTCGGAAGGGAAGACTTGGCACAGTTTTTTTCTAAGGCATTTCAGCTAAGTCATCTTCAAACAACATCCTCCCTCGGACGCCACCCCAAAAGCTTCATGACGTCACTGCCTGCTCTCACTGCGGATCCGAAACGCCTCTCTCTCATTGGCTGAGCTGAGGGTGGCCCTCCTCTAGATCCCCCACCATCCCCTAACGCCGCCGCCACCCTTATACGCAGCTCAACACGACTATCCAAGACAATTACCCCGGCAAAACAACCTTCTTAGGAGTTTAAGTCTGGAATTCAAACCTGATCATACTTAGAGAACAGGTTTGAAATAGAGATTTATTTGACTCAAAAGTACGCTTAATGAATCGAACAGAATTTGAATGAACTTCATCATTACAATATTTAATGTAATGAACGAAGTATGGTGAGAAAAGCGCAGTAAAACGAGTTTCAAGCCAGGTACGCCCGGCTTAAGTAATCGATAATTATTATCGAGTTGGATTATTATTCAGAGTGCACCCTTTTAAAAGCGATTGCTAGATTTTAAGTGTACAGCACGGTTGCGATGTGCAACAAATGTGTTTGTGAGTACTAAGTATATAGATAAGAAAAGCATCAAGGTTTGCCTCATTACGAGCAATTGGCAAGGCCACTTGGGGTGTGTGTTACTGTGACACTATCCTCATGCGGACGGTCATTTATTTTGGCGTGATTGGCCTTTTTGCGAAGAAAGTTATTACTGATAAACAAGGTCGTACGGATCCCTCCCTTCAAAACTCGCCACCCCAATAAATAGTTGGATCAGTTGGGAAACCAGATTAAGAGCTCTCCGCGTATGGTTCGGTGGACGATGAGCGAGTGCCAGTATGCTCGTTTGCTAGCTAAATCGCAATCTCCATGACGCTCGTAGACCTAACACTCCAACGAGTGTTCAGTTACGAAGAGGTAAAAAAATCATCAAGTGAGCAGAAGGCTGAAACTCTCGTGACATAGAATCTTTGAGGGATAGCTGGCGTGTATTGAAGCAACACACATCCAACCACAGTCACCACTCAGACCCAGTAAGACTCTAAACACACACATACTCGTAGTTTCTAGAGATCAGGGTCACGCACGCAATTTGTGAGCCAAGAAACAGAATGCAGGTAAGACAGGTATGGCACATCATATGGCAATGAAGGGAGCATGAAGAGAGGCAAGATGAAAATGAGGATGGCAGCTTGTAATGGTTTGCGGCGGACTGGCGAAGGCAGCAACACTGGGCGCCACCCGTGCAGTTCGCCTCTGTTTATATTAGCGGTGGAGCCACGTTTTTACTTCAGAACGGCTACCAACTTCATGAATGTCCTCAACTTTTGCTCACGATATTCGAATGGGCCCCCGAATATTTGTCGCAATTTGTACGACGCTTAGCACTGTTCCCCAAATTTTCATATCTGTGTACTGTCATCCCCTCCCTCTCCCCCGCGTTCACCTTTGAGGAATTTTTGTCGCATTTGCTAACAGACCTCCTCCCTGTCCATTCCTTCTACGAGCTCGTTGTGTCTACCTTACACCGACTTCAGGGTCCTCAGGAGAGTTTCCGCCACTATGTTGGTGACTCCTAGCGGTGCAGCGCATCCTACAGGTTTACTCAGAAACAGATTTTATTGATCTTATCCTCTCGCATGTTAACGATTCCACTCGTCGTCATTTCGATTCTGCTCGCATGCGTAGGGTTGACCCGCTACATATCATTATTGGTGATGGTCGTTCCTTGGTGGTGAGATTCGTTGTAGACCTTACTATTAAGGTTGCACATTCGTCTTGGAAATTTACCTTTTACTTAATTCGTAATTTGCCTCATGATGTAATAATTGGAACCGATTTTATGCGCCATACTGACATGACATTACACTTTGCAACCATGGCAGCATTTTTCCAACATGCTCCAGATACACATATTCTACTCACTCCTAGTGTATCTTCTCCAAAATCTACTCCCCACATTACAGCTTATCAACAAACTGCTCCCCTTCTCGACTCACTCCTTCGTGACTTCCCAGATGTTCTCACGACTAAGTTGGGCTGCACCGACAAGACCCATTACGAGGTACGCCTACGGGAAGGTGAAACACTTCCCAACCGTTCTGAAGTAAAAACGTGGCTCCACCGCTAATATAAACAGCGGTGAACTGCACGGGTGGCGCCCAGTGTTGCCGCCTCCGGCAGTCCGCCGTAAACCATTACAAGCTATATCTTATTTAGGCCTAGCACACGGGGACAGGAGGTACGTAGGACGTGATTGCCAGTGCTCTGAAGCACAGGCTATGGTGATATTTGGGCACCTCACTACACACATCAACACCCAACTTCGGCTTATTCACATCCAACTCATAAATCACACCACATCAACGGGTCAACCCCTGCTTATTCCTTATTTATCTTTCTCTCCCACAGGAGAACTCCTTGGACTGGTATTCCTTAGCAACTTTCTCCGTTCTTCAGGAACTAGCGACGATACTCAACTGTGATCATTTTAAATCTTTGGTTGCCTTATTTGAGAGTTATCCCATTAACAGCTCAGTAATGCGTTTTAAATAGAAACAAGCCAAACAGATTCAATGATGAGCCGTGGAAAAATTCAAGCGGAATTTGGAGGCAGTTCATATCAGGAACATTCCGTAATGTATGCCGATAAACTATGCAGGATGACAACAGCTGCGTGCCTAAACGCGAAGAAAAATAAATTGAATAGAATGAAGTACAAGTCGAATAAAAGACGAGTTTGCTCAGGCGAAAGATGATGTGTTGAGGGGAAGGAGAATAGTTGATGGCTGGTAACCGAATAACGAAGAATGAAATGTTTTCTCAGATGCCACCCCTTCCTTGTCGTTCGGTTCAATGCTCCTCTTCTGTACATTCAGTAATGTTTTGTGAGTGGATGAAAATAAATCGAGTGGGAGAGCGAGAACGGGCGTTGAGTTGGAATTGCAGCATCTTCCTGTCGCTAATGTGGCAGTATTGAGGGGATCTATAAACTCCACCAGCAGAATGGCGAAAAGAAGTAAGGAGAAGGGTCTGAAGGTATTTTCCAAACGACATTCCAATAACTGAATATTGGTGAATTAATATAGATATGCTGTGCACACGCACTCTTAGTGCGGCTGTTTACTGAGGAAGAGCTCAGAAAGCCAATGGCTCGCACTAAAGGGAAAGACAATTACATAAGATTAACTACATTATAATATCTACAGTAATTTGTCAGACAGACACTCGCGCCTGGAATTTACCACAGTTTGACTCAAATGAAATATGAGCGTGCAGCATTAGACAAACCGCTATTAAGGGCATTAGAGAGACCACAATGACATTCAGAAAACGTAAGGGGTTTTTTAAGCCTTTAAAAGCCTTCAGACACTAAGGGTAAGGAAAGTATTGCGATCGTGACAAAGAAAAATTGACTTTTTTCCAGGTATTTACGTTTTGTTCTCTACTGAATCCCAAAAAATTCGTTTGGGCACGCATCTGCATGTGTCTCTGTAGGTTTATTTGCGGGAGAATGGCTTGAGCGATTGAGCTGAAAATGGAAATCCCGCGAAGTGAAAATAGTTTTTTCCCCACTTTTTTGCAAAACAGCTTCGACGACTTCCGTCAAACTGACATTATGTCTTCAAACAGTCAACCTATATATTGTACTGCATAAATAATCCTTTGACAGTCCAATGGAACAGACATAACGACCAAAATGTACCGGGTTGTGAGTTGCTACGCACCGGGTATATATTAATGAACAGGCTGGGCAGGTTCGAGTGATGCAATGAAGAAGACTTTCCTAAGCGGGGTTCTAACCACCGACTCCAGCCTCACCGTTCGGCGCTTTCATTCTATTTAACCCTAAACTCAGCAAAGCAATTGTGAAGGGTCCCCTTCCTAAAAGGATCGGAAGTTCATTAGTATTGAGCGTGGAGGGGGCGACGGAAAAAGCTAATAAAATGGACTACCGGAGCCACAGTTTGTTCGTGCATTCTCACGAGTTACAGGGCGGTGCACCGTAAAATGGATGAAGCGAAAGTAATCGATAGCGTTGAAGTATTGGTGGCAATAGAGTGTTCAAATTTTCTTTTTTTGGGGACACGGAAGGGATAGTCCCATTCATTTACTCCTGTATATTGACAACCAACCTGGAATCGTTCGGACATTGCATCATATTTGCCCTATCGCTGCTCTACGATGGCACGCACATCTGCCCAGCAGTTTGGGAGGTTAAGGAACTATGTTTTCTTCACGTCTTCACCTTGCCAGATACTGACACCAGATGACCAAGCTCCACCCTCTTCTGGCTGAACACTGCCTAGGAAAATAGAGCAATGTACCTCCAGTTTTCGTTGGAATTCAACATGATGGGGAACGAGAACCTAATGACTTTGGAGTGCGTCAGCTCACAGTGTCCTCTGCAATGCACCACCAGCCTGCCCACCTCGCCCTGAGTGGCAATTCCGTGAAGGTACGCGCTAAAAGCTCAGAGTTTGGTGGTCGGGTGTAAGACCAACCCGTTGGGCCTGACCTATTG
This sequence comes from Pachypeltis micranthus, assembly GCA_020466155.1. Taxonomy (NCBI): domain Eukaryota; kingdom Metazoa; phylum Arthropoda; class Insecta; order Hemiptera; family Miridae; genus Pachypeltis; species Pachypeltis micranthus. The sequence goes on along the minus strand of CM035779.1, from coordinate 2,988,114 downwards.
TTTGACGGTGGTCTAGATATCTCCTAGACAACCCCTATCTTACACTCATATGCTTGGCAGCCAGCTTCTGCTGCGTCAGTTGACAGTACGCCGCGATCTTGGAGGAATCATTGTCATTCAGAACACACCCTGACCATTTGCGGTAAGCATGTGCATAATCTTGCTTATCAGGAATAATTCGTGCAGTTTCACTAGCAGGTCCGCGTTGGCTTCTCTTTAGATCCTAGTCTTGAGTTTTATTTCAGCCATTCTCCGTTGTGCCATTTCACTTATCTGTGGCTAGAGCAGCCCGAAGACCTCAATAGGCAACAGCTCACTGTGAAGTAACCACACGAGAAAGGGAGTCAGGTTCCATGGGGCCTGAACTGCGCACCCATTTAGCCAGGTCCAATAGTCCAATAGTCATAGGTCCAATAGTAGCACCACCCACCATTCCCTTGGAGACGTACCACTACCCGGACAAGGACTTCCTAATGGACATCGGTTTCCTGACCGACAGACCCTCTATGACGTGAAAAGCGAGGCTTACATAAAACCCTTCAGCAGGCAGAGAGGAGAGATTGAGACCCTTCTTGGAGGTGAGATTGTCTTGATCAGTAGAGGCTACGTCGAGTGGGCTTCCCTTTCCCATCTTTTCTCCTTAATCTTTTGTGCTAGTGGAAACTAGACAGTACCGAGCTGGAGATGTACATTGATGAAGAACAGTAAACCAACCACCAAAAACGGTTATTTTCTCACTCCTCATTCTGTAAAATTATGGCCAATGCGGCCCCTGCCAAGCTCATCTTCGCCGATAGCAAGAAAAGGCGTGAAAACCATAAGGCCCCTAAATTTTTAGTAGAAAAGTTACGAATTTCCTAAACGAGCCCTGTCTTTTCGGATAATCATCTGGGATTACGTCATCAAACTGGAAGGCGAGTGACAGGTGGGCCAAGTTTTTATACTGACACGGTTTATAGGTAAAAGGCTCTGCTATATAACGGAAGAGGTGAAAGAGGCTGCAAGAGGTCCGCTTCTCGTTGCTTCGGGCGAAACCGTTTCTCCTTCATTCTCCCAGAAAGCCTGCACTCAAAGAAGGAAAGAACTGAAGGAAAAAGTCGCTGAAGCTCGCCAAATAAGTTTTTTCGTCGGCGGTTTATTGTTCATTAGAGATGAACGAGCTTTTTGCGACGAGGGACGGGGAATATAAACGAAATCGACGACGGGGAGAAAAGAACGGTTCAATCGTTTTACTCGTATCACAACTTTAGTGAGTAGTCTTCGTGATGAAAGTGGAAAGAAGGCAACTGGAGGGAGAGGTCATGAAGATATTCATAACGGCGAGGTCTCAAAACTTCGTTGTTAAAACAACAGTGCATACTCTAGTTATTGCTTAGTCGCCATGCCACCGTTTTTGTCGCATCGTACCTATTGCTCGTGGTGCCTGGTGGCCTAGCCCGTTGGGGCATGAAGCTGTCTGTGCCTGGCAAAATCGGACTCTGGTTCGATCCCTAACCAGGCATCTCCCTCCTCCAAATCCAAGGGGGTGAGCAGCAATACAGCTGGGACAAGCAATACAACTTGTGGCCACGACAACTGCCACTGTTTCCACAGCTTCGGCTGCCTCCCTGCAGTTATCATCAACCCAAAAAGTTAAGTTAAGTTAGTTAAGTTCTCCCAATAAGTCACAACGATTTTGGCTTCGAGGATATACTTTTAGATGTTTCCAATCATTTCGAAGCTTTTGTATGCTTCAACTTTCCACAGCGATCAAAACGGTGGAGTAACATGCCATTTTAGGATTCTTAGAAACCCGTCCCTTTTTTAAGCCACTGTTTTACGCTCCCTGGGACTGGATGAAAATGGGCTGTGTCAGGCGGGGTACACCTTCTGATATTGGACAGGTGCGTGTCGGGAGGTCTGCTCCTCATGTCAGGTGCTCAATACAGATGAAGTTCAACTCCAAACTGCCTTCCAGGATACAGATTTATGAAAGATCCAAATAAAAGTGGTATATTACGGATCAGTGAGGGATCCCTTCCATGCATGCCCTCTGAAGCCCTTTCCACCCTCGCAGAAGAGTGGGGGGAGTCAAGACACTGCCTGAGTTTTTGTCCGTCAACTGAACCATGCAGAGCAACCACAGACTCCGAAGGCTGACTGCTACCGAGGGGCGGATTGAGTGGCCATGTCACACTGCTGGAGTTGATTCTAAACGAATCCGATACCTGTCACAATGTTCAAGTATGGAACAGTGGTAGAGAGATGGGACACCAAGTTCCCCATATCGAACTGGAGCGTGAATGTACACACATGGGACGCTTAACCAAGCACACACAGCGGAGCACTTTACTCTATTGAGAATGATTAACCTTCAGATGGTCAACCTCCCAAAAACCAGCCAGTAGGTCAGCTGTGGGGGCAAGTACGTCTGAAGGAGGCACTGCTTCTGCTTTGGCTTCGCTGAAGCCTTGGAAACTCTGAAGATTTTCACCAAGGTCCACACCGCTACCACCTGAGAAGAACGCTCTGAGATCCCAAGGTACTGCCAAATCTCAAGTACCTCTACAGCCTTGACTTACGATTCGCCAATCACAAAACTCACATCCATGACCTTCATGCAATAACTTCGATAGGAGGGCACTGAGGAAACTGGGCCGCACTTCTCAGGATTCTCTCTCAATCCACGCATGCCTAGCTGGCTTACAAACTTGTCCAGGGCGATCTACAAACCCTACTTGGCATCTTGGAGGTGGATGACATAATCTGTGAGGGCTAATGCACCCACCCACACGCCTGGGACGAGGTCAAACTCAACCTCTTAAGGCGGCTCACCCAGCGCAGTATCAATGACAAGTATAGGAGACAGAGGGTACCCCTGATGAGCGCCACGCCCATTGCCACGTCCCCAGACGTGTCCCCCTTCAACCTGTAGAGCCCGTTCTACTTCGTAGAGCCAAGAAAAGTAATAAATTGAGTTAGTAGCAAAATCCACAAAAAACCAGTAAATTTACGTACGATTCGAACTAAGGAAATGCGTGATGATGCGGCGAACCTGATATTTTAAACCCTTTTTTCGCTATAACAACCAAGGGTAGGGGTCCTAATCGTAAGGGGAAAAGAACAAAGACATTTGTTCGCGACTTAACCCCATCCCAACCGACTCAGTTTACATCAACCCTCCAAAACATGTCACATGATAATGTTCTACTGTTTTCCTACACTTCCGTGATAACTTGTTTGTTTATTCGCCTCTGCGATAATTAGGGAGTCAATTGTTCTCTCACCCACGTTTCACGTTATTGTTGTTGGCAGTAATGCTGGTTGCAATAAAGTTTTAACTGTAAACAAAAGAAATGATTAAAAATTGAGTTATGGAAATATTTGAGTTTCCTGTGGTTCAGTTCAGCATTGAGATAGTGGTTTTCAAACGTACATCTTAAACTTTATTCTTGGTAAAGGCACTTTTAGGTTTAATTTTGTTTTTCGCGATTAGAATGAACTTCTGCGTTCAAGATGATTTGGGAACTTAGGTTAAGATAGGATGGTGGCGCGCAAATTGCGGGGGGCGCGGGAAGTCAGCAGTTTCGCTCGAGATTTTAAACGGAAGTAAAAACCAAAAGAGGATAAACAGCAGTTAACCTACCTTGAGTGGTGCAGTGCTCAACACAAGAGCGGATGAAGAGGACTCCGGACGGCGTGTGGTTCTGAAGCCCGCTGAATGAATTGTGACACAAAGGACTACTTCCGAGTGTATGTGTAGTGCAAGCGAGAGAGTGCGAGACGAGTATATAGGGAATGGGGGGGAGGGAAGATGAAAGGAGAAGGGTGATGGGAAGGAGAAGTAAGTTCCTATAAAAACACAAACAAAATATCTACGTCTGTCTGCATACCTCTGGTATAAGAGAGAGGATAGGGGCCCCCGGTACAGCAAACTCTCCTTTTACACAGCTTCTGAGCCATATTCTCCCATGTTTTACACCCTAGTTCACTACGTTAACACTCCTCGTTGGGAGTGAAGAGACCTCTTCGTTGTATTATGGTAATTGCAAGAAAGGACTTTACAGCTTCTCCTTCGCTGTATACTTGGCTCCTACCTGCCTGATTTTATACAGCGGAACAACGAAATGAAAAGGAGACAAGGCGAAGAAGCGGAGGGCGAGAAAGTCTCATGGATGTATATAAAAATAAGGCTATCCGACCAACCACCATTTCCCAAGTTTGAGGCCATGAGTCCCTTTACAGGGGTTGTGCGCAAAGGGAGGTTTGAGCGCCAGCCAGAGATGGATTACTTTACTCATAAACCACCCTCTGCTTCTCTCAACGTTTTCATCCTTTTCCCCTTCCCTCCGCGTCTTAATAACTTCCTCCCCTTTCGGCGGATATCCACTCAACCATATTTCTCAATTATATGTTCTAGGAAGATACGACCTCGTCTTTTCTTGATCCTTCGTCCGAGCGCTCACCTAAATTACGGCCGCCCCGGTGGGATTCGATAGTATAACAAATAGAAAAGCATGTTCGGCTTCAGAATCCTCTTTGGAAACATACTGAAAGCTAATTATAACGACCCATGTAAATCGAATGGAAACATAATTGCAAGTATTATGGCATATCCTAAAGAGGTAAATTCATTTTAAAGCTATAGACAAGCGCTGAAAATATTTTATAAGGCGCTCTGCGTTGCACTGAACACGAAGCGATTTGAATTTCTGACTGGTGTCGTACTGGGGGCGAGCGCTGTGTTCAGCTCGTTTCAAGGCTCCAAAGAACATAGACGACACTTTGAGAAAACGGTCTACGAGAGTGTGTGAAGCTAAAGAGGGGCAGCCGTGTTTAAGGCAGACTCTAGCTATCACCCATTGGTGGTACTAGAAGGGAAACATAACGTTCACTTTTCATCACTGCCACAGCGATACCCTCTCCTTGAAGGTCTGGCTATGGAACAAAATCCCTGGCAGATTGGTGGAAAGAATCCTTCTGCCTTATCATACGTGTGGCCAGGAAAGCCACACAAGGACTTACAGTACACGACACTGACATCTCCAACATATTGACAACTGCAACTGGGCTTAACACGCTGACTCAAGTACGTGCACTGAATCTAGGCCTTATACACTTTCAAACCTTATACCTTTGCAAGTGACTAAGTCGATTAAAAACCCTGCAAATTATTACACAACGGCTTATTATTCTCATGAACAGCTTGACCTAGTATTACTGCTCCGAGACCCATTCCATTCGATTCAGCATCAAAAAATATTAGTAAACTATACGGAACATGACCTGACTACAATAGAACTACGGAAACTAAATATTCCCCTCGTGGCAGACGCTCGTAAACGTCTGTAGGCATTTATGATCCGATGTAGGGGTGTGCGGACGAAGTGCCAGGCCCTAACCTTCCTCCGCCCTGTCGGGCAAGAAGAGTCAGAGAAATTAGGACAGGGACTTCCAGCAAACCCTCGGCGATTGGCATTACGTTGCGAGGCGAGCGGGCGGGTGGTTTTTGATGAGACAGGAGGGAGGGAGTACAAACGACGAAACGTTGACTTCTGCTGTAATTCCCGCGAGTTCGTTCAATTAGTTGACTCTAATAATTACTGTAATTTCCCTATACGCAGCTGTACACGTCTGATACTCATTCCATTCGACCCAGGATGTAAAAATACCTTGAAAACGATGCGAAACGCGGCTTATTTGCGATTATACTGCGTTTCGTTAATTTTTTAAACCATTTTTTGTCCATAACAACCATGGGCTTCGCCTGATCGGATTGCCGAGATGGTGGGCACAACTAGATACCAAATGGAATTTTTGTGCGAAAGAACGGATTTTATAGACCACGTTAAAGGCGCAAAACGGCCCGGACGGGGGATGGGGGACGAGGGACGGCGGACGGACATTGCGAATTTGGAATCCCCATGTCTTGAAACGTAAAGTATCAAATTTTGAGGGTGGTTGTAAAAATGTTTTCGTGACTGAAAACATAGGGTTATTATTCATTATGAACAGCAAAACAGCATAAATCATGTGCCCAAGGCGGTTCTTTCTAACAGGTAAAAGGTGGAAGCCCCACAGCTCTGCCTTTTAGTCTTTTAGCATTCTCTGGGAGTAGCAATAGATGCAGGAGCCGAGAGGGCTGCAAGGGAGCCGTGACCCTCCAAGAGAGAGAGCTCTTGTGACATTAAAGCGCTACGAAGCTTCCGGTCCAGTTAGAGAAACGAAAAGTTTCCTCTATGCCCAAGAACTCAATAAACGTTAACTCTATTAGAATTTTCTAATGAGTGAACGTTCTAACGATATTAAACAGAAATTTGTCTACAAATCGAAATGGTTCTGGCGTGGGTTAGGGCATGACGCTATGGAAATGAACTAGTACTCGCTTAATGAGAGAACCCAAGCTCATGAATAACAACGAAATCTTCATCCGAGCTATGAAAAGGAAAAATGGTCATTTGTAAACGAATGACGTCATGAAAGTGGCGAAGCTTTGCGATGTGGGAAATTGTTCAAGGATAAATTGGTACCGTAGCTCTAAAGTGAATGATTCGAGGCAAGGGCTTCGATTTTCCTCGAGTAGAGATAAGACGTAGGCGAGGATTATCGAGTCGAGGGCCTTGTAAATAGAGGAGGTTCAATTCAAAAGAAAACGAAGCCATTTGTAAGCCAGGATCGTTCTCATAAATGGAGGGAAAGGAGAAGAAGAAGAACAAGAGGAAAAGGACGAAAGAAAGAAAAGGATTTGAGGATTTGAATGGGAATCGACATTCTTAACCCTCGCTGGTTCCTCAGCTGCGTTAAATTATAATGAAAGATAAATTATAATCAGATTCAAACGCCGCGTCCTTGCGGTTCTGTCGAGAAACCTCTTGGTCCAAGGGAGCAAGATCTTGAAGACATAAGAACTAAGTTACATCACCATAAACTTTAGGGATTCGCAGTACTTCCACGACATTTTTCTCCTTCCTCTGGTCGACAGTGGACACTCCGAGATTACCCCAACAAACGTTTGAGTTACTCATAGCTCTAATAACCTTTGTTTCCCGACAACTCCTCTGATGAAAATGGAACATCAAAGTTGAGATACGTATTTGTTTATTTACTTTCATACCTACAGAGGGTGAGGGGCGCGTTGTTATCGCACAGAAGGAAAACTCATTATCATCAGGAAATCATTATGCGGTCACGGAGCTACAAGCTAGGGGATCAAGACGCTGTTAATAGCAACAATTGCTCTTTCTCGTCTGATGGCCAACACGAGAGAGTCATGGGCAAGCACTGGGCGAGTGTTTACCAGAGTTGTACATACTTCTTGGGTGTTGGATTCAAGGAAAGGCTGGATCTCTGTGAAGGGAGATGGCTATCTGTAGACGTAGGGCGTCGTAGAACAGCATTGACCGGCTATTAAGTTTTGACGTTCGATGCATCATAACTGACAATGCCTCTACGTTTGTTCTGAGATGGTATGCAAAACAAGAAGGGACTTCGTTAGATTGAACGCTCGTCCTCACGCCCAGAATTTCTCGGACGATGTAAGTGATATCTGTTCGCTCTGTAACGTGGGTGTGTTGGAAGGTATGTTACATTTCTTAGGCGAGTGCAGAAAAGCTGTGATCGACGGCGTCAACTGGTTGCCCCTGGCAAGATTTAGTAACGCTGCCACAGGTCCTAACGGGAGGAGCTGGTGAGTCGGTTCAACATAAGTATTGGCTCTATAAATTGAAATCCTTTTCTGTTTGATTAAACAGTAGTTTAACAACTGTTTCCCTACATTTCGGCCAGTACTTCAACTGTACCATCACTTCAAAGTATGTATATGCATGTACAACTTAGTGATATAGTAAAAACAACTAGAGTGCTCCTCTGACAGACGGGCTTAACCCATTGTAGTGTCATTTGTTGTACCTTACTTATGTACCAATTGCTTTTGCCAAAATAAATGCATTTTTTCATTCATTCATCCCATCCTCTCATATGAAGCGGGAAAACAAAAAGCGGATGGCAGCGGTGCAGGAGATGTGTGCCTTTTCCAATGCTTGCTCGTTCCTCACGGTTCGTAAGGAGGCAGGTTAGTGGTAGAGCTAAGTGAAAAGAGCTGTACCCATCAAGAAGGCAACTGGGGTATGGCCACCAGAAGAACGAAAGAGGAATCTGACCCTTGGGAGGTGGTAAGGCGTGTGACACACAGCCCAGAATGTGGACCAGGTAGCTTACTACCAAGCGTACCAGTACCGAATCAGAAAGGCTACAAGCTCAACCTGACTGCACTTCGTGCCAATAGTGGATGGTGCTTCCAATGCTATCTTCTTGTGGGTAGGATGGCCGTCACTCGGCTCATGCCACAGACATTCGTTCACACCCTGCTGAACCCTAATGAAAGTTAGGTAGGTAGGTTCTGGAGCTTTCTCCACATCTTCATTCTTCATCCCTGGGAGATACTGGCTCCAGATCAGCAAGCTCCCTCTTCTTCTGGCTGAGCACTGCTCTGGCAAATTGATCGATGCACCTCCTGTTTTCCTCGGAATGCTTCATGGAGTGGACGAAAGCCTCTGACGAGAGCTGCCGGACTGTGCGCTCCACCATGCGACGCCAGCCTTACGACCTTTGGCACTAGCAGATGGCATGGGATGCATCATACACCATTGCTCTGCAGCCTTTCCAATTCGGTGCAGGTACGCCCTAAATTCAATCCCGTTAATTTTGAAGTTCAACGTTTAATGGCAAAATCAAATTCTTCTCAAGAGTACCTTGTTAGGAAACAATAAAATAGATCAATTAGCCTTATGTCCAGCGGACCTCGTTACTAAAGCCGACTTCGTCTGCGAAACCAGTTATTATTAAGTCCGGAGATATAGTCAATACGCGTAAATACGTACAGGTTGACATCAACAATGTCGTGAAGCTTGCAGCAGATATTAATCGGTTCCTTTTAGTATCTCCGCAGCGACAGTGTAACGATTGCCGAAGACACCAGCGTAGATATCAATCGTTTAGCAAAACCTGGACAGGGCCATTTGAATTACAAAACCTATACTAACCGGGATTACTGTGAAATGCGGTTAGACAAGCCGCGAAGTCCCATCGAGAAGGCAGTGACTAATGAGGTTACAGTAAAGCAGGGATGCACAGACCGTGGCCCGCCGGTGAAATACTGGTGGCCCGCCGACAGCAAAATAATACTCTCGTACATTCGAAAAATATTAAATTCTATTCCAGAATAAAACCAAAAAACATATGTTCCAAGAGTAAAGGCGTCCATAAAACTTATGAAAACCATTCAAATACCGCGCCAGTTCATTAATGAAACAACGCCGCCAAATTAGTCTGAATAGTCCCGAATGCCCGATTGCTCGCGTAGATTCACGAAGCTTCCAGAGTCGGTTTCGACTCTCTAAGGGCGAAGTTCACGCGTTGAGTGAAGTGTCAACAGAAAAAAGCAGTTTAATGGTGTTTTTGGAAGGCAATAGTTCTAGTGTAGATTTTAATGCGACTAGCCAGTGTCATATATTTTGATCCAAATTCAACGTAGATTTCCTGTTGCAGTGTTAACCCGTCAAGTGCCGTGTACAATTGTGTTGTGAAATCGTAAGTAAAACTCTGTTATTAATAAATGTTTCCCTACCTATTTAATAAATTATTTTTGGTAATTTAAAATATCTGGTGCGTAGCAACACACAACTTTCCGCCACCCCTTTAAGTTCGAACACCACCTACATAGGCGGGCGCTATATATTCGTTCAACGCATTTTTACAGGAACATTTATGGAGAACAAAATGTAGGGACTAGTTAGCTGAGAGTACTCCGAAAGTTTGATCGAAATCGTTAGAGCCGTTTTTGAGAAAATTGGAATACCGATAAATTAATATTCGACAAATCTCCTTTTCTGAGTTAACTTGGCTTATATCTCCGTTCAACATATACAGAAATAATTATAGTAAATAATGTATGAGTGACTAAAAGACACTCATTATCACATCTGGTAAAAAGTTACCCTGGAATTTACGGAAATGGTCGAAAAAACGTTATTTTTGACACATTTTAATTTTTATCTCTGTTCAATGGACCATCACAGGAACATTTATTGAGAACAATATGTAGGTATTAACTATTTGAAAACATCCTGTGAGTTTGGTGGAAATCGCTGAAGCCGTTTTGCCAAAAAGCGTAAAAAACCTATTTTTGCTTCAGGGGCCCATATCTCCGTTCACCGTATTTTCATGGAGATATGTATGGAGAAGAAAAGTTAGGTATTGATTAGGAAAAGATAATTTGAAAGTTTAATCAAAATCGTTAGAGCCGTTTTCCAGAAAAATGCGAAAAACCCTAGTTTTTGGTACATTTTCGTCCCCCCCCCACCCCCTTCCCATCGGCCGAAATCGTCCATAACCTTATTTTGGTGTCTACAAAAAATCATGAACAAAACAAAAAAGAACCAGCTCAATCCGATCAGCCGTTCTCCCGCAAATCGAACTACAGACACACACACACACACATACACACATACACACGGACCACGCGCCGAAATTAGGTTTTTTAGACTCAGTAGGGTCTGAAACGTAAAGATCTGAAGAAAACCCAAATTTTTTTTTTGGGCCGATTACTATACTTTCCTTCCCTTCGGGTAGCGGAAAGTAAAAAGGATGGGTAAATTAAGTAGGCATTCTAATTGTTTTTAGGTGCAACATGGACAAGCCAGAACCTAGTAAAAACGCAAGGCTAATGATGAAAATCGGCAGTTTCAAGAAATATGGACTGAGAAATACTTTTTTGTATGCTCGCATAACAAAGTCGTTTGTTTAATTTGCAAGAATTCTGTTGCGATTGCAAAGGAATATAATGTAAAAAGGCAGTATGAAACGCAGCATTCTACTTTTACCAAATTTACAGGCGAATTAAGAAAGCAAAAAATGTTGTCTTTAAAACGGGAGCTTATTGGTCAGCAAACTGTGTTTACAAAACTCATTCAAGATTCAGAAACAGCTCCAGAAGTTAGTTATGAAATTTCTCGAATGATAGCAAGGCGAAGTCGCCCCTTCAATGATGGGAATTTTGTAAAACAATGCATTGAAATTGCCGCTAAGAAAATGTGTCCAGAAGCAGCAAAAAAGTTTGAGAAAATTCAACTGAATCGAATGACAATCCAAAGACGAATTATGTCTTTGTCAGGTAATATTGCGGAACAATTAACTGAAGCAACTAAGATTATTGAATTTTTTTCATTGGCACTCGACGAATCCACTGATATTACTTCCACAGCTCAACTACTCATATTCATACGAGGTGTTACTCAAGATTTTCAAGTCGTAGAAGAGTTATTAGGAATGTGTTCATTGAAAGGTCAAACCAAAGGAGTTGATATACTTAATGTACTTTTGGATGAGTGTTCAAAAACTGGTTTGGACTTATCAAAAATATCGGGAGTTGCGACTGACGGTGCTCCTTCGATGATTGGTGTCAAATCCGGGCTAGTTACTTAGCTAAAAAAGTATCTGCAAGAAAAAAACATAAACGCAGAAGATTTCATGCAGTTTCACGGCATTATACACCAAGAAGCCCTCTGTTCTAAAAAAAAATTGAATTTCTGAATGTCATGAAAGTGGTAGTTTCGACTGTAAATTTCATAAAATCACGAGGACTCAATCACAAATTCAAACAATTCCTTGATGACATCGAAAGCGAATATGGAGATTTGCTGTTTTATACAGAAGTAAGGTGGCCAAGTTGTGGATTGACACTGGAACGATTTCTAAATTTAATAGAAGAAGTTGAAATATTTCTGGGGGGAAAAGCAAAGGGATGTCCCGGAACTTAAAAATCCTGGTTGGTTGTGTGACTTGGCTTTTTACTTTCCGCTACCCGAAGGGAAGGAAAGTATAGTAATCGGCCCAAAAAAAAAATTTGAGTTTTCTTCAGATCTTTACGTTTCAGACCCTACTGAGTCTAAAAAACCTAATTTCGTCGCGTGGTCCGTGTGTATGTGTGTGTGTGTGTGTGTCTGTAGTTCGATTTGCGGGAGAACGGCTGATCCGATTGAGCTGGTTCTTTTTTGTTTTGTTCGTTATTTTTGTAGACACCAAAATGAGGTTATGGACGATTTCGGCCGATGGGAAGGGGGTGGGGACGAAAATGTACCAAAAACTAGGGTTTTCGCATTTTTCTCGAATACGGCTCTAACGATTTTGATTAAACTTTCAAATTATCTTCTCCTAATCAATACCTAACTTTTCTTCTCTATACATATCTCCATGAAAATACGGTGAACGGAGATAATGACCTATGAAGCAAAAATAGGATTTTTAAGCTTTTTGGCAAAATGACTTCAACGATTATCATCAAACTCTCAGGATATTTTCGAATAGTTAATACCTACATATTGTTCTCAATAAATGTTCCTCTGAAAGTCCATTGAGCAGAGATAAAAATGAAAATGTGTTGAAAATAACGTTTTTTCGAACATTTCCGAAAGATCCAGGGTAATTTTTTCACCAGATGTGATAAATCCTAATGAAGTGTCTTTTAGTCACCCATACCAACATTTTGTTCTCCATAACTATTTCTGTATATATATGTTGCACGGAGATATAAGCCACGTTAACTCAGAAAAGGAGATTTGTCGAATATTAATTTATCGGTATTCGTATTTCCTCAAAAACGGCTCCAACGATTTCGATAAAACTTTCGGAGTGCTCTCAGCTAACTAGTCCCTACATTTTGTTCCGTATAAATGTTCCTGTAAAAATGCGTTGAACGAAGATATAGCGCCCGCATGTGTAGGTGGTGTTCGAACTTAAAGGGGTGGCGGAAAGTAGTGTGTTGCTACGCACCAGATATTTTAGTTGACATTACAAATCATTTGAATGTCTTGAACACACGGGTTCAAGGCAAAAATCAACTGATATCCCAGCTTTACGCTCATGTATCATCCTTTCAATGCAAGTTGACACTTTTCAGATCGCAACTGAATTCTGGAAATTACAATCATTTTCCGAATTATAAGAAAATGGCCGAAAAATTCAACAAAACTGCGATTAATTTCAGTTATGTAGAAAAGCTAGATATTTTGTTTCAATCTTTTCAAGACAGATTTTCGGACTTTAAAAAAGTGAAACCTCTGTTGGACATATTCAGCAATCCTTTCACGATTTCAGTTGAAAATGCGCCAGAGTCAATGCAGTTAGAAATTATCGATATCCAAAACGACCAAGATTTACGCAACATATTCAACGAAAGAGACTTGTTGAACTTTTACCACTGCATTGATAAAAATATGTACAAAGAGTTGCGCATAAACACTCTGAAATGTGCCAGCTTATTTGGTTCTACCAATATATGTGAACAAACTTTTTCCATACTATATAATAATAAAACAAAAAATCGAAACCGCCTTGCAAATGAAAGTTTGTTTGGAAGCAGTTTTACGTGTTGCTACATGTAAAATTGAGCCAAATATAAAAAAGATTGTAAGCACTATGCAGTGCCACGCTTCAAATTAATAAATTATTTTTCAATTTTAATACATTATATCAATTCTTTATTGTCTTTAATTACCTATACTTCTGGCGGCCCGCCATCAGTTCACCATTTGCCCTAGTGGCCCCTAGTCTTAATAAGTCTGTGCATCCCTGCAGTAAAGTAACGTAATTGGGCGTCTGTTCAACTGTAGTGTAAACGTAAACGGCCCCGCATCCTGTTGATTTCCAACCCTCAACAGACCAGATTTGGATAAATTATGGTTCCTAATAATTATCAGTAGCCAAAGTTTTGCAGCTGACTGGAGTAAGGGCTCCACAAATGCCAATTTTCCGTCCCCTAGGGTTTAATAGATTCACTACAGTACTCCTCCTACAACACACCTACTCACATTCAGCCAATAATTTACAATCACATATTCCAGATTCATCCTCTATCCTACATTCTATCCACACAATAAATTACTTTCACGCTACATCCAAGCACTCCCCATTCACACCTGCCGGCTGAGGGGGGCATAAAACCCACAGCTGGCCCTGGAGCCCACCCAAGGACTGCTTATCACCCTGGTGACCCGAATGGCCCCTAGAAACTAAAGAATCGTCAAAGAAATTAACGGAACCCAAATCGAAAAATTGAACATGAATGGCAACAAAATAAATAAACCAAAAATGGTGCCCAAGAAGCTCCAGAAGGGAGATTTCTTGTTTCACCAGGAGAAGGATTACGGATCTCCGCAACACTCAGAAGGAATAACAATCAAACCTCTTAAGTGGTGGTGTCATTCAATGGCCACAGGCACTGCCCCCAAAACGTATTATGGTTCTGCATGTTCTAAAAATTTAGTGCAAAGTCATCATTCCAAAGCTCTGACTGCTCACTTGAGCTACGTGCTTTACTCTGGGAACAGCTAAACATACCACAGATAATTTTAATTAGCGACTTCAAACATTAGGTTGATGTGTTCGCAATAGTAAGCGTCCAAATTAATATAGCGCAATAAGAACGGTTAGTAGGTGACACTACGAGGCCCATGGTCCTGTTTGAGCTTGACAGTTTTGGTATTGATAACAACATCAATTAGTTGAATATTAATCCATTTTGTTGGTGTAGTTGATTAGCACGGCGTGTAAGGTCGAGTGACGTGGGCGCCTTCCTATCGACTTTCATCCCTCAAGCTGGGAGGACTGTTGCCATGGCACCGCTTGCTTTTTTCTTTCCGTCTCATAGGAATTTGAAATTAATTCTACGAGAGTTTTCAAGTGTGATGAGCTTTGCGATTGAGAGGTGGTTTCTTTTTTCTGCAGTAACCAATCAGCAGCTGATTCGAACTGCTAGGTCAGGATGGTTGAGGGTCACACATAACTATCAAAACAAAAAAACAGTAGTGCTTATGAAGCTTATTCTTCAGAAATGTAAGAATTCATCTTCAAGTTCCTAAATTTAATACGTTCGCAAATTGTACGCCCATTTCGTAAGTCTATTTAGAAGAAAGCTCGAAACACTGTTGATGGGCATATCAGTTGGTGATATACATTCAACTATTACCTATTATAGCATGTATTGCAACTTCTTGCGCGTTTTTTTTTTTTTTTGAGGCAGGATTGCCACCCCACTTGCTATGGCGGGTGGTGCACGGTTCTCGTCACTCAAGTAACACAGACCGGACGTTTGCACGCCCCGCGGACAGTGGCAATTTGTCGTTATGTCCTCCAGCTTATGTAACACCCTTCCAAGGTTCCAGCGTGCCAGGAACCGTCTACTACATAAACTGATACGTGCAGGACGAGTGAGTGCATATGTGGACGATGTACGTGCCGAGGCAATGAGTTTTGCACGTACGAGTATGGTGGTCTGGCTACATGAAATATTGCAGTTATTTATAGGAAACGGTCTCCAATTAAACGCAAAAAGTGTTAACTGTTCCTGAAGAATATTTCATAATTGAGCTACATAGTTTCTGGCCAAGAAGTTCATACAGATTCGCTCAAGACTTAACGACTGAAAAACTGGCCTACTCCGACCTCACTAAAAAAAGCCCCCCCACCGCGCTTTTTGCTCCTATTGCAGGTCTTTCGTTCCAAACTTCGCAGAGCCGGCAGGACCATTGTACAAAATGGATGCCAAAACAAAAGGAAATGGCGCATTTCACTTGACTCCAGAATGTGATGAAGCGTTTGAATACTTGAAGCGTGTGTTAACGAAAACATCAGTTCTCGTAGTCGAGCGGTCGAGCAATAGGTGCTCCCCCAACTACGCGAAGGCACAGAAAAAGTAATTGCGTACGCTCGACCAAAAAGAGCGTAATTACTGCGTAACCAGAAGGGACTTCCAGGGATGGAAACACGCTTGGAACCTTTCCGGAGTTATGATTTAGGCAGTTGGGTGCCCGTAACTGTAAGAACGGATCACGCCTCGCTGCGATAGCTTTGGAATGTTAAGCTCCCTGACGGACAATTAGTGATGTGATTAGAAACTCCGTTCTACATTCAAATCAATATCGAAGAGGACAAGCGAATGGAAACCCTGATCCGCTGTCACGATGACCATGCGATTGGAAGGAGGAATACCTTGGATAGAGGAGCAGTCAGTTTCAGAACCAGATATACCAGATATTTCGTTGGCTGCAGAATGAAGACAATTGACATAACTGGCAGACAGTTGTACCATATGCCAAAAGCGATGGATTGCAGAATGGTTCTGGAAATTTTGGTGTTCAAGCAGTACCGCCAGCAGGTTTTAACGTCAGTACATTTCCTTGAACACTGGAAGGTACACTAACATAACTGTGATGGATGGCCAGGGATGTCAAAGAACACAAAGAAGTTGCAGCGCACGCACCAGTGCAGAGGTACACAATACCCTCTCGATCAGAATTTTTCACAGTTGAGCCACTAATACATAAAATTCACGTGTCGCAGTGTTTATAACAATACTCTGTGGCCTCTACATTTGTTGTCCAAATCCCTGAATTACCATGCGTTTAATTTCAGCTAACTTTTTTTCCTTTGTTACGAAATAACATTCGTATTCGCTTTCTCGCTTCGTTCTCTCAATAATTAGTCTCTCGTAATTCTTTATGCTTATAATTAGTATTCGTACAATATCACTTGAATTCACTACAACTCCTCCAAAACGGCTTGATCAACACTTATGTGCATTAGAAGAAGGCTAAACTATTCCTACTACTTTTAATACCTTCAAGTCATAAGAATGATCAACCAGAACGTTTATTTCTTTGGTTTATGATTTTGTAACAAAAATACATACCAACCTGGTGTTTCACTAATTCAGGGAAGACAATGGAGAGTTCTGACGTGCGAATAAAAGCTAACGAATGAATTGAGTGAGAGCAAGAACTACCAATTCTTATGTTTTGCTAACAATATCAGTTAATGGACGACCCATTTTTTATACAATCGTGAATTCGCAAAATGCTCTCATCGGCCAGATATTATCCGACAAAAAATATCTGGTGCGTAGCAACACACAACTTTCCGCCACCCCCCAAGTTCGAACACCAGCTACATACGCCGGCGCTATATCTTCGTTCATCGCATTTCTACAGAAACATTTATGGAGAACAAAATGTAGGAACTAGTTAGGTGAGAGTACTCGGTAAGTTTTATCGAAATCGTTAGAGCCGTTTTTGAGAAAATTGGAATACCGATAAATTAATATTCGACAAATCTCCTTTTCTGAGTTAACTTGGCTTATATCTCCGTTCAACATATATGTACAGAAATAATTATAGTAAATAATGTATAAGTGACTAAAAGACACTCCATTAGAATTTATCACATCTCGTGAAGAAGTTTCCCTGGAATTTACGGAAATGTTCGAAAAAACGCTATTTGCGGCACATGTTAATTTTTATTTCTGCTCAATGGACTGTCAGAGGAACATCTATTGAGAACAATATGTAGGTATTAACTATTTGAAAACATCTTGAAAGTTTGGTGATAATCGCTGAAGCCATTTTTCCAAAAAGCGTAAAAAACCAATTTTTGCTTCATAGGCCTATATCTCCGTTCACCGTATTTTCATGGAGATATGTGTGGAGAAGAAAAGTTTTGTACTAACTAGTAGAAGATAATTTAAAAGTTTAATCAAAATCGTAAGAGCCGTTTTCGAGAAAAAGGCGAAAAATCCTAGTTTTAGGTACTTTTTCGCCCCCCCCCCTTCCGATCGGCCGAAATCGCCCATAACCTTATTTTGGTGTCTACAAAAAATCATGAACAAAACAAAGAAGAACCAGCTCAATCCGATCAGCCGTTCTCCCGCAAATTGAACTACAGACACACACACACGGACCACGCGCCGAAATTAGGTTTTTTAGACTCAGTAGGCCTCAAAACGTTAAGATCTGAAGAAAACCCAAATTTATATTTGTATTATGTATTTGTATTACGAAATACAACAGCTTTGTCAGAGGAGTTGGCATACGAATCTATCGACCCAGTCGCGATACTACGGAAGCTGTAAATCGTCCAGCTCAGTTTTCTAATGGATCTCCATTTACAACTGAATGTTGGATCTCCCAGGACTGAGCGGTAGCACACGCGATAAGTCATTGAAAAATTTATGCAAAACATATTCGAAGCCATTTTGAATGGCATGTTCCGAAGGGGAACTTTATCACAGCCACGAATCACTATCATTACAGATGTACCAATGGAATTCAAAATCCTCCACTTTCCTATTAGATATCCATTCGCCATGACAAGCAATACTCAGGTCAAGACTCAAGGCCAAATGATCTCTGTTGGTGGCTGAAATATGGGCTCACTGTGTTTATCAGACGAACGATCGTGAAAGCGCTTACACAATTGTTAATTATTATCTTGCACAGCATGATCAGGACGTATCCTATTCAGCACCTCCTGTGTTAATCAATATTGTCGCCTACGAGTGCTGGATGTTTCAATCAATAATTCCCGGTTATCTAGCTTGACATCGAAAAATGCTAGTACAGGATACGAAACACGACCTGATTATAATGAAACTACGAATCTCGGCTACGCTTGGCAATACGCACGAAGCTGTTAGTTGAACTGACGGCAGGTTGGCGTGATGCAGAAGCAGTGCGGGAAATGAGCGTACCTATGACTTTCCGCTACCCGAAAGGGAAAGGAAAATATAGTAACCGTGTCAAAAAAAATTTGGGTTTTCTTTCGAGGCCTACTGAGTCTAACAAACCTAATTTCGGCGCGTGGTCCGTGTGTGTGTTTGTGTGTCTGTAGTTCGATTTGCAGGAGAATGGGTGATTCGATTGAGCTGGTTCTTTTGGTTTATTATTCATTCTGAATAATAACCTATGTTTTCGGTCACGAAAAATTATTTACAACCCCCCCCCCCTCAAAATATGATACTTTACGTTTCAAGACATGGGGATTCCAAATTCGCAATGTCCGTCCGCCGTCCACCGTCCCCCGCCTGCCGTCCACTGTCCCCCGTCCGCCGTCCGGGCCGTTTTGTGCCTTTAACGTGGTTTAAAAAATTCGTTCTTTCGCACAAGAATCCCTTTTGGTGTAGTTGTTTCCGCCATCTCGGCAATCCGATCGGACGAAGGCCATGGTTGTTATGGACAAAAAGTGGTTAAAAAAATTAACGAAACGCAGTATAATCACAAAGAAGCCGTCTTTTGTATCGTTTTCAAGGTATTTTTACATCCTGGGTCGAATGAAATGAGTATCAGACGTGTACAACTGCGTACAGGGAAATTACAGTAATTATTAAAGTCAACTAATTGGAAGAACTTGCGGAAACTACAGCAGAAGTCAACGTTTCGTCGTTAGTACTCCCTCCCTCCTGTCTCATCTAAACCACCCACCCTCTCGACTCCCAACGTCGTGCCAATTTCCGAGGGTTTGCTGGAAGTCCCCATTCCAATTTCCCCGACTCTTTTTGTCCAACAGGGGCGGAGGAAGGTTAGGGCCGATGAGGCCGGCACTTCCACCGCTCACCCCTACATCGGATCATAAATGCCTACAGACGTTTATGGGCGCCTGGCGCCAGGGGAATATTTAGTTTCCATAGTTCCATCGTAGTCAGGTCATGTTTCGTATGGTTTACTAGTATTTTTCGATGCTGAATCGAATGGAATGGGTCTTGGAGCAGTAATACTAGGTCAAGCTGTTCATGAGAACAATAAACCATTGTGTAATAATTTGCAGGGTTGTTTTGTTTTGTTCGTGTCACCAAAATAAAGTTATGGGCGATTTCGGTAGGGGGGGGGGGTCCAAAAGGTTTTTCGCATTTTTCTCAAAAACGGCTCTAACGATCTTGATTAAACTTTCAAATTATCTTCTTAGGTAATCAATACCTAACCTTAACCTTTCTTCTCTATACATATCTCCATGAAAATACGGGGAACGGAGATACAGGCCTGTGAAGGAAAAATAGGTTTTTAACACTTTTTGGCAAAACGGTATCAACGATTATCACCAAACTTTCAGGATGTTTTTAAATAGTTAATACATACATATTGTTCTCAATAAATGTTCCTCTGGCAGTGAATTGAACGGAGATACAAATCAAAATGTGTCGAAAATAACGTTCCAGGGTAACTGCTTCACCAGATGTGATAGATCTTACAGAGTGTCTTTTAGTCACCCATATCCACATTTCGTTCTCTATAATTACTTCTGTATATATATGTTGAACGGAGAAATAAGCCAAGTTAACTCGGAAAAGGAGATTTGTCGAATATTAATTTAAGAGTGTTATAATTTTCTCAAAAACGGCTCTAACTATTAAGACCAAACTTACAGAGTACTCTCAGCTAACTCGTCCCTAAATTTTATTCTCCATAAATGTTTCTGTAGAAATACGTTGAACGAAGATATAGCGCCCACATATGTAGCTGGTGTTCGAACTTGCGGGGGTGGCGGAAAGTTGTGTGTTGCTACGCACCGCTCGTTTTCCGATGCGGAATCAACTGCGATGGGTCTTTGAGGTGCTCTACAAACACTCTCGTTTGAATATGAGCTGTCGTATTCTAGATTGTTGATATATTATTTATATTCGACGTTCCATTGAATACGATAGGTCACACAAAACAGTAATAAACTGTTGCGTAATAATTTTCAGCGTTTTACGCTGTAGTGTTGCATTTCAACAATTTCCAAACCTCAACTGCGCGAGAGAGTTCCACACGCTCTGTGGTCTTCGACCATCCAAACCTTTTAAAGTAAACTAGCAGTTCATCAGAAACAGTCGCTGGTTGTTAACTGTCGCTCATGGGCTCCCAGGCAATCTACACCCCTTTTTTACGTTTCTTATCTCTTGTTTCCCCGTCTTTATCGTGTCGTCGTTTTCTTCTCTCTCGTAGTGGTTCTGTGCGCGGTGTTCTCCGTTACATTCGGTGAGTTTTGGGCTATCGCGCTCCATGGAATACCTGTTCAGGTTCATTAGGACGGTCTGTGGTGGAAGCTGTCGGTGATTTGTTTTCATCTAAAAAGATTGAGACTTGCTCTCATTTCATTCAAATTGCATTCGTTTAAAATCGTTCGAGACATTACGAAGAAAAGAAATGTGGTCAATGTGTTTTCAATAACGAACCCATGCCGTCGACTATGAAGAACCAAGCAGATGAAAACGTTGAAAATGCTTCTACAAACACGAAAACTGGGCTTAGACAGCTCAAACGAGGTGGAGGTCATCCGATGGGCTGAATCGTGCGTCTTGAGCGCTTCAAGTCAGAAATTACGGACGGAGTACTACGTTTTTCCTTTTAGATCTCGGTGCCGTGATACTATCGTTTCCGAAAAGAATCTAGGTAGCAGTCAAATGAGCTATCCATACGACGAAGGTTCAAAAATGATCACACTGTACGACTAATCAGGGCGTTTGGGTCGTCGCAGTACTCACACCACCCCTCAGAAAGTTCTTGTCCTTAGATTGAGCGCAAATTGCAGTTTCTGCGAACTGAGCTCTGTCTTCCTGGATCAATTGCAACGAGCCACTTCTGGAAACAATAGGTGTATTACCACAGGAAGGTCCGATCCGTTCGAACCTGGCGAAAGACGATTTTCTCAACATCGAAAGTTCGTCAAAGATAGGGCATAGTCACACACCTGATGATTACGCTGCTATGACCTCGATTGAACGGCAAGACTGACCCTTAAATTGCTACTGAGAGGCCTTTCCGTGTTTTTACGTTTTTACTGAGAGATAAAGAGTTTGAAGATGGGAATTCAACGACTCCCTATGACCATGATCCGTATCGTCGCTGTCAACTACATATTCCGACGTTTGATTGTCAAATATATGACACCTCGGATCCCACGTCAGACACCAATGTTACAATGTTAGGTTCTATGAGAGAACAAGGCCACTGATCTGTCTAAATCAACGCCATGAACGATCATCAAAATAATTACTACAAACACAGCAAAAACCTTACGACGTCCTTATCAACGAGAAGCCTCATCGTTGCCCCTAAAACATCTGCGTGCATTACCGCTCTTCAATATTCACAGCGAGACAACGAGTGTCGGGCAGCTCACAGATGTTTCAAATTGCTACGCCCAAACCAGAAGAGAAGAGCAGTTCACGCATGTGATGGGGCTTCTCGTTGATTGAGAATTTTTCTAATCGCATTAGAAGACATCACCTTCTTGGACGATTCGGTCGTAACCGCTACCTCATTTTGTGAAAATTATAACACGCAGTTCAATGTTCTTTCCGTGTGTGTAATAAAACTATTGATTCATCGACATTTCACTGTATTTTAATAATGCAACATGTCACGCCGCTCTGATAAACATTTAAAATTCGATTTTCGTACAATGAATGATCGAATATCATTTGAATTTTTCCAGCGAAGTGAAAATTGTGCACCGACAGTCAGTTCTATCAGATAAATAACGAGTCGAACTCCAACGTATGAAGACCGCCTGGTGTCCTGAGCTACCCATTTCAAAAGACTAAGTTGACCCCTGGCGGTGGCCAATTGAACTAACTCCCCGTTACCATCCAGTGCTCTTCATCTCCGTTAGGGTTCACTGGTGGTCTACCCCACGCTTTCCCGCTGGATGAGGGAACCGAAGGTAACCCAACTTCATTATCAACCCAAAACGCTGGATGTACTTCTAGTGCCTGTCAGCGGTGATTCGTTAGAACGCTATACATAAATCGTCTGGTAAGGTTATAGGTCATGTGATGTGTTCCATAAGAATTTCGTCGCATGCGAAAATCGAATCGTACGGTAATAAAGCAGAGGAGGTATGAAGTGGCCCAACAGTCGGGCCCGAATTGGATGCAACCAGCTTGACAAGCCTGAGAGCAGGACACGGGTGGCGACCGTTTTTTCTCATTGTGAATGGGATGGTTGGCACCCAAAAGGAGAAACCCAAATACACAAATACGTCTGGGGGGGGGGGGTCCACTTCTCGTAGGCTCTATGGACTAAAGGATTGGGAGGGGGGGAGGAAAGAAGACGATAAAACGACCTTCAGTTCAGACACAATCACACTCTTCGACTCTTCAGGGTGATTCCTCGTTGAATCCTACTGACGCATCATCAAAGCACTTTGCTCCCACCACGCCAGAGAACGCTGAATGCTGCAACCCTGATGTTAACTGCTTCAGGCACCGGCACACGAAGATCCGTCCGATCCTGTTTGGTCTTCATGGCTTTCCAAGAGAGTGCAAGATCACGGCTTCTACTCATTGTGAACTCTACTTGGACATCTGTGATTACTGCAGAATGATCCTGCTCCTGTGACAACTGGCTAGGGCCACTTTCTCTCCACTGGGTCGCTCAATACACCAGCATCTGCTTGCAAACCGTGTGAAGAGCCAAAACTGCCTGAACTGCTTTGCAGTGGAGGATGATGCTTCTCATGCCATCGTTACGTGCCAAAGGTGAGCAGGGTGATGGGGCACACCGAGCTGGCTCACATCAGCACAGTGTTGAATTTCGACTGCAACTGGAGGTGCACTGCTGAATTTGACCGGGCAGTGGGTAGACAGAAGTGCATAGAGCTTTCTGATCCAGGGCCATTATCTCACAGGTATGAAGCATGAAGATATGCAAGAAAGATCGCTCCGAAAACTTCTTGCAGTATGGTAGGATGTGTGGGAATAGTGGTACGCTGCAGATTCTAATGATGTGAAAAGGTCATGAAAGAGATGTAGCCTTCGCTAAGAGGCGCGAGGGTCAACGTGAGGCAATGTGCTACACAGTTCCAGCTTGGTTCTCAACATGCAGGAGGCAGACAATATGCAGGAGCAGACCCACCCCTCCCACGTACAAAAGAAGACGTATGGGAGGGTGGGATGGTGATGGGGGGAGGATGCTAAGGCTGTCAAGCCGGGCATCTTCCGAGGGCGTTCTAAATCTAAATGCTCAGCCTCAGAATCTCTTAGTTGTCTACAGTTGTGGAAACAGTGGAAGAAGAAGAGAGGTAAGGCGATATGGAGGAAATAGAGGTCTCGTGATCTAGGTAATCCCGTATAAAGTCAGGAAGTGGCAAAGGTGGTACTCCTTTTCTCACCATTCGTCAGAATAACACGCCGCCAGTCCTGCACCCCTGTTGCTTAACCAGCGACCGCTACGGCTTGGGCCACAAAGCTTACTTTTTTTGCTGCTGCCTTGAGTTGCCACTAATTGAGTCGGCTACATGATTGCCAGTTCATGAACAGATGAAGCACCCCATGTACAGTTCTATTATTTTTCAAATCTAGTGGATAAATACTTTTTACTCTTCAGGAATCACAATTGCAAGATGCCACTGTGCCATTGACTAAATGGCAGACAACAGTTTTCCTATTCAGTAAAGCTCCTATCCTTACTTTCTCACTCACAATGCAACTGCTTCTACTAACAGGCTTGGGTTGCATCAGCGTAAAAGCAATGTGTGCAGTAAGATTTGGTGAGGGCAGCTGCTAAGATGTTATAGCGACAGGAACAATAATGTACTGGCATATTATTTATTGACGAAGATGCGATACATTCCCTAACATAAATGCAGAATAGTTTTGCCCGCTTCTAGAAAAGATGTTGGTTTCATGTGCTTACCAAAAGGAGAATATCTGGTGAGTAGCAACACACAACTGTCCGCAACCCCCACAAATTCGCACGTTTGAGAAAGTCGGAAAACGATCATTTAATATTCGACAAACGTCATTTTCGCAAACAAAACACTAACGCTACAAATTAGTATACAGCGGTTCATTATTCTCTTACACAGCTTGACGCAGTCGTCAAACTCTGAGGCCCTTCCCGTTCGATTCAGCATTGAAAAATACCAGCAAACGATACGCAACTTGACCTGACTACGACGAAAATTGACATTTTCTAGACTACACTAGACAATTGGCACGGCGTGACGAGTCGAACTGGCGGGTGGTTGGAGAGAGACGGGCGGCAAATGGGCGCAGGAAAACGATAACTTTCGCTATACTGTACAGCGAGTTTGTTCTTAGTGGATTTTGCCTCACTATATTTACTATGATTTCAGTGTTTTCGATCTACATCCTCTCCTACACCCCTGAGACCTGTATACTCAGAATATACAACGTCGCGCTATCATTTTGAGGTGCAAGAAATAATTTCCCTGGGAACTAATCACACGAGGGAAGCTTTCATGAGTATCTTGACACAAACGAGACATACTATTTTCTTGACTGTCGATAACAATTTTGTGGATAATTCGTTAACAAGGTTTTTTATTTGGGACGCAGGAGAGAAGATCTGCTCCTAGTGGCCCCATGAATTTTCATCCACAAATTGAGAGCCAACCCAGAACTGGTTAGCACATTGCATCAGGTTGGCTCTCACACCTCTGTGCAATGCCATTCCAAGACATCCCAGCTCAGCAGTTTGGAAGGTTCAGGAGCAGTCGTTTCCCTATGTCTTCATTCTTCGCCTCTGAGAAACACTGGCCCTGGATCAGCAAGCTCCATTCTTCCCTGGCTGAGCACGGCCCAAATGTAAATTAAATAATGCAGTTTTCATCGGAATTCGACATGATGCAAGCAGAAGCTTCTGGTGACTACTGGCCAACTGAACTGCCTGTCATCTTTGGCATGAAAAGCATCATTTACCATCGCCCTAGAATGCAGCAAGTTTGGGAGTGTAGCCTTACGAATTCGATGCTGGCACGCCCTAAATGTGCCATGTCCCATTAGGAAATGGGTAAGGTAGAAATCCACCTCACTGTGGCGCTGCATGAACCATGGGCCAAGTGCCAGAATCAGCTACCTTCTGGGCTGTATCCCTATCGTTTGGACACTACACAAGGGTCACAGCCCACCTTCTTTTCTTTTGGTAGTGTTGGCCCCCCTTGACAGCTCTTTGCTCCCAGATCGTGGATTGGAATAAAACACAACACTGGCTCTTGAGAAACTGCGAGGTACGAGCCTGCAGTGCAGAGGGCGCTCCTCCATGTCGTTGCCACACCGTTCTTGGGGGGGACAATTCCCAGCGTATCAGGATGCAGAGTGCAGATGGAATATACAACGCCCATAAGTAACGACCTTGCGCTTGCCTGCAGCTCTCTCGTGATGGCTATCAAACGGGAAAAAGCTGTTGTTGCTGCTTTATCTGTTTGTTAACAAGTTTCGAGTTACTAAATTCAAGTTACCGACATTGGACCCCTTGTTAACAGGCTTCGGCCTAGTTATTTTCCGTGTGGCTCATTCTTTTGAACTCTAATTTAAATTTGTAGTTTGATCACCAGGCCACTAGGGTAAATGGATGAGAGCTGCTATTGAATTGGTAGAAAAGCTGAGAACTGACTTAAACGCCTATGGCTCCCATTGGTGCAAATCAGCTTAATCCACTACACCCACGAAGTCAGTATCTTATGTAGATTGGAGACTGTAATGTAACTGTGGCAAAACAGATTATTCACTGGCAATTGCATATTGCTGGGGTGGAAGGCGACAAACTGTGGTTAGCAGCCCAAGGCAAAGTGTACCGGACTTGTTTTGTGCATCAAAAGGAGAGGTTTTACTAAATTGCGGATCGTTGTTATGGGCAAAAAATAATTGTAAAAAGTTACTAACAGTGAGATCGCATTATATGTTTTGAGTATACAAGTGTCAGAGGTGTAGGACTACATATAGATGGAAAACAGTGAAATAGCAGTAAACATAGAGAGGCAAATTCTACTAAGAAGGACAGTGTACAGTATAGCGAAAGCGATCGTTTCTTCTCCGTACTGCACCCATATGCCGCTCTCACTCGAACCACCCATCAGTTCGACTCATCACGTCACGCCAATTGCCTAGTGTAGCCTGGAAAATGTCAATTTTCGTCATAGTCAGGTCATGTTTTGTATCGTGTACTGGTATTTTTCGATGCTGAATCGAATGGGAAGGGTCTCGGAGCTTTGCCACTGCGTTAAGCTGTGCAAGAGAATAATATAACACTGCATACTAATTTGTAGCATTTTTGTTTTGCTTGTGATTCTTGAACGTGCAAACATAATGTTATAGGCAATTTCAAACAGCTCGAAGCGTGTTGTTCATGGGGGGGAGATCAAAATGCACCAAAATTAGGGTTTTTCGCTTTAACGATATTGATTTAACTTTCAAGTTATCTTTTACTAATCAGTACCTAATTGTTATTCTCGATGAATAACGTATCTGTAAACATTTGGTGGACAGAGATATGTGCCTGGAAGCCAAAATATGTCTATGTATCAACCAAAATGTGTCAAAAATCGTCTTTTTCTAACGTTTTCGAAATTTCTAGAGTAACCACATAACTGAATTTGATCAATCTCTTGGAGTGCGTTTCAGCAACCCAGACTGACACGCAAAGAAGAGGGTAACTAGAAAGGGTCTACTACTTTTCTTTCATAACATTGTTGTAAGCGAGGCACCCAGCTGGTGCTTTAATGAATTTCAGACCAGCGAAATCGTCTCATTTTCTATCTTTAATTATTATTCTGAATAGCACAAGTGCGTTATCGGCCAGGTAAATATTTTTACAGCCCCTCCTCAAAATCCTCCGCCCAGGGCTTATTTTGCCTTTTGCATACAGTATAAAAAATTCTTTATTTTGCACACGTCGATTGAAATTGAGTTGTGCCATCCTACTGGGACATCCGATGGGATGGATACGTGGACAAAAAATTGATTAAAAATTAACCCAAAACGAAATTTCCCTTGAATTATTGCAATTAGGTCGTCTTGGGTATAGGTAACGAGGTATTTTCCAATGCTGACTCGAATAGGTCGAGTTTCAGAGGCGTAAGACTGCGTCCAGATGTAAAACAGTAAATACCTAAATTCAACTAGAAGAAACCTGCAGGGCCACTGGTGAAAGTTATCGTTTCCCCCCGGCCAGTGCCCATTTCCCGCTCACCACCATCTCACTCCAAACCAGCAAGTCATGTCGTGCCAATAGTCTAGCGTAGCATAGAAAATGTCCTTTTTTGTTCTTCAGGTCGTGCCTCGTATCATTTACTAGTACTTTCGATGGCTACTCGAATAGGACGTGTTCCATACGTGTAGGACTGCGTCTCGGTGGATAACATTGAAATTACACTAAATACAGTAAGGCAAATTCTATTACGTGAAGGAACTCGCAGGACAATATAGCGAAAGTTATGGTTTTTTCCCGCCTGCGCTCATTTCTTGCTCTGTCTCCGGTCTCACTCCAACCAACTATCGGTTTGGCGAGACACAGCGTACCAATTTCCTAGCCTCGCCCAGAAAATGTCGCTTTCCGTTGTTCCCATGTAGTCAGTTCATATTCCATATCATTTACTAGTATTTTTCATTGCTGAACCGAGTGAGATGGGACTCGGAGGTGCGCCACAAACATCGTTGATTGAATACAAGTAGACTTTGGATTGAATGGAATTAAATGTTACGCCACCTTTTTTGTCTCAGTTAATTATGAAAAGTTGCAAACGACAGATCTCGCTTTCTGCCCTTTGGTTACTTTACATTTTTCCTGTTCTCTTCACTTCACCATGCTAATGATCATAAAAGCAGTTCTTGAAGTAAATTCGAGTGTTAGGGCCGCGTTCACCAAAACGCCGCTGATCGTGATCCAACTGATCAGGGCTAGATAAGTGGATCAAGGCTAGACATTTTCGCGCCCACCACGCTAGCCGAGATCACTGTGGTATGCGGTTAGCATAGACGTGATTACGCTGCGATTAAGCCATATCGAGAAGGCAGTGGACTAATGAGGTTACAGTAAAGTAAGGAAATTGGGCATCTGTTTGACATCCCGTCCCATAAACAAGTGTCATGTAAACGTAAACGGCCGCGAAACCGTGTATCCCGTAGATGCCCTATGCTCAATCATACGGATTTGACCAAATTATTGTTTCTAATTATTGTCATACACCAAAGTGGCCGCATTAACCTCTGCCGAAGCTGAAACTGGTGAGGAGCTTAAAGTGAAAATACGCCTACTCAATTGCAAGAGCTGCAGGAAAAAGACAAATTAATCCGGGAAAGTGCTTTGTGCGTGTAGGAAAAATCGGAAGCGGTACAAGAAAATGAGAACTGAGCAAGAAATAATAAAACTCAAATTATGAGGTTACAACTTTTGCAAGCAAGGAACATTAACAAGGAAGGGAGAATTGTCGTGTTTAATAAAAGTTTTTTAATATACTAATGTTTGTGTAAAAGCGTAGTATTATTTAATATTTCCTACTTATCTGCTACTGAATCCACCCAGGTAAGCCGTTTGGCTTTTCTAACACGGCAATATGACGACTGGTTTTTTCAGAAACTGCTCAGCACACATTTTACGCAAACAACAACTTGTTTTCGACGATCGTAATACTTTTGTTCGCAACAGAATTTCAATTCATACTTCTAGAAGTCGTCGGACCCTGCTCATAGCCATCCGAGACGCCGGGTGAGATGACGATAACGCATGATGATATTATATTATCATCGTAGTGGAATAGTAACTGAAATAACTGCGCACTAGTAAACAGTATGTTTGTTTATTATCATTATTCCAAAATATACGTAAATTATTCACAATAATAGAAGCGAATACTCGGCAGTGGAAGGTAATGGCGGACAAATATCAGAACATGATAAAGAAAGATAAAAGCTAACCGTGCCAAACCGCACAATTTTTTGGGGTTAGCGCTTGATCAGGGCTAGAGCTTACCCCAGTCTGGCGAATACCGTTTTTGTGGCGGGAGCGGGTTAGGTGCTGTTAATCGACTCTAAACGAGATCAACGCAGTTGGTGAATACGGCCCTTAGTGTTGTCTTCTATTTACGAAACCGGTGTTTCACCATGTTTTCATATTTCGAGGATGCACATTTTCAGAATTAGTATGAGTGAATTAGTAGTAAGTTTTTTAATCCCAGGCAGCCCTTGTTCAGTTGACAGGACAATACTAGCGAAAGTGAAGTGATGCGGCCATGAATTGCCACTAGTTTTGACTCATTTTATCATCGCTGACTTTGCACCCCGCCACTCTATTTGGAACGCTAGTCAGTCGCCAGCTTAACTTAGTGGCAACAGACTATTTCATCATAACCCCTTTTCATTATTTTAAATCAACCTCAACAGTGATTTACTTTCCTTGGCTCTACAAAGTAGAAAGGAAAGTTATGTAATTGGCTGAAAAAAAGAGTTCTCTTCAGATCGTTACGTTTCAGACCCTCCTGAGTTCGAAAACCACTATTTGGGAAATTGGCCTGCATGTGTGAGTGTATGTGCCTGTGAACGATGTTTAGAGAAAACGACCGTACCAAATCAGCTCAAACTTGATATCTAGCCCACAGCTTACCATGGGACGCCAAAATAAGGGTATGAACAAAATCCACCGAAAGTTAACTATTGTTATCATAGTGATCGATACACCAAATATTTTTTTCTCAAAAATTTCTTTAACGATTTTGATTACATTTTTTTTATTGATAGCTCATAATGAGACAATTATACTGTAAAATTCCCATTAGTGGGAAAATGACGAGAGTAGCACAATAAATTATCAAAACTTTCGACGAAAATCGGGTTTAACGCGGTTTTTTCCCTTATAAACTCCGCTGAAATGTAACTAGAATGTTTTTTAAAAAAATTGTGTAGCAGTCCAATCCAATACCTATAAGGTGAAAGTTTGAAACGCTCATAAGATATAAGGCGGTCACTCGAGAAATTCCAGAATTTCAACTACCAGCATTTTGCTTACTACCAGTTTTAAAAGTTTTTACCCGTAACTCTGCAAAAGTGATTACTATCCTCTTCAAAAAAATCGTTTTTACATCCTCATCAATTCTCTGTGTACCAATCGTTCAATAATGATCCGGGAATGAGTACGAGCTGCACAATAAATTCCGGAACTGTAAGCGCCACCGCTTTCTGCTGCCGTGAAGTGTTGCTTGACCAAGTT
The DNA here is from genome assembly GCA_020466155.1 of Pachypeltis micranthus. Classification (NCBI taxonomy): domain Eukaryota; kingdom Metazoa; phylum Arthropoda; class Insecta; order Hemiptera; family Miridae; genus Pachypeltis; species Pachypeltis micranthus. Next base: position 2,957,326 of record CM035779.1, on the reverse strand, counting down.
CAAATGAACTGAGTGATAAATGTGTTGATTAAGTAGAAAAAGCCATGTAATTGCTTGTAGCGAGTGAATTGACGTAGAGTTAAGGAAAGTTGTGTTTTGCAGCGCACCAGATATTGTAGTATTGGCAGCTCACTGGTTATTTGCGCAAACATCACAGCCTGGTTCTTTCAACCACGAAGATCGATGTAAAAACAAGCAAAATTATGTACAATCCACCTTTTTACTTTCCGCTACCCAAATTTAAAGGAAAGTATAGAAATCGTGCCAAAAAGCCATGTAGATGAGTGAATTGACGTAGAGCTAAGGAAAGTTGTCTGTTGCAACGCACCAGATATTTTAGGAGTGAATTAGTTCTGGGGTTCCGTCATTTTACACTTCCTGTAGTACTATGAAACTCCATTCGGTGATATTCAAGACATATCAGTTGAGATACATATAACGGTATACCGATAGCTATAATTCGTTACAGCTGATGTTACTGTGAGGATTGACGTATTTAAGTTAGATTTATTGCAAAGCAACATCATTTTATTAACTCCGAGTCGTTTCATGATCAAGTTGCCAGCAACCCAATCCCGTTCAAATGAGACTCTGACGTTACACACAAATCAACAAATAGCTCCACACCCCTTCCCCCCTCCGCTTTAACTTCGTTATGTTTCGAATTTTAATTATTTGTGTCGGAGAAAGGGAACTTTGTGCCGTGCCAACTTATTCTACAGCTCACTCCATATATGTCACAGCATGAATACGTAAATTCGTGTTATTGACACGCGGTATGTTTTATCGGTATACATCATACAACTTTCAAAGCAGAAAACGACAAATATGAAGGTACACATATGTAGTTCATGTGCTACTTCTGATCAAAAATTACTTCCTTTAAGCAGTTGATAAGCGCTAAACATTTTGGTCACGAGTATGGTCATCTTACGGACATCAAAATGTTATGTGCCGCCGCAATTTGTGTTGATTATACCACACTTCGTGTAGAAAAAACGATGGAGCATAGCATTTCCCCGGTACGTCAGCTTGACACGCATCTTTCAATCGCCCCACTTCCTCGCCAATTCACCCACTCATCCTACCACTACGACACGATGCTCCAGACGTTTTAACATCCCTTAGCTCCACGAAGTTTAGATCTGTGCGTTTTAAGGGCTACTGAGTCCGAAAACAGCCATTTAAGAAAATTGACTGAGCGTATTTGTGGACCCCATTGAGGGCAAATGTCTGGCCAAATCGGCACAAATAGCATATTTAGCCTGCACGCTCTATGAGACGCCAGATTAAGGCTATGAGCAAAATCGGCTGATAACTAACTATAGTTATCACAGTGATCAAAACACCAAATTTTTTTCTTGAAAGATTTTCATTAAACGATGTTTACGAACATTTGCAAATTACACTACGGAACCATGGTAATTAGACTCTTGGAAAAATGACGAGGGCAGCTCAATAAGTTATTGACAATTTCGGAATAATCAACTTTTGCGCAGTTTTATCTTTATAAATTTCCCTCAAATCGTGATTGCATTATCATAAAAATAAGGCTGACAGTCCAATGGAATATCTATATGATAAGAGTTCCAGAAATTTCGTAAGATGATGAGGAGCAACACAGAAATTCTGAAATTCCAATCACCCGTTTCACTTACTGCCATTTCTCAGTTTTTAGACAACAATTCCAAAGCAGTAAACACGATCATTCTAAAAAAATCAAGTTAAGAGTCTCATGAACCTCCTATACACGGACTGCTCAATAACGGTCGTGGCATGAATAGGAGCAACTCAATGAATCGCGGAACTTTAAGCGCAAAGTGAATCAGTTGGATAATTAAGTACTTGGCTCTGCATCAATCGGGACAAAAGGGAAAAAGAGAAGGTTGCAGGGGAAATTGTACGTAACGAAGGTGATGGTAATTATGGGTGGGGGGGATGGAGTGGCGAGTGATGAAGTTATGAATGAAACATGAGCTGTGCCGGAATACACCTGTTTTTAGTCAGTTGGATGAATTCATTTGATCTACTGTGAAATGTAAATGTACCTCGATATATATCTACATGCATCTCGACAACTTGAAGATGTCAATCAGTTCACTTGCCTCAATTAGTCGAATGGGACAGCTGACTTGTCCCTCGCCCCGAGTCGCTGTTGATAACTGTCGCCTCCATTTTTCTCACCGGTGATAAGACAAACGCAGATCTCTCCGTTCACTTAACCTCTCGCTCACTTTCTAGACGCGCGGACTCGAACAACAAAAAATCCACTTCACGAGAAGCGAGCGAATTGAGGATAATTCGCGGCGCGATTGTTTGGGGGAACGACACGTCGTCGCGAGGCGCGATGTGAACGAACCAAACAGAGCGAGACGTGGAAGTTTGAAGCCTCGTCCGCCAGTTTGAAGCTCATGTCCCCGTAGAACAGCGATGGCCGCCGTGTCTTCAACCCTCCGTGCCTCGTCGCCACTGCCGTCGCTTCTCCATGCACCCTTTCCCTCTCACCTCATTCACTCTCTCGCTCTCTTCGTTTTACTCTTTTTCTCCCCACCAGGGGAGGAACCGTCATTTTAGCGCTCCTTCCCGCTTTACAACTTTCCCATCGCTCCATCACCTCGTCCTACCACACCGCGCCATAACTAGCACCTCTCCCTCAATGAGGTTCATCCCGTCCCTCGCTAGTCAGATGTAAACAATCTGACGTCTTCATTAACAAACCTTATACGTAATTGGTCGCTCTCGGCGTCAAATTTACCCAATTCGTCAAAGATCTTCATCTGCAAGAAGTACATAAGAAATAACGACATCTCACTTACTGCTGGATGCCTTACGAGGGAGTGGCACTTCTTACTCCAATCCTTCTGGTTATGGACGACCATTATCAAATACTAGATGAGAGTCCGTCAAATAGCAGAAGATGATGTAGAGCCCTAGTTGAAAAGTTGTCACCACGCTTGATACCTAAATTTCAAAAGTATATGGTGCGTAGCAACACATGAATGTTCACAACCTCCAAAAAACCTACGTTCCCCACACTTTAAAACCATTAATTTAACGTTTGACCACATTTGCAGGTAAGTGTTAAATTTTCCTCACGCCTAGAGCACATTTACAGTCGAGAACCAAACCTTGAAGGACCGCAATTGAGGTTTAAACGTTGCAATTGGGGGAAAAACGAGTAAAATGAAAGAATAGGGACCGCTTCCTCAGATAAGGCAATATATCGATATATCACGACCGAGGTCAGGTTATCGATATGCCCGACATCGTAGGCTCTGGCACCTAGTTTGAAATTAGAAATAACGACAGCTATACGATTATGCCAATTATTTAATGTTCATTATGTAATAACCCGTTATATAATTATTTTAAATGTACAAAGACTATGAAAAGGAGTGAATTCAATGAAATTAAGAATGAGTATATGAAATAAATATGAGATAACTAACGGATTGGCGAAACACAGGGCATTTAGGAGATATAAATTATTGCGGCGTCATCAAGAACTCATTCATGATATTCTGATTGTAGATATTTTTGTAAGTTTTCAGGACGTACTCCTGATTGATCATCCTTCAATTGGGCGTCGATTATAAGATATTTTGTACCTTTCGAAGTGGGAAAACAATTGAGAATAAAATGAGTAAACTGGCAATAAATTGGTAGTAATAAAATGAATTCGCAGAAATCCATTCGTAAGCACAGAGATGTCTAGTAATTTGAAACCCCCTCAACTACGGTGATAGTTCTCATTCTGTTATCGCCTCGATCGTTCTACGATGTCAGGCATATCGATAACCTGACCTCGGTCGTGATATATTGCCTTATCAGAGGAACCGGTCCCTGTTCTTTGTTTCACCCGAAAAAACGTTTCTGCAAATACTTGTTCGTCAACTGCATTTCCACAAAACACGCTGAAACCTGTCGAATAACAGGACAACTTTCAAATTTAATCAGTTTTCCAATGGTATGGTCAGCCTCGCAGACCCCTATTAACTTCATGAAGAAATTCAAATTTGATGCGAAAGGTCAGTAGGTACGTATATACGATGTTTAGAAAGAGCGTTAATGGCCCTTCTTCACAAATAAGCCTCACGAACGTTCAAGTAGGCAGAATCACTCACAATGACATGTTAAGCGTACTTCAAGTATACTTGAGTAGGAGCAGCACAGCACATTGCTGAACCTGATACGCCAACGTTTTTATGAGGAATGTTGTTATAAACAGATTGAAAAGCAGATTGGACGAGTCGCTAGAATTAACAAGTTTGTTGCTAGTTGCTTACATAGCATCATGACTTTTGGTGTTACCTTCGCTAGTTCGTAAGGACACAAAATGAGAGAACTTCTCCTACAGCAGGCCTGATAGGGGTCTGTGGGGGGGGGGTGTCTTCTGTCGGCGCCTTCGTGTTCCCACTCCACCCAAACTAGAGATTAGGGGAAGTTGGTTGGTGCACCAGCGGGCTTGAGCCAAATGACGTTGTCATGTCACATCACTGTTCCGTACAACTCCACAACTGCCAGTCTGTGAGTGACATCCCTGGCGAGTATCTGAAGAGCAAACGGCCTTCTGTGCGACGAGTATACTGTACGGAGGCATAATAAATTGCTACGTTTCAAGCATTGGTTCCTGTTAACTCGATTCCAACTGGCAGGATGGTAAGAGATGAGAGGGAACAACAAGGAGTGCTCCAAACTCCTCCGAATCCTCATGCACTAGGTCATTTACTTGAGTGTGATTGGTTACCGCCCAAGGGAAAGGGAGCTTCCCAGGCTCTGGGCCGAACTCTGTACAGAAATCTCTGCAGAACGAAAACTTGTTGCGCTAGAAAGGTGTTCATTGAATAAATAGGAAGAAAGATGGGAATCCTCATCCAACGGACGCGATGCAAGCGAGTGAACGTTGTGGGGGAAAGTGAGTAGAGCAAGATTAGTGTGTCCTTACGTGACCTAGCGACTTCAATGTGCGGCTCCACTTCTTTTCTCTCAAAGCCTCTCCATCCTGCATGCTCATCCAGTGCAGAGGGAATAAGAAACCAAGCTCCTACCACAGGGTTTTACATCTGTTGGAAGATCAGACAAACCTTCCAGCATTGACTGCTACTTAGCAACCTTATAACCCTTGCGACCGGATGAAGAACACCTCCCAGACTCTACGGATTTCCTAGGGTCCCACTTGCTCGTGTTAACAGCTCTCCACCAAAAGTCCGATGAAGGGTTTGAGGGGGACGTCAGACTACCATCTGCTGAATTTCAACTTTCACAGATATCCCTTCCAGATGGGAAGGGGGTGGTCCCAATCTTGAGGATGGGGCCATGGTATATTATACTGACGGATCTTTGAGGGGTGGCCTAGCAGGCACAGGAGTTTATGGACCTGGGATCTGAACAGCTATACCACTGGGTGTGCTAACTACAGTTTTCCAAGAAGAGCTGTGACAGTGTGCGTACAGTTCTTCTCCATAGGGGCCTGAAGAGGAAAATAATATACATTATGTCGAACATTCAGGCTGCATTTAACGCCCTGGCTTCCTATACCATCACGTTGGGGCTGGTTTGGGAATGCTTTACTAGCCTGAAGGCTTTGGCAAAGGAAACCACTTTCACTGTTTTGGGTGCCAGATCATGGAGAAGTAAAGGGGAACAAGGAGGCTGACAAACTGGAGTGCCGAAGGATCTGCACTTCTCCCAGTGGGACCTGAACCCTTCGTAGGGACCACCAAGAGCCATTTAATCAAGGAGATTGGCAAGTGGGAGGGGAAATCCAGGGCTGCCTTTTAGCTAAATGTAGTCAAAGCTGTTTATCAGACTCTCCAGGGAGCGAACAAGAGAGATCCTCAGTCTGGAAAGAGAATGCATACGGATGGTATGAGGCCTGTTTACAGGTCACTGTCACTAAGGTACCACCTGGCCAAAATTGGTAGGTCAGAGATACAGAATTGCAGATTCTCCGAGGTGGAGCTGGAATCAGCGCAGTATGTACAGGTGTACATGTGAGGGGCTGGCTGCAGTACTCCTCAGAGTACTTGGGGTTGATCAGCAGCAGCCAGAGGAGATTGCAGAGATAGACCTCAAGATTGTCTTGCGTTTTGTTCGAGAATTATGAGGACGTATTGGGGCCCCGCAACAGAGGACACCAGCTCCACAGGAGTTGGGGGTGGAACTGGGAGGACATGAGTTGGCTCATGTTCGCCCACACAATAGGCCTAGTTGTGCCGCAATGTGAGTTTTCCCATTACCATCAAGAAAGAAAAAACCTCATCGTGATCCAAGCCAATAAAGAGAGCGTTTTCCGCACTTTACCATACCAGGGACTTCAACAATCCCAGGAAAGTTGGAAAGCGAAGCTTGTACAAAAAAACGACTATACCATCGCACTCAGCGTCCCAAAAACATAGAAATAGCTTAATCTCAGCTGTACATTTACCTGCACTTTACCTTCCTGGCAACCGTAACGTTCCCGAAAAAGCGATAAATCCCGACGTGTACAGAGAAAACCGACTTTGGCATCGTATCCTCGAAGATATACAGTTTGTCAGACTCAAACAAAAAGTGGTGGACAAGAATGTTGAAATATATTTTCAGTTCAGACTGAATCGAATTTCGCACACTTAGAGTAAAACTACTAATCTAGGTATTAATACTTTTTAACCACCCCTAGCAGTAACCTCTAAGAGACTCCCGTCATTACTCTAAGGTAATATGCCAGGAGAATGCGTCAGGCTGCCTGGAACACAGTGCGAGTGAAGGACTACAAACACCCGAAAGACGTAGCCTTCCGATAATGGAGACGAAGGACTTAAAAGTCAGATAATGGAAATCATCAGGGGACAATGCAACAGGAACAACACATGTATGTTATGGACATAGTCGATACCCTTTGCTGTACGTCTTATGTACAGCTCTGAAAACTCCCTATTGTGCCTTGGCCCTGTGCCAGACACTTGAGAGGAAGGAATGTTTGGTATTTGGTTTGGTCCTCAACGAGTGGAAATAGAATAAGATTCTTGCGGAGAATACTTTGCATTCCTAAGGAAGCTGTACGACATAAGGAATGTCACAATTGAACTCCGTGGCCACTTATCCCGAATAAGGAACAAAGATATATTTTGGTTTATTATTCATTCTGAATAATAACCCTATGACATCGAAAGCGCTTGCCACCAGCAACACACCAGCCAGAGGAGACGGACTCACCTAACAGATACGTAAACTTTAATAATTTGCCTTCTGGCGGACGTAACCCTATTGCTTTAATTTTTTACAACCCCCCCTCAAAATTTGATACTTTACGTTTCAAGACATGGGGATTCCAAATCTTCAATATCCGTCTGCCGTCCCCCGTCGCCCGTCCACCATCCATTGTCCCCCGTCCCACGTCCGCCGACCAGGCCGTTTTGTGCCTTTAACATGGTCTAAAAAATCCGATCTTTCGCACAAAAATCCCATTTGGTATCTAGTTGTGCCCGCCATCTCGGCAATCCGATTGGACGAAGCCCATGGTTGTTATTGGCAAAAATTGGTTAAAAAAATTAACATCACGCAGTATAATCGCAAATAAGCCGTGTTTCGTATCATTTTCAAGGTATTTTTACATCCTAGGTCGAATGGAATGAGTATGAGACGTGTACAACTGCGTATAGAGAAATTACAGTAATTATTAGAGGCAACTAATTGACAAAACTCGTGGGAACTACAGCGGAAGTCAACGTTTCGTCGTTAGTACTTCCTCCCTCCCTCCTGTCTCATCGAAACCACCCGCCCGCTCGCCTCGCACAGTCGTGTCAATTGCCGAGGGTTCGGTGGAAGTCCCTGTCCCAATTTCTTTTTGCCCGACGGGGCGGAGGAAGGTTAGGATCCGATGAGGCTGGCACTTCCTCTGCACACCGCTACATCGGATCATAAATGCCTACAGACGTTTATGGGCGCCTGGCCCCGGGGGAATATTTAGTTTCCGTAGTTCCATTGTAGTCAGGTCATGTTCCGTATGGTTTATTAGTATTTTTCGATGCTGAATCGAATGGAATAGGTCTCGGAGCACTAATATTAGGTCAAGCTTTTCATGAGAATAATAAACCGTTGTGTAATAATTTGCAGTGGTTTTTTTTAAATTGCATTCGAATTGATTCGTGAATACGGCCATTTATGGTCTGCTACTTCAAGGACGTGACTGTGCAAAATGTATTCCAGTAAACATTTCGTTCATCAATAAATAATCAGCTCTGCAGTGTCTCCAAATGCAGTAAATTACTTCCGAAGTGACTGGCTAACTGGTTATAAATTGTCATAATCAAAAAGTGTTTAAATGATGATTGCAAACGCACCATTTAAGCCTCAAATTGGGGCCTTCTGTCTCTTTGTCAACGTAAACATCGTTCAACTTTTGGTGTTTACCTGATAATTGTTGCTAGCGATATGAGTTCACGATTTCAGACGGAAGATCATTCTTCTTCTACACAAACCATTTGGTACTCGCGAACACTAAATATTTGTCGCGCGAACTGCAAACTGACTTCCCCTTCGACGGGAAGGTTGCAATACGAGCCAAGACGCTTCACGCTGCAGATATAGTGAGTACGTTGCGGTAACGGCGGATTATCGTAAGGTTTTTATTCCTCTTCGGGTCACTCTCCCAAAGCCGATAGTTCCCCATTTCCTCAATCCCCCGAATTCAAATGCTGCCGATGGAAATCATTTTTTCATCAACTTTATTCAACACGAAATAACGTCTCACCGCCAATATCGCCGTTTATCGAATAAGTACGGGAAATATGGCAGCAACAACTGATAACGGATAAACGGCGGCTGTTATTGTCCAACACAGGGAGCAACAAAACTAGGAAACCCGATTGAAATTCAACTTTTTGCTCTATTTGGTTTCCGGAATGTTCAAAGTTGAATGAGTTTGTAACAAAATATTGATCTCACCTCCGGTACCGCCGTTTGACGAATAACTACGGAAAATATTGCAGGTATGCACCTAATATTCAAGGAAGAACGGGTTATTGTCGGAATTGACACAGGAACCTCAAACAGTCCCCATGGCATCTCTATACATTGCCAACACAGGAGAATGTGACCACGCGTCAAGTCTGGTCGACCAGGCAGCTGATTCCAGCACTTGGTCCATGGCTCAGGCTGCTCCATGGTGAAGCACATTTCTAAATGTCTACCTCACCCAGTTCCTAACAAGACATCGAGCTATTAGCGCGTACTTCAACCGAGTCGGAAAGGGCAATGGTGGACCATTGTTCGCATGCCATCTTTTAGTGCCAAAAGTGGCCTGTTGGTGAGGCAAGGTGGGAGACACCAGTCGGCCAGCGCTCGTCAGGGGCATTCGTCTACTCCACGCTGAATTCCGAGGAAAAATTGAATTGCATTGCTCAATTCGCCAGGGCAGTGCTGGCCGGCATGACCTCGTCTGTGAAAATCGAGACTTGAATGGATTCTCTCGCCACGTTTCCAGCGGAGTCACCCCTTGAAGGTGAGGTTGTATTAACCAGTAAGCTCCGCGGTTTCCTGTTTGTCACTCTATCTCGATGCCAGTTGTCCGAGGAAGGGAAGTCTTTATTGGAAAGGGAGCTCCCGATATATTGGCATATCTGTGGTATGCACAGAATACTCAATAATGGCCATGGTAAGAGTAAGGGCAAATCAATAACTTCCGGAACCACCAGTTTTCACGGAGAACGTTGAGCAACCAAGTTGAATAAATCGAATGAATTAGTAGCCAGAGTGGGCTGAGGAAAGTTGTGTAACGCTTCGTACCAGATGTTTTCAATGAACAAAAGTATTTGTGTTGCATCTGTTGATCTACTTTCGGAAGCTCCCGTCAACGGTTGGTTGTCATCGTTAACACAAGGTCTGTTTGATACTCCTCCCGGGTCTACTCCCCATCGTAGCTCATGAACCCTTCGTAGTTATCATTTTATGAAGCTAATGTAATAAGTTCAAATGTCCGAAATCGGATTCTGATTTGGAGAATTCTTGCTGTGCGCATGCCTTGCTTACGAAAACTATTATTGTCACTCTCAACATGGAGCATTTTTGTTGTTATTGGGTGATAGTTTCTGCCAGAAAGACTGGTGAAGGGCATTTGGGTAGTTCACGAACCTAAATATTATTATATTTGTTGGTGCTCACGACATAAAAGAACCATAAATCATGAAGAGTATCGTCACGCACAATTCAGAGGCGTTCTACATTCACAAAAATAAGGTAGAAATTGAACGTTTGAATAATATTGTCACAATATCAGAAAATCAGGTCGATAGAATGAAGAGCTTTTGGTCACAAGTCCTCTCCTTTCTGTAGCGCTGCAAAAGGACAGGTGCGTATGTGAACGCCAAATAAAAGTTTATAGGCAAAACAGAGGTTAACTCCCCCGTGAGTTCCAACGGCTGTCGCCGTTTGATTTGTTGAGAGTTGCCAACGGTCTAGAACGTGCTGCAATAGCATTGTTCGAGTTATTAGGTCAGTTGTTAGTTCGCCGCCTAGAGAAAGTTGAAGGAACGCTGATGAAGGACTACGAAGAAGAGCCTATGAATATTTACGACCCTTGACCTTCCTCCAACCCCTTCCGCCCTTTTGACTCTAACCATTTTTTTGCGTGCAACTGACTTTCTCCGGCGTTCGACCGACCCTTCGTAGAGTACAAGGTTCTAGATCGCTCATTCGGCAGCCAACCTCAGACGATCTAGCTCTGTTAGTTAATGGTCGGTGCAGATCGAATGTCTTCGTAACCTACTGATCCGTGAGCAACACAGTCCAAGCAGGTAAGCACCAATTTGCTGTTTGCTTTATTCTCCTAAACAACCCAGGTGTAACGCGTCTTTCAACTCAAATTAACGTCAAGATAGTCGAACAACTTGTAACAGGACGAACAAGTTTGGCGGAGGCTCGTGCGAGGAATTTATGCCGGCTATACGCCCCAACGACATTCCAATTGCACTCGAAACTTCCGTGTTGGCTGTATCATACCATAATTAGTAGCATATCGTATGATTGGCGCCCCACGATGTTATGGTTCCGGGTCAACAATAATGATCACGCTTTCTTCCTCAAACAATAGGTATAGTCGATCTACACAATATTCCCAACTAAGCGCCACTGCGTAGCCCCAGCCGAAGGTCATTTTTCGTTACGGCCCCTCCTCTTACTTCAACAGGTCTGCTTCCTTATCAATATGACTGTTCATGAACCCTCAGAGAGAGTTATACCAGTCTAATGCCATGGAGTGTTGCTATTATGCAAGAGGCTGGCCTCTCGTGCAGCCTCCACCGAAGCCAGACCTGCGGAGGTACGGCGGGTTTTTGGTTTTAAGGTGGCCTCTTAAGGGCTTTCAAGTTTCAAAGTTACAGATCAACTGTGACCACGTTTCTTTGCCATGACGTTCTTCGCAAACTCGACGAAACGGTTATAGCAGTCAATGCTCGTAGGTTTGTATGCTCTTAGAGCAGCATGTGGTTTCTTGTTTCCTCTACATTGGAGGCGCAGGACGTGCAGGATGAAGTGTCTTTGAGTTGAAAGAACTGCCAGTCCTGTAAGGACACACGTTCCTACTGGTTATGGAGTTGTACAGAACAACATCACCTGGCTCAACCCACTTTCTCCCAAGGCGTTCAGAGATGTTGAGGAAAAATTTCCATGTTACTTGCCGTTTCTCTAATTCCCATTGATTCACGGTGGCAAGTTTTTATTCGCCTGAAAGCTCCGGATGGAGTTCAGCCCAGAGTGGGGGAAGCTCGCGTTTCACTCTCCACCAGTCAACCATGCACTCAACAGCCAAGTCACTCACATCCTGGGGCCTTGTATGCTTTGGTGATTCACAGGAGTGCAGCTCTTTGGGATGTGGCTAATACTCTCTTTTGATTGAATGTGAGTTTGGTACTCCAATCAGCGGGGCAGTATCCAATCGCGCATTGGTAGATCGCCTTGTGCATGAAGATTGTGTCACGGAAACACATTCAAGTGGCCTAACTAACTGCTCGTAGTGGAGCAAGCCTTGCGACGGTTGAGCCATTGATGGACTGGAGGTGTTGGCTGAAGCGCCACCTCTCACCTATATTGTCTAGTGCTTGACTTGATTGTCAAGAAGGAGCCTGTGATCGGCGAGGCTTCTTGTGAGTTGACTATTTATTTTTCCCGTTAAGAGGATGAACCAATGGCTGACAGGTTGCAGCACATGGTCGGATTTTCCTCTATTTGACGGATCGACAGCGCACGGATCAGCTTGGAGTCACTCTCCATGAGCTTCCTGAGAAAACCTTTGAAGAAGGCGTTCTGGAGTGCTGCTCCTGGGACCAACCCCAACGGGCACCCTTTCTCAATCGTTCTACAGACTGAGACATGCCTCCACTCGATCGTCAAACACACACACGCACACTGCAGATCCTTTTCCAAATTTGCACTGTTCGGACAGAATCCCTTAAAACATAAAGATCTGAAGAGAAATCAAATTTTTTTTGTCAGCTGATTACATAACTTCCCTTTCTACTTTGTTGAGCCAAGGAAAGTGCGCTTAAAACGATTTTCCTTCAAATTTCCGATAATTTATTGCACCCCTGTCGTCAGTTCCCGGCGGTTTATCACTCTGTAGTGCTGTCGGGGGTTTTTCGGAGCTGTGCACGCGTGAAGGTTAATCTAAACAGTTAATGCGCCTTTTGAGAAGAAACGAGTTTAGTGTTTTGCCCACTAAGAGAACAGTGGTCAGTTTTGGACCGGTTTTGCTCATAGCCTTAGATTGGCGTCCCATAGTCCTCTGCTGGTTAAATATGAAATTGTGGTCGATTGGTTTAGTCGTTAAGTTTTCCCTCTGTGAGGGGAACAGGATGAGGTCGGGCCGTTACCAAGATCTTATCCTTTAGATAGCGTGTTATAGCATGTGTGTGATTGGTGCCTTTTGTAATTCGATGTAGGTGTTTTTGTGCGGGGCAATTGCGTGTAGTGACGCGTAATCGGTACTATTTGTATCTTCTTCCGCTGGTGTTGTATCTCTATGGAAAGGTCGTGTACTTTTAGTGGGCATGGCTACGTCCATGGAGCTTATTAGCTCGTCAGTTTGTTGTGCTTGTCAGCTAGGGTTGTGTTCGATCAGTTGGGGTTGATGGTCTTTTCAGTGATAGCGGCCCGGTCCCAGTATAACTTGTAATTACTGCTCGACATGAGATAAGTAGAGAGTGCTAAGGGAGTGTTTCCCACTCCGTATTGCCCTCTCCACAGAACGATAACTCGCCTCATTTTATGAATGGGCATGTGATAAATTGCAGGCGAGATTGGAATCCTCGTCCATGGGACGTGACGCACATGAGCTTTTTTTATGAACTTTATTTTTTATGAACTGAAGCTTTTTCGGATGAAGTGGTTTTACCCAGACCATTGCACGAGCCAGTTCCCCGCAGGACATGGCGACTTTAATGCGCGGCTCCGCTTCTTTTTTCTCAAAGACTCTTTATCCTGGACGAATGGACTCCAGCGTGGTGTTAAGAAGAAACCACGAGCTACTACCCTGACCCTACTGCAGAGGGCAACAGGTTTTAAAAGAGCAGCCAAACCTATAGCGACTGCTACTGAGCAAGCTCATCAACGTTCCGCCCAGTTTATGAAGAAGGCTGTGACATAAAAATGTGGTCTCAGTTGATCTCTCCATTTGAAACTGGCCATTCAAGTAAATAGTTAGGTTAGTTCAGGTGGGAAACCAGATGACAAACCCTTCGCAGATGTATGGATTCCTCAGGGTCGTACCTCTGGTGGTAATGCAAAGGCAGCAGCCCTCTGCCGGAAAACAGGCTATATCCGCCGTGTGTCCATAGGTCAAGGTTCGGTGGATGCTGAGCAAATACCAGCGAAACTAAACTTTCAAGACTTTTGACTGCTAGAAACTATCCAGTGAGTGTCATGAAACAGTAAGTTTGATAAGGAAACAGACCTGACTCTTGAGCATTTTGTATCTCTCCACTTCCTGAGAAACTCGCCGTCTCGAATGTACAGCAAATAAATTAGTGATTTGCAAGGTTGCAAAGTCTACACGGGTCAGTGGCAATTTGTTGTTTGAAGATGTGTTTTCTGTACTCAAGTGTTGGAATAAATTTGTCGCGTGTTGATTCTCTGGGATGAGACCGGCATTTTGTTCGACATGCGGTTTGCTCAGATCCTGCGGGTGCCTCCCATTGAGAGTGTTCTACGTCAACGTCCTAGCACTACGATTGAATGAAGAGATGATGATGCGTTTTCGTGTAGGAATACTGTCTGCGGTTTTGTATCTGTTTGTTGCTTAATGTCTGATTGTCTGTACCTGCATGATTTAGGGTCATGTTTCGTACGATATATCAGTTTTTTATAGCTATTATTGACATTAATATAGGAATTAAAAAATGGCGAATGAAGTAAAATCAATTAAACCGCATGAACTTAGTTTTTGTTAAATGTTGTTGGGAATGTTGTCACCTGACTGCACAATTGGTGGCAGCAGTGGGATGTCGGAACTATTCGAGATGGCGGCCCGCGAAGGAACGTCTTATCATAGAGACGACAGTGACAGAGTTTACTAGCGTTGCAGTTCAAAGGGGAGAGCAGCATACAAGTGAAGAAAATGTTCTCAACATCGGATCCATGCGTGAGAAGTTACGTAGAGAAATAATTGACCAGTTTGCTGAGACTGTAAGAGGTATTCAAAACATTTTCAGATCTGAACGCTCAGTGTAGGCTCGTCTACATACCAATACGTCCCAAGATGGTCCTGGCAATGGGACAGTACTGTGTAAATGGAAACCAACACCATTTGAACTGGCCTGTTACTTTCGGCAATTTGAAATCATAGCTAGCCGAAACAAACGGAACAGTGCCCAGCAAGCGTCTGCCCTGGCAGCAGCTCTGCGAGGGCCAGCATTGACTGTGCTGGTGGATGTTGCAGTCCCCTTTAGTTATCCCGACTTTGTCAATGCTCTTGATAACAAGTATGGGACCGCTGGGAGGACTCAAATGAACCTGGCACTGTTGCACAGCCGTCGGCAGAGAGCTGGAGAAGACATTGCAGTTTTTCATCAGGTCATGCTAGATCTCTGTAGAAAGGCTTGGCCACACCGGGATGAGTCCAGTGAACACATGATCACTTTACAGTTTGTTCGAGGCTTGGAGGATCATGATCTGAGTGAAAAGCTGCTACTCCAATGGCCTAACAACATGCGAGATGCCTTACTTTCTGCATTGAAGTTGGAAGCAGTGGCCCAACTGGCCGTGCCTGCAGCACATATTCATCACGTTGCTATCAACGATCCCCCAACTCATAAAGTGTACAAGGTGGTCACGAAAAGGAAAAATAAGCAAAAACGACTGTGCTACATTTGCGACTCTTCGAATCACTTCTTCAGGTCCTGTCCACTTCGTCGGGGAAAACAGCCTGCGGGAAACGAGAAACAGTCAAGTTGAAGAGGAACAGCCTGACTGTTGACAAAGTCCCCAAGATGCAATCAGCTGATGAATTTGGTGTTCAAATTCCGTTTTAGATCAGAACAAACAAATTGTTCTTTATCGGCTCACTTCTTTGGACTCGCTTGTGCTTGCTGGGAAAGTGAACGGTATTTCATATGGGATGATCGTCGATACGGGAGCTGCTAGAACCATTGTTAACTCCAAACTTTTGAGGAGAATTGAATGTCAGGTGGAGTCCGCAGGAGCAACGTGGCTTCGATCGGTAGCAGGTGACCTAATACCTGTGCGAAGTAAAGCAAAAATGGTTTTTTGATATAGAAGACGGAATAGGGAGGACCCATACTGTGTTGATTGCTGAAGTTCAAGAGTCATGCATTTTAGGTTTGGATTTTCTGGCAGCTCAAAAATGTCTAATTGACGTGGCAGAACGGAGCGTGATTGAGGGAGGCCACTGGGTTAAAGCATCTGACACTGTGGATGTTACCCATGTGATGGCACAAGAAGAAATGCTTCAAGAGAGACCCGAAATGAAAGGAATACAGGGGTTTGAAAAATTGCGAGCAGATGAAAAACATCGGGAATGTAATAAGAATAAATTCCCATCACATCTGCACGATTTACTTGAGGGAGCTACAAGTAAATTACAGACTGGACCACAGTCAGGTGACAACATTCCCAACAACACACTCTGATAAACGCTTGTGACGTTAGCCTAGTAAATCACCACATAAACATCCTCGGAACTCACTACAATATCTCATTCTCTTCGTTACTGACTTGAAAAGCATTTGGAACGGTTCCAACCAAAACCTAATTGGAAAACGTCACGGATAAAATCCACGCAAATAGTAAACAATATTCGTATAGCATTGCACACTGCATTCCCTTAGATCGTTTGTGAAGAAGTGTACGAATTTGGTGCCTTCAAATTTCACATTAAAATCGTAAAAAAACTCCCATCGCGACAATATCGAATTGAGTCGATAGATACTCAACACCTGATATTAGCTATACTTCGAGGGATCACTAGTCGAAGGTACAATTACGTCTAACTACGTCAGTTTCGATTTCTTCCGGTAAGCAAAATTGAGTTTTGTGAATTCCTAATAACTAACCTTGCACAGTTCAAAAGAGAACCAGACAGTGAAAGCGATAATTTGAATCTTTTCAATTTGGAAAGGACCAGCAAATAATTTGTTTTTGAACAGATGGGATAGTAAACACGTTAAATTAATCACTATGTTATATGTTACCATTTTGACGATCTTGTGGTGCGAGGTTGAAAGTCTGTTATGGGACGGGTGTTATCGTTAATGTTCCGTACCTGAAAATAAACACCTTTAATTAGATTATAAATGGCTTCATTGAACAGTCATGTGCTGCTACTAAATACTTTTTGCGTGAACGTTGCAAGATCACGTAAACACCACAAGTTGGAGTGATCAAATTTGAAAGGAGAAAAATATATAGTAGATATGAATAGGTTGAGGGGAATGAAATATACGATAGCTAAAAGTTGTTTCGTTGATGTGATATCCTTGTGCTTTGAAAGGGATTGTGGGATGAACACGCATTAACAAAGAGCGGTCATTTAGAAAGTGTCCACTCACACCTCGACTGGTATGTAAATGTACACACATTCAAGTATACGGTCGTGGGGGGACTAGGTGGGGGTGATTAGTTCGTTACCTGAGCGATAAAGAGGAAGCTGAAGCGGAAACCGCGACTCGGGCGGCAGGGGAAAGCGGTGTCGGATGTCGCGGACTCGTCGCGTTGAGGCTGCAGACCGCTGTGTCTCACCTTCGCTACTTCTCTACGGGAGAAATAATAATAAAATTCCGCCGGAAAACACCCTGACGACTCGGAGGTGGAGTGCAGGGGAGTTGGGCATGGAGGGTTGTGCGGCGGAGGGAGAACGGGAGAGGGGAAAAGAGAAACAGTGAAGAGAAGAGACGCGTTGAGGCGGCGTGAGGCGGGCGGCGGGGCCTTTGACGTGGGGAACGGTTTCTTTCGGACCGACAGAGCGGAGGCCGAGTACCGCGCGCAGCCGCGAGAGCATCAAGTCGGATGGGGCCGATTGGAAGACGACGCATCAAACCCCCTGGAGGGCTTCACCTTTGGAATCAGAAGGGCTGGAGAAAACGGAGTGTTGCAGAGGGGCAGCTTCCCTTTTATAGTTCTCTTCGGTTCCTCTTTTTAAGAGACCTTTCCGTTACCCAGAGGCAGAGGAGGGGAAGGTTTGGAGCTCAGGGCGTCAAGAAAACCTGCCCAAGAAACCTAAGAAAGTCTGATTCAAAATTGGTTTCACGAAACCCTGCCAAAATTACAGCACAGCCATCATCTCTCATCAGAGCTTTAATCTAATTTTCGATTGTTTTAAACTTGAGTCGCTCTTCTTGGTCTTCGATCGGTTGAAACGACATAAAATTTGTTGGCACAACAGAATCAGCCTGATATTAAAATTACGTCATCGACCCGATGGAACGTACCAACCAGACTCAGCCAAGGCCTGCAGACCTGCAAGAGGTCTTGACTGGATTGTGACACCCCTCCGAGTTACAGGCACGTAACCCCACCTAAACCAGTTCATGGAGACCGACTTATTCGTCCCTGCGCTCAATTCAATTAGCTGCTGTATGTTACAAGCTCATTTAGGTTAGTTTATATTCAATCCGTTAAGAAGTTATACTATTTTTGTCGGTTTATCAGTTCAAAAAGCGATGGGTTGTTTGAGTCGAAGTTACAACCTTAAGGGCCGGTTTATCAATTCTTTAGTTAAAACGTTGATTAGGTAGCGATCTGTTAACGATAATCAAGGAGTGAAAAAATACTAGAGCTCGGATCGCGTTCATCAATCGCCAATTGAGTTGTAGTTAGCTAGCGGGAGTTTGACCGCGGGGAAAAAGAGCTACCACTAAGCTCAAACGAGAATCCCTCGAACGAAGAGGCAACTTGGGGAGTTGTCATCTAAAATAATGCGCTGGAGAGTTGGTACCATTGAGCCACCTTCATTTGCCGCCTGTCGATTTCATTATTTGACATTTTCATTCGAATACCCAAAATATCAGTGCAGAATTGTTAAATAATATATTTGTGATCTTACTTGATATTTTTCTCTTTTTTTCAATTCTCTTCTTGTCTTTCCTTACTTCTCATTCTTTTCTTACTCCTCTTCTTATTGTGTAGCTCATTTTTCGTAATGTAATTATTTTATTTCAGAATTTGTCGTGATTTTTTCCGTCAATTTTATAACTTTCCGTCGTGAGTGGGCCAACATAAGTAACAAATGTTTCTTACAGAAAACATTACGTGTATTATTAAAAATTAATCATACACCAAACAACTTTAACAAATTTGAAAAATGATACATGATGTGCGGTGTGTTTCACACAAATTGACATTTTCATGTGTGTACAGTCGATAGCATCAATGGCCTGTGGCATTCTAGCCCAGTGGTAAAACGCTCTTTGGGCTTATGAGATTTTTTCTTCTCCAGACATCGTCTTCATGAAAGTGGGGGCAAGTGAAAAATGGTTTGAGAAACTAGTTTCGCAATTAGGGAGGCAGAAGTTTTACTAACGCCACAAAAGTCGCCTGCAGCTAATAGCATCGGACCTGCAAAGAGAAAACGAAAATGATTATTTACGTGTTCTACTTCCACATAATTCCAAAATGTATACGAATTCGTATAGCCTCATTAATACTTCCAACACCACCCTTTTCAGAACATGGTGTGCGATTGTAGACACGAATGAGAAAGAACGACTGAATCTAGTCAACTCAACTTGATATTCACGATCTCACATCAACATCGGACGGTCACAGAAAGTTATGAGCACAAAATTATGCTTCTCACTGAGGTAAAACTCATCGCCTACCGTTCACACTAAACTCATGTTCCAATAAGCTACAAAATGCAAGGTCAACAATAATTAGAAATAAGCAAACAAAGTACGGTATACTTCTCCGTAGGTATATTTTATACGGTTCACTTTTTCCTATAATTCCAAAAGAATCAAAACTTCACAACGTCTCGTCATACGTTTACGATACATGTCACTCAAGCAATGAAGTAATGTAAGTAGGAGCTACCCTGTAAATTTCATTTCTCTATCAGTTTCTACGCACACAGTTAGGAACACCATTGCATTACTTGGTAAAAACCGCGGAACGTACGAGGGGATTAGGAAAGTTGTGATTCGTCGAACCAGATTTTGGGACTAATGGAATTGAAACGTAAACATTCGATGAAAGCTCTAAATTACTTTTCGATCTTGACGTAAGTTATACCACGCACGAACGTAACGTGGTAGGTCTATAAAATATTAGGTCTGTACTTACCGAGGCCGGAGAACCTGAGCGTTAGGAGTTTCTTCATTGACGAAACTGCTTGATTTCAATTACTTGGTGATTCAAACCGCGTTAGAATTAGCGAAAGTACGAACAGCGTTGTCTCTTTCAACAATTGGCACCTAGTGTGAAAATTTACGTCGTCGAGCGTATCATAATACTCGATTTTCGGACGAACCTTGTACGCGTTGATCTTTTCGTCGGAGAAATCAGAGTCTGTGAGCTCCCAGTCGGAGCCCATTGCTCATAAAATGATAATAAATTGAGTTGGTAGTATCCCAATCAATAATAGAACGATAATAATAATGTGATAACGAGAGCAAAAACGGAAACAGATCGAGGCAAACGAAACACAACCAAACATGGCTGCCAACAAAATTTTTCAGATAACTGTACAACTTTCTGATAACCGAAATAGCAGGTCGGAAATAAGAAACACAGATAATAAATAAATAAAAACAGATATAACGGTTAGTTATCCGATAACTAAAGAGCGAAGAGACGAGTTAAAAACTAACTAACAGCTAGCGCTAACGAGGCGTCAAAGTGAATTGATGAACGCGTCTTTGGGAGTTAACGAACGATTTGAGTCAGCCTTTAGTCGAGCTAGCAAATGACATTGATAAACCAGCCTTAAGTACGTTACGGTAATGGTGGTAATTTTATTGCTCTTCGCGTTAGGAACTTCCTCTGAAATGCTGCCGAGGGAAATCATTTTTTCATCAACTTTACAACACGAACTAACGTCTCACGGCCAATACCGCCGTTTAACGAATAACTATAGAAAATATGGTAGCCATGTGCTGATAACAGATAAACGGCGGCTGTTATCATTGTCCGACACCAGGAGTGACAAAACATGAAACCCCGATGGATACTCAACTTTTTACTGCATTTGGTATACAAAGTGATCAAAATTGAATACATTGTAACAAAATGTTCATGTAATTTCAACCTCGCCGAAATGAATCGAGTCACTCAGCTCGCGTCAACCCTCTTCATCCGCCGCGTGATCGCGAACTGCCAACTGATTTCGCAAAGACGTTTCACCCGGCAGAGATACTGGTTATTCCTTAACGACTCTCTGGCTATATTCGTAATGTGTTTGCTGCATTTTGTAAAATATCGAAGTTAATTCACAAAACGTTGAACTCAATTTGAAAATCTCACACAACTTTCCTCAACTCATTTCCATGAGAATACATGTGTTATTGGATGAATCGTTCGGGCGTCACTCAATAATAAGGCCTTCCTTCCAATACCTCCCTATAATCATATATTTAGTTCCGTTCCAGTTAATAGACCACAGGCACAGATAGAAAAGAGGACCAAAGTGGTGCCACCAGAGCCCGGAAGAGGAATAGCCTGAGTGCCTCGTTGCGCGCCGCGGACCCGATTTTCCTAACCTTCCGATCGCGACAATGCAGTCCCCCCTCTCCCTGTTCTCCAGCAGCTATCTTCCTCTTCAGATTTAATTGGAGCTGCTTCGAGTGGCTCTGCCCGATAAAAGAAGTTCCGCTGTTCAGAGTCACAGCTCAATCAAATCGTGCCCGTAACATCACTCCCCCTTGCAAGAAGATCATTTCCTCATGATCAGGGGGTAATGGGGGTTGGTGGTTTGGCGTTTTCCCCGGGTAGGTCCTCATCTTCTCTTCTTGAGCGGATAGCGAGGAGGCGCGACGGCAGTGGCGCAAGCAGGTGGGAAGGTACGCTTGTGGTTGCTGGGCACGGATAGATCAGGTTCTTGGTGACTGGAGTGTGGTGGAGCATGAGTCGCTGGGCTTGAGCGGCGGCGTAGGGCCTGGTTGCGCAGCAGCGATCCGACATCTGTGTAGGAGGCCCCAGAGTGATGGTCCTAGGTAGCTGAAGTGAAGGTGGGCGTCCGTGGGAAAGTGTAGGCCATGAAGCACCGAGCCTGGGTTGTGGGCCAGTTGGCAGGAGGCTGGCGACCATGGAAAGAGTGGACCACGGCGCGTTGTGCTGGAGAGGAGGGTGAGAAGGTCCGAAGGAGGTCGTAGTGGTATCAGTCGAAGGCGAGGCGGCGGGCACGCACAAGCGGTAACGGACGGTTCGAACGGACGCGCCCCAGGGTACCCCCCTACTAATTTGTACAAAAATGTGATGTCTTACAGTATTGAGTAGTTGATGACTAGAGTAGATACAGAGAGAAAGTGACAGAAGAGTACTACCGACAAGATATCGCGGGAACAAGTAGAGTACAGCGAAGACTAAACTTAAGACTAAGATCAAGAGTAATGTGGAAAGTGCAGATAGACGAACGCCTACCGAAGGCGACGACCCGAAACTGGTCTCGATGGCATGCAAACAATAAATTCGTTACCTGGTCTGTTCCTCAAGTACTCCTGTTGCCTTCATGCTCTAAATTCCTTCCTGAAACGAAGGAACGAATTCGGGCTGAAACGATATGAGCGTTTAATAAAAAACCAGGGTAGTAGTCCAGTAAACAACCTATACAACGTTTAATAACGTTCATACGATATTGAGAGCAACCCCAGGTATCCCGACATTCATACCACCGCTGTTTTACATATCATTACGTACAGTTTATACCCACTAATTATAAATCACTTAACATGAACCTTCTTAGGAAATTTAAGTAGACAGTCTCATGATTCAATAATGGTCGTGAAGCAAATCATTGAATATTTGAATTTTAAGCATCAGGTATTACGTAAAACTTTGAGCTACTTTCTACCAAGTTCATGTTAAGTGAATGAAAAAAAGATTTGGTTGGCTGCTAGTGTGGTTGGCAGTTGATCGTAGAGTGGCGGCGCTGTCTACATAGGGCAAACGTATTCAACACCTTTTTTTGAGGAGTTGAAGCAAACAGCAACCCAACGAAACTCGTTTTGGCACGAACTACCTCCTTTCACGGAACGAAGCACAAAGACGACATTCGTTTTTGGCGAGAAAGGTGAAATTGGCGAGATATTGTGGCTTGTGGAAGCAACGTTCCGACAGTCCGAATAAAAGTATCAGGTGTGCAGCACCACACAACTTTCCTTAGCTCTACATAAACGCGTTTTATATTAATTCATTTTATTTTTCACTCAGTTCATTCGAACTTGGTAAAATCACTTCACTGTGGCAGAAAGCAGTAACAACGCGTACAGTCCCGCACTATATTGTGTTAATCCGACTTGTGCTCTGACCATTATTCCGCAAGCGAACATAGAATTAATGAGACTGTAAGCACGACTTTTATTTTTAGAAGGATAATAATCACTAGTCAGGAGTTATTGTATAAAATATCTGGTGCGTTGCAACACACAACTTTCCTTCGCTCTACAACAATTCACTTTGTACATGGCTAATTCTATTTAATCAATTCATTTAACACTCAGTTAATTGGAACTTGGTCAAACAATGCTTTACAGCAGCGGGAAGCGGTAGCGCTTACAGTTCCAGATTTTATTGTGCTACTCGTACTCATTGCAGGACCCTTTTCGAGCATATGCTACACAGATAATTAATGAGGCTGTAAACACAAATTTTTTGAAGAAGGATAGTAATTACTTTTGCAGAGTTATTGGGTAAAAACGTTTAGAACTGGTTGTAAGCGAAACGGCAGTAGTTGAAATTCAGGAATTTCTGGAGTGGCCCCCATGTATCTCATGAGCGTTTTCAAACACTCACCCTTTAGGTATTGGATTGGACTACAATACCAGTTTTTTTTTAACATTCTACAGAAATTCCAGCGGAGTTTATAAGGAAAAAACTGCGATAAAGACGCTTTTCGTCGAAAATGTTGATAATTTATTGTGCTGTTCTCGTAATTTTCCCGTAGATGGGTATATTTTATGGTATAGTTGCCATATTGAGAGCTATCAATATAAAAATTTAATCAAAATCGTTAGAGCCGTTTTTGAGAAAAAAAATGTTGGTGTTTTGATCACTATGGTAACTATAGTTAACTTTCGGTGGATTTTGTTCCTACCCTTATTTTGGCGTCCCATGGTAACCTGCGGGCGAGACATGAAGTGTGAGCTGATTTGGTACGATGGTTTTCTCTAAAAACCGTTCAAAGACACACACACACACACACTCAGACACAGACCATTTTCCCAAATAGTGTTTTTCGGACTCAGTAGGGTCTGAAACGTGAAGATCTGAAGAAAACTCAAAAAAAAATTTTCAGCCGATTACATAACTTTCCTTTCTACTTTGTAGAGCCAAAGAAAGTAAAAACCTGTAAAAATGGGTGACAAGTAAAACGGCGGTGGTTGAAACTCCAGAATTTCTGGAGTAGCCCCTGTATGTTTTATGAGCGTTATTAAAGACTCATCGTATAGGTACTTGATTGCATGGGACTGCCATACAAATTTTAAAATTTTTGAAAATTTGACTGACTGAAAAAAGGGTATTATTCACTCTTAATAATACACCAAAACAGGCGTGATGGATGACACATGTTCCGTCGTTGTATAGGCAATCAGAACACAAAGCCGAACCATATTTTCAAAAGCGTCAGATTGAAGTGTTGTACACTCACTGGAACTGCGTTGGCCATAGTGGTGTAGCAGCCTAGACGCCTAGAAAGCCTTTTTGAAAAGTAGTTGCTGATTCGATTTTGTTTTGCATTGTCATTGCTGTTTATGTCTTACCTTGTAAGATGACCACAAACTAGGCTGCTCGGGGCTATAAATAAATTCGTCAATCACATTGGCGTCGTCCAGACTTTCTCCCCATAACCATTCAGCTCTGGGTCTTATACCCCCAAACAAGACTCGCCCAAACAAAATATTTGTTTCGTCTGATTGGAAGGCATCAAACAAATAACGTCGAAGGGAAACTACGTCGACATGATGGATGTGAAGTGCATACGAATGAACCGGTTTTAGTGGAGGACTGTTAAGGGAAGGGAAAAGTGGAAGAGAGGGCATCAGTTAATTGAATATGGAGGGGAGATGATCGTGAGAGATTGCGAGGGGTCGACCCCATGGAGAGGTGTAAAGCGAAATCTTCCTCGGGAAATATGACGATAGCAACACAAAAGGGTGAGTTTCGAAAGGGAGAAAAAGGACGTCCTGAATCCTGAAGAGAGGGGTGAAACGTGCTACGTGGAGAAAACGAGTTGGGTATCGACCCGAATGGGGATTGGTGGAGCTAAGGGTAGATACAACCCCCTCCACTGGATGTCGGCCATACTTAGCTTTTCCTCCTTTTGCACCCCCCCCCCCCCCGTTTAAACTTTTTTTGACTAGCTTTTCGACAACGGTGCTCCTCCCAACTAGAAAATCTGCCTTTCATTCGCTAACGAGCCCCTCTTACTGACGGACATCCCACGGCCCAAAACACTTTCTACCTGTCGTGCACCAATTGATTGTCCATCCTTGACCCTAGGTTTTGGGAATCATGAACGATAGTGGTAGGCAAGTCCGATTGAGTTTTGCTTGCAAAGCTTAACGCTAAACCGGACGTGAAAGTATAACGTCGTCCTTACTGGCAACCATGAAATGCTGCACTACCTAATTTAGGATTATTTTTCCATGCTGTGGCAGGTTGTGCAGTACGGTCCATAGGAAATGCCCCTCTCCCAAGGGCAGATAAAATGTGCTAAGTGTTAAGTGTACATGATATCAGTAGAGAAAGGTTTCCTTTTGTACGTTCCTTCTTCAAGAGTCATTGAAGTAATTATGTCCGTAAGGAAATGCCCGTCCATTGGTCTGGCTCAGTTCATTTGACCAACAGGATTATAGATAGAATTTATATGGGGCTAAGAAAGTTGTAGGTTGCTTACCACCAGATATTTTCGATTCGTTAGGCCTCAAGACGAGAAGTGCACGGCTGACTATTGGCGGAATGTGCCTGGCCAAAGGCAGTCAACTTTGCTTATCTGACTTTCCAGGGAGGTACAGAATTGCAGATTCTGCGAGAGGGAGCTGGAGTCAACGGCACATGTATTGTGTACGTGTGAGGGGCTGGCTGCAGTGGACCTCAGAGTGCTTGGGGTTCCTCAACTGCGGCCAGAGGAGCTTGCAAGGATGGACCTCATGGTTGTCTAACGCAAGTAAGGCTCACGTACCAGAATAGCATGTTGTGTAAGGACTCACCTCTGAAGTCTTTAAACTGACAAAACATTCCCGTAGGTTTGACGAAAACACCAGAATATCTTGCCGCGCAATGAGTAAAAGTATTTCCGCGGACTGGTGGAACACTGAACGAAAATTCACCAACTAACCATTTTACGAGAAACGGAATATTTGTCGTGGAACAGGAAACACGACCGCGCACTGGTGTCACCAAACTTTTCCAACATTTAATTGATTAATTGGAATTTTCAGTAATTAAATCGGGTTTCTCCGTGGTCGTTTGAAACGATTACACTATCAGAATAAACAAATCTACGGTTGAATCGACAAGCCAATTTACGGACTGGTAAGTTAACGATTTACCATTCACTTTCATCTGCCAATGTTTGTTTAAATTCGCGAATGTTAGGGTACCTAGTTGACTTGATTTGCAAGAAACATTTTTACTTTTTTGAATCCTATTCAGGATTTTACGTATCAAGGGCTTCAAAGTCCTAAAACACTATTTGCTAAAATGTTCTGAGTGCCTGTGAACGTGATTAAGAAACAAACGGCTGAAACTAATCGGTTCAAATGCCATATTTAGCTTAAGTTACAACGAAACGCTAAAATAACGGCACGAGCAAAATCGGCTCAAAACTAACTATAGTTATCATAGTGATCAATCCACCAAATCAAAAATATCCACAACGATTTTGATTAAATTTGGAGCATGAGCAGCTCCGAATAACCACGAAATGATAACTTTCGCTAAATTGTTCCGTGAGTTCCTTCAAGTGGGGGATCTCAACTCAATATTTGGTGTGACTTCACTGTTGTCCATCTGGACGCAGTCATGCACCTCTGAGACCCGTCCTATTTGACTCAGCACCAAAACATACCTTGGAAACGATACCAAATACGACGAAAACGCAATAGAAATACATTTTTATACCATTTTTCGCCCATAACCACCGTCGTTTCGTCCGATCGGATTGCCGATGGATTTTTTATTCGAAAGAACGCATTTATTAGGCCACGCATTAGTTAGACCGAAAACATGTGTATTATTCACAATGAATAATAAACCAAAAGCATGTTGATAGTGTCACGAACCTCCTGTATACTGACGGTAACTCAATAAAGTTGTGGTACACGTAGGAGCGAGCCAATAAATTCCGGAACCTAAAGCGCCTCCAGTTGTTGATACGGATCAAATTTTTATTAGTTTCTAGAGCTAATAAACGTTGGGCTAAAAAATGTTTTGTGATGAGTCGCACCAGATATTTATTTTTGAGATGGCCGATACACGCCTAACCTGCTCGTTGGTTTCACTGTGAAGTGGGAAACCTCGCACGGCGTATAAAAGTATTGCCTGAACAATAACGATATCTGTACATTTTATCCGTTTGTCGTATTCCTCATTTCTGACACTATTTCTACAACGAGTGGTGCGTTGCAACACACAACTTTCCGCCACCCCCGTAAGTTTGAACACCAGCTACATATGCGGGTGCTATATCTTCATTCAACGCATTTCAACAGAAACATTTATGGAGAACAAAATGTAGGTACTAGTTAGGTGAGAGTACTCGGTAAGTTTGATCTTAATCGTTTTTGAGAAAGTTGTAATACTGATAAATTAATAGTCGACAAATCTCCTTTTCCGAGTTAACTTGGCTTATTTCTCCGTTCAACATACATATACAGAAGTAATTACGAAGAACGAAATGTGGGTATGGGTGACTAAAAGACACTCTGCAAGATCTATTTACCCTGGAATTTACGGAAAAGTTCGAAAAAACGTTATTTTCGACACATTTTGATTTTTAAGTTTTGTTCAACGGACTGTCAGAGGAACATTTATTGAGAACAATATGTAGGTATTAACTATTTGAAAACATCCTGAGAATTTGGTGATAATCGCTGAAGCCGTTTTGCCAAAAAGCGTAAAAAACCTATTTTTGCTTCATAGGCCTATATCTCGGTTCTCCGCTAATTCATGGAGATATGTATGGAGAGGAAAAGTTAGGTATTGATTAGTAGAAGATAATTTGAAAGTTTAATCAAAATCGTTAGAGCCGTTTTTGAGAAACCCTTTTGGTACATTTTCGCCCCCCCCCCCCCGCCCCCTCACCAGCTTACCATCGACCGAAATCGCCCATAACCTTATTTTGGTGTCTACAAAAAATAACGAACAAAACAGAAAAAAGAACCACGGCACGGCATTTTTGTCGAGAACCAAAGCAGACGCAACATCCTCTAACAAAGTCAGTGTGCGTTTGAATGATCTGGTGACATCGTCGAATAAGAATCACTTTATTTTGAACTATCCTTCCCGTTTCTTTAAACTGCCGAAATAAAAATCGTGAGTTTCAAGTAAGCGAAATTTGTGAAACTTCAATACGAAACGAAAAGCAGTTATGAAAGTCAGATTATCAAGTTTAAGGTAAAGGCAGCGTCCCGTCTGCAAAACGTTCTTTGTTGGCGAGCGGTAACCGCGACGCGCCGAGTCAACTTTTAACCGTTACGACTCCGTTTGGAAGAATTCACGGTTTGTTATTATGTTTATTACTGAATCACGTTGGTGAAACCCGTTATATTGCATAGAAAATCTGAAGCCAATGGTCATTGATAGTTGTTTTAAACGATAAATGTGAGCGTTTGCTGAAACTTCTGTTGGGAGCGAACTAAGACTCAGTGAAGCCCCCGCCACTGGGATTCCCTCCGCTGGGAAGAGCAGCTCCGAGCTAACTAGCGAGACGGATCGCCCCGTCCTTCGCATCTTCATTTTCACGAAACACGGGCTATACAGAGTATTTAGCGCTTGGAGTTACAAAACCCTGCAAATTATTACACAACGGTTTATTATTCGGATAAACAGCTTGACCTAGCATTAATGCTCCGAGACCCATCCCGTTCGATTCAGCATCGAAAAATATCAAAATGAAACCCAAAAAAAAGGTCGAATAACTGAATCGTAATATTAAAATAAACAAAAAAACGAAAGTATCTTGAAAAAACTGAATTTTAATATGAAAACAAGCACGCTAACTATTAATATCAAAATGTAACCAAAAATCTATGAAAAAACCAAAATGAGAATGAAACGGAAGAATCTAAAAAATTGAATCGTATTAAAACCAAAAAAAACGAACGAACTATTAAATAAATAAACCAAAAATAAACGAATAATGAAAAGTTCAATCGAAGATAACACATATTTTGCTAACGGAAATAGTTGAGACGAGCGAAACAGTCATTCGTGGAGGTGAAGACGAGAACGAGGCAATCGGACGATGAAGAGACAAATCGTAATGCCAAAGGTTTAATACGAAACACGAGCGCTTCCTAGAGGAAGCAAAAACCCTGCAAATTATTACACAATGGTTTATTATTCTCATGAACAGCTTGACCTAGTACCAGTGCTCCCCCATCCCATTCGATTCAGCATCGAATACTAGTAAACCATACGAAACGTGTCCTGGCTACAATGGAACTACGGAAACAAAACGTCTGATGATTTTGCCCTGTCGGGCGCTTCGAGGCGAAAGGGGAGTTGAGCCGCCCGCCCTGCAGCGTTGCCGCCGTTTTTTATTGAGACGTGTGGGAGGGAGGGAGTTCAAACGACGAAACGTTGACTTTCGCTGTAGCTCCCGCGTTGTACTGCGTTTCGTTAATTTTTTTAACCGT
This sequence comes from Pachypeltis micranthus, assembly GCA_020466155.1. Classification (NCBI taxonomy): domain Eukaryota; kingdom Metazoa; phylum Arthropoda; class Insecta; order Hemiptera; family Miridae; genus Pachypeltis; species Pachypeltis micranthus. The sequence goes on along the minus strand of CM035779.1, from coordinate 2,927,822 downwards.
TTTTTGCCCATGACAACCACGGGCTTCGTCCAGTCAGATTGCCGAGATGGCGGGCACAACTAGATACCAAATGGGATTTTTGTGGGAAAGAACGAATTTTTTAGACCACGTTAAAGGTACAAAACGGCCCAGACTCAGAATGAATAATAAACCAAAATAGTTTAAAAATTAACAAAAACACAATTTTTGCAGTTTTAACAGAAATACGCCGTGATGGGAACGATTTCGAGGTATTCTTTGATACTGGGTCGAATGGAATGAGTTTCAAGGGCGTACAACTGCATATAGATCTAAATAAGTGAAATTACAGTAATTATAGCGAGCCAGTCTCAGCGTCCTACACCAACCATCTCTCAGCTCGACGTTATGCCAACGTCACGTGTGCCAATTGCCTACAGTCACCCGGAATTTGTCATTTTCGTCGTTCCGTAGTAGTTAGGTCATGCGTCGTATGGTTCACTGGTATTTTTCGCCACTCAGTCGAACGGGGTGGTTTTCAGTAGTGTGACCCTCGGTCAAGCCGTTCAAGAAAATAATAAACCGTCGTTTAATAATTTGCGGCGTTTTTGAACATTTTCATAACATCCAACTGCTTCACTGTATTCGATCAAACTCACGAAGTGTCTTTTAGTAACTTATGCCTATATTTTGTACTTCGAGATTATGTCTGTATTTGTGTGTTGAGCGGAGATATAAGCCACGCTAGCTTGAAAAAGAAGATTTCTCGACTACTAATTAAGGGGTTATCCAGTCTTTCTCAAAAACGGCTCTAACGATTTCGACCAAACTCTCAGAGTACTCTCAACTGACTAGTCCCTACATTTTGTTCTCAATGAATGTTCCTGTAGAAATGCGTTGAACGAAGGTATATGCCGTCGAGTTTCTTCATTAAGACGTCCTCGGAAAAACTCGTACATGTCCCCCATTGACGAGGATTCCCATTTCGTTTGCCATTTATCTAATATCGTCACCTGTCCAGCGCAGTTAGATTTGTTCAACGGAATGGTCGTCGTGGAGTTTGGTCCATAATGGGAGATGCTCCTGTCTTATAGGTCTCAGAGATCCGCAGCTTTTTGGGATCGAGACACTGATTTCTTCCAATTGTCTTGAAGTTTGCCATCAAAAGAATAGGCAATAGCCATCACGTCTAGGTAAATGGCCTGGTATCTCGGTAATACACACACACCAAGCGGCCTTGCTAATTGGTCGTAACGAGAGTAGTGCTTTGGAGAGACTGGAGATGTTGACTGAAATTCCATCTCCTTTCCGAAGGGGAGAATGTTTCTACCAAGACCCCCAGACGGCTATGTTATCAAATGTTATCCAACATCCAAAAAGGGGTTTCAAAAATACTTCAGAGGTGATTCTGGGGAAGCCAACACATTTTCAATGCCGTACCCATAAATTTGATGAGACGAAGGGCTGTGTCACGTAGCTGTTCCAGTTCTAAACGCTTAGGGAATGCTTTATGCCTCAGAGTTTACAGAGAAATTGAAAGTATTTCAATTGCGGCATGGTGCAGTGTGGAGGAAACAAGAAACAACGTGCTGCTTCAGTGTAGTTTCTACAACAGTGAGCGACGGTTGTTGGGAGGGCAAACGAACTTAGCAGCATTGACTGCTACAAAGCAAGCCTATAACCATTTTGCAGAGTTCGCGAAGAAGGTGATGGCTAAGAAGCGTGGTCACAGTTGATGTGTCCTTTTGAAACTTGCCACCCAAGTAAATAGTTAGACCAAGTGGGAAACCAGATTAAGAGCTCCTCCCAGACGGTACGGGATTCCTCTGGTGGTCACCTCTGCGCGGTCACGCACCGGCAACAGCTCTCTACCGGGAGACTGGCGAACGACCAAGTACCTGCCGTACCTCCGCAGGTCTGAATTAATGATACACAGCACAGGTATATGTGAGAGGTCGCCTACGCCCTCTATGGGTACGGCACTTCGAGAAGAAGAATCAAATAAGGAAACAGACCTGTTCACTTTTCAGAAGAAGGCTGAACTGTTTGAGCTGGTTTCTTTTGTGTTTTGTTCGTAACTGTTGGGAGGCGTGAAAGTTAGGTTATGAGCGCAGAGCGTGGAAGGGGCGGGGGAGTGTCAGTGGTGAAATACTTGGGGGTCGCATGGGTCACACACATGGGGGAGACCATACAGAATGTTATTACGTCTGGTATGTGGAGAGTTCAGGTGGTGTGTAGCACGACATAAAGGCGGCGGCTGGGGATGGTCGCATGGCTGGCATAGCTGTGGCAGGTTGTATACAGACGAGAACCCGATGGGCCGTGCAACTCTCCACATACGTAGGGGGGGGGGGCTGTCCCGATGGTTAACTGGGCTTTGTTAGGCGGGTTAGGGGTGCCCCACCATCCTAAATAGGCTAGCATGCGTCTGTGCAGCATGTACAAAGGAAGTACAACTTCGAACTACCCTTCAGAATACTGATTCATGAAAAAAACCAGATCGCCATTCTGGTGTCATGTTGTACTATTCAGGCAGATCAACGGGAGGTGCATTAGCACCGCAGCTGCACGAGTTTATGGGCCAAGGGTCCTAGCAACGACACCATTAGATAGTTTTCCAGGCAGAGCTTTTCGATGTTATGGAGTGCAGACAGTACCTATTGCACAAGGGGCTGGCTTCTTATACTAGTTCCCTCAGTTCAGGAATGCCTGACTGGGCTAACGCCCTTAGCAGAGAAAAACACTGCATTGAGTGTCAGACTATAGAAGAAGAAAGGGAATAAGGGGGACAACAAACTGCCGAGAGAGGGATCTACACTGATCTCTGTGGGACCTGAACCCTTTGCAGGCACCACCAAGAGCTACTTGCGTGAGTTCTCTGGCCTATTGGGTGTGCCTGGCCAGAGGAAGTCAAGATTACTTATTACAGCCTTCAGAGAGTGATCCAGGGGGGACCTCGCATACAGGTTATCGCGTCTCAGAGTGGTTAGGATGCCTCCGCTGCAACTGACTGGATCTCCCCCTCTCACCCCACTACTTCAACTTCCGTCTTCTACTTTTACGTTGACGTTCCAGCAGACGTTCGAATAGAAGTTCCCCTAGAGCTTAATATAGCCCGCAAGTATAATTAAAAAATGCACATATTTGATTAATACTCACAGTTTTCGATCGATTCTCGCAGAGGCAAAGTCGGAAGAAGGTGACAGTAATAAAAATGTAGCCAAAAACTCATCAAAATCACGTTTGGCAGTATCTACATAATCAAAATGTATATTTCCCCCATCCTTTCTTTTTTCTTTTTTTTCGTCAAAACAAACAAAATTACAAAAAATACAAATTATTTAAACCTATGAGACCTATCACTTTTATCGTCATTTTCAAACAAATACAATTTAAATTTTAACGAAACGCTAATCGAGAAGCTCTAAAAAAAATGATAAAAAAACAACAACTTTTTAAAGGCCTCAAAAATGTCTGAAACATCGAGAAAAAAAACCTCCAGCTTGACAAACTTGAAAATGGTTAACGTTAACATAATTTAATGTTTTGCGAAACTCAATTTAAAAAAAGAAGCTAATAACGAAATGAACGGAAAAAGGATAACGACATAACAAATCGTTTGAGAGCGGTTTGCGTTCATAACTTCAAATTCAAAAATCATTGATTACCACAGTACATAATGATTTAAATTTTTGTCACACACACCTCGAAACACATTACATAAGGTAGGTACAATTCGAAAACAAAAGTCTATAATAGAAACTACTATCAGTACAATGGTAACCCTATTATATTAAATGTTATTATTTTTATTTTTTTATTTTTTTTTTTTGGAATCGTTTGTTTATGTCAAGAAGAATTTTAATTCTTCAAAATCATGACGAGTGATCTAAATGTGTTAATCGAAAGTAAAATCGTAATTTTTACAAATTTGATTCTAAAAGTAACAAACGCAGGGGTAAAGCCGGTTTTCTGTCAAATCTTTTCAAAGAATCAACAGTTGATGTAGTTCGCGATCGCATGAGTGCGAAGTTGTACTGCTGAGTCGAAACACTTAGATCTTAGACATGATTTAGCCTCGAGGATTTTCGTAGTACAAGAACCACCAAGTGGCAAAGACTACTTCTACGAATCCCAGGGTCGTTCGAGCATGAAGCTTCAATGGGCTCGCGAGTAAGAATGGTTAGAGCTACCAAAAGCAGCTTAGTCATCCCTGGACTCAACAATAGTTAGAACGAGCGCGAATGCTGGTAGTTTGGCGAGTCAGACTTGAAATATCGAGTTATTGTTATTGAGCTAAGAGTTTCAACTTCCGGAGGGCGACGTAAGTTGTATGAGGTCAAGAAGTGATGCTATTGGATCCTTAAACGAATGAATCTGTGGCGTCTTGCTCGTAGTGAGCCAAGTCGGACTTATTTACTTCTTTAGTAATAAGCATCCCTGCTCGGGGGCGGATTATGGACGACTGACAGCTCTACAGGACCCCGTCACGATACTGACGCCAGGTTTGGTGCCGAATGGTGGGGGTAGGTAGCAGTGGGGGGTAAGTACGATACTCCGAGGAGTCGGGACCTAAAAAAATGAAGGGGGGGGGGTAGTATAGTAGTAAACGAGTACTTTGAGTACGAGAAGTCAGTAGTACGGCAGTGGCAACTGGCAACTCGCAGTTCAAGAGACTGAAACATCAAATCGTCCAGACATCTCCATTTGGCAGGCTGGCCACACCCACGTACGTTCTCACTCAATATACCAACTCTGTGCGACAGAACCAACATCATCTCAATCCACTAGTAGGCAATGGGCACAGGAGACAAGAGGTTAGCACAATTTTTGAGTCTCCAAATCCCTTCTTTCCATTACTCCTAAAGCAGCTGCCGCGTACCTCACTTCAGGAACCAGACTTTGGGGCTTCAGTGATTCTCGAATGGTGCTGCCACTCTGTCATGTCTTGGAGAAACTCACAGCTGACCCTAACCGTGCCGACCTTTCCTGACAGCGCGGGATTGAATGCCTCATACATGACACCATACCCTGGGTGCCACCACCCTATGGACAGACGATGGCGCACTGCGGGTAAATGTGTATGCGGTTGGCGCCAACTTGCCGGACACTGGGCATTCTTGGTTCCACTTCAGTCGTATTCAAGGAGCTCGTGGATTTGGGCACGCATGGCTCTTCCTTCTTCCTTCGAACAAGAGAATAGCCTGAGCGCGTGCGCTCTGCTGTACTGTACACGCCTACTCGCTGTATACCGTCGCAAACAATGGGCTGACAACTCTGCACCTCATTGCACCTCGTTTTTCAACCGATTCCAATATAATGAACGCTTCGATAATCGACATTCGTCACTTACTTTAATAAGCCCCGAAAACGTTCCCAACTATTTTTTGTTAAAGTTAGCTTTACCTCACGAACAAAACAAATTTCACTCTGCAGGAGCCAAGGCACGCTTTCTTTCTCGTTGGAACCGAAAGGCAACCGGCCAATAAATAACACAAAACCAACCCTTCCATCCCGAAAACAATAAACGCATTAGTGGCGAAGAAAACGGGCAGTCGACTACCGTTTGGTATCGCGCCTTGTTAGCTTTGACTCATCCTAGGGCACTATTGAATTGAATTAACCGTTCAAAAATCTAACTAACGATATTCGCATAAAATATTGCACTAAACGACGATAAAACGTTCACATAAGTAGTTCCTTCTTTTTTTTCATAAATTTATCAATACATTTTCCTTATTTACGGTTGAGACATTTTCAGTGGCACTTGAGCAACCTGAGGAAGAAAGAATGCGTCGAATGGAAGAAATCCTCCGATAAAGGGAATAATTATGAAAAATACGCCCGAACATGAACCAATCGCTGTCATTTTAGACTTATCAACAAAACAAAACAAAAAAAAACAGTTTCAGATGCAAGTCACTTAAATTGCGATTTTTCGTTGATATTTGTTTCCCTTTCTAATCCACTAGTTGTTTATCGTTTTCCAATTAAAAATAATAATAAAAACCAGGATCTAACAAGGGACACATAAAGCTATATTACAGGCAAACGTAGCGATCTAATATTAACACTTAATGAAGTTTTTGTACAATTTTACCTTTTTTTATTATAAATAATTCTCCTTAACATTTATTCAATAGGAAAGAGATTAAATTTACAAGTTCGTGATTTTTCTTCCCATAAATAGCTTACAATAAATGTTTACGGCAAATAGTTTTTTTCGAAAAAAGCTTAAATTATTCAATTTCGTAAATAGTCGAAATAACTTCAAAATGGCAACGTTCAAGGAAAATACTGTTGTCGTTTTTTTTAATTCTCAATTTCCTTACGCGCGTTAAAACAACAAACTGAGAAATAAATAATGAGAAACATTCTTCTTTTAAGAAAAAAAGGAACATCACTACGCTTTTTTTTCATTAACTATATTTTTTACGTACACATCAGGCGAGTAAAAAAAAAAAAAAGAACCGATCGAACTTCTCTCAAACGGTGATAATTTATCTTATTAGTAATTAATTATTGACAACTGGAAGTGACAATGAACTTTTCATTGACTGGACGTCTTTCGCCAAGATGCGCTCTCCATCGCGGCGTATAGTTGTGGGGTTTTCGTTCGTGCGTAATGCTGCAATAAATAAAGGGACCTCGGGAAGGGCACAGGAGGGGGGGGTAGTAATAATGAAATCATCGAGCTTTTTGTTAATTCAAAAATTGCAAGCCCGTGAGTGTTTGCGCAGCTATGGATGGTGTGATAGAGGGGGGGGGGGGTACCAGATGCCCAGTAATCCCATCGTATGAGGAACTAAAGGCTTACTAGGGTCCTGGACAAAGCTCGGTGAGTCCAAGCTACCCTGATCCGGTGAGGGTGAGGAGAAGCCGTAAGTTCCGCATTTTAGGCTCGAGGATCGTTAGTCCCCAATATGGTGCCTCGTCGGGTGTACACAGCCCGCTATGGTTTAGTGGCGTGCCTCCGCAGGGCAATCGCTGAAAGAAGAGAACCGATTCTTTCCCAAGGCAAGGCCTGACAAGGCCCCCCTTCAGTTCAGTGTAACAATTCCCCAAATTGCAGCCGCCTAGTCCATTTCGTCTCTCAAACTGACATAAATTTGCACGGAAGAAGGCACGTGTTTAATAAGGTCAGAAGTGTGTGTGATGTAGAGGACAAGAACCGATGAGCCCCCCTGTGTTGTGTTGTGTGATGTGTTCCCCTGCATTCACCATTGCAGTCGGTTCACGTTTTGGTGCTAATATGTCAAGACATACCTATGACGTAGTATGCAGTGCCTAAAATGTTTATCGAACGATTTTTTATCAGCTGTGAGCCGGGAAATACATTATTGATCATCTAGTTGAATGAGATTGGCTTTTGAGTTTTTTATTGCAAAAAATGTTGACACTATTTACTTTTTATGGGTAGCGTCATTATTAGCATGACTGAGAAGAGTCGATTTGAATGCCGCTGGTTTTTTGAAAGGAAATAAGCTAGGAAAACCACTGTTGGTAGTCACACCCCATTCGCTTAAATTTTCACAAACTGCCTTAATGATTCACAAAACGAACGACAGTGGCCCATCAATCGCTCATCACTCGTTAGGTCGCGGTTAGCTATGTGGGTATAAATAGCAGTAGCAGCCCCTCAAAGGATGCGTCACTGCGCCCGGCCCAAAATGAACAGTTGAATCTAACGCACTGCTGTGACACCTTAAAACAAGCTTCCACAAGGTGTCTTTTGGATGATTTGACTTGGAATCTAAAGAGCACGCTTTTATCCTCTGCTGGAGATAGCTTTGGATTGGGGTACTTAAACACTTCCTGAAAGGTGTCTCTTTGCAGTCACTCCACTGCCAGATTTGTTCGAGAGGAGAGCATTCTTCATTCCCCGGAGTTTGTTTTGAATTTTAGTATTAATTTCCATAAAATTTTGATCTTTTCCCAAGTTTTGCTGCAACTGGACACTCCCCTATAATTTGCGGTGCTTTGACACATTTGGCGTTCGCTGGTTGTATGATTTTGGTCGAATTTAACACACATTGGGTTTTTATGACGAAATTATTTTCCACGGTTTAAACTCTTGGCATAGGGTTTACTTTTGACTACTCAATGATGTTCGTTTTTAATCGATTTGAGATCCAAAAAGGCACCGGTATTTTCGAGATTGGATGAAACGCGTCATACTGATTGGTTCAAATCCACGAACTTTGATATTGTCCGTCATTGCTTCTGTATCGCTTGAATGATGGAGACCTGTTATCATCAAGCGAAATGGTCTTTTTGACAGGACTTTTTGAGTGGCAAGGAAGATTATTAGAGCTATATAACCACCCGGGATTTCCAGATCGCGTTTAACTTGTCTATTAACCGCTTCGCATTTGTATAACTCAAGTTTCACGTTTTTGAGAGTTTTTATCAGCCCGTTCGTACTATTTATGTTTAGCGCGAAGATGGATGGTGGTTTGTAATTAGTTTGCGAAACCAGATAGTTTCAGTTTCATTTCGAACGATTTGCTGTGGGGGCTGGTTTTTACGACCCGGTTGTTTGTCATCATTTTCCCCCATATCGAACGAGTGGAGTGGACACGCTTACGTTCGCGGTACATTCAGAAGAACGTTTCAAGCTTCCGATCACCACGACCGAGCCTGGGTATCCAACGAACGAAAATGTCAATAATGCGACGAAGATCTGCGGACTACAGTATCCAGAGAATTACTGTGTACACCAATGATCACAAAACAGAGCTTCTGAGGGGACAGTAGTGAACGAATGACAACGGCGCACCAATTGCCATTATTAGGTGAGTATGAATAGCACCAGCTCCCGTGCCGTCTTTCCCTTATGAGAGATAAAAGGGTTATGTATGGGGGGGGGGACGACATTTCGAGAAAAGTGTCAGCATTACTTCTCGTCGCTGCGAGGCCGACATAAGCTTCAATCTAAAACTCTTTGATCGGCGTTTTAGCAACGTAACAGAAGATGGCTGTTGACTGGGCGACTGAAGCGCTTGCCGAGCGGGAACGATTTGATGGATTCGTCATTTACAGTTAAAAAATTTCTTTCATGCTCCTTGGCGCTAAGGAAAGAAAATGAGTGCGCTATTGGCACAGCCAAAAAATAAGTATTTTGAGCACGGGGAAACAAGGAATTAAATCTATACATTACCTATGAGCGAAGGAATCCCCTCCCCCACCATCACACTGAGCCCTTTGGCTGAGGAAACTTTTCTGTAGCGTTTCTATTTATTTTAGTTTAAATAAGTTTAACGAGCGCTATACTTGAACATTTACGGATGAAAGGGAATATTTTTATTGGTCGTCTTTAGTGGCACATTTTGACATTCTCTCTCATACTACAGCAACAGGACACACACAGGATTTGAGAGGTCGTGAGAGATATCGCCTCTGGTTTTACTATTGTCTTGTTTCCTCACCCAGGGGAGTCCTCAAGGGCTCCAGTTGAGAAGAGCGATTACGAGAGCGTGGGCACTTCAGCTCCAACGTATGACCACCCGCAAACTCAGACAAACAGAATATAAGGGACAAAAATATGGCGTTACACAATGAAGAGCGCAACGTTAGATCGACGAACCAACTTTATATGTCGAGAAGTGTCTGTAAAGTTCATTTTAGAATCGTCTTTCTCTGGGGGGTTTTGCGTTGACTATAAATCGCAATTTCTAGCGCAGTTGTCGAATTTGACCTAAATCAATAGGTTTTCGCTTTGACCGATAAATGTTGCTATTAGGTAGTTCGTGGTTTTATTTGTCTGCCTCAAAACATGTTGAACGTCGTTGACTAGAGTTGGGTTTTTTGTTTTAAGTGGCCACACCGTGGTGATGGTGGAGATGATGGTGGTGATGCGAAAACATGACCCCAGAGAAATGCGATGGTCACTGAGAATGATGTTTGAGAGTCCCGTTCGCCTGATGGTGAGCTGGTACGACGTGATGAGCTCCGTGGTGACCACCGTGGTTGGCGTTGGCGCTCGTGTTGTTGTTGTTATTTTGCGCCTGTTGAGCCTGTTGACGTTGGCTATTTTTCTTATTTTTCATTCGACGGTTCTGAAACCATATTTTGACTTGCCGTTCAGTCAAATTGAGGTTTCGAGCCAATTCCCAGCGTTTTTGTTTTGAGACGTAAGCGTTGTACAAAAACTCCTTCTCGAGCTCTAACGTTTGAAATTTTGAATAGGGCTTGCGTTTTTTTCTTTGCGTCACTTGACCGGTCCACTCTAGGGGGTTCGGGGCAACACCCATGCCAGTCATGCTGCTCAGAGAAGCTGAAACAAACGAGAGAGAGAGAGTGAGATATGTTGTAATACTGCAAAAAATTAACTTACATTAGAACAGACAGGATGGTGCTGCGATTTCTGGATGTATTCGAATAGTTAATACCTATATATTGTTCTCAATACATGCTCCTCTGACAGTCCATTGTAAAGAGATAAAAATGGACATTTTGTAATTTCCCGAGTGAACGAGACCCCATGTGCCACTGGAGTTCAACAATCTGACGAAGTGTCTTATAAGTGTGATATAAGCCATGATAGCTCAGAAAACGGGATTTACCGAACGTTAATTTATCGTTTTTCACTTTTTTCCAAAACGGCTGTAACGATTTGGATCAAACTTACGGAGTATTCTCAACTAACTGATACCTACATTTTGTTCTCTATAAATGTTTCGGTAAAAATGCATTGAACGAGGATATAGCGCCCCTACATGTAGCGGGTCGCGGAAAGTGCTGCGCATCGGATAGGTTTTTGATAAATCAAAATTTCTCTTTCACTTCGGCCTTTCAGCGTTACATTGGCCTCGCCAGGTCTCGACAAGTAAATTACCGGGGGGTTTTACGATCGGTTTAATACGAAGTCATAATCACGAAGCGCTAGTTTACAAAATTATTTGACAAACGAACGAGAGGGACTGGAGAGGTCGACAAGCTGGGGACATAGCTGGCGATGAACGACGAACTCTCTGGGAGTTTCAGCGCATCGACCTGCCATCTACCGGAGGACACGGGAGGTGACGGCGTTCTCTGGGAGGGAAGTGCCTCTCTGTGGATAACGTGGCCTCCGCCAGGGAACAACAGTAGCAGTCTCTTACCCTCTCCCCTCTTCATCGATGGCTCGACAGATCTTGGCACGTTATCGCTTCCACGAACCTGAACAACGTCGTAAAAATATCGATTCAACGATTGTACGACACGACGATTTTAACGTTCGTCTTTTCTCGAGTCGGTCGCAAACTTTTACTTTCAATTAGCGGCCGTTTCGTCTTCATTAGCACAATTCTAAGAGCTTGCCTTCGGCGTCTTAGTTGTTTCGTACCATTTTATACTGGAGATTGATACACTGATCCTGGAAAGCCGGGAGGGGGGGGGGGGGTGCTCACAAAAATGTTGGATAATTTATTAGGTGTCTTACATACAACAATAAAAATTGATTACCCTTGTTTTTCAATCTTCCTTTTCCTCCTTGCACCCATAAAGACAACAGTGACAATATACCAAAACCCACCTCCCTGGAACTGTACTAATCATTTATTCCATAACATCAAAGACAAAATCAACACATAAAAACATACGCATGCTCTAAATGTATCGAGCACTTGCTCACGCTCGCAGTTCAAGAGACTGAAACTTCAAATCGTCCAGACACCTCCATTTGTCAGGATCGACTTTGAGCTGGCCACACCCCCTACGTTCTTACTCAATATACCAACTCTGTGCGACAGATCCAAAGTCATCTCAATCCTCTAGTAGGCGATGGGCTCAGAAGACAAGAGGTTAGCACAACCTCGTCGCACAATGGACATCATTGCATGTTACAAACAATGTATCGGGATTTTAGGATCATCAACTATAATTTAAGTTACATCAAAGATCCTCATTCTGCTAAGGAAACGCGAATTATAAAATAAAAATGCTGCAAATGATCACACAACGGTTTATTGTCGTGGGCAGCTCGTCATAGTCGCACAGCTCCCAGACCCATCTCGTCGGATTCAGCATCGAAAAATACCAGTAAACGATACGAAACATGACCTGGCTACAACGGAACGACGAAAATTAGCCTGTGAGCGCCAATTGGCATGTGACCAACCATTCAGTTGGACTGAGACGAGGCGTGCAAACTATAAAACGATTACTTTCGCTGTATTGTCCTGTTCAATTAGAAGACTTTGGCTCACTATAATTAGTGTGATTTTGCTGTTTTCGGTGTAGACGCAGTCGTACTCCTCTGAAAATTGTTCCATTCGACCCAGCACCGAAAAATACCTATAAAACGATACCAAACACGACGTAATTGCGATAAAAGGCAACCGCTGGACAGCGAACCGACATTGTGAATTTGGAATCCTCATGCCTTGAACCGTAAAGTATAACATTTTGAGGCGGTGGGGGGAGAGGTCCACCACGCCACGTATCACACAACTTACTGTAGCCCATCGCTCATTTAGCTATTTTCATGGTTTCAGTTGTTGATCAAATCTATTTCCACTCAGTATTTTTGAACATAATAACTTCATGCTTTACTTAGAACGTGGTAGCTCTTTAAGTTCCGGAATTTATTGAGTTGCTCCTACTCGTACTACGATCGTTATTGAGGTGCTGAACAACTTGCTCCTGATGTGTGAGTGAATATATCGAGAGCTACTTTCCAGCTTTGGACAACTGGCTTCAAGAAACGTAGACACTCTCTAGACTTAGTCTATTGGCTAGGTGGTGGAGACAACTTCAGCTCCACAGGGTGTCTGCTGGAGGCATGTGGAGAAGACTTTACGCTGTTCATATGACAGACGTGGCCCCATTGGCCAGGGAAGTCCTAATCCTGGTCGGGGCAGGACTCTGAGGGGACTCTAGTGGGTGATACATCTGTCCAGCTGGAAGCTCGAAGCCAGCACATAGGTGCAGGCGGAACGACTCTTGGCAATTCCTGCACTGGGGCCTGCTTTCCATGAGGCTCTTAAGTCGCTCAAGCTAACTTGCTAGCTGCCGTAAGCACACCACCTTTAGGCGCAGTGCTGCTGGCTGTGAAGCTAACGTGTTGGAATCGTGGGAGTTGTGGTGGCAGAAGAAGGGGGTTACTCTGACCGATAGGCTTCAGCCCACATGGCTCATTGAATGCCCTAGTTAGCCATAGTTGCTCTGGTTGAACTACTTGGTATAGTTAGCCACCAGATGTTCCATGACCATCTTTGTCGTGTTTTAGCTCCTGTTAAACTAGTTGCTGTGTGTTTATGGTACTGTAAACGTGTTGTGCTAATAACGCTTGAAGGCCGTATAGCAAGGTAGTTCCTGGGGGGGGGGTCACCAGTTACCACTTCTCTCCAATCTTGCGATTCTGAGTGGTGTAAGCTGCAACAAAAAGGAAGGGTTTGTTTATGTACCCTTGGACGTGTGAGTAGGTTTATGATGCATTGGGCAGTCAGCAGGGCACAGAAGTAGTCCCTCACACCATCCTTGCTCCCTAAGTGTTACTTCAAGCGTTCATTGACGAAGAGTCCCCTCTCGCTTGCCATCTATTTAATGTTCACTCATAAAGTGGGGTTTTCATTCAGTGGAGTGATCATTACAGTCCAGAGCGAGCGAAGCTCCCATGTGACTCATCACCTGTCCACTGTGCACTCAATGACCAGATGAACGGGTAACTGGCCAATGATCACTTGGTGTGCTCCAGTTGATGACATCTCTGAGGACGCCTTGGTGATTCCAAGCCCTTTGGTTTTGGGCCAGCACTTTCCTTTGATTGACAGTGAGTTTGCTACCCTAGAGAACGGTGCAAGGTCTAGGTAGATGGCCTTGTACATAAAGATTGTGGCACAGTAACTTCCCCAAGTGGCCTCAGTGATTGCTCACAGCCAGCCAAACCTTGCGATGGTAGTGGCTTTGAGGGACTGGAAGCGTTGGTTGAAACGCCAACAGACACAAGAGGCACTGTTGGCTATTTAATTTCCCCTTAAGAGAATGAGCTGAGTTTCAGCCAGTCTCAACCAATGATCGTCACTCACACATGATTCATCGATGTGATTCTTTGGATCATTATGCGACCTGCAAGCAGGTACAGGTGCCTTGCTATCTGAAGACTGAGATGTGAAAACATGCTACCAGCCTACAGACTGCCTGAAAACTGACTGTTGCCATTGGTCTCTTCCAATCTAGTTTGATTACAGATGCTCAGGAGTAACTGAAACGTAATATGCAGGTGTTAGAAGGTCATAAAGTGAATCCTAGGAAACTGGCTGAGCATTGAGGCGCCCTCAGGTATCACTTTGGTTAGTTCGTATCTCAATAGGCAGGTACTCAATTGTTTCCCTCGATATACTGGTTATTACAACTAAGAAAACTCCTCACTGCAGCCTTATCTTGGCCTATTGTGTGGCGTCCAAGAGCTGCCTCATGTCCCTTAAGCAACATGGCCAACATTCTCACACAAAACGCAAGACAGCAACCTCATGAGGTGGCAGCTAAGGCACCTCATGAACTGTGAGGCACGCTGCAGCCAGTACGCTGTACACGCTCCACTGACTCCAGCTCCACCTCCCAGAATCTGCAATTCCTTACCACTGCCTAACTAATCTTGGCAAGGTGGTTCGCATACTTTCTCAAGACTGAGCACCTCATGATCACTCGCTGGAGAGTCTAATAATTAGCCTCAATTGCCATTGGCTACGCGCATCTTTCCAATAGGCAGCCCAACACCTGTCCAGTTCCGGCGCTCAAGCTCCGCTGGCAGAAGTGTAAATCCGTCTTTCGTCAGTTGGGCCCGTGCACCCAACTCAGTGTTAAAGCGTTCTCTTTCTCCAAAGCCTTCAGCCCAGTAAAGCATTTCCAAACCAGCCCCAACAAAATAATATTAAAAACCAGAGCCTCACGTGCAGCCTGACTTTCTGGCGTTACTAACGTAGATCTTTTTCCGTTTTAGCATCTTCCAAAAAAGGTGATTTCAGAATTCAAACCACCAGTTTTTGGTTGGCCAACCAACTGCCCCTTCTAACGAAACTTGATCAGTCGTCGATGCTGTTGATTGACACTGGCAATGTGCTTTAATCTTCTTGTTAGCGCTATTTCTATTATCAATTCAGTAAGAATGTACTGACGTACTAAGTGTAAAGTGTCGAGGTGAAAATACGGAATAAAGCGAGTGTGGGCAACTGACTTCGAAATGGTGGCGTTAATCGAAGTTCAACGGAACGTCTAAAACCATACAGTTACGATAGATTAAGAAATGTGTTTCCAGGTTCGTCACTCTGCTGCGGTGGCCAGAGGGCAGCCTTATCGCCCAACAGTGCTATCACTGAACACCACTTCTCATTTAATCATTACCGCTCATTAGCTCCTTAGTCCAATTAGGGTGTAGTTTCTGACGGAGCGGACGGCATTACGGCTATTACGGCCTAATGACTGCCAGGCATGCCCCGCAGGAGTTATGTTGTATGCCCACGGTCGGAGAAGTAGTACCAAAAACTACTAGCTCCCTTTTCAAGTCTCCAGCACTGGGCCAGGGCGTGATAAGGAGTGTCGCCCATGCCCATAACATACATGCGTTTGCTCATGATGATTCTCACTTGTCCTTTCTCTCCTTCCTCCACAGCGTTCCAGACACTCTCATGCATTCTCCTGGTATATACTCTTACCGTTCTCATGACTACTGACAGTGAGCCCCACAGTAGGGAAGTGGCCCTATTGTTACAGTAGCCAGTGTACAGTCTAGAGATCCCGTTAGGCCCAGGTATCCAGTTAACTCTTGTATGCTATAGATACTGCAATCCCTCACCAGCTTTGACGGTGTGCAGGCGTTCTTCTGTGCCTTGCGAGCCGCTTGGCTATCAGTCATTATGTAGATAGTTTTATTGCTGCATCCTTTTTCTCGCATCGTGACATCCCGAGTGATTATTACGTAAATCTTCGCTAATACCGTTTCCTGTCGAACTCGTGCCTGGGCACTGGAACGCCTGAGTAAAGACTGGTTTTGGTAGGTCCTGAGTGGTCTTACTAATTGCTGGTAATTATGCAAACCTCACGAGGATAGCTCTTTAAGGAGCTGGGGATGTTGGTCTGCCGTGTACCGCCGGTAATTACGCCCTCATACTTGACCGCCTCCTCAAGAAGGGGCTTGAGAGCGTCTAATGGCTTTGTTTTTAAAAGGATAAGTTGAGTTTTCTGTAAGCAGACCATACAGGGTTGTCGTGGTTGCCCTGAAAGCCCGCTCGAGTGTTGTAGGCTGTCGGGCGTTGTTGCTCTGAATCGCATGGGAAATCATCTAGCAGCCAGCTAAAGCTGCCAATTCGAACGAGCACAATGGCTAAGTGCTGACTGTTCAGGTGAATTGCTCCCTTAATTCCAACTCTTGCCTGCGATTCCACACCAAGGATTTTGGAACCTACGTACGGTTCTTAGATGACTCGAACACGCTTTTCAAAGGCGAAACTCTTATTTATGTTGTGCGGAAACATTCGAAACCCTCAGTGAAAATGCACGTCCCGAGATAGTTCTCAGTGAGTTAAACAGTTCCCCCTGCCAACCTGTGTGAATCTGGGCCCATTCAAAGATCGTCGTCATCGCTGGGTGAGCTAAGTGCCCTACGAAGGTTACTCTGAAGTTTTCTCATACATGAGTTAAGATGACCCCCCATTATAAGAACCACAAGTCGTGTCAAACTTCCGTTCTACAAGCCCATGTCTGCCTAAAGCACATTCCTTTTCTGCAGTTGGCGTATTTGGTGGTACAAATACTCAGTGAGTGCTCCCTGAATTGGAACAACGTCTTACCGTCTTCCCTGAAGCAATTATTTCTCAGCACTCTCCTCACTTCACACACTCCAGCCAACAGAAAGGCTATGGCTCTCAAGTCACCCGCAAGAGGGAATTCGTTTCATTTTGTAGATGTTGTGTTATGGCTCCATCACGCGAGGAATAAGTGAATTAGCCACAATCCACAGAATTAGCAATGGTGGGTCTATTCCAAAAACGTTCTTCAGCACAAAGGTCATCACCGGCACGTTACTACCACTGCCCCGCCTACGACTTATTCGATGACGATATTCTCTCTCTCTCGCACAATACATCGAACGACCTGGCTGACTGACTAAACGCCAAGAGACCATGCAAACGCCAGTCCAACCGGAAGCGCTGGAACGCCCGCCACGCAGTAAATCGCTATTGCGCCTCGGGCTGTGGAGGAAACATGAACCAAAAGCAGTTTCCCTTAACTCACGTCCACCTTGGAATGTCGATGCTTCCGGGAGGAAACGTTTTTTCTGCCCGCCTCACACACTGGGCGCGATCTAAGATAATATCGCTACCATCCTTCATAGGCACGGTCGCCTGTTGTACCGCGAAAGCAGTTCAAAACTTTTTTTTCCGTTGTTGAATCCTCGATAACGATTTACCAGCAGTTAACGCCCGGTTATATCGCGAGTCTTACGAGGATAACTCGCTCTATTATCGCTCCATTGCCAACCGGTAGTCTACGAATAGACAAGAGAAACAGATTAGAACAGGTACCATAAATTTACAGGTAGCGAGAACTCTGCGACGCCTTCCCCTCAATACTTTTCCTTGTCGGGGAAAGGTAATAAAGATGCCATAAATCTCCCTTCAAATGGCAATAAAAACGGAACTTTTTGTTCATTTTTACGAGCGACCGTCAATCAGACCGTGGTGGCACGTAAATTCGTGACCGAGCTCCTCGAAAAACGGACATGATCAAAGGATGTTGACGGGATATCTCGGCTTTTCAAAGGAAGAAACAAAAAAACATTGCACAATGTTCTGGCGATGACCATTGTGGAACAAGTACCAACTTTATATGGCGGAACATGGGCTTTCTGTTTATTTCTCTTTTTGACCTTAGGTTGTTAACCCAGCGAGTTTCACACTAAGTGGTGAGTTCACAACATATTTGGCAGTAAAGATGCCGCCAAAAGATGTATCAGTGCTGCAGTGTAAGTTCATGAGGCGCATCAGTTCCATTACTGCATTGGATTGAGATAACAAAGCACTAGTTCTCGTCCGCGCCACTCTCAACAGGTCGCCGATTTCCATCATGAGATGACCAGAGTGCGTCTCAATCGGTACTCAATTCCCACCATGGTTGCAGCACGCGTTGACCTCGGGATCAGCCTTACGCCATTTCTTGGAACAGCTCGAAGCTTTGTTTCCCACGCTCGATACTGGATATGGGCCGAGGGTGTACACTCACGACATAGACGTCTGTTGTGAAGAGGCCATTAGGCGTGAACCCGAGCCATACTACGCTTCTCACATGTGTGGCACCAGCCCAAACATACAACTGTCGAACATCTCAACAATGATGTTGGTAACGTCCTCCTCCACCTGACGTGCAAGTCGCCTGGCGGGCGCGGGACGAGAGGCTCAAGTCTGCAGTGGTTTTACTCGATCTGCAGAAGGCTTTCGACCAGGTTGATTGAGCCCTGCTCCTCATGTCTGTATGATGTGGGAATGACAGACAAGCATGCAGTGGTTCTCGAACTACAAGCCACAATCAATACGTAGCAGCGGTGGAAATGGCCAACTTGTCTAGGACCATAGATTACGCTCTTTTCACTCATGGCTGCTCGGAACTCGAAATGGTGAGTCAGGACAGGCATCTCAGGGTAGTGATAAGGAGTTCCCTTTCCTCTTTTTTCCAGCTCAAGTGTGCTCCTCTTCCGAGAGGCCAGGTATTTCTTATACGACAGCTTTTTGTGAAATATGTCGTCTCCTCTCGTACTACCCAAATCGAAGGGCTGATGAGCAGCCCCACACAAGTACCTAACCGACCCGATTTAGGTATTAGTTTATCCCTTTCCACTAGCATCAAGACGCTTGGTTGTGGGTGATGGTGCTGTGATCGAGAACGAGCAAGGACGCTACATCGAGATGCGCTCCTGGCTATACTCCCAGCCTACTGGACAACCGCACACTTAGCCCTTTCGGGTACTAGCCACCCCCCCCCCACACACGCCACTCCTAGCTCGGATCCATCCTCCTCCTAGCTCGGAGCCTCCTCCATTCACTAGCCCCATTGCTTCAAAGTCAGGACCAATGGCAAACAGAATACGATGAGGGCACAACTGTCCACCACCTCCACATCGTAGTGCCCTCCATTGTGAACCGCCTGCAGCATAAGAGGTGGCACATCGTATTTACAGTTACTCAAGAGCCATGGTGCTGTTAACGCCAAGCTGCACTTCACCAGGCTAAGGACGTTCCAGGGCTGCCTGAATGAATCTAAAGCAGTCAAGAATGCCGAGCCCGTCATATCCGACTGCTCACTCTACAATGACGTGCTGGAAAGAGCGATGGCGGATCAGTTACTACTCATCTCTACAGCAGCCATCCAACGATACAACGTGTTTGCCGTGGCGTGGGCTAGCAGACGTTGCCGCCTGGGGGCTTGGTGGCCTTGATGGCAGGATCAGGAGTCTGAAACGCACTGGCTTCGACGTTATTACGTATTTATTGGGTTCAGAAACATCGCTGTGCCGGACGTGGCAGCCCTACTCTGGCGAACGACGCGTTTTCCGTCCACAGACCAACCCTCCTTCCCTCAAGTCTTCTCGCTGCTCACTGGGTCCTCCCTAAATCGGAACGAACCACACGAAAACTGACCTCGTCCCGCTTCTTCTTCCTCATTATCACGTAAATGAACGACCTCCCACCAGAGACAGTGAAACGTTAGCATTGTTTGAATCATTGAAGGTATTAGAGGCCACGTCATATTCAAACCACACACGAAATTAAGACAACAGGTAAGCAAAAGCCGTGGCATCACAAACAGGGTGAAAAGGATGCCATGTTAACGATGTCTTACCAAACTGCCAAGCACCCAAACAAGAACGGGAGCGCAGAGCTCAGGGTTCTCGAACCACCACCCAGTGGGTGATCGACGCTGAAACAACAGCTGGTGCGACGCATCACACAACTTTCCTCGGCCCTGCGTGCATTCAGGGCTTCTAATCGTTCAATTCATAAAATTAATTATTCATTCAGTTTACAACGCCATAAAGAAATTAACTTCAGGTTTCACAATTTATTGAGTTGCCCCTACGAACATTATTGAGAAAGGACGGCGTTCAGTTCACACTATCGGAATTCGGTCGGCATTCCGGGATTTCTAGGGTCGCTCCTGATCATTTCATGATCGTTATTAAGCTTTCGTCGTATAGTAGGGTACCCATACCGATTTTTCTGAAAACTAATTTCGTTGCGCTAAAATCGTTTTTCTTCGGAATGTTTGATAATTTATTGCGCTGCTGTAGTCACTTGTCCACAGATGAGAATTTTATGGTATTATTGTGTCATTTAGAGCTGCCCATATACCAAATTTGATCAAAATCGTTAGAGCAGTTGTTGAGAAAAAAGTATTCAGGGTTTTGATCACTATGATAACTATGGTTAATTTTGTGCAAATTTCGCTCATACTGTTATTTTGGCTTCGCACAGTGACTTGCAGGCTAAATACAAAAGGTCAAGTTCTTTGTTTTCAACACCTTTCACGAGCACATGTTTCCAAAAAACGGAGAATCCTTAAAACGCGAAGATCTAAGAAAGCCAAAAGGGTCGATAAAGAAGCAGCGTGTCCTGCGGAGGTTTCTGGGTCGAGCGGAGGCGCTGGAGATCAAGTGGTCTCAAGAGTTCGCGGCGCTATTGGAAGCCTGTAGTGAGTGCTCCCCGTCACATCCCAGAGGAACCGTGAGGGCCTTCCAGCACCCAGTAGCTGGTCCTCGCTTTGCGTCGTTTCTACCCAGGTCCTCAAAGTGCGCAGCCGTGTCAATTTGTCGTAACGATGTACCCCCCCCCCCTCAGCGAAGTGGAATGACATAACACCATACAAGCGTGACTTGGTTCTTTCATTGAACGAATTTTGCTCGTGACATTACACGTAAATAATTCAATACATAAAAATTGTGTGTCTGTGCAGCTCACAGGAGGGTTAAACTCACGTAAAACCACGTAAAGACTTGCTCCCACTAAAATGTGCTCACCAATTGGGAGTCCTCGGGGTGTGGACAAGCGACAAGCACCCCCCCTCCCCTTGTTGACCATAAATTGAAGCTTCGTCGACAAGCCATCGCTGAGTCCATAATGTGGAGGAATATGGGTCAACATATCAAATCAGAACCTGGTCGTTTCGACGTATTTCGACCCAACTGTCGATAATGTTCTCAATGAGTCGAGCCAGGGATAGTTGCTCAGTTTGTGACTATGTGAAATCGCCTACTCCGATCATCCCATAACCGGAATATTTTAGATAATATCGACGGGTTTGGAAATGACAAAACTGACACAGCTCTAGGACCTTTGACAAACAATGTGATGGTTTAAACAAGCTACTTCGGGATGGCATCGATAGTTGCCCCCAAGAAGCTGAGAGAACATTCGACATAATGTTCGATCAAGCTGCCTGATGATCCATCGATCAAAAGAAAAGGCATCAGCGACGTCAGCTCATTTTTCAATAATTTTTACAGTTAATAGTCAGCGCCAATTGATATGCAACGTGCAAAGAAATGAAAGTGGTCCTAGGAGCACTGTATTGCCCAGGCATATTAAGTTACTGCATGGAGAGCATCGTCAACGCTCGTCAAGTGGGAAGGTGGGCTGGGGTGGGGTGCACTGATAACAAATTTGGTCTAGTTGTGTGAGTGAGTACTGTGTGGGAATGCATTTATTTTTTAAATGTCCTAATTCGCCCAAGACACAATTCACAGCGTGTGTCGAAGGTTGCATTGTTGAGGAGTGTTGAACTATTCGCTGAACTTTCGTACTGTCAGCACGTAACTTTTGGGCTCGCTGTGGAATGGGCGAGCAAGAGGTAATGGAGTAGATTTGTGGTGGCTTCACAATTCACTATGAGCCACGAGAGCTGTAGCGTTTCTCCCATTAGGGTGCATTGTTGTGGATTGGTGAGTGATTCCCCTAACTTTTATGCTGTCTGGAGGTGTTTAGCACGAACTACATTAGGCCCGCAGTGAAACGGGGGAACGAGATATAAAATAGAGGATTTGTAGCGGCTTACCTGTGGGCGGGTAGGGGGTGGATGGCACGGTATCAGAGGCTGGGTAGTTCCTGATGCTGTACGCGTCGTGGCCGAAATGCGGAGCCGTGTCGACCATCACTCTCCGCTCCTCTGCCGGCGAAGAGAGATACGGAACCGTCGACTGATGGTGGGCGTCGACGTGGTGCCTCGACGAGGAATAAGGGTAATTGCACCAACTGTTCGGCGGGGAAAAGCCGGTTTGGTGGCTCGTCGACACGGCCGGATCCGTCGACGTACCCGGCGTGACTGAGGACGAGTACTTGTACTCCTGGGCGGAAGAGGCGGGGTTCCAAAACACTTTTCGGTCCCCTCGAGAATCGGGTAGGTTATAATAGGTCGGTTGGGCGTACTGGTCGAAGGGAACGCTCGGATGATGAGCGTCGACGGAGCTCGAATAGTTCCAAGGCTGAGAGCTCGGATGATGCCTGATGACCCCCGACGACGGTTCCATGCACTCGTAGCCCGGTCGTTTTGCGGGGATGTGGAGGGGTCCGGATTGACTGGTGACGGGAGACGTGGAGCTCGCCGAAGATGTCGTCACCGGAGTCGAGCTCGGCGACGTTTTTATCGGCGTCAACGACGGCGTTTGATCGTCGTAAACGTTGCTCCCGTTCATCACGGCCCACCAGGTGGATCCAACCCCAGGGGTCCCAGGGTCTCGAAGACAGGCTGTTGTCGCACCACCATTGTCCGGGTAGAGCGGGCCGTCAGGGGAGCCACCCGCGGCCAGGTCGCCGATTATGAGAATTGTAGCGGTTTTCGGGAAACAACCGGCGGAAGATAGGTCCAATGGCACAGATCACCAGGCGATTGAAGATGAACACATGAAACAAAACAAGCCGCACGTCAAACTTCGCATCACAACTTTTTCCCGCAAAATTAATTTTTCCCTAAATTTCCACTAATTTGGTTCACTGAAAAAATTAATCGAAACGCGGAACGAATTTTTTTAAAAAATTTTTTTTGTGTGTGTCGTGTTTTTGTCGGACGTCACGCTCGCGTGTTTACGAAACTGACGACGCGGGGACCCGCCGATCGTGTTTCCCCCTGAACAGATCAACGTCGCTGGAGAGACTGGCAGCACCGTGGATTCAAGGGGACGTGTTCGCGAGGCGCCGCTAAACCAAACGGTGCCTGCCACTCGCGCGCTATCTCTCGCCAGACCCGCCAACTCAGTCCCAGTCGCTGTTACCTTCTTGGGACCGCCACGATCCCGCGCAGAGCGGATCCGCCGCATCCGACGCCCCTTGACATAAGAAGAAAACAATAAAAAACCGTGCATTCGCTGCCCTTGGGCTGTTCAACCCTCTACAGTCGCCACTGTTTCAATTTAATAAACTGAGTGCACAATTGCACGAACCAACCTCTGTCCCATAAACGTCGTCTCACCTGCAGACACTTAGGTCAGAATAGAATCCTCGAAATGAGGCTTAGTTTTAGTTTTGACCTGCTCAAGCACACTCGTTACAATATCTGTCGATAACTTGCAGTCCGCTTATACGTGTAACATACTGGATCCGTATGTCGATTGGCACACCCGAGGAAACTAATTCCCCCTCTTAGTTAACGTCCATGTTGACAACCTGCCAGTTTTAAACCTGTGGATACGAAGTGCTTCGTTATTATCTCTACTCGGCTCGTTTATGACGCCTTGCTACGACACAACCCCGTTCTCGACTGACATAATGACGGGTCTTCGAGCCGGCCAGTTTACTCGAAATGTTACGAGTGTTTAACTCGATTGCGAATCTGAACTATAGCCACGCTCGCTCGAAGGGCTAACGACGATTAGCTTTAATTAATTATATCGATTCATTTGCGAGTGCAGCAACATCACGATGCAGTATTATTTGACGCAGCACAGGCTCTTCAGTTCACGTCGACAGCCACGACTCGGATTACAGTCCACGCCGTTTTCCACAGTTACTCCTGGCCTGAGCTCCGTTTTTCAGTCTGCCTCCCTCCCCCCTGCCGTTTATATTTGCCACCTCGCTTCATCTGGCTTTCAGGCTCATCCGTCACAATCCCAATGCTACGAACTGCTGACAAACTGGCTTCTGTACGCTTACAGAATCGTACAAACTGACTACCTTCTCGCCACGTTCTTCAAGTCGTTCTCTAAAGAGCTCAAGATACGTGATTGACCACATTGAAGCATCAGACGGCCCCCACTTGTTTTTGTTTTTTTAACTGTTTCATCCCTTATAAAATTAAATAAGAGAAGAGTGGCATAAGAGAGCCAAGTGTATTGTTTCAATAAAAAGAGAAGAATTTTTTTTGTGGCAACTGGGTTTCTTCTCACAAAACTGTTAACGCATTTTAATGATGTAAGTTGTTTTGTGGCGTTTTGGTGTTTTGTAAATGTAAGTTGTTTTTTTAAAAATTCAAGTTGTTCGTGTAAACGTACGATGTTTTGTCGCGTTTTACTGTCGAGAAATATATATTTACATTTGAGATCGTGCGCATTTAGCCAACCGGCTTCCTAAAAATTAAGCTGCAAAAGTTTTGGTATTGATCGTTTGTATTTTGCAAATAGTAGCTTATGAAAGAGCTTCGCGAATGAGACTTTCACAATCCCTCATTTAAATTTCGTCAATAACGTATAAAAATAATGAACACGCATTTTCCCCACGAATTACTAACCTAGTTTCTTCGGATATTGCAATACGGAAAAGTGCGATTTTGAAAAAAAACGAAAAAAACCAAAACGTGAGGAATTGAAAAAATTATTGGATTTTTCATTCACGCTTTTCTATTTTTATTATTTCCAATTCTATTTTGGAACATGCGCTCAATATACAGAAAATATTTGTGAAATAAGAGAACGTTACTCAGATAAACAATGAAATGACAATGTACTGATAAGCCGTGTAAAAGATACACAAAATAGGAAACCAGCATTAAAATACCACAAATATGGCAATCACCTTCGAAAACTGTAGTCAGTGAGAAGCGATTGACGAGAGAAAAGTATAAATCCCTCATATTATAAATAAATACGTCAGTTTCTATAATTGTTGAAAAGGTACGTCTTTCTGTTCTAAATGAAATTGTGAACCAAATAGTTGCGGCAAAAGGGAGAAAAAATATCGTCAGCAGGTAAATGACGTGAAAAGGGAGACAATTAATCGAAGGAGTCGACGGAGTTGTCAAACATTTTAAACATAAACATCAGGGGCGACGCATCACACACCATTCCTCGGTACAACGCGCATTCAGTGGTTGTTTTTGGACTCCAGCAACTCATCAAATCATTTTTTATTCCGTTTATAACAACACTCTACGTGAAAAAAGGGGTTGGGCACAAAAATTTATTGCGCTCCTCTTAGTTCGTGCCATGACCATTACGGAGGAACCAGTACGGGTGATTCGAAAGACCTTCTTTTTTTTTTGAGAAAGATCGGGATAACTGGGTACGAACTTCAGAAAATGTGGTTGGAATTCCGGAATTTTTGGAGCAACTCCTGTGTAGGTTATGAGCGTTATCAAGCTGTCATCGTATAATCACACGATTGGGCTATTACGTCAATTTTTCTGAACACCCTAGTAACGTTAGAGCGGAGTTTATCTCTTAAAAAAAGCTAAAATCGATTTTCGTCGAAACGTCCGGTAATTTATTGCGCTGCTCTCGTCATTTTCCCACCAATGAAAATTTCATGGTATCGACGAGTTATTTGAAGCTGTCTGTATAAAAAATTTAATCAATATCGTCGAAGCCGTTTTTGAGAAATAAAATATTTAGTGTTTTGATCACTATGATAACTATAGTCAGTTTGTAGCGGATTTTGCCTATATCCTTATTTTGGCGTCTTGTCCAATTCTGCTGGCTAAATATGAAGTTTCAACAGTAAGCTCAAAGCTCCCAAGCTAGTTGATTGGCTAGAGATATGAAAAGTGAAGGTCCAAGGCGAGATCCCTGAGGGACCACCTCAGCAGCAGCGACTACACTTTGCCTGCATTTTTTAAAAATATGTTGTGGGTCTACATAGTTAACACACAGGAGATTATGTAGAAATATGCGATCCTTTGATTTTCAAGGTGGAATTTAAAAAAAAACTATAACAAAGATGCTCAGTTTATAATTAATTCGCCGAAGTAGCTTTGTTGGGTGTGCTACCATGTAAAGTAGTATATATCCCTCAAACTTGTGTAGCCTTCTTATGGAGCAGCGTCCGACCTCGTTTAGTTTAAAAAGCCTCTTAAATTGAATTTAATAAGGGATAATCACCTTGAACGCTGGCCAGGTTGAAGTTCGGGTAGAAACCTGGGAACCTGAAACAGTGGAATTGTACGAAATGGTGAGACGTTGTCGTTTAATCCCGTCAACATGATCAAAGTCTCCTAAAGGGGCTTCAACGTAATCGTCGTTCTGCGACAGCAACTTTCCAATGCCGTCATGTGCTTTATGGAGTGAATAGCAATATTAGCCGTGAACAAACCTTAACTAACTGCAAAAAAGCGTCATGATGTGAGGGAACAAAATGTTGTCACGAAATGAGTATATTAGACAATCAGTCCTTCGAGGCTCACGCCCTCTCACCATTACTTCTCACTCACACCTTTCCTGCTCTTCCTTCTCTCCTACCACTCCCTCAACTTCCTTCACTCTCTAAGGACTCCACACTTCCCACCTCCAGACATATTAGCATTAGAGTAGAGAATTGTTAGACCGTTAAAAAGCAGGCTACCACGGTTTCTACTTCATCTTTGGACACACACGACGCTCCAGAATGGGGGCTTTATAGTAATATCCTCGCTTGCTCGAGTACATGTGCCACTTACCATCAAAAGTTTATTAGCTTGTCTGTTTGTAAACACCTTGATTATGGCTGCCTGAGAGTAAATCCCAAATTATGCAGCTTGTGACGGACGGGGGAGAGAGATACCATCCTGTTTTCCAGTCAGTCCACGCTCTGCTCCACAGCTTGGTCTCTTCCAGTGGCTCGAAAGGAATAATGGGTTCCACCATTTGTGCCATAGGCGTTCACAGATGGAGGAGACCAGTGCATGCAGGCGACGTGCCATACTCCCTGCATTGGCCTCAGCCTGACATCAATGAGTGACCCGCTTTCGAACTACCTCCAGCTGGTCCTCCACCGCCTGAATGTTGAGATTAGGAAGCACATGCCACCAACACTCCAGGAAACCTCTCTTTATGAGGAATATGATCACTTCAAGATCCAGGAGGAGGTGTAGTTGCCGGGTTTCAGCGAGCACCTGCGTGATCCAGCAGGCTGGCTTGGAGGGCATTGGATAGTTCTTGCTCGCTTACAGTCCCTACCAGAGGGGAACGAACAGCCACCACGTTGAGCAAGAATACTGACGAATAGTACCTCGCACGAGTGTGGGTAGATCCACCCCACGTCAGCCCAGCCAACGACCTTACGTGCCTCACAAGCACTTACTCCAGAATATGGTCAAGTGGCGAGTTATGGTCAAACTCTATCCCCTGGTACCAAATGGAGGGTGTTGGGCTGACTCGAGTGCTTGGAGTGTGTTGGAGTTGGAGTGGAGGGTGTTGGGCTGAATCGTGGACTCGTTAGTGACCAGCTCCAAGCGGATCTGGTGGCACCCCTATACAATCACCCTGGTCGCCTGCTGGACCAAGAACCGACAAACTGTGCTCAGAGAGTGTATTAGTATCACCCAACGAATGGCGGAGAGCAGACTGCAGTAATGTTGGGTCAGTTGAATCACCCTTTCTAAAAAAAGAGACTAGACGCATTTGTCCGGGCCTGTGTTTTCCGGCGGTTCGGTATAGAAATTCGTCCCACATGCCTACATATTAAATACTTGACCACAAGTACGTCTTGTTCTTCTTTTAGTAAGGCAGAATAGCCCCAGAAACAGATCGTGAGTCTGTTATCGCGTGTGTAGAGTATTACAGCCTGCATTACGCTACACTTTGGTGCTGCTGAGAGCGAAGGAGCCCATTTTAAATAGTTTCCCTACTGGCATTCGAAAGCTAAAATATTTTCATCTCATTAGGTATTCAGAGTGACATTCCGACTTACAAAAAGTTTTCTTTTCGAAGGTTGACGACGCTCTGACAAAAAAATCGAATATCTCTCTCACAGTGGAGAACACGCAATCCCAGTTGAATTCCTCGATCCTATTAAACGAAAACGTTGTACGTAATTGGGTCCGGGGTGAAGGCGGTTCCTGCTTTTCGATCTCCTAAATGGTGACAGCTGCTGCATCGTTAGCCATGATCTCAGAGCTCTACAACTATCTGATGCGTAGCACCTTCCACAAGCCTTTCAATTCGGCACATTGGCTGTATCTTCGTATGTGCATCTGTACATTGACGAAGGACTAAATGCGCAAGTTAGTTGAGAGTGCGCTAGAAGAGACACTGTCGTACTTTGTTATCTTGGTAAAAACGGAGTATCATAGGAAGATTTATAGGGAACGATACGCGGGTGTTGACATGCCCTCAATGCTCAGACTCATTGAAACCATAATAGTGTGCATGAAAGGAGTAAATTTGACGAGTATCTTTTAATCGTACTGACGTTACTCAATGAAAATCATACATGAAATACTAAAATGTCAGCAAGGGAAATCCAGGAAAAGCAGGCAATGGTGTGTACGCTGTTCAGTGCCACAGAGAAAGAAGGAATTCAATTACTGGCAAAGGAACTAGTCTTGAACACCATCCAAGGGCCACCTAGGCTGTATTGCACATCAAAACATTCGTTACGTTGGTTTTCAAACTGAGATACGAACGAGAGAGCGAGCGTTCAGAATGACACGCACTCCTTTTACGTTTGTCTCTGGGCAATAGTGCCAATTGGTTCAGAGAGCCGAAGAGTAATTCACGAACGAACTGTTTAGAGATGAGATTTCGAGTGTTAAGGCTGCGGTGTGGGTAGAAACGGCCTATTGAATGTCGAGATCTATACAAGTTTGTTCTCCTGTTACATTAGCAGCATCCACAGAACCTAGAACTGTGGAAGGACGATAGGTAGTCATTCAGTCTCCCAGTAAAGAGCTGTTGGCAGGTATGACCCTCAGGAATCCGTACCATCTGACAGGGGTTCGTCATATGGTTTCCCACGAATCCAATTACCAACTTTGACCCTTTTTTTGTCACAACCTTACAAAATTGCTTAGTAACAGTCAAAGCTGATCTTCCAACCACCGTCACTCGTTGTTACTGGAACTACAGTGAAGCAGCACGTGGTTACTTGACACTAGAGGTGGAAGCCGTGCACGGTGGAGTCCTTGAGACTAAACAAGCGGAGCCACGCGTTGATGTCGCCTTGCCCCGTAAGGAACTGGCTCACCCATTGGTCTGGCTCAACCCACCTTCTCGCAAGGCACCAGATTTTAAGCATGGAGAGTCTTTGACAGAAAAGAAGGGGATCGGGACATTGAAGTCAACATGTTCTGTGTGGAACTGGCTCGTCCAGTAGTCTGGAGAACGCGATTCGCTTTCCTTAACTTTATACCATTTTGAATCGGTTGCACCACTCTTTTATTTAAGTACAACTGATGGGAGACTCTCCTCTCACTATTGCGCTGACTGCCTGCCACTGCAGCTGTGTCTTAACACGAAACTGTGCATGTGCGTGCACGACAGTCTCCTCCACACCCCTTCTAAGCTTGGTCGTCAGCGTTTCGTTCGTTCAGGTGGTCCGATACGTTTTGTACAGACCTCCTATGTCCGTATCGTCTAGAAAGTAACTTAAATTTAAATTCTTTCAAAGTACAGCTTGTAGCGTTTTACCTGTTAGATAGGTGACTGAGTGTGATGTCCACTTTGGCGACTGTTTATACAAAGTCTCATCACAATCCGCTGCCCCAAGACCCAACGGCTTTCGCTGTTCTGCAAAAACACAAACAGCAACTACAATGTAGAAGCGAACAAAGTTTTTTTGGTACCAATGAATTAAAGTAATTTCATCGACGATTAGCAATTCGAGGTTATTATTCAAAAACCGACGTGCAACGGATCGCATTACATGAAATAATAAAGCATATTGGTTCTGGCACCTAGAAAAACTATTTCGTGCGTAGCAACGCTCAACTTTCCACATAAATTCGACCAACTACTATACATACGAGCGCTGTATATTCGTCCAAGGCATTTTACACGGAAACATATGTCAGTTTCTCAGTTTGGTCGAAATCGTAGTCATTTTTTTGTTTACCTGGAAAAGCTGCAGCCGTGGCAAGATCTCCCTCAAAATTGACGGCTGAATGAAGCCATAGAACGAGGCATAGCTTGACAGTATCTTGACTGTCGCCCGTGGTCTAGACCTTTGGCATCTGAGCCATGAATGAACCCGGGTTCACGTTGGCATAGTTGCCAATGAGCTAGCTGGAAGGTTCGCGAAAGAAGCAGCTCTCGCTACAGAGATCGTAGAGACCCCGGGAAGCATTGTGCTTCTCCCGCATACTTTCTTCCGACTCGGAGCCAGGAAGCTAATCAACAATGAAGCCCACCTTGAATAGTTCTCCACACTGTGCCGATTAAGGGTCGATATACGTCAGGTCTGTTTAGATGTAGTTTCGCCAGCATTCAGAAACCAGATCTGTGGAGATAAGCCAGGTTATCATTTAGCCATTGTCCCGGTAGAGAGCTGTTGCCCACTCCTTCCCATGCATCAGGTATGACCCTGGGGCACCCGTACCGTCTGGCAGGAGTTCGTCATCTGGTTTCCCACCTGACCCAACTTTTACTTGGGTGGCAAAGTTCTACCAAACTGTAACCACATCTTTCTGTCGTAACCTTCTTCACAAACTCGGTGGAACGGTTATAAGCTTGCTTCGTACCAGTCAAAGTTTCAACGTTCGGCCACTCTTCCAACAACCATCTCTCACTGTTTCAGGAACTAAAGTGGAGCAACACCTGATGTCTTGTTTCCTCCTCTTGAAGACGCAAGACGTGCAGGACAGAGAGTCTTTGAGACAAAAGAAGTGGAGCTGCGCGTTAGAGTGACCATGCCCTGTAAGGAACTGGCTCAACACCACACTTAAGTTCCATATGACACAACTCAGGCATTGACTGGACAAGGTCATTCAGGACGACCCCTGCACATGCGCGAGAGGGGGATGTCAGACGTCAAACCATCCAATTGCAGACTGCAAGCTGACGGAGATCCAGGTTGCTGAGGTTTCGCAGGTGAAGTATGGTCATGGGACGGCGAATATACATTTATTTATATCTTAGATATTATGTCAATAGCGTAACATCAATTGCTTAGATGCCAGGAATCGTAAGGGGGGGGGGGCAGAAATTACCTTAGGTGATGCTTTTATTGACAGGCGTAGAAGGGTACAGATGATCCAGGTAAGCATGATATATCCCCTGATTCAGCTTATTGGGCGCACGAGAAGGCGAGAATTGAAGATCGAAAACTCGATGAGTGTGAGGAGGACTGTATTAAATGCGATTAAGTGAGTAATGAACTGTGTTGAGTTAGAAATGAGCTGAGTTCGTGTACAAAAGGGCGACACAAGGTATTGTAACGAGAGAGCGAGCTGTAACCAGGCACAGGGAGACGAGTGACTTCGTAACTGAATTAATGAATTTTGGAAGGAGTCGTCTCTTGTGCAGAGTAATTGAAATTGAGGAGAGGGAACATAAAGAAAGGAAAAAACCCACTGCAGGGAAATCCGGTAGCTGTTAGAAATAACTGCAACCGCGGGGGAATTTCCGCAGGTACGAGGGGCAGGTATTGGAAAGAGACAATGATTGGGGAAGTCTGAGGTCAAAAGACTCGAACTGATTCGGCGCTGTGCATCGAACACAGCCACTGCTGGTCAAGACAAAGTGCAATGTGGAAATCTGCGCCAAAGGGACGAGACACGCATGAGTTTTTTCCTAACATCCATGAACGTTTCATGGGAAAGTTGATTGAGCCAGACCACTGGACGAGCCAGTTCCTTACAGAAACAGTGGCTTCAACAAGCAGCTCCACTCCATCCTGCACGTCTTGCGCCTCCAGTGTGGAGGAAACAAGAAACTACATGCTGCTCCACTGCACTTACCACAATAGTGAGCAACGGTTGTTGGAATAGCAACCAAGACTACCTCCTTCAGCTGTACTATTCAAGTAACAAGTTAAGCATAACTACACCTAGAAACGAAGCCAAGTCGATCTTTGTCTATGAAACCTGCCGCCCGAGTAAATAGTTGGATCAGGTGGTTAACCAGATGATGAACTCCTGCCAGACGGTACGAGGTTCCCCAGGGACATACCTCTGTGTGTTGACACATGGGCAACAGCTCTTTACTGGGACAACCTCCTGCAAATTCAGTGAATGCTGAGTGAGTGCCTGGGCTCTTGCACGATAGCAAAACCGCTTGCACTCACCGTGATATTCAACTGATAACATTCTCATTAAGGTTCAGACATTCGTTTTGATACAACAGTCCTGCTGACATTGGCTTCAACTGTTTAGATTAAACTTAAACTTACAGCATCTCACCTACAATCAACACCTGTGTGCTACATTCCCATTAGCGTCCCTGTAAAAACTACTTTGAGCTTCTCCAAACACTTCGTTCCTAGTAAATATTCCTGTGACAATCAGTTGAATGGAAACAGAATCCAAGCTGAAACGACAACCCGCCCCTCCCACCGTCATGCTAAGGGAAAGAAAGAGCTTGCAGAATGCTTCGCCTTTCCAACAATTTAAACCCCCGTTTCCACTCCAGATCCTTTTTCTCTCCCGACGGGGGCCCTCCATCTTTCCACTCAACCTCTCTGGTCATGTTCTGGATCTAATGGAGGGGAACTCGAGTCGTGAATAGGAGAAAGTGATGGAAGAACGGGAGCCCCGTAGCTGGGGAAGAACGGCAGGGAGCTCGTACCTCCCTTCATCGGAGAAATACGCCTTCTTTTTCTACGACAGCACCGTTTTGAAGATTCAATGAACCTTATACAACGCTTTTCAGTCGTTAACTGCACGATAGATGACAAGTTAGGTTTGGTATCTTTTAAATTGCTATTTAGAACGTTCGTCGATAACTTATAGTCGACTTGGCTCGCGGTTTAATGTGAACTAATGGCCATTTGTCGACATTAAGGTTAGATAACGTTCGTTGAGAGGTGTTCCGAGTACGCGGTGATACCTAACGAACTGAATTTGGAAGCCGTGCGAGGGAAATCACTGCAGTGACTCAACCCCAAGGGTTGTGACCGTTATCTTCCGATTGGTTATTCTAACAGCTCATACGTCCGAACTTGCGTTATCGAGCTAAAAAAACTCTTGTTTCGGTTGGTCGATCGCTAATGGAGTAGTAAAATTGAGACACGAAGGCGTTCCAATCGGCAGCATCCCATTGCAACCTTTCAGAAGTGTTTGCAGTGTAACTTTTGATTAGTAATTTTCAGCATCACTGAATTCGTTTTCGCACTTGCTACTCATCAACTCATTCCATGGAGTTACACGCCCGTCGTTATCAATCCACGGCAATGTTTCAATCCACGCCTTCATCCTACGAAGCATGTGGCGATGTCAATTCGTTACAAGCGCCTTCTTACGTTCAACTGGTAGCTAAGGCAGTGAAAAAGGTTTATTCGAGGGAGATAACACGTAATGTACGTCTTACCAGGTCTTATTGACACCAGAGGAGCGTTTGAGAACTATGGTGGTCTGCGCTCTTCAACGAGCTCAAGTGCCAAGAAATTCCTCTTGCTAGTCAGAAGTTACCTGCCAAATAGAACTGCTACCACCGAATGCAGACATCTCTCAGTATAGAGAACGATAAAGAAGAGGTGCCCACGGGGCTGCACTTCTCAGCCCAGCATTCTGCAAGGCTTTCTTGGAAGTTCTTCACGGAAGTCTTATGGAGATCCACTGCGACCCGAACCCTTGCGTGGATGAGCTTCGGCGCTCATAGATCCACCAAATTAAGGCAACAACCCATCAAGTCCGAACCATCACCCAATGGTTTCCAAAGAAAAATTAAATAGCCAACCGTCAATACATACTCAGCGACCACAGGCTGTTTCTTGAGAAGCAATTCAAGTACTTAAAAGTCAACGTAGATGAGAGACGGAGCTTCAGCCAACACTTCCAGTCCCTTGGAGACAATAGACAACGAATAGAGTATTTGTTCCAAAACCAAATAGAGTCACTCTAGCGGAAGAGTAAGTTGTTGCCCAAACCACAAGTATCGAGGGGAGCTGTCTGTCCCCGCTGGTCTGGTGGTTCTATATCATCCCAGCCAACCACTGTGTAGCCATTTAACAAGAGAGATTGAGATTGCCCTAGTCTTGTGGGAGCCCAGTTGATCCAAGATTGCTGGCATCAGTTGTGAATCAAAACTACAGCCCTTGTCTAAGAGGGTTTATCGCGGGATTAGGGCTTGTGCAACTGTCTTGGGAATGTATTTCGTGAGTGAAGTGATCCACAGCAGTCAAAATGTGTAGAAGTCCCATCACATTCATTCCCAGACGAACATATGCTTTAACAGTCACCCTCCCAACATGTGAGTCGGAAATCACATTGTAGCATGGAACAACCAAGGCCAAGTACCTTGGAATGTCTTCGACAGGAGACTTAACTGGCACAAACAATTCCAAACTGTCAAAAAAAAACCATTCTTGAAAAACAACAAAGTCTCCCAACAGCCGACAATCCGTGTCTTCAACGCCATCCCCGTCCCCAGCCCTTCACAGATTGGTAAGCACTTACATGAAGGCGCTTCCTGGAACGCTCTGGTACATCGAAAACCCCCAGGTTCGCGAAGAAACCGTCCTCCAGCTCTTACAAGAGGCAGCCTTCACCTACGCTCTGCAGTATACTCCTACCATGCCATTAACTGCCCTCTGGTTTCCCACACCCCCAACCCTTGGACATCGTCAGTAGGCTCTGCTCTCTCGTTCCACGCTAACCCCAGAACACCCCATCCAGAGCATCTCGCAGCAGGCTTCCACTCTGGTTTATAACCTCTGGATTGGCAACCGTTGATTGGGGGGGAGGGGGGAGGTTATAGTCGGTAATAATTGGGCACTATCCATTTGGGTGTCTTTTTGAAGATCTCTTCTTGGAAACCTTTAAAAAAACATTGCGAATAGTGCACAGCTGCGGTGATCTCCCTCTCTTTCCACATTTTTCACAACTTCGGTACCATTTTTCTCACCTAGATGCACCCCGATCCTGCCTGTATATTCCCGTAGCGGTCCTCTTTTCACCAACATGTGCAGTCCGATGTGCTTGCTGCATTGTCTCGTGAGCTGTAGAGTACTGAACATTATTCTATGGCCAACCAAATCAAATTAACATTATTAATTGGCGACTGAGCGCGTCTTTCATTTTAGTTGCCGACGGATGTTGTAATAAATAGGACCTAATCAACTTCAACCTCTTATCCAGTATTCATGCAATGTTTTAAGTATGTTGAAAGTAAACGGATCTCGTGAATAACGTTTTTGTATTCAGTTCAGCAACCGAAACGCTCCAAACAAACTGCAATTACGCCGAAACGGAGCGGCATTTTAATTTTCAACAGAACGCCGAATCAACGGCCATTTGGTCGCTAAAAGATGAATATAAAGCATGGAAGTTTCAGTAATGACGATGTTCGTTGAATGAAGGTTTTGCGCCCGTCCCGCTACATGAGTGCGCTCAGCCTCCATTCCACGTTTTAGAGAGCTGCACCCCTCCTAAATAGGACCAGTTTACACGTAGAACCCGCGTCATATATCACCTTGTACGTTTAGGTGACTGGTGGTTGGAGAGAGGTGTGGGGAGGGGGTTCATCTTAGTATAATGTGTCTCGAAACCCTCGAGGAAACTAATACATACAAATGGTGCTTTCTGGTCACAATTCCCCCTTTTGCGTAACTCGCCCTTCAAATGGGTTCTCCCTTCCATCTCCTTGAGCTAATCCTATCGTTGGAGTTAATGACAATTTATGTATGTAAATCAGACCGAAGCTGCTTTCCTCCTCCTTCCAACCCCTACCCCCCCCCTCCTCTTTGCTACCTCACGGAGTTATATAGCGGCTGGATATTTGAAAGCCTCTCTTCTCCCCCTGCCGACGAAGGTCCCTTCAGTCACTCGCCCGTCTCGCGCTGAAATTTCCCAGCTCGAGGTCGATATTCAAATAAGAGGGCCCTTCGCTTCGAAACCTTTCCTCGAATATCGGAATTTCTCAGTTGCCGACCTTATCTGAACCCTTGTGCGGGTCTTTTTCAGAGTTTCCCTACTCCTCAACTACCAGAGAGCGAAAAAAAAAAATTCCTGCAAATTATAACGGTTTACTGTTCTACAGCACAGTATGTTTGCACGGATTGACGCAGTCGCACACTTCCGAGCCCCATCCCATTCGATTCAGCGTCCAAAAATACCAGTAAAACTTACAAAACACGACCTGACTACAACGAAACCGGACATTTCTAGGCGATGATAGGCAATTGGCCATACACGGTGAGTCGAACTGGTGGTTGATTGAGACGGGAATGAGTGCAGGCCGGGGAGGAACGCTAACTTTCGCTGTATTATCCCCCAAGTTGCTTGAAGCAGTAGAATGTCACATAATATTTACTGCGATTTTATTGTTTTACATCTACACACAGCTCTACATCTCTGAGACCCATCCTATTTGATTCAGCGTCGAAAAATCCCAGTAAACCATATGAAACACGACCTGACTACAACGCAAGTTGACATTTTCTTGGGGACGCTAGGCAATTGGCGATATGCGATGGGTCGAACTAGAGGGTGTGCAGGATGGAGAGTCTTTGTGGGGAAAGAAGAGAAGCCGAGGATAATAGTCGCCGTTTCACTCACTACCATATATCACAGTTTTACCCCGATGATTCCAGAATAGCCAACTCATTCATGCTAAAAAAAAATCGTCTTGGCGATCTCATGAAGCCACTGGTTTAGGCTTAAGCATGAGCAACTCGATACATTCCGGGACTTCAACCGGTACCAGTTTCCATGTTGAGGTTTGAGCTAACTTTCTACCAAGTTCGTACGAACGATGTCGCTGAAGCCACGAAAACCTCTGAATGTCCTAGGGGCTAAGGAAAGTCACGTGATGCGCTGATTGTTTTCATTCTCCTTTCGGTCGTCGCTGTTTTTGCTGTCTTGTGCGATTCTGTTTCCAAATTCATGTCGTGAAGCTTCAACTCGAATTGGTCATATAGAAAAAGTGACTATGATT
The DNA here is from genome assembly GCA_020466155.1 of Pachypeltis micranthus. NCBI lineage: Eukaryota > Metazoa > Arthropoda > Insecta > Hemiptera > Miridae > Pachypeltis > Pachypeltis micranthus. Next base: position 2,890,687 of record CM035779.1, on the reverse strand, counting down.
CGTTCGACACGTTCATTTTACGAAGAACTCAACATCAACTCGAAGGGAATTACGCGGTAGCGACGTGCAATCGTAATACTCACGATTTCTAGAGCCGAAGAAAGAAGAAAATGATTGACGATAACCAGACGTTTTAATGTTATAATAATTGGTCATATTAACCCCTGGAAAGGGGACAAGTGGAGGAAGGTCGTCGGCACAGAAAGAATGTTTAGTGGGCCATAAATGGCGCGATGCCCCGTCGGGGTTTTAACGCTAATTTTACACTGGTATTAACGCCTCCCTGATATGAGATGTTGTTTATTTATTTACAACTACTTCTGGTCGTTGAAGTGTGAGCGGTGGCCGTGTGGTGGGAGGGGGGGGGGAGAGAGAGTGGTCGGGGCAGAGAGATATTAAACTCTTTTAACGGCCGCCTTATAACCAGCTCGACTATGTTCAAACTTATAAAACGCAGTACTTCCTCCTTTAATTCTGCTTGTTGCGTTGACAGCCTGTTTGATTCCTTTTGTCTCAATTTCCTCGAAAGTAGTCCTTTTTTTCTTTCGGTGCATCAGGGTACCTAACAAGTCCGTTTGAGAATGAGGAGCGCACGAACGCGATATGAGAAACGCTGCAAATGATAACACAACGGTTTAGTATTCTCTTGCACAGCTTGACGCAGTCTCACACCTCCGAGACCCGTCCTATTCGATTCAGCATCGAAAAATACCAGTAAACGATACGAAACATGACATGCCTACAACGAACGACATATTCGAAGCGCCTGAAGGAATTTTTTTTCCTTGATCCAACTGGGAAAACCCCCACGGCGGCCACAATTGGGCCTATTGTGTGGACACGCATAAGCCACCCCATGTCCTCCCAGCTCCACCCCCAGCTCGTGTGAACCTGGTGTACCCTGTCGTCCTCAATACATCCCGACCATTTCCGCACAAAACGCAAGACCACCTCGAGGTCCATCCTTGCAACCTCCTCCGGCTCCGTCTGAGACGCACTGCAGTCAGTCCCCCACACGCATAAAGTACGCGCTCTGCCATGCAGACTCTGCACCTTCGTACCTCTGACTTACGAATCTGGATAGTCACCTGTGACAAGGCCACATAATAATCCTTATACTACCTCTCTACAGACTGAGGGTCTCTGTTAATCGAGCCCTGAAGAGTTTAATGAACAACCTTTACTGCCTTTGGCCTTGCACATCCCACCAATAGACAGCCCTGCACTTCTCCTCCCACATGACAACCTCCCCGATCATGGACCTCTTAGTGGTGACTACAAAGGGTCTCACAGGGAGAAGCGCAGATCTTGTTCTCGCCAGCTAATCGGTCTCATTTCTTTCTATCCTTGAATGACCTAGTACCCAAAACAGTGTTTATGTTGTTCTTCGCCACGGTCTTCAAGCCAGTCAGGAAGAGCTCTGGCTGTATGATGAACCATGGCCCTCTGCTCAAGAGTGGGACCACCTCAATTCAGTTTTACGTTCACGTGTGTGGACGAGTCATGTCCACTACCAGCGATTCCTTTCTAAAACGTGGCACCAAGTACTTGCGCTGGCTTTAGCGATTCGTTAGTGCAAGGAGTGTAAGTGTTTGAATTTACGCTAGTTGCCCGTAGACTTGGACATTGAATGCATGTCGGACAAGTAGAAAGTGAAAAGGAAGCTTCTCCTAGCTCTGCGACTTCGTATGGACCTCTCCTCTGAACGAAAACTTGGAGATGGATGGGCATTAGATACATGTGGAGTGAAATGGCCGTGGCCAGGGAGAATTTTTTCCGAACATCTGTGAACGTCGTGAAGTGGGTTGAGCCCCAACCCCTGAGCGTGCCAGTTCGAGACTTTCCACTTCTCTTTCAAAGACTTCGCGTCTTGTGCCAGTAGTGCAGAGGACACATAGCGCTTTGATTCCTACTAAGCGAGCAGAATTCAGCTCAGTTTGTCGAAGAAGATCACGGCAAAGAAACGTTGCCTCAGTTGCATTGTCCCTTCGAAACTTCCCATTTCCCACCCAAGTAAATATTTAGATCAGGAGGCATAAGGGAGGGATAAGAAGTTCTCCCAGGTGGTACGGGGTACTCCAGGGTGATGCCTCTGAGTGGTAAAACGTGACAGGGCTCTTACATTTCGGCCTTCGTGACGTGCCACTGATATAACTCTCTCAACAGGGTTCAACAACATTTGTTGGTAGAAAAGATAAAATCCACACAGTGTTCGTCTAAACTTCAAGAGTTTTGACTTCTCTGGGAGCAAATCTAAGGATCAACCATACCTTTGGCGCTTTCTGTGTGACCCATTGCCCCGACCGAGTTGGGAAACGTCACCCACAGTTTTGGAACCGTTGGTCACTTATCCACTTTTGGTTAACTACTCAAAAACCAAACGGCTCAACTCAAGGCCAACAAGTCATCTCACGTGCTACAAATACAGATAGGAGATTTATAAATGCAGCACGTCCTGGAAACCACAAGCTCAGTGCAATAAAATAAGTTCTTTTTTTCCTACTTTGACATTGAAAAGGATCAAGTTCGGTGAAATGACGGTCCATAAACTGAAACAGATCCTTGAGACTGAAATTAGTAATATTTTCGAATATACTTGAATAATGTCGGAACAGTTGACGCTATAGATAGCAACAGTCGGACGGCGGCTGGGGGATACTGAAATAGTCCAACCAGGCGTTCGGCTAACATGCCAACACGGAGCCCCGTTAGCTCGGAAAAAGCGAATTCTTCACACTTTTCTCATGTTCAGGTTTTCAACCGACGGAGTTCAGGTAATAAATATTCGACTACTGTGAAAAGTCAAATATAGCGACAACAATGAGAGTTGTGACGGTCTGGTCGACCTGTCGCCCAAACTTCGGATTTCGAAAGAGAAACAATTACCAAAGGGCTACTGAAAACGGTACAATCTTCGGCTTAAACCTTCGTAAGCCGAAAGGAGGGAAAACAGGTAGCGAGTCCGTGATATTGACCGTCTGTCGGCACCGTTTTTATGGCAGTTGAAACCATCCCAGATACCTTTTTTTTAAATCTATTAATTCCTTACAAAATTCTTCAGTTTCGTTGTTGGCTTCTTAGGCAGTTTTCATTTCAACGACAATGCGGTTCAGGTCGATTTGTCTATTTGGGGAGTTCTGGTTCGCGATTTAAATACCTGTTTTCACCCGACGTGTGTTTCTGTTTTTTCCACTGAAATAACGAACGCAAATACTACCAATCTAATTGAGCTGATGTTTATCAACGGTCGGACCATGTGTGACCTTATTTGCTGGTTGTTGAAATCGCTATGTTGTTGGGCAATACACATATAACATTCGGGCAAAGGGGAAGCTCAAATTTGTGGTGGGGAATAACAGCCATCTTCAACGTATGTAGTTAGAACGTTACTTCTGCAATTGCGTCGCCCATGATTGCCAGAAATGCGTTGAATGTCAATACACAGTCAATCGTAGGAGAGTACAGGCCCAAGCTTAGACAGCTGTGCTCATGCGGATCACCACGACCGCCAATAAGATTCTATTCACCAAAACGTTTCAGGCAATCACTGATCAGTTACCGGTTACTGATCAGTTACTGTTCTGTGTATGATGGAGCGGAAGAGCAAGTTGAGAGTGGAAAGATAGCTTCCGCACTCTGGGACCTCCCTATTGAACGAAAACTTGCCGCACTTTATGAGTTGGCAAGTAAGATGGGAATCCTCGTCAAAGGGTGCTTGGAGGCTGGCGAAAACTGCAAACAGGCAAAGACCCTCGAACGGGATGGGCTTATAGCTGTCCTCCTTGCCTACAGGATCATCGCCCTACAAATACCTCTGGACTTCCTTCTGGACTTGGAAGTGCTAAAATTCAACGTAAATAACGACAAGCTGGCGTCACTGCACCCAGCACTGGCCAAGATAGACAATGGAGTGTCAGTACCTGGTCGTCAATGGGCCATAGGCAGGCGAAGTATGATATGGCCAGCACGGAGGGGTCCCGACCTGCACACACTGGTGCCATGGGGGAATACTCGCAATGTGGATATTGGCACCCATCGTTTCCAGCCACCTAACTGCTCACAGGCCACTGGGCGTTCTACGCCACGTTCCTATTTGTCAAGCCTAATGGATTCAACGCTTGCCAATGCATCATTGGAGTGGTAGAGGGTGCGTCTCCCCACCCTTGCCTGCCATATGAATCCGCACCTACACGAGTTCGCCTTCCAGGGCATGTACTACCGAGCCAGATCAGCTGCTATCCGGCAGAGTGCCTACTCTTTTACAGTGAGTCCGAGACACGGTCTGTGAAGGTGCGGCCAGTCAAATATGAGAGGAGTATTCGATAGTAGGTGCTCGAGAGTTCTGGTAGAGCGAGCAGGTGAACAGCACATGTGAAGCGTCCTCTGCAGTGGCATCCCCACAGGAGCAATTGCTAAATGTCCTACGTGAAGTAGTCAAGTCGGGCGTTAATGACCTCATGTCATGACAATAGGACCACAGGAATGATTGGGTGCCAACATGCCATCCGAATACGATTTCTGACTTTGGGAAGTATAGTGTGCAGGTAGCACGCTGCGATTCGCGAGTAAGTGTGAGTTTGAGGCGAGCAAGGGTTCATTGTACTGGGTTACAGATTTTTTATTGATGTAGAATTGCAGAGATTCTGAACAAGAAAGAACCGATCGCCCAGTGAGCCCTAAACCGCACACACGCGCTTTTGTGTGCGGAAGGTCGTGCAATAAATCAAACACTGGTTTATCGATCCGTAAACTTCGTTCAATATTCATCGCAGTCGCGTGCCGATGGTTATTACGTATTATACGTTAGATCTAAACACATCTATCCCGTCTAGAGAAGAGTCGAGGACGGGTGGGAGGGGGGGCGCAATAAATTCATTAACACTTGTATACGGCTTTCAACATTTAACGCGCACGCGAGAGCTTCGGGCGGTTAAGGCGCGAAGTGTTTTATTACGTCCTCAATATAAACAGGGAAGGTTATCACTTCGACTACGCTCAAGAAACTACTTGTAAGTTAACCACTTATACGAACGTAATGTGTGTGTTTTCGTGTTACAACTTTTAGGGGAAACATGTTTCGATTTCGAGCTTCTCGTTTTGGAATTTGCATCATGGCGCGTTCACACTCAAAAAACGATGTTCATTTGTTTTCAACTACTACAAGCTAACCAGTTTCCGAACATTTAACTTGTCAGCTTATTGGCAGAGTTAATTGATACGATTGTTTACAACCGGTCGACTCTCTGCGAACCCAACTAGCTTCCTCCGTCAAAATATTCCTCCTCTATGAGACTGAGAGAAGGTTTCTTTTGCTTTCCCTTCGAACATTATTATAATAACTAGTATTATTATTATTATTATTATTATTATTATTATTATTATTATTGTTGTTGTTGTTGTTGTTAGCATTGCCTTCACTCTGCCTATTAGCACATTGAGTCGTTCTGCCTTACATTTTCCTTTTTCTTCTAAGTTGTAGAACGAGAATCCTGTACCTCTCAAATACTTCAGGGTCAAGCGTCGAATTCATCACGCTTGACAAATAGGAACGTGGCGTAGACTGCCCAGTGGCCTGAGAGCAGTTCGGTGGCTGGAAACGATGGGTGCCTCCATCCACATTGCAGGAATTTCCATATGGCACCAGTGCGTGCGAAGAATTCCAGGTTGGCGGTTCCAGAGTTCTGAACTGCCTCATATTAGATTTCAAATTCATATCCTACAAACACCTTACACTCGATATAAACAGGTAGACAAACGTACGAACAAATCGCTGGTGAAGAACAAATGCTACAAATGTTTCGTGGTTGCGAAAGAATGGCTAAAGCGAGAGGGCTGCGAGCAAGCATGAGGCAAGAGCTTAGGAGCGAGGTTCCTTATGTGAGGCAGAGGTGTTGACTCATACACCGAACATTGCCTATTACAGGAAGTGGATGGTAGAGGCTGCTTTGGCCCCAATCCAACTTCTGGCAGGCGAGTGGAAAGAGCTATACTCTTCAAAGAACCGCAGCCAGAAGAAAACCAGGGGGGAGGGGGGGGGGGCTGTAACCCTTGGGAGGTGGCAAGACAAAGCACAGAAGTGGCAGTGGACCGAGGAGCTGATCTCAGCACTTGGTCCATGGATTGAGCGGAGCCACGGTGAGATAGGTGATGAATGATGCTTCCCATGTCATCTTGTGTCAGAGGTGGGCAGGCTGGCGGCGCTGCTTGGAGGATATAGTCAGCTATCTCACACTAGGTGTGTTGCTCAATTTGCCTTGGCCGCACTCAGCCAGAAAAGGTTGGAACTGATGCTGGGTCAGTCTCGCAGGGACGAAGAACAGTCACACACAGGAAAGACCGCTCCCATACTGCTAGATAGTTCATCGCTACCTGAAAAATTACGCATATTGTTTTGTTATTGCCGTTTGACGACTACACGTTGTCGCCTAAATGGTTCGAAATAGTAGCCAAATAAGAAAGGCCAGTTCATGATGAACGGACCTTGGAATCGAAAACGCTCTCGAAGGGATTGTTGAGAAACGTCGTAATTCATCCTCGTCCTCATAAAGACTTTGCCAACTCGAACGGGAAAGTGGAATTACTTCACTCAAAGCTCTCTGTCGTCACGCGTTACTCGTCTGAAACGAATCGCTTCGTCCACATCTCTCCAACGGGTGGCGTCGCTATACTCATCGTCCGGCTTCGCGTTGTTTCAGCGTGACGAGGATCGTTTGAAGGACAGAATTTATTTTTAAAACCGCCGCTAGTGTGACAATTGAGGACTTCGAATGTTTTTTCCAGGAAGGATTCAACCCGCTCGACCCAATGATTCGATACTATTGGGGAGGGGTGTACACGAGAGAGGCAGCTTGAGGTGGAGTTTGACGAATGATATTTGGAGCTGTATTTATACACTTCGATAGTGATATGGGTGGGAGTGAGCGCAGACACTGGGGAGTTTCTCAATAGTTGAACTGGGTTGTGGGGACGAGAGTAGAGGGTGAGTGGGAGGCTCAGAGTGGCGTAGGACTGGATGTTCAGCCTTTGGCAGGCGTGCTGGGACAGCGGGCCTCCTCCACGCCATTCTGCCTTTCGTCTCCTGACCAAATACTGGCACCCTATCTTCCCAAAAACCCAGCCTCTCTCAGGCAACGGGGTGTTCAATGTTTGCACAGTTTTTCAGGCGCCATTCGATAACCATCGTGTGCTATTCATCTGCAGTCTCCATACTGATATCCCCCCACCCGAGCTTGGCTCCCAGAGTGGATCATGCCGCATCCCTACATACCAACAACAGTTCGGCCATTCAGCGGCTCACCTGCCTTGCCCAAAATTGTTAGAGTCGTGGGAGCCCTAGACCGTACCGAGCAAAGAAACTCCATCGGATCCCCCGTGTCCAAAACCACGCGCAAGTTGTGAGTGCCAGTGCCGTACCTCTACCAGTGATTCTGGCTCTTTCGTCCAAGGGCTTCTGCAGCGTGTTATGAGCACCAATGAACTCAAGTTAGAGTGGATAAGCCTGTCAGTAGTGCCATCATAAAGTTGTGCTTTCAGTGACTGCTGTGTGATTGTGGAGGTTCGTACTGTCAAACTACGTGTAGTAAGTTCTTGAGGTCAAGATGAACCCTGCGTGATGTTGGAAGTTTCTACTGCTGAACTCCTGAGGCTAGGACTGAATTTTGCTGAGAACTGGACTCTCTTAGTCAAACTTCTGGCACGAACTCGTTCAAAGCAATATGTAGTTCTCCAAAAACATTGCTAGAAACAAAAGCACACGGAACTATATACAGTCGAATCTCTGCGTTCGATCAGTTGCCCGGCCTTGCATGCTCTGCTAGCGAGCACAGCGTATTACTTTCAGCTAGTTCAGATGAACAGTGAAGTCAGGGGTTGACTACTGCGCAAAGTTGTTAACTACATTGTCTAAAGGCACTCGTTTCGTATGTCTTCAACAGAGGAATTATGATAAAACTTTTCAATTATAAAGATGATGATTGATCACAGGGTCAGTGAAGGTGTGGGAACAGTACCAGTAGTCATACAGGTCCATTTCCAATCTCTCTTGGACTGGTTAGGAACCTCGCTCTGGTTTGCCCAACTCGGTAGCCGTTACCCCCTCCCTCGTTGGATTTGGAGGAGGGAGGATGCCTGGCCAAGGATCGAACCTGAGTCCACTGACGCAGACAGCCTCACGCCCCAATGCACTCGGCCACTGCGCTGCCAACGCATTTCGTCCAAAACACACGCTACATAACAACGACAGTTTTGAATTATTCCAGTAAGAAGAATTATCAGAAGAATAATCTGGTAAGTTTCTCGTTGGCAGCTAGTTGCACGTGCAGATGACCTATGGCCTATTAAAATGACGAGAAACACGAAACCAATGAGATATTATTCTTTTATTTATTCCATGTCAACCACCGCTTGTCTTCTGATCATGGCTGCTCACACGTTATACTAACGACCTCTAAATCAGTAGTACTGTGCTATAGCGGTGACTCCGTTGTCGCCTGTAGGTCAAGTAGCCAAATCACTCCCTTGCATCTGTTGGTGAAGATAGCTAAGCATTAACGTAACTTCAATCAATGCTGGATTAAGACTTTACACGCCAACAATCAATTTTTGTTCATTTTTCCCGAAGAAAGACGTCACTCGTCATGTAAATGAGCGAAGATATAGGTAAAAGAGCATAAATGGTATGGTCCAACCGAGTTATGAATTATGGATCAACCGCCGAACAATCGTGAGTCCGGTTTTACGGCCGAAAGTGCAATGCCATGTTGTTGCACGGAAGGACTAACGGAAAGATGAGCTACAGACGCCCCTCAGTTTTGAAGAAGAGGTCTCTCTCACTCGCTCACTCTCACTCTCTCTCTTTCTCTCTGCCATTACCCCCTCCCTCACTACTCTTTCACATTTCTCATGGGCTCAGCCGGGCTGAGAGGACAAGGCTATCAGGAAGAATACGAAGAAGAGGTGGGGACCGGTTAGTAATTCTGGCAGAGAGGGTGGCCTGCGCCGAGCTGGAAACTTCAAAGGGATTCCGCGTCTTCCCCTCTGGCGTTCCAAACCGAAACAATCGGAGTGATTTCTCCTCCAACGGGAAACTTTTCGACGGGGGCTTTCCCTACCGGACCGGTAATTTTCTTGACCCAAGACTGTCTTATGCAACGAGAGAAATGTGCAACGGTGTTCTGCAGTTCAATCCAATTTAAGCCTCGTCCTAGTCAGGGAAATAAGAAAAAAAATAGCTTCACGAGGAATCACCCACTGCACCGTTAGTTCAGATACATTAGCCATCTTGTAGTCACGTCACGAATTCTTCAAATAATAATAATAATTTTGTTTTCCTTAAGCAACGAGCAGTGCGTAGCCAAACACAACTTTCAGCCACCTCCGCAAGTTCAAACACCAGCTACATATCCGGGTGCTATATCTTCATTCAACGCATTTCTACAGAAACATTTATGGAGAACAAAATGTAGGGACTAGTTAGCTGAGAGTACTCCGTAAGTTTGATCGAAACCGTTAGAGCCGTTTTGGACAAAATTGGAATACCGATAAATTAATATTCGACAAATCTCCTTTTCTAAGTTAACTTGGCTAATATCCCCGTTCAACAGATGGGTTCAGAGATAGTTGCGGGGAACAAAATGTGGGTTAAGAATGCTAGAAGACACTCCATACGATTGATCACATCTGGTGTAGCAGATACCCTGGAATTTAAGGAAATGTTCGAAAAAACATTACTTTCGACACATTTTGATTTTTATCTCTGTTCGATGAACTGTCAGAGGAACATTTATTGAGAACAATATGTAGGTATTAACAATTCAAAAACATCTTGAGAGTTTGGTGAAAATCGATGAAGCCATTTTGCCAAAAAGCGTAAAAAACCTATTTCTGCTTCACAGACCTATATCTCCGTTCATTGTAATTTCATGGAGATATGTACGGAGAAGAAAGGTTAGGGGGGAGGGTTTTAGGGTTAGGTATTGATTAGTAGAAGATAATTTGAAAGTTTAATAAAAATCGTTAGAGCCGTTTTTGAGAAAAAGGCGAAAACCCCTAGTTTTTTGTACATTTTCGAAAACATACGGTTTTTATTCAGAATGAATAATAAACCAAAAGAATCAGCTCAATCGGATCAGCCGTTCTCCCGCAAACCGAAATACAGACACACACACAGATCTGTTTCTTTATTTCATGACTGTACCTAAACCCTCGACGAGGGTTATATCAGTCATAGAAGTTGCGGTTTCGCTAATATGCAAGAGGCCGGCCCCTGCAGCATCCACCGAACTCAGACCTGTGGAGGTACGGCAGGTATGTGGTCGTTAGCCAGTCTCACCGTAGAGAGCTGTTGCCCGTGTGTTACCGCGCGGAGGTGACCACCTGAGGAATCCCGTACCATCTGGGAGTAGTTCTTAATCTGGTTCCCTACCTGATCTTACTGTTTACTTGGGTGGCAAGTTTCAAAAGGACTGATCAACTATAACCACGTTTCTTAGCCATTACCTTCTTTGCGAACTTTGCAAAATGGTTATAGGCTTCCTTTGTAGCAGTCAAAGCTGCTAAGTTCGTTTGCCCTCTCAACAACCGTCGCTCACTGTTGTAGAAACTACAGTGGAGCAGCACATGGTTTCTTGTTTCCTCCGCACTGGAGGCACAAGACGTGCATAATGGAGAGTCTTTCAGAGAAAAGAAGTGGAGCCGCGCATTGAAGTCACCATGTCCCGTGAGGAACTGGCTCGTCCAGTGGTCTGGCTCAACCCATTTTCTAGAAAGACGTTCACGGATGTTGGGGAAGAACTCATACGTATCACGTCCCTTTGACGAGGATTCCCATCTCGCTTGCCATTTCTCTAGAGCCCATTCATCGATGGCGGCAAGTTTCTGTTCTGTGGTGAGATCCGCACGGAGTTCAGCCCAAAGCGGGGAAGCTCCTGTTTCACTCTCCACTTGTCAATCATGCACTCAACAGCCAAATCAACTGGTAACTGACCAGTGATCACCTGGAGTGCTTCCGTTGATACAGTCTTGTAGGCCTTGGTGATCCACAGGAGCGCGGCTCTCTGGGATTGGGCCAATACTCTCTTTTGATTGACTGTTAGTTTGCTACCCCAGACAACAGGGCAGTAGCCAATCACACCTAAATAGATGGCCTTATACATGAGGATGGTGTCGTGGTAACACACACCCCAAGTGGCCTTAGTAATGGCACGCAGTGAGGCAAACCTTGCAATGGTAGTGCCTTTAAGGGACTGGAGGTGTTGGTTGAAACCCCACCTCTCACCTATATTCACTCCTAAATACTTGACGTGCTTTTCAAGAAGGAGCCTGTGGCCGCCAAAGCGCATTGTGGGTGGATTATTCACTTTCCCCTTCAAGAGGATTAGCTGGGTTTTTCCTCAGCCACCTGCATCTTGACGTGCTCGCACCATTGGTTGACAGTGCGGAGCACGTGGTGGGTTTTTTCTTCAATTTGGCGGACTGACTCTGCAAAGATCAGCACAGTCAAGTCATCCACATAGGCGTACGGCTCGCAGTCAGTCTCCATGAGTTTCCTGAGAAGACCTTCGAAGAAGGCATTCCAGAGTGCTGGTCCTAGGACCGAGCCCTGTGGGCACCCCTTCTCAATCTTTCTCCGGACGGAGACATGCCTACTTTCGATCGTAGCAGTTCTGTCTGTCAGGTAACTTCTGACGAGCGAGTACAGGTTGCGGGGGATTCCCCTACCTTTGAGTTCATTAAGGAGCACTGGCCACCAAAGGTTGTCAAACGCTCCTCTGATGTCAATCAGAACTGCTACGACGTACTTAGCCGGTGCCAGCAGGGAAACACGCCGAATCTCGACAATGACATCCTGCGTGGACCTTCCTTTGGTACACCCGTATTGCCTGCCTGTGAGGTTGCGGCCAAAGACTCCTTCGAGGGACTGCAACATCAAGATTTCTAGTGTTTTGCCTAATATGGAAAGAAGGCTGAGTGGTCTCCATGATCGCGGGTCCGACTGATTGCGGTCGCCTCCCTTTTGAAGAGTGACAACGCGCGCAGACTTCCACTGAGTGGGGAACTGTCCGACCTGCAGACAGTCATTAAATAAATTAAGGAGACCGCTGGAGATTGTCCGCTCAGCCTTCCTTAGCATATTGCTTTCTATTTTATCTGGCCCAGGAGATTTGTTGGGCTTTAAGGTCGCAAGAGCCCTGCCGAGGTCGCCTGTTGTCCACAATGGGATGTCGGGCTCGTTCGGAGGGTCCATGATCAGCTCCTTGCTGCCCTCTGGGCTTCAGTGTCTCGAGCTAGTTGGTCATCTGGGAACGCCTTCTCAAGGAGGGTTTCCAGTGAACGTTCGATACTGCAGGCCCAGCCTGACTCATTTTGCATCGCAGCTAAGACCTGCTCTACATTTGCTTTTCCTATGGAGGACTTGTAGTGTCTGCCCCAGGGGTTCTCAGAGCTCTCCGCTTCCACAAAATTTCGCCAGCCTTGCCGTTTGGCTCGTTTGATGGCGCGGTGGAAGGCCTTCTTCTCTTGGATGAAGGCAGTTCGGAGTGTTGCTCTGGCATCAGGGTCACGAGTGTTTTGGTACATCCTTCTGGCTCTATTTGCACTTTGCTTGAGAGGATTAAGTTCCTCAGTCCACCATGGGACTTTGATCGCCCTGTGCTTCTGTTGGCCAAGTACAGAGAGCCCAGCAGAGTGCAGTGCTGTGGTAAATGTGTCCACTTTGCTGTCCACCTCTTCAGGTGTGGATGCTTGCACTATTAGGTCGGTGTCTGCGGCACGCAGTTCACCTTCCAGTACCCTAAGAATTGCGGCCAGTCAGCATTTTTTGTGCGGAATCGCTTTTCACGCGTGTCTTTGCAGAGGATGTTATCATCCGTAATGGCAAAGTCAATAACCATGTGATCGCTCTGCGTTGCACCTGGTACGACTCGCCAACCCTTCAATTTGAGTAGCAGGGTGTGGGACACGGCTGTGACGTCTATACACGACCTTCCTCCCGGGCCATCATAGGTCGCCTCAGTCATGGGGTCGTTGGCAACAACCAAGTTGTACCTGGTGAGCAGCTCTATATACGCCTCGCCCGCCCCATCCAGGGTTGGGGATCCCCACAATGGTGATCTGGCGTTTGCATCAGCACAGACTACGCAGGGTCGTCCTGATAGGCCTGCTAGAGCCCGCTCGAGTGGTTCAAGGCTGTTGGCAACTGGTGCGCCAAATTGCCTGTAAGTAGATATTACAACCAGCTCAAAGCCACCGGCTCGGATGAGCACAGCGGCCAAGTGCTGGCTGTTCAGGTGAGTGAGTGCGAGCATGTCAATGGACGGGTCGATGCAGGCTACTGCTGCCTTGGCTCCCGTTCTTGCTCCAGCCACCACTCGTGCCTGCGATCCGAGACCAAGAGTTTTGGATCCTATGTACGGTTCCTGTATGGCGAGGACACTGCAGCGTTTCTTGAGTGCATTTTGCAGCAACTCAGCCATAACTGGGCAACTCTTATTTGTGTTGTGCTGAAGGATTCGAACTGTTTTTGACCTATTCATAATCCACTCGTGACTCCTGGAGGGCAATCGCTCGCTGACGAATGGTACAGCGTGCGTCTCGTGTAGAGTGTGCGACCTGTTGGATTTTGCGTTCGACGCAATTGGCACACTTGAGGGAGCATCACGCTTGCATTCCTTACTCAGATGTGGCAAGGCGCACCAGGCGCACACAACAGGTCTTGTACAGGCCACTGCCAGGTGGCCATAGCGCTGGCATTTGTAGCACTGAGTGGGGGCTTGGTACTTTCGTATGGCGCACCGCTGCCAGGCTATTTGGAGGTGCCTTGCCCCTCTAGTTTTTTGTACAGGCTGGGTGATACCTCAATCACCCAATCCTTCTGTCTGCCACGCTTTTTGGTGAAGAGAGGCCTGACATCCTGCGGCTGCAAGCCTAACGCAGGGTTGTGCTCAACAACTTGTTGGGCCAAGTCCTCTTTTTGAAGGTCGGTCCGCACGTCGCACAGCAGCAGGCGTGGGAAACGACCCAGGGGGGCTGACGCTTGGAGCTTCAACTCCTTTTTTGTGGAAATGTGGCTCGTGAGCGCCTTGGCCATTTCTGGCGTTTCTGTCACAATGACGGCGCCACCTCCTACTGCGGTGCGGATGTCCAGCACTCGGACACTCAGAGCTTGGAGGTCCGTAGCAGGGACACCCCGCATAAGCGCTTCCATTGCGTCAGGGTTGGAGGGACCAGCCTCTCCTTCCTCACATGTCCGCCTAACCACTACCACGTTTTGTCGTGGGTTTTTAGGGGGGAGTTTGGCAAGCGGTGGAGGCTTTTATTTTGGTTTTTATTTTTATTTTTGCCCTTGTTTTTGGGCGGAGGCATAGGCGGGGCGCTGCCCTCGGCCTGCACTTCCTGCTTAGTTGGGGCCTGTTTCTGCTTCCCTCTGCGCTTCCACACACACATACACGGACCACGCATCGAAATTAGGTTTTTTAGACTCAGTAGGCCTCAAAACGTAAAGATCTGAATTAAACCCAAAATTTTTTTTTGACACGATTACTATACTTTCCTTTCCCTTTGGAGTAGCAGAAAGTATAAAATGGAACACTATAGATAATTAATTGTCAGCCAAAGTGAGCTGTTTACTTTTTTATTTTATTTGTTGCCTACATTCGTAATTATGTACCGCCTGACTCCATTGTAGGCACCCGAGTGATCATAGTCTAGTGGTCAATGACGAAGACTCATATTCCTATGGAAGTCGGGCGATGGATCAAACCTCAGGATCGTTGTAATTGTTGCCTGGCTCTGCGGCTCTCCAAACCACTCGTTTAAGAAGATGTAGTTAGTAGTAGCAAACCGGGTCCTTCAAACCCCCGGGATCTCAATCACAGCAAGGGTCCAGAGCAAGGAGAGACGACCAATACCTCCCCCTCCTCGCTCTCCTAAAGATAAGAGAAAGCACCATTATTCTACTAAGCCCTTGTCTAGCGAGCAACCAAAACCATCTACTGAGCCATCACAACCTCGCAATCAGGGTTCTCGTGGCAACCTCGTGGTGACCACTAGGTTGCCTACAATGGGAGTCAGGCGGTGCATAATTAAGAATGGAGACAACAAAATAAATTAATAAATAAACAGCTCACTTTGGCGCAGACAATTAATTATTGATAGAATTGTATTTTTAGCTTAAGGTAAAATAAATTAAATTGTATTTGTTTCGTTCTCTTCTTTTCAACGATTATTTTCATTTTTGTCTAAGTTCTTGGAAAGGCGATGACAATAAAAAAGGTATTGACGTCAAGAAACTGTGGACAATGTTCATCGAAGACTGAAATGTATTTTGGAATATTTGAAAAAGCGTGATAAAGAGAGAAGTGGCCATTCGTACTCTCCTCAGGCTGACCAAATATGCTCCAATATTCAACGTACAAGCCAAAATATAGGTAAGAACACCAAATCTTTGTTTCTCAAAAACGTCCTTAACGCTCTTACTTACAGTTGTTAGATGGGCATCTTCAAATAACACATCACAGTAAAATTATGAGTAGAAAATGACGAAAGCAGCACAATAAGTTGTCAAAACATTTGGAAATTCCAAACAGTAAACTTAAAACGTGTCGTCAGTCGACTTCTCTGTGCACCGAGAGGTTGACAATGCTACAAGTAGAAGCAACTCAGTAAAGTCCGAAAACGTTTTGTTTTTAGAGTGAAGCGAGTCGATAAATGCACGTAGGGCTGAGGAAAGTTGTGTGAGTGTTCATGCCGCCCACACAAAACGGTGGAAAAGTGAAAAACCCTTCCTCTTTCCAGTCGCTATAAATTCTTGAATAAAACGGCTTTGCCTGAAACCCATGGCATCAAAAAGTACTGCAAGGGCTCATGGGTAATGAAGTACCAGTCTGAATCATGTTGGAACGTACTAGTTGCAGTTGTCGCGCTTCCATTCGTTTTCTGTTCTTCTGGTAGTAAACGTTCTCCAACGTAAAGGCTCCGGAGTTCTGCTCACCTTGCCTGCCGACTAGCCACCGTGACGTCTTAATATCGACTGGAGCCGCCTCGCGTCGTTGCCCAAAACTCCGCCGAACAGTATACAAATGAGCATCGCCAATATTGTACTGATTAGCTCAAGTCTTACAGATCAGACCTTGTACTCGCGTAGCGCCGTTCTTGTAACCTCTATTTATTGTAAAGCCACCCAGATTTCGTAACAGGTTTTGCCACTGGATCAGAACAACTACGACAAATGATACGGCAAATGTTCCGTACGTGGGAGTCGAAATCAACGTTCAAAATGCTGAAATGCGAGCTGAGTGGGCAGCGTTACGGCGATGAACTATAATAAATCTCCGCGCCTCGCGATCTGGCTGTTATTCCTCGGCGAAAACGTTCGACGGGTGCACGGGAGTATGAGAAGGAAGTGAGAGGTTCTTCTCGGTCCGACTCACATAAACTCGAAATTTTATGGTCTCTCCATTGACACAAAAGACGTTTTCTCTGCTAACTCGAAATTGAACAAAAAAAAAAAAACTTAAATTAAAATCTGAATGGAAAATGGACGGAGCAGAGAGCGAACGAAGGATAGAACGTGGAAGGGGGAAAAGGCGTCACTGAACCTCCGGAGAGACAGTAAATAAGGGGGGGAAGGGGTAGATGGATGATCCGTGACATTGAAACAGTAGCTCGAAACAAAGCACGCATTGTTCCTAACGAACAAAACGCCCCTTGTTCCCGTCGCTCGTTCATACAGCGGTAGCCGTACATTTCAAATCGCTCCCGTTCTCCAAAATTTGAGTACCCTTCAGAATTCTCGGGGAAACCACGTGGAGGCTCACATCACCAGCTCAGCGTGTAGTGTTTTCATTGCTGATTAGCGTAATACATTATTAATCGACGTGACGCAGTCCAACACCTTCAAAACCCATCTCATTCGATTCAGCGTAGAAAAATATCACTGAACTATACGAAACGGAACGACGAAAATTGACCTTTTCTGCGCAGTACTAGGCAATTGGCAAGACGCAGCTAGACAAACTGACGGGTGGATGGACCAATTAGAACTTGACACCAACTTGAATTTCACTTTCTCGCGACTCGACCATCTCGAAAAGTAGGAAAAATCAAGGAAGTAGCGCATGTCGATGAGATGTGTGAAAACAGTCGCCTGAAGACATCTCGACATTCCTTCTATCCAGTGGCTTTGCAATTGGGCGTAGCACTCGAATTATTTAGAAGGTATGGCATTTATTTCATTCTCTCACCACCCTCTCCTCGAGCCAGAGATGAATATTTCAGTTGCGCGCTAACGCTCTGCTACTGTGGTTTGATGAAGGGTGTGGGAATGAAATCGTCCATTTGCCAATCTCACGTCCACATCACCATTAATATGATGTTCCAACATCCAGCGGGTGAGTAGATCGAATTACAGCTTGTTCGACGAACCTGAACGTGGAGCACGCATTCATCTTCCGCAAGTCAGGTCATTAACAGGTTGCCATAGGCTGGTGCCATTTTTGTTTCGTTTGCACGTTTAGTCGCTTCCATGAGGACAATTTGCGCTCTTCCAGAAGCGATCCAGTAGCTGGCATGGAATAGAGGGGTCCTGAGGAAGAAAGTGGTTCATGCCATTGAGGATGCCTCGGAGTTGCAGCGCAGACCGAGGAGAAACTGCTTTCGTTATGGCTGGTTATGAAGTTCCTTCAAGTGGTAGAATTGGCCTCCCCCCTTCCGAACTGTAGAAGCGTCGGCGGAACCCGAGTTACAATCTTTCTTGACTACCTAGGAGCCATTTTTTGCCCAAAAGGACACCCTAGCAGCCACATTGACACCTCGGAGGTACGTTGCACGCCTGGCGTTGATGGGACATGTACGTTCGTTGGGAGGACCCACGTATGGAGCTTTGTACTGCAACGCAGTTTTTCTCACCTTAGTACTTGATGCAGCCACAGTTTGGTGGGCGCATCCGTGCTGGCTATCCTGCCAGCATACAGAACTCAGATGCCTGCAGGTGCCCCACCCTTGGACCAAATGCTCAATGTAGGAGCCCCGAAGTACCACATCAAGGACACCCTAGGCTCTTTACAGACACTGATCCCTGAAGTCTTACAGCGGGATACAGAGCAGGAAAATCCCATTAATCGCTTATGTACACATAATAAGCCCACTGCGACGCAGCCAACACAGCCAGACACCTGCACAGGATACTTCCATCCTTACGAGAATGCAGGAACAAAAGGTGGTGGAAATCCCCCGTTCCCAGTCACCCAGCTAATGGCACGACATGAGGCTGCAATTCTTTTGACCCCTACCTCTGCCGAAGAACCAGACCATGACGAAACTGCATCCCAAGGCGGGCTGCAGCGGACCAACTGGTGGCCTCGAAAGGATGCCCCTACACTGCGTGGACAAACAGGCGACGACTGCTTGAGGCATGGATGCCAACTAACCTTATTCCCACACAAGGAGTGGTGGACCACACCTCCCCACGGCGTGCTTAGAACTGAGGGGGGAGTTTAGTGAGCCTACAGGTAGTTGATTCGGCCTGGCTCATAAAGCCCATTAGGTAGAATTGGACTCTCAACTGATGAATACGTACATATTCTCATGTCATTTCACCGGCTGTTCCTCTAATTATCTTTTTGCAAAACTGTCCTATAATGACTTAAGGCTGGAAAGGAATTGGGTGTGAACGCGATACCTTATTGTGGGTAGCTCGGTTGAAGATACTCGGTCACTTCTTTCGGGACTGTGTGACACCTGGGGGAGCTCATTTTGAGAATGATAAACTGTAGCTAGATTACATAATAGCTAAAGGATCACATGGAGTGAATGTGGATGGTACGAATGATTGCTTCGTTTTACTGGCGATGTATGCCTATGCGGATGCTCTAAAGCGCCAGGCAGAATTTAGGTCCCATCCCGGCAACCTCATCCGGCCGCAGCAGTGCCCCAAGCACCTCTGGCTTACGTACACTTTCTGCCTCCAGACTGAGGACATCGCTTGTTCGCTCCCCGCAGAGTCTAATGAACAACAATGGCTGCCTTTGGGCAGGCACACGCCAGGAACAGACACCTGCCTTCTTATTCAAGTGGTTCTTGGCGGTCATTACGAAAGGCTCAGGTTCCACGGGGAGAAGCGCAAATCCGGCTATCGCCAGTTTGCCGGCCTCCTCGTTCCCTTCTATTCCGGCACCCAAAACAGCGTTTAAGTGTTCTCTCTTGCGGAGAAATGCGCGGGTGTGCATATTAGAGCAGTGTGATACAACTAAGTCGTTGCGAGGTCACAAAATCTGGTCAGGATGTCGCTGACCACTTCTCGGTTCATAAACGAGGACGGCGACACTCTAATAATTACAACGCTGAGGTTGAAACGAATTGGAAAAGTGAAACGAAACTGCAGAAAGAAACATCAAGTAGAAAACTTGAAAATGACAATTACTTTAATGAACGTTGCCGGGACGCTGGCACCGGAATACTTTCACCATCCTTCCGTACAACCTCTGCGAAACCCTTGCGTGTTTCTAGATAAACTTTTGAAATGAAAATAACGCGAATAGTAAGAACTGGGGGAATTATTTCGTGTCTTCGTTGTGCTCAAAAACCTGTAAATGGTTTATGTTGTGCTTTCTTAAGGCGTGCCAGTACGACCGGGTGCTCATTAAAATGCTTTCCGCGTCTAAGGAAGATCTATCAATCATCGTCCAAGAATAACTGCAAAATCCAACAAAAAAACTGCTAAACCGCAGCTCACTCTTAAAATGGCAAATACACGCGCGTTGACTGCCGTCAGCACGTCTTCTCCATCTTTTAGTTCCTTACGCATTCCCTCTCCTCGCTTCCAGCAACCATAAAAATGTCAAGGTGAACAATTGTAGAAAGATGAAGACAAGGTGTAGTGTTTCTCCTAAACGGCGGGAGTCTCAACAAGCTTGCAGAATGTCTTTAACTGGTCAATACCTGAATGTTGTTCTCTATACTCAGTTTTTTCACAACAATTATTTCTGCATCGATTCATGCTCGAGAAATGAGATTTGTCGAACATTTTAACCATTTTTCCGATTTCGATTAATTTCAGGGAGCACTCACAAATACCTGCGTTTTATTATCTATAAATGTTGCCGTAGAAATACGTTGAACGGTGATAGGGCTCTCGTATACACCAGATCGTCGAATTTACGGGGGTTGCGGAAAGTTGAGTGCTTTCCCCCATAAATGAAGGACATACGTGATTTCTCCTCTGAATTAGGAGGAGTTGGGAAAACAACCGTGAAAATGGCCGATTTACCAATATGTACAACGCATACAAGCCACAGGTAACGAGGAATTGACAGTTCGGAATTGAAGCGGTGTGATTGGGCGGCTCATGCGCGCCGAGTTTCGCTAAATATGTCGTTCGATGAAATCGAAACAGTCGGGAGAACGTAATTTCGTAACCATCGGTGGGCTAAAGGGGATATCGGGAGCTTGGGCGAGGTGGAACGGTTCGTCGGGCGGTCATGGAGGGAGAGCTGAGAGTGGGAGGTGGAGACAGATGAGCAGCCATAGCCCGCCGCCACGATGGAAGGGATTGAGAGGGCGGCCTCGGCACCGCCGCTCGCCCTCCCACTACGTCCTCTCCTGATCGCTATTGACGAAGCTCCTTCAAACTCCTACGCTCCTGCTCTTTCTCATATTGAAAATGCAATATATTTAAAAAACCCACCACCGGGGCGCTGTAAATTGTCTTGTCTTATGATTTGAACCTATTCTCTCCGTCGTTTCTTCACCCTACTATCCAAACGCTGTTGAACCGAAGACAAAATTTGGAAAGAACGAAAAAAGTTACAAATTAAAAGACACGTCACAGAGTTAAACTTTAGTAGGCTCCGCCCCAAGCTCCTTCATTGACGTCACCGGTCTTCATTCCCACTCAAACGCTCCTGGAGCCCCCACCCGCGATTCTGATTTTCGGCAATGGCCCAGGCCTACGCCAAAATAGCTGCCGAGTCCTCCCCGACGGTCAACAGTCGAGTAAAGAATTCTCATAAGCCGTTTTACCCTGGTTTGACAGCGAATCGGGACAAATTCTTTGTCGCGTATGAATATTTTCGTTCATAAAATCCTGCAAGTGCAATAAAAGTGCATAACATGCGTACGGTGCGTTCCCATCGTAAAACTCACCACTCTGACTGCCAACTCTGGGACTAAACCGATTAGAAATTCGAACAATTTGCGTTGCAGTAAAGTCGTGCGTCACGATGAGCCTCAGGATGACACTCCCAAATTGATAATGGTCAGGAGTTTACATGAATGTGCATTGCGGAAAACGTTACACCGGAGGATGTCGATAAGTTGCGTCAAATGGGGGAGAT
The DNA here is from genome assembly GCA_020466155.1 of Pachypeltis micranthus. Lineage (NCBI taxonomy): Eukaryota > Metazoa > Arthropoda > Insecta > Hemiptera > Miridae > Pachypeltis > Pachypeltis micranthus. Next base: position 2,869,358 of record CM035779.1, on the reverse strand, counting down.
TAAAAAAAACGACCGGATCGCGGAAGTTTATTTTCTAAATTTGAACGAAAAGAATATCGAAAGAAGCGAACGTCGAAGTCGAGAGCCGAAGATAAGATGAGCGAGGAGGAGGCCGAAATGCATTTGCCGCGTCATCGAACGAATGCAGCTGGTTGTGAAGATGCAAGGCGTCGAAAGAGCTCGCCGAACCGCTCGCCGCTCCAGTCTTGGTGTATGATCGGGCTCTCGGTACCTCGGAGCAGGAGAACAGAGTAGAACAAGAGCTAAACTACCGATACGGCATTTGTGGCGCCGTCGTCCCGTGGGTTCGATTCAGAAATCAAACCAAAATCACACGAACGATGGTTCTTTATTTCGGGTACACCCACGCAGTCCTTGCACACGATGAACTAACGTCCCATTCTAGTTTTAGGATGATTTTCCCCAAAACCTACCCTAAACGAATGTTGAAATGACGGAATTGAAAAATAACGTCGTTTAACTCTTCGTGCGTCGCATAAACACCATTAATAAACGATTTCCCACAACCTTGGACTCAGTACTTCAACAGCATGGTAATTATTACAAACTGAAGAAAACACGAGTTATTTCGGCCAACAGCATTCTTGTATGCCTACGACGGCAGAGCTGTATAGGTAACCGAATCGACCAAAATATGTAAAAGTATCCACATAAATAAAAACATTTTAAATTATTGAATGAAATTTAATTTTAAATGAATAACGTCAACGCGAATTCATGGGCGTACTAGGAAAAAACGCCTGTGACTCTTGCTTGTGTATGCACGTAACTCTATGGTTGATACCCTTGTGAACGTTTCAGGACGATTGGATACCACGGGAAACGACAGTCCTGAGAGCCAACAAGGTCGTGCATTGGATAACGTCGCATTGACCACGCCTACGGATCAGCTCGAGATCGACGTAAGAATAGTTTCCGACTATAAGGAGCAACGAACGAAGTATTTTTAAATCCTGTTAACTGTGAGCTGCTACTTTTATCAAATTAAATACGATAAGTGCAAAAGTTTTGCCTTGCAAAATAAGAGTTACTGCTCACTTAGCCTGAGTGACCCCTATTATCGCCCTTGAGTCCATCCGAATCACCCCAAGAATTTCGAAGTTTCGCGCCTAAGACCGCGAACACTATGCCTCGCAAGAATGCCCGCATTAGGGCTTATAGGAAAAAACTCTGACGAAATACGTCAAATTTCGCTGATGAAGACGAAAATTAAAATCATGTAGTTCGAAGCTATAAGCTGTAGGTTATATAAATAAGATAAATGCGAATATATCAAATTGCGTGTAAGTCGACAATCAAGCTAAGGTGACACCTGCTGCTTGGATACAGGACGCTGGGGATCAGAGTTGCGCGGAAGTCTAATATCACTTCGTCCACCCTTGAGCGCCAGAAGTGTTTTACTGTTGGCGAATCGCCATGAGCTGATTAGGCGAATTTGTAGAGAAAGGCAGATTCAGCGCTGGTGGGGTTTTGCTCCATAGCGTTGCCATACGAAAATGAAAGGGTGAATACAACCTTATCACGTTTTATAACGTATTACCTCCTATTGAGAAAATACTATAGAGCACAAGATATAGAACATTGCGGCTTAAATCTATGATACACACAAAAGAATTGCAACACTCAGAAATGGTCAACAATGTAGGTCGAATGATACTACTCCCATTTGAGGAAAACCCTCGTACTTAGGAAAGGAGTCATATGCCTACAGGATGGGTTCTAAATAGGATATAATATAAAAGTGATGCATGTGCAATGTAGAACGTACGTAGAACAAAATATTGAGAATAATACTGTCGGTAGGACTACCATATTTAATAATAATTATTCTGTTGGGGGCACAAGAGAGGGATCTTAAGGTCCATCATAAAGGAACGTGGTGAGGGCGGATGAGAGCTGTATTACACTTTGAATGAGTAGCGATATGAGTTTGAGTATATAACCGGGGATCTGAATACAAGAACTGGTACGTGGGGAACTACAGCGGAGAGAGAGTGAGGTAGAGCTGTGACTAGCTCAAGAGTTGATAAACCAGTGTCGATCGCGAGAGTTGAGAGAGAATTTTGTGAAGGGCTGTGTGTATTAGAGAGGAGATGAATCGAGAGGTGAGAAGACGTCCCAAAAGAGGAAATCTGTTGTCGCATTAGAAGTTAACTCGAACTTGAGCCCTGTGTATGTAGGGGAAGCCGAGTGAATGGGCAGTTCGAATTTTCCCGTGGCTAACATGAAAAAGGCTCCAGGTCAGAAATAGTCGGATTGAACACACCTGGGAAATGCCCAAGCTCAACAACTACTTCGGCCCATGCCACACGCACACATATTTATATATGTTCGATGCAAAGCGCCAAATTAGTTCGTGTCTTTGACCTCGGACTTCCCCAGTCATTGTCTCCTTCTATTTCAATACCTGCTTTTCATACCTACGGGAATCCCCTTGCTGCGGTTGTTTGCTTTTCCTTCTCCTCGATTTCACATTCCTTTCCACGACTGAGCACTTCCAATTCATTCTGCTTCCAACTCTCAGTCTAGTAACTTCTCGCTCTCCCATACGATTTCACGCGCCAGTTCACGTGTTCCAATTACATGGTTCAGCAACATGGTTATTCCAACACAGGCACTGATCTAACATATTACCTAGATACCTTATTGAGCTGACTAGTGATTCAACTCGGCCAGTGCCGGACAAATCCGTAAAGCACCTTGACTCGTGACACTTCAAACTTCCAATGCCTGGCACAGCAACCGAGGCTATTCACTAGTCTCAGTGAGCTCTTTGCCTTTTGCTCCACCGCATCGTATGTTCTTCCACTGATCTATATTTTGTAAGTCACGTTTGTTGTGCAGTGAAGTGTGGTAACAGTTAAATTGTGATCAGTTTTGGTTAGTAGCATTTTCTTAGTTGTGCGTATTATTGGTGTATGTTTTACTTTTTGTTAGGATTTATTATTGAAGACGTGAATTAAATCATGAATGTCCTCTCTTAGAAATGGTCAATGAGACTACCAATTTGGGCATAGTTACACAAAATACACTGCGTTGGGAAAGTGTGCAACACGCTTGTATCAGTTATGGAGGTAGCTGTGGATTTCCCAAGACAAGTGAGGAAGCGTTTGGTAGAGTCACTTATATTTCCTCTTCTTTATTATACTGTCGTTGTGTACTGTGACCTAAAAGGTGAGAACATGGTCAGGCTGCAAAAAGACCAGATTGCGGCAGTGTGCTTTGTTGCCAGGCGACAGTACACTGAGCATGTCATGCCAGCGTACAGATTGCTAGGATGGCTGGAGATGGCAGAGAGAAAAAAAGTTAGCACTGGCTGCGATGATGTATAAAGTGCTGAAATATGAGAGCTCCGAGTACCTGTACAATAAATTCAAATTTATGTCATAACAGGGATACTAGGAATGCCAGACGTTTGATGCAGCTTGCATCTCACAGGACAGCAGTATATGCAGGGGTGCATTGTACCGGTGTGGTCGTTGTTTTTTTTATTGTGCCGAACATTTGTGTGATGAGTACATACTCGTAGTTATGAGTCAAAAGTTTTTGGAACGGAGGAACCATGTTGTTGAATTACAAAATGTCTACTGTTTGAATTAAAAATATTTATTGTTTAATTATGCCGAGGATGTGAACAATTTTCTTGAATTGGAATTGTATCCTGGGGTAGTGGAAGAGTGGGCTGCGTGGCTCTAACTCCCCCAGACGAATAAATAAATAATCAATCAAACTGTCTCCCTGCGTCACTCATTCCCTCTCTGTCTCACTATTTCTTTCCCCCTCTCTCACTCACTCTACCTGCAGTGAGAGACATTTTGGTTGCTATGTCGAACTCCTTGGGTATATCAGGTGAAATGGAGGTGGTGTGTGTCATCCACAGCACATAGAAAGAAGGCAGTGATGAGCTCCGATGGAACTAAGTCGTCACGGAGGGCACGGTTAGCTAGAAGTCGTCACCAGGAAGATTTCAATAGGGCAAGAAGTACGAGTTGTATGCCGATGCCTCACGTCCTCCCGCACGTCCTTTGACAGTATTTACCTGTATGTTGTTTACAGGCGCCGGAATGTGTATTTCTTTTTATGAATTATGATGAATTTTATTTATTTTAAATTTGTTGTGATTACTATAAGAGGTTAGCGGTGTTTATTTTAATGATTACTTTATGTCCCTTCCAAGGTCAAATTAAGAGGGAGCTTTATAGCTTTAGCCCTGGTGAGTAGAACTCAAACTCTCTCAGAACTCTCCCGACAGCCCTGGTATTAGGTCATTAGGGTGAAACAAAGGCTTTGTCTTTACATGGTGGACACCAATGTGGAATCGAGTTGTTATAGCGAGAGGTGTTCAATTGAATCGATGAAACGTTTGCTACTGTGAATAAAGTAATCCATAACTCCCAAGCACTCAGGCATTTAACTCTAAAGTCACTCAATTGTCGAGAGTTCACGACACAAAAATGCGAAAGGACGAAAGTCGTCAAGCGTTAACGGACATTTGAAGCCTTCACGCTTCAGCGAGTAGTTCGTATCGTATTTACAGTGAGTGGGTCATAATGCTAAACGGCAGGGCAATTGACAGTGATTCTCTTCGCGGTATAAACAGGCGGGGTTATTAGTTGAAAAAGGAAGAAAATCCAACAAGCCGTGAGATCAGACGGTGGTCTGGTTGAATGGCGAAGGAGGGCCAAAGAAGGGACCAATAAAAGAGGCAGTAAACTTTATTTATAGTGTTCACTTTGGGCGAAAGAGGTCATTAGGTTACTGGTAACAACCTACACCTTTACCTCACTTCCACTTTAGGATTCCGTCTGAGGGCATCACGGTTGAAGAGTCAATGAAGACAACGTTTGTGAAGTTCGTCGCAACACGTGCAACGCTTAATGTTTCTTCAGAGAACGATTATTGCGACGATCGTGTTCGATGTCAAGCAATGAAACCCCCTCTGATCTCAATAACGAACGGGTCGAGACGGATTTATACGCCTGCGGGTAAAATGATGCGTTAGATCAATCGGCTTGTTGACTGGTTCCTCGTTTTATCGAGCAATCTCAATTTCGCAAGTTTTAACGTTCTTCCTGCAGTGGGGCGAGGGTAGGAAGACCATCGTCGGGATGGTATTCTAGCGGAAATCCTGAAGGCCGTCAAGGTACGAGTTCGTTACCCTCGTGGGGAGGAACCCAGGACCCGAGGACTAGGAAATTCGAATAAAATATTTACGAATGGGTTATCGAATAAATTAATAAAATAAATTTAGCTAATTTAATGAAACAAAAAAAGAATATAAATCTGTTCAAAAGGTAAAGGGAATGGCAAAAAGAATAAAAATATAAATGAAAGTAGACGACTGATAATGAAAATGAAAACGATAAATGGCTTAGAAAATAAATGTCTCCTGGGTCTACTTATTTGGCATGCTAATAAAATAAACACCTCACCAGAGTCGGAGTCGGTGCCACACGAAATTCGGTGAGTTCAAGATACAGGGAAATGCCGGAGGCTTTGTTGCCGGACGCGAGAAAAATGAGAATGATATGCAACCACGGACGACTAATAGCTCCGAGACGCTCTCTGACGCCTTTCGTCCTGGTTCAGTTGTCAAGATCCATCCAGGTCTCCTCACAAGGAATTATGAAGCTTTTGCGTCCTAGCAAGTACTTAGGTACAATCCCTAGGCGTTGGAAGAGGGCAAGGCTGATCCTTATAGGTCGAGGGCAGGTAAGGGGGATCCAAGCTCACGTGCCAGGTACTGCAGAGAAGGGGGTGGGGAAGATGCTCCTGTCACGCCTTCCGAGTGTAATCAGTGAGCCAGTATGGTTTCAGAGCAGGGTACTCAACCTTTTGAGCAATCCAAGAAGTGGTCGAGAGGCTCTTATGGCGATTCAACGGGGTAACCACTTCTCCCGAAGTGTAGGGTTGTCAGTCACCATGAATGTGAAAAATGCGTTCAACTTCGTACGGTGGAAAGACGTACTTGAGGGTATCTGAACACTTACCCAGAGCAATGAGAAGCTATCTGCGCGATCACACACTTACCCACAAAACACCGCAGGAGGAACGTCACTGCAGGGGCTGCTCTGGGGTCTTCCGAATCTGCGTACGACGTCCTGCTTCGTCTCGAAATGCCTGACAACACGATCTCGGTGGAGTATGCGGATGATGTGGCAACAGTCACAATTGGCCGCACGCTAAACTCAGTCCAAATAAAAGTGAACGAGGTTAATGCAGCAGGGACAGCACTGCCTTCAGAACTGTAAAGTTCTCGGCAGTACCATCCACCCCACACACAGTATCAAAAGTTGATATCTGGGACTCAGAAGGGCCTGAAATGTGAACTGAAGAAAACTCAACTTTTTTTCAGGCCAATTACGTAACTTTCCTATCTACATCACAGAGCCAAGGAAAGCAAAAACATGTTGACGGTTCAGCACAGGCTGAATTAGCTGGGTTTTTGTGACATCCAAACTTCTGCACTTAATGGTACTCACTGGCCCTACGAAACACAATACACCTTTAAGATCACAACCCTTTGGTTTGTACCTGTGGAAAGCCCTGCTCTTCAGTTATTTCCTCCTTTGCTGGACTTTCCAAAATATCCTTTTCCCACCCCTCAATTCTACATTCCTCTCCACAACACAGCTCTTTCCAACAGTCAGTTATCTATGTGCTCTCACGAATGACAGTCGTCTTCCAGTTCTCCCAACTCAAACACCTCTCAAGTCTCACGGCTCAATTGTCTCACAACTCTCACGCTACTCACAACTCAACTCAATCCTTGTTCTCTCGCTCTACTTATATTCAACCAGTTCACGTGTATTTAGAGTCCCCTTGTTCGTGTTTCGATACATACGCTCAAACTGATATCGCTTTCTGTAAAGTGTAATACAGTCCTCATCACGTTCACCACGTTCATTTATTTCTGAACTCAAGCTCCCCCATTCGTGCGTTCAACAACGGCCGTGTCGTAAGTAGAAGCGGTTGAGTAAATTCTGGAACTTTCAGCGGTACTGTATTCAACGTAAAATTAAGTTTTCAAACGAGTCGAATGAAAATTGATTGGGTTAGTTGCTACAGCCACGAAAATAGTTGAATCGAAAGTTGTGTGATGCATCGCGCCAGATCATATTGATATCTGGTGTGCCCCGCGCAGCTCGAGGTGTCCACTGATTATGCGTTAATTACCCTATCGCTCATTCAACGCACCAAACCGCTATAACGAATTTATCTCTCGCTACCGTTGAAACGGTCAGTTGTGTTAACCACCGCATGCTGCGCGCTTCTGTAACCAAAATGAATAGGCCAGCTTATGTCTGTCGAAATTAGAAAGTTCCCCCCCATAGTTCTCAGGCATCTCAAAACGTTTTTTCTCGGCTTTTTTGTGTCGCCCTTACTTTATTCTTATCCGACCTTCTGGCTCCCTTCGCTTTCGACTTTCTCCCGGGCCCCTTCCCCTTCGCGAGACTTGTCAATATTCAAACGCTCTACTGTAGTCTTTCACTGAATCCAACTAAGGAACGAGAATAGGTAATAAGTGAGGAGAAGACAAAATGGCATAAGTCATTTGCCTGAATGAAGGTTGTTGCCTTCTTACATCTTTGTCAATGTGGACTACCGGGAATTTGCAGTCTTGTGGTAGGATGGGTTGACTCCATTTAACGAGATATCGTCTACACCTTCATAAATAGCAACCCACCAATGTAGAAATTCCATCTCTCAATGTTGCCCACCCACATACCGCCCAGTATTTAGATTATCGGCAACTTGCATTCTTGCCGTTGGCCCGAAGTCAGAAAAAAATGCCAAAGCCCTGTGGCTGGCCTTCGATCAGTGCACTTCTGGATCCGTAGGTAGTGTCGTTACCGCTGGATGTTGGAAATTACTTGCGTGGAAGAGGTACATTAAACCTGGTCTTACTAGCTGAGACTGGAGGGCGCAGACATCTAAAAAGTGATGTAATTCGCTGAAATCATTTTTCGGAGTCTTCAGATGTTTATGCTTTAAGACCTACAGAGTCCAAAAAACACTATTTGGGGAAATGGCGTGTGTGTGTAGGTGTGCGCGCGCGCGCAGTGAATGGTACTGCCGAGAATCTCACGGTTCTAGAGACAGTTCTGTCCCTGACCCGGAAAGGAGCAATTACATGTGAGGTAGCCCAGGACATTGCAAAGGCTTTTGACACAGTATGTCACCATAGGTGTGACATAGTGGTTAAAAATGAAAATTGGGATGAATAGGCTACCCTCGAGTTACCCCACGACCACCACGATGTCCGCAAGACAAGCGTATTTTCCAGCTTTTTCAGGCCTTGCCTTGGAGAGGCCGCCACCCATTGTCGCTCCAACCCATGATGCACTGGCGCAAGCCCTGGGAGGGTGTGCACCCCCGTGGCACCACTTTTGGCTGAAACAACCCTTAAGGCCAGAATAGTTGCTGGCGCGCCACTATTTTTTTACGGCACTTATGGGTTTTCCTCTTCTCAGATCCAGACAGCTTAGACTTCCTGCTTTCTCTGAAGCTTGGAAGAACCCCAGTAAGCCACTGCAGGGATACCAGGTTTTCCGTCCTCTGCCTACTATACGGCAACTGTACAAAGCATCATGGACTTTGACAGCGTTTTTTTTAGGAAGTGAACTTTTATTTTTGGCCGCTGTACGGAAACCGATATCCCGATAAAGCGAACTTCTCCAACGACGTGCCACCGCAATCATAGGCGTGTCGTCAGGAAGCAACACTGTGTCTTCGCCCACTTTACGGCCCTAATTGAAAACATAGCGTGACTACGTAGCGTTCGACACTGCCTTATTAAAAATGCTCAGATATAAATGATTCGTAGCCATAGTACAACCGTTTTTTTTTTCAAAGTTTGCTCCAAAAACGATACATTTTTATTGTTCGCAACGTTGTGGAATCCTGAACCCGAACGGTGGGACGGGATGTTGTTCTTGAACTTGAATTTCGATTTTAATTTGGGATACACGGCGATAAAGCCGTGCGAAGGCGCTTGGGCGTTCGTTGGATCGCGAGGACGATAGGGCGAGCGAGCGAGTCTCCATTAGAAACCATGGAAGCTAATGGCCGTCGGGGAGAACGAGATGCCTGGCGCAGATGGCGAGTGGTCCGGTCCAACTCGTTTTCTCAATCGACGTACGTGGCCCCTTCTACGTTCTTCTTTACAGTCCTCCCCTTGAATCGATCATTCTACGACTCCACGTTGCTGCTCACTAAGCACGGACCTGCAGACAATTCCGTTGGCCCTGTTTTCCCGTTCGTCGAATGATTTCCTGCAAGAGCCTAGTGGCGAATTCGGTTAGTGCACGAACTTGAACGCTTTCGGTCGTCTCCGTTATGGGAGAATGGCATTTCGCTTAACGACGCCCTTCACAGCATTACAAACTCGTGTACTCGATGCACTTCCGAAATGCTTTAATCTACGAATGCACGGTAGATATCATTTGATTTGAAATTCGTATATTAAACGAAATACGCCCTTCATTGACATGTTGAGCCAGGGCGGTACGCCCTTCATTCTGAATAATACGCCTACATTTCTGCCCCCCCTCTTCTACTAACTTTACTGATCCTTTATACCAAACAGAAGGCCTTTTTGGGGATGTAATTGGATGTGAACTTTATCATCAGGTTCACGTTTACATCGATTATGGTTCTTAGGTATTTACCGATTTTTACTCTTTCGATTATTTGGGAGACACATGGCTTCTTTCGACGTCCGATATCCTATGAATCGCACATCCCAGTCGTACTCTTAAATCCTAAAATACAATTTCCTGTCAAGTTTCGGCCTTTATTCTCTCTCTTCAGACAGTTTTGTGTTACTGACAAACGAGTGTTCAACGTAGTCGCCTTTGAATAGTGGTTAGTTGTTATACCGACCTGGAGACATGGATATCGACGGGGCCTATGACAATTCCTCCATACGCAGCATTAAAGTGGCGTTAACTAGATTTAGTGTCAATAGGAATGTAATTGGGTGGATAGGGGCGCAGTGGCCAAGCGCGTTGGGGCGTGAGGCCCCTGCTCCAAAAAACCCAGGGGGATGAGGCAATGGGTACCGGCGGCGGTTAGGACACTCAGCAGGCCATCCAATGGGCTCGTTGGGGAGTTAGGACATGGGCCCGACGAGGCCACAGCGAAGTGCCACTGGTCCTGCAGCTCTGGCAGAGTCCTATGACCACACAGCTGCCTCCCTGATATCTTCTTCTTCTTCTTCTAGAGTGGATCTTTGCTATGTTGAACACTACTAGGAAGCTGCTCGCTGAGGGCGAGGACTTCGAGGATATGCCTTCAGGGAGGGGTCTTCTTTCCGCTTCTATGGCTCCTGGCTCTATTCTTGGGAAATTGACTGAGGCGGGGTTCTACGCCCAAGGATATGCTGATGGCGCTGCTGTACTCATTCAGGGCTGAGAAAAAAGTGTGCTATCTAACCTAATGGAGGCTGCACGACAGTCATGATGCTCAGAGTTGAGGCTGTCCATTAACTAATAAAGGTTAACCCCTCTGAATCATTGGCAGTGGCCTACACTTATAGAAGAAAAAATGGCGAATGCTACGTAATGAACCCAAGAGGTGGATTGGCGAACTGAAGGTGAATCATCGGCGAAAGCATTGGGGATAACGATAAAATGTTTATAATAAGAGCTATTGGCACAGTGTAACCACACGTATAACAACACCCCCCCTCCCTACCACCTCAACTTACTTGTATGCGCCCTTCCCCTCTTTGACTCTGCTAAAAGCTTCGATATAGCGCGTCGCCCTTCGAATCTTTGATCGGATTTTTAGGAGATTCGCTCCAACTCTTAAAAACCCCATTCATGGTTGCTACACTGTGAACCGGTTTAAATAATTAACTACGACTCTTGAGACGTAGTCGTTGTAAATGAACGATTATTTATTGTTAAATTGTAAGAGCAAATACAGAGAACCAGGAAAACACGTATAGCTAGAAAAAGTGTAAGATAAAAGAGACAACCACGGCATTTTCAGACATGCCGTTAAAAGCCGAGTAGTAGCCACACGTTCATTGACGTCGTCCACTCCAGGTGAGAGGGAGGTGGGGGGAGATGTACCCCAGGCACCCCCAGCGATCGTAGTCTAGCGGTCAAAGATAAAGATTCGAATTCCGACAAAAGTCGGGTATTGGATCGGAGCTGTGGGTTGCCGTAATTTTTACCCGAGTCGGCGCCTCTCCAGACATTTCAAAACCCTTCGTAACATCGATACTGTCTAGAACCACTTCCCAAAATGCAGAACATCGGAACAGTTTCTTTGTCGAAACTACGTTGGAGCAAAATTCGACAACTTTCCGTCTAAAACGCAATCCTTCCCAACGAACATCGTTAAAATTGCTGTGGGCTAACGTTTACGAGCCGTTTACAGCCTTTAAGAACGGAGCGTGACTAAAAGTATTCACGTTAACGGTTATCCACTGTTTCGAAACTTCTTCCTATTTCTCTTCTCGCACAATTGAATCAATTCAAACTGAACAATTCAATTGGGTACAGAGAGTTGAGCGTTCTAAGTAGCTTCCTCTCAGAATCGTTCAAGAAGAATAAGCAAGCAGAGCGGTTACTTCATCAACCGTCGAGGGCAACTCCAATTCGGGATGCCCGTACATCACTGTGGCTTCGAAAGGGGTTTTAGTAGTCGAACGGGTTCCCTTGGGTGGTCTCAGTTTTCGAATTGTGGTGGGAGAGAGCACGAAAGGTAGATGGATACACATCTTTGGAGTATTTGAGAATACCTCCGCTTCCTTCAACATGTTCCAAAACATCCTACGGCACCGCGCCACCAGCCTCCCCCCCCCCCCCCACATCACTCACGTCGGTTGAGTGGAAAGGGTGATTGGACGACTTATTTTGGCCAACTCTCGTCCCTAAAGAGAGAACCCGCAAAAAGCAGGCTTCGTTCGAAGTATTATAATAAATTGAGTCATGCTACGCCGACTCAACGGAAATGAAATATCACACCCCAGTACGTTAAACTGACCTAACCGAGCTCATTATAAAAATAACTTCTCTGCAGAAAGGATTAAGGTTCTACCGGAAGAGACGGCCAATTAATAACGAACCTGGTAAGCAAAACAAAAGGAAGCTGGCGAATCGCGAATGGGGTAAGTTTTAACGCGGTGAAGTTAACCAACAACACATAATTGAAATAAATTAAATATAAGAGCGTGCTTTCGTCCTCGTTGTGGCGATGTAGCGTTATTATGCACTTGAATTAGTAAAATGAGCCGGTTCAAAGGTTCATCGTTTACAGCAACGAAACTGAACTTACAGATTCCAGAGAGTGATGAGGCCGGATCTGAGAATCGCGTGTGGCGATCGGAGCGCGTTATTTCTCTTTGTTCTGAAACAACCCACGGCCCTGTTCACGAGAGTTGAAGTTTCGGACGCCTTCGCTCGGTCAGGTTCAGTTAGACCAACACAAAAATGAGTGTTCCTGAACCCTCAGTCCAATGTCATGAAGGTTGCGGTTTCGCTATCGTGCAAGAGGCCGGCCAGTCTCCCAACGGAATGCTGCGGCCCGTGTTTAACCGCGCGCAGGTATGACCACGTTTCTTCGCGAGCTCTAGGCGTGCATGATCGAGAGTCTTCGAGAGAAAAGAAGTGGAGCCTCGTATTAAAGTCGCCATGTCCCGTAAGGACCTGGCTCATCCAGTGGTATGACTCAACCATTTTCTGGATAACCTTGGTCAAGTGTTCACCTTGTACCACCCACCACCAGTGGTGGTCAGTGCAAAGAGTCGCCCACCAAGGTTGAAAAGTGTGAGGAGAACTGCAGGACAGCTTATTAGCGGGATGTGCCAAAGCCACATTAAATTCTCCTGGGAGTGAACAACGAAGGAATACAGTCTGAAGAGAGACAGTATATGAATGATATGTGCCTGTTCACAGGTCATTGTCGATTGAGGAACCACTTAGCCAAGATTGGTAGGTCAGAGGTACAAATTTGCATGTACTTGTGAGGGGCTGGCAGTCTCATAGCGCATGGGGTGCCTCAGCTCCGACCGGGAGAGGTTGCAGGGATGGACTTTAAGGGTGTATTGCGTTTTATCTGATAATGGTGGAGACGCTGCATAAGGGAACAGCAGCTCCACATGGAGAACATGAGGTGGCTCATGTACGCCCACACAATAGGCCCATTCGAGGTCACAATAGAGGTTTCCCCAGTTGCATCAAATTTTTAAAAAGGGGGAAGGGGGCACTAGGAAATCGGCACAATGATTGCTCGGGAAACATGATTTGTCAAACATTAGATTATCGTTTTTCCAATTTCCTCAAAAGTGGATGAAACGATTTAGATCAAACTTACTGAGTACTCTCAACTAACTAACACAGTCTACAATTTGTTCACCATACATATTTCCTTATAACGAAGACACGCAACGCCCATATAACAACAGGTCCAGATATTTATTCGACACCAATCACCTTACAATTACACGTAGGTTTCCTTTCATCGTACAAATTCACTTATCACAGAGAAAAAGACTCGCGTAAATAGAGGTTTACCAGGTTCTTCGTCTTCTTCCAATTCGTCGTATATTCCGCCAGACCAGTTTCCATCTTCCGATCATCATCAGAGAATTCGATAACGTGATGAGATATCGAAAGATCGATACCGATCTGGCGAGAGTGCTTCTCGAATAGACGATCGGGTCGTTGTGATGAGCGAAAAGACACGAATCTGGATGAATCTGAGGTCAAACGAATTAACGACTCAAAAAAAAAAGGACAAAACACCTCAAAAGTAGCAGTAAAGGGCTGTAATTACAAGTTTTTATTTATTGTTCGAGTCATTAGAGATATATTCACCGTTGAGGCTACAAAAATTGAAATAAGTTGTCTAATTTTATGCGAAGAAAAAAACCGACGTTCCGGACGACAAATCACATTACCGTTTCAGAGAGTGTGATGGGCTGTTTTACTCTAACTCAAACTTCTCCAAGGTTTGCCTGGAGGCTGGTCGTCTCAGTTAGGAATTACGAAGGAGAGCCTGAGAAAATAGATTATAGTGTCATACAGGGAAGTTTCCTCATTTGCGTCAATTCTCTTTCCGCCGTGTCCCATCTGGGAACGCCCTTTTTATTTGCGGAACTCGCGGTGAGTGTAAGCCTTATCCTGGTAAGTGCCTAGGTGCAAATGTCGCCCTCCCCCCCCCCCCCAGTCCGGAACAGCAGATAAGAGGAGGCTACTTCCAGTATGCCACTCTAAATGAGAAGCGATAATGAACATTTAAAAAATACAGGTTTTAAAAAGAAATAAACAAACAAAATGATCGCCCGACGCTACATAATTAATAAAATCAACTCTTGCTTGGAGATAGTTGGTTAGACGAGAAACATAAATAACGAGTAGGAGCGTCGTTGCGCCTCTTTCAGTCTCACGATGGTCCTTTTTGCTAATGATGCAGATGAATCGGATGATGAAGAAACGGAAGCAGAAAAATGTTCGAAAGTAACATTGGTATACGGTATAGTTGATCGTAGTAGAAAAAACGATAGGTATGGCGAGAGGTATATACTGGACAAGATTGTGACCCCAAAAAAGGGGAAGGTTTTCATTCTGGCTGGTTTTCCTCATTGGCAGGCGAGTCTACGAGATCGACAGCACTACAAGACCACTGTTCGGCACAGGCCGAAGTAGTTGGGATCATGAGCTTGGGCCTTTCCCAGGTGCGTTCAGCCTTTTTCATTTTATGCCGTGGGGAAGCACCATCCCTAGCGTGCCTGCCCTATTGCACCTCCCCGGTGTGTTGCCTTCTCACTTTATGCCTGTGCTCTCTCACTGTACTATCTTTCTCTTTGCACCACTCCGTGCATTTCCCCCTGTGCTCACTCATTCGCCCTCACCTTTCTACTTAACGTCAAGTACTCTGTTGTCATTGGCCTCCCAACATCTACCCTTGTTTCACCACTCTGTTTTCTGGGCCTTCAATCCGCTCAGTTCTGCCACATCCTCCTGCGCTAGCCTCCCTACCTAGCTTACTTCCACCTGCCAATTGAGTAACCCCATTTCAAGGATTATTCTAGTGCCACAGCGCAGGGGAGAATGTTCGGCACCATCGGCAGTTGGTATCATGAGCTTGGGCCTTACACAGGAGCGTTTTTCATGTTATGCCACGCAGAGAAGTCTGAGAACTGCCTGTTCAGTCCGCTTCTCCTCCAGACAAAGGGATTAAGTTTGGTTTAACTTCCCACGACAACCGATTCCCCCTTTTGAACTTTCCAAATGTCCTCCTCCTCGTCTCCCAGCCCTCACTACACATTCTTACGTCAACTCACAAGCCACTCACAGCTACATTCCCTCTCTCCCTCCGCTACATTTTCCCTCGCCAGTGCACACGTATTCCGAGTCCCCTTGTGTCGCCCTTATATACTCAAACTCAAATCAGTATTCATTTCACGTGTAACTTCCCTCACGCTCACCGAGTTCCCTTATACGTTATTTAAGCTCCCGTCTCTTGTACCGAACAAACACATCCCGCGACAAATTGGTCGGTGATAGTAATAATAGCGACAATAAAAGAGAATGCGGATAAAACAGAGCATTTTCTTGATTTAAGAAAATTGGTCTTTTCCTAATTGAGCACCTTACGTGTAATCCCATCGAAAAATGAGAACAATGACATGAGCGAGCAATTGGTTGGTCCAAAGCTTTTTAACCATGAATGGGAAGAAAGCTAAATACACGGTTTTTGGAAATGTAGTCTCCCCTTGCCCGGATCAAGCCTTAAAATGACACTGCATGCTCAGGATGTAGTCAATGTAGTTGTCCGTACTCAGAGAGGGTTTAGTCGTACTACATACATCACTCAAGTACGTTTGTGGAAGATACATCACTTTGAGCACGTTTATGGAAGACTCAAGAAATTTATTCCAATATATTTGTGTATTACACGAGAACTGCTCTCTCCTCTAGTATTTTCTTTCCTAAGTTGAACACTGAGAGAGCGAGGAAAAACCCTTATTACAAGGCTATACGTTTCTTTTACGCTTACAAAATTAATCCTGATGTTTTTAGGAATTCAAACATTTTTTTGATTTTGTTGGCTAAAATAAGAGAATCTAATTTCCAAGTTGAGGGGCCTATTCCGTGGTTTGTATTCTGTTTTAAGGGAGGATTGAATGTTGAAATTAGATGTTAATCTATACTCAGGTATTTTAATCTCGCAGCGTTGTTTTTCTCTGAGAATTGCTTAACCAGCAGCCACAAGTTCGTATGAACTTATTTTGTTGGTGGACGGGAGCTGATGTGTTCATTTCTAACATGTTTTTGTTTTATTCCTGTCCGTAAATTGATAAATATTGCAAAATTTTAGATTAGTAGTCTGTAAGGAGCGTTTGAGACTGTGATAATGAAGCTAAACATATTGCACAGGCGCACCCTGAGAGTACAGCAGACTAGTCCGGAGTAATCTCCTAACTCTTCTGAGTATTCTCAAGGAAAATGAAATGTAGAGAAACTGCGTGCGCGCCCACGACTACTCATCTCCCGACCCCAAACCTCATTAATCCTCCTCGTTCTCGTCATTGCATTCGGAGAAGGGAAGCGAAAACGATTAACGCGGCCCCGGAATCCTTCGGTTCGTTCGTTCTCCCGAGGTAATACGATTAGCCGAGTGCGCAGTGGAGAGATGATATGCTTCAGTGCGGCGCAGGCCAGTTGGGCGGTAAAACGAGCCCACCGTTTTAATTAAAGCCCCGGGTATTTAGGCAACGTAATCAACCAACCGTTGGTTTCCAACCTACCAACGCCCGACCCTCTCTCACTTCTCCGGATGCGGATATTTGCATGTAAAGCACTCCCTCCGCGTTATTCCGCTTCATACCACCCTCCAAGTTTATCGAGTTTAATCAAGGCAGGGAAGGATTTGTGTATTATTAAGTTTGGGGAGGAGTTGGAACTTCTCTCAAATTGTATTAAGCCACCTTCAACGTCTACCGTTATTCCCAGAGGGACTTACATGGAAACTTAATCACCGCCTGGACGGTTTTTCGAAGTTGAACTTTGGAGTAGTTAACTGAACGACGACCATGAATGTTACACCGAGGGTTTTGCAAACAAACTAAATTAATAAGTTAATGTTTCAACACTTCAAGACTGGAACCAGAGTACAGCCATCAGAAGAGAAGGAGAAGGGCTGCGGTGCTTGGGGGGTGGCAAGATGACACAGCCCAGAAGGGGGCGGCGGACTGGCTGATTCCAGGGTTCATGCCTCAGACGACGTCGCAGTTCCTAACAGAACATGATGCGCTTAGGGTGTATCAGCACCGAATCTGTGAGGCTGCAAACCGAAACTGCCTGTACTGCAGTAACGCTTCCTATACCATCATTTTCTGTCGAAGGTGGGCAGGCTGAAAGTACACTGGACCTTCGACCGCTCCATGTTGAATTATAATGGTGCACTGCTCAATTTGCCAAATCTCAACTTCATTACAGAGACTTTACAGAACCGACATCTCCGTAGTGCAAGAGTGCACGTTGAACTTACCTAACTGCAACTTGGGACTGTAAATAGACGCGTATTAGGAAGCAAATCTTCAGTTATGGTGTCTACGCTCGAATGAGGTGTCCCCACATTCATACTCTCCAAACAAGAACATTATCTGAGATAAAAAGAAAGAGTTCGCAGTATATGCGCTGCTGGTGATTGAAACCCTTGGAATATTACCTCGTGGGCACACGAAGACAAGAAGACTTGAGAGACCAAGACGAGAGGACTCCACAGACGGCAGGGAGGGATGCTTGTGTGCTTGCTCAATGCTCATTCTGATGGTGATCGATACAGCTCTTAGGCCACTGCCTCGCACAGTAGTGCTACATCTACGATGTGTTGTTTTCTTCAGCCAGTGCCACAGACTGTCTTGAACGCTAGTTGTGGCAGATTATTTTACCCGTTTGGGCATGTCCTGTTTCTTTTACGAGAACCCTGTCGAGAAGATAACAGGGCATTGTATGCAGATAGCCACTTCAAGTTCCTTTGGGCTTTTGTCTGCTTGGTCAATGCTTCTTATGTCCTGTCTCTTGGACAACCTTCCGGGTTGTCTCCTTCCAAGGGTCACAGCCCTTCTTCGTTTCTTTCGGTGGCCGTATTCCAGTTGCACTGGGATGGATCTCAGTACAATGAACAGTCTCAGGTTGATGTCAGCAGCTTTATGGTGAGTTCAACATGAGCCAGTGCCTTAGTGTCACGATAGGTGGCTGGCTGCCTCTGCAGGGCAAGGTACGTAGAACGGAGCAATCCAATTCCTACCCAGAGCAAGGCCCAAAAAAGCTGTAAATTGCGCTTGCCCTGTGGACATTGTGGTGGTTGTGGGGTCGCTGTATGGTAGTTCGCCCACCCCAAATTTATTTTTAACCTGTGGGGTCTGAAGGAAATGGGAGCTACCCAGTCTGTACTCCCCGTGGCATCCCTAAATGCAGAATCGTAACTACTTACACTCTCCTATCTTCCATCAACCTAGCTGTCTAGACCTCGGTGTAACGTGCTCATCCAGCCGCAATCAGAAAGCAAAACGGGAAATTCGGCCTTTGGAATTTCCCTACAGGGTTCTATCCACTGACTAGTCCAGATCATTCACTCACCACTGCTTCGTTTGACCACACTCTGGTTTACGGGGTGCAACACATTGTCTCACCCTAGGGCTTAGCACGTGTAAATTACCCCCTCAGGGGCGTTTAAACAAAACAGCGCCGATCGTGATCCAACTGATCACGACTAGAGAGAAGTAAATCAGGGTGACCTGTTTCGTTCCCACCACGCTAGCCGAGATCAATGAGGGATGCGGTTAGGATAGCCGTGATTATGCTGCGATTAAGCCATGTCGAGAAGGCAATGGACTCATGAGGTTACAGTAAAGTAAGGAAATTCGACTCAACATCTCGTCCTGTAAACAAGTGTCGTGTAAACGTAAACCGTCCCGTAACAGTACATCCCTTAGATGCCCAACCAGACCAGAGATTTGACCAAATTATAGTTTCTTATAATTGTCGGAAGCCAAAGTGGCCGCATTAACCTCTGCAGAAGCTGAAAATGGCGAAGAGCATAAAGTACCAATACGCGTATTCCAACTGCAAGAACTGCAGGGAAACTCCAAATTAGTACGGGAGAATGCTGAACAAGAAATAATAAAACCCGAAATTTAGAGGATACGAATTTTACAAGCAAGAAATTTTAACAAGGAAGGGAGAACTATCGTGTTTAATAAATGTTTAATACACTAACTTATGTGTAAAAGTGTGTTATTATTTGACATTTCCTCCCTTTCTGCTTTTAAATCCTCCCAGGTAAGTCATTTGCGTTTGGGTTTTCTGACGGCGATATGACGTCTAGTTTTTTCTAAAACTGCTCAACACATATTTTACGCGAACAACAACTTGTAATGGTAAGTAATTACAATCGTAATACTTTTTTCGCAATTTAATTTAAATTCATATCTTGAAGTCGTCGTAACGCTCTCATATCCATCTGAAGCGCCGGGTGAGATGACGATAACCTAAGATATTAGATTATCATCGTAGCGGAAAAGCAACTGAAATATCTGCGCACTTGTAAACAGCATCTTTGTGTATTATAATTATTCCAAAACATATGTATATTATTCAAAATAATAGAAGAGAATACTCGACTGAGCACAGTAATGGCGAACAAATATCAGAATATGATAAAGCAAGATAAGAGCTAACCGGACCAAAATTGCCCGATTTTTTGGGGTTAGCGCTTGATCAGGGATAGAGCTTAACCCAATCTGGTGATGGCCGTTTTTGTGGCAGTAGCGGGTTAGGTACTGTTAATCCACTCTAAACGGGATCAACGCAGTTGGTGAAAACGGCCCTTAGTTTTTAATCGATTCAGCCTTAACATTCTTGGGTGCCATGTACGCTGGTTAAGTATTAGTACCAGTTCTCTCCCAATCGTATTGTTCATAATAAATCACCAAAGCTTATAAGATGTGTGTCCTTTCGGGCGCGCCTCCTAGTGGAGAGGGACGACAAACCGAAGACAGCGAGGGCATCGTTGATACCGATTTTCACGAGCCTTGCGTGATGCTCCAATCGAGTCTCTCCCCGTGTTAACGCCAGAAAGCCGAAACAATAGTCACAAGTCAATAATACACAATAGTCAAACAAAGGACCTGTTTGAGTTTGTTTTCTTTTTTTTTTCTTTCATCCTCGCACGCTGTTTCGCCTTACGTCCGACGTTATCGCCTCTCGACTCTTCTCGACAAGCGCGTCGCCTGGGACTCAGTGCCGCAAACAACGCGATAGCGACAGTGTCGATCGAAATCGCTCCACGTCGCATCCGAATTTCATATAAATCGACGAATCTGAAAGTAGTGCCTACTTTCTCGAACTCTGGTGAAGTTGACGAACCAAATTCGGCAAATCGAAATCTTGCCGTATCGCAAATCATCTCACCGCTACTACAACTCTACCTCTACCAACGAAAGCCCTCTATCCACCCATTTCGCGGGACAGATAAACTTTTTGATTTCCCTTTTATTTATTTTTATCTATCGTGGAAGTGTTGTTATTTTCTTGAGTTGTTTTTCGTATTATACTCCGTTTATAGTCACTAAATGTTCTCCCATCTCACGCACCACAGGTGAAGGTGTTCGCCTAGGTTATTTGGGCAACAAATCGAGCAAACCCCACTACTTTGCGCGAACACCCCGTATCAGTCAGATAAAAGTTTCTGTGCTTTTCCCCCGCTTGAATATTGTTGGATAAAGGCGAGGAAATCTCTGGTGTATTAATCCATTGTCCCGTTATTCTCTTTAATTACGATCCGAGCTATTAGGTTACTTTAAGTTCATATTGAAAAGGAGTTAGATTCAGTTCATTTCTACCTTTACGAATAAATTAAAGGTGGGCCTCATTACGTTCTTAATTTCGTTTCCCAAGAAGCTTTTTTTTTGTTTATTTGAGATTTAAGATGGGTTTCAAGGTTTTTGTCTGATTTATTACATTGAGTCCAGACATGAGCATTCACGGAGATGGTAGGAGCCCAACACGTCAAGCTTGTCGACTTGGTGGACAACTGGACAGCGAAAGGGCGCCTTCCTTAACTCTTGATCCGTGCAGATCTCCCTACAGAACGAAAATTTGCTGCCATTTATGAATGTGCATTTGAGAATCGTTGCCCAAATCAATTATTCAAAGTTTGTATTAATTTTAATTAAATTATATACGTTGGTTGAATATTCTTAAACTTTCTCATTTTTCGCGCCATTTTCTCAATTTTTTTCTTTCATAATAATCTTCTCCTGACAATAACAAACACAACAACAGCAAAATGAGTAAAATCGGCCCAACTGTTCACCCGTGGTGGCGTGATCAACGGAAATAAGGATTCATTTTTATATATATACGTTATATCCACAACACAAAGAGCTGACACAAGTCTAACGAATCATCCTCGCTACAACGTACATACATTTCATCATCGGCCATCCAAGAAAGTCGCGTTAAGTTGGTTAGCTCATCACCTCGACTCAAGCTGCACAAAAGAAGACCTTCTTGTCGCAATATGCTGACATCAGCATTCCGTATAAATAATAAGGAAAATCCTTTATTCATCGGTTTCGTAGTTATTGCCTGTAGAACTCTGTAGCTTTCAATTTTTTAAAAAGTCTTTTGTCCTGCGACTTCCTACATGTTATACACACAAATAATTGGAGGGGGTTCTCGCTTCTTGTTGGCTAAAAACGCCAAAAAAACTTTCGATTCCCAGAGAAATGTTCGTTGCTGCGCTGCTGGTGGTCATTATCCCACTCTGCATCACTATTGAAAAACAATTTAGCAATTTAAAAACAAATCGGTTGTTGGTAACCTGAAACTGACGCTAATACCGTGCCATTTCCAAATTTTAAACAGTCGAGCGCTTTCAAATGTCTGACAGTTATGCTATTTCAAACCTGCCTGATGGTTATTTGAATCGAACGTAACGCGCCAGAATCGAAACTTCCGCTGCTGCTCACGAACGTTCTTGCAGCGCTCTCTTTGGAGGACTGAGTTGACTTAATTCCTCGACTGCTTGCCGCATCCGTGACTTCTCCGCCGATTGCTAGGAAGCGCTAGTACCCACTTTTGAGCTACCAAAACTGTCGTTTGGTAACTTCAACGAAAATGAATTAACGTTGGGGCTGTTCGTTGGCCGAGCCGACAAATTTGGAAGAGTTAGCCACGGTCGTTGTCGATAACGGATCGTACGGTGTTAGGTGAAGTGAGACAGGCATAACCGTTTAAAAGAACGTGATGGAGTAGTGAGATGTTTTGCTAACATCGAGCAGAATTGGGGGTTGAATGCAACGTGAAATGAGGGCATTAGAAACGAAGGGGTCCGAGCGATTTTTTTTTGTACAAATGAATCTGAGCAGCGCGACCATAATTAGAACTGCAGGATCCAAACGATTTGCCTGTTCAGTGACGCATTCTGGTAGCAGTGTACATAACTACTCACTAAAAACAAAGACCCGTTGAGCTGCGAAGGTGTACAAAGAAGCAGTAAATGATGACTCGCATTCCTGCAACCTCGAAGTAGCCCACCAACAATAGTTCAGCTCAAACGTCAATATCAAAACACCCAAATGCCCTTCGTACCACCTATTCATCACGAGTGCTACACGAGCATTAAAAACTGTAACTCATCCTGCAAGATAAACATGGTTGCTGAGGATGACGATGATGTTGATTCCAACTATTAGGAGGCTCGATTAACCTGAAATGTCTAACAAGATATGTTACTTGAGTTAGCCTAACGACATTTGAGCAGTAATAGTATATTAGTATTATCAGTGGCGGATACTACGACGATACGACGAATGATGTGAATGAAGTTAACGAATCTTCGAGAAATTCATTAGCGAATGGACATTT
This sequence comes from Pachypeltis micranthus, assembly GCA_020466155.1. Lineage (NCBI taxonomy): Eukaryota > Metazoa > Arthropoda > Insecta > Hemiptera > Miridae > Pachypeltis > Pachypeltis micranthus. The sequence continues at coordinate 2,846,439 of CM035779.1, read as the reverse complement.
GAGGAAAGCGGGGCTTCAGGAAAGGTGTTCTTTGACAACAACAAAACCCTGCAAATTATTACGCTACGGTTTACTATTCTCATGAACGGCTTGACGGAGTCTGACAGCTCCGAGACCCATCCCATTCGATTTAACATAGAAAAATACCAGTAAACCACACGGAACATGACCTGACTACAACTGAACGACGAAAACTAAATATTCCAGGCTTCCATGAGCGCCTGTAGGCAATTGGCACGGCGTAGCGAGTCGAGTGGGGTGGTGGTTTCGATGAGACGGGAGGGAGGGAGCACAAACTATGAATGGATCACGTTCTTTCAATTAGTACACTTTGGCTCACTCTAATTACTGTGATTTCACTATTTCCGCTCCAGATGCATTGTACACCTTTTAGAATTGTTCCTTCTAAAAATACCCTTAAAACGATACCGAACAAGGCGTATTTGCGATAAAACTGCACGATTCGCGTTTTTGTTAATTTTTTGAACCGTTTTTTGCCCATAATAACCATGGGTTTCGTCCGATCGTATTGCCGAGATGGCGGGAACGATTAGATAACGAATGGGATTTTTGTAGGAAAGAACGGATTTTGCAGATTTAGGATTCTGATGTCTTGAAACGTAAAGTATCAAATTTTCCTAACCGAAAACATAGGGTTATTATTCAGAATAAATAATAAACCAATAGTACAAGAGTCAAGAGCAACAATTTATGTTGTCAATATTATCAACGCTTACCAAATAGTGGTGGGGTCTCAACAAACTTTTCGTCTCTTCTTATAGAAAAAACTGACTTACTCAAACTTAATAGAGTGATCTTCAACGGTTCCACAAATAGTGTTTAATTAAAAGAGTCAATAAAACGAACACAACATCTACACGAGTTTACTGTAACGATATTGAACATGAACAACAACATTAAAAATACCCCTCTTAGCGGGAAACGAATTGAAAACAGTGTTGCCTTCAACTAAAAACTCTAAATTCTTGACATATGTACCTCATGTCTCTACTTAGCACCTGTGTCAATCAACACATTATATTGATTTAACACAAATCGTCTAACTGTTTTATGAACAAGGGCGTTGACCTTAACACTTTGTATCGCAATTTTGGTGTTAGTTGATATAGGTTATCTGTTCGACGCAAAGCGCAGAATCAGTCCAGGTTGCACAGGTTGACCTGCTCGTACTGGACTCCCAACGGCAAAGCATTATTTTCGCAAACACCTTTGTCCTCAGCCCTTTCGGTACCTGTGGAAATTCCACCTTTTGAGTTAATTCCAATTGACTATGGGTTTTCCCTTCGTCTGGACATTCCCATCTTTTTCCCACTCCCCAATTTCAGACTCTTCTCCACCAGGGACACCGCTTTCCAAAATACACATTCAGCTATGAACTATCGTGGATGTCACTCGTCTCCCTATGCCCAGTTACAGCTCGGTCTCTCGTTACGATACGGTTTCCTGCGCCAGTTCACGTGTTCCGAGTGCCATTCTTGTGTCGACGTATTGTACACAAACTCAGCTCATTTCTATCTCAACACAGTTCATTACTCACTTCATTGCATTTAATACAGTCCTCCTCACGCTCACTGACTTTCTATTATTTTCGATCTTCAACTTTCGCCCTCTCGTTCCAACATTATCAATACAAGTAACTTATACGCTTTAAGTATAATTACTGCAGCTTTAAATGTCAACATTTAATATTGTGTAACAGTACATTTGCTTAACCAACGAACGCACGAGGAAGTGTTTTTAAGGATCGCGGGTATGACAGTATTTTCCCTATACAAACTAACGTATACGTACGTTTTATATGAACGAAATAATTGCTCCACTTTACAAAAGCTATATTTTATTTATAAAAAGTACAAAAGTCATTTAGGAAGATAATTGTTATCTGATGCAGTGTGACCCACCTTAATGTGCGTGAGCCTTTAGAATATTTAGGTCCTCTGAATTATTTCTTGTTATCATCAGTGACTTTTTTGTCACGATTGGCCGCCCCTAATATCTGGCCGCACTAGGCCCGGGACTCCTGGGCCTTAGGGCATATCTGCCACTGAGTTTCGTGCCATGTTACTGGATGCTGGTAGTATAAAAAATATAATCAAAACCGTTAAAGCCATTTTTGAGGAAATATATTCCGTATAGATGCTGTGATAGGTTGGGGTTGCTGCGATTTTGCTTCGACTCTTTTTTTTTCACGTCCGATGGTAACGTGCAGGGTAGACATCAAGTTTCGGTTAAGCCGTATTTTAACTCAATTGTGTTCACGTTCACACTTTTTTTATGGGGAGAACGCCCAGCATACCCTACACTGGCACTAGGGATAGAAGGATTGAAGGATTGGAGTGAGGGAGACAAGAAATATAAGAGAATGTTTCATGACAGAACCAGCTCAGATACTACCTGAGCAGTGCATGGGTGGTGATACCTCGAAGAACGCTTCCAGCTTAATTCAATCGACGCAGCTCCTCAGCACTTGTTTTGCACCTGTGGGTTTAGAAATGTTTGGACAGCCGCTGACTCGGGAAAATTTACAGCAGTCCAGAGCTCAGAGCCAACGCCTCAAATTTCCTCGGAATATTAATCTTCGTCTTTGATCACGAGACTACGAACACTGGGGCGCCTGCAATGGGAGTAAGGCGTTACAGTTTCAGCACGCAAATGTCGAGGACTGGGACAATAGGAGGCTGCATAGGGGATTATGGAATATGGCGTGTGTGCTAAGAGTGTCAACCGGTAATAAAAAAGAACGCCATTGAACGCCCTGGGTTAGCGAGCGCCAATCAGAGACAGAAACGATATAGAAGTAGAGAGTGGTGACAGGATCCACACCGTCAGAGTGATGACAGAAGCTGGACGATGAGTAGCATTCGTCTTCCACAGAATTGTTAACAGAATGGCAATACATGCCACAAAAACGATGCAGGGTTTAGCTTTTGGTTGGCAGAGCAGGAGCTCTGAGTAAAGAAGTCATTATGTCACCTCCTTTCCACCAGTTTCCTCACTGCTTTAGATGCCCGAATAGAGCAAAATAGAGAATACTCACCTAAACAGCTACTGTAGCGACCAGGTATCAATTTTCTGAAAATAAAACAAAACCTTGTTATAACAGAGACATTTTTTCGAAGCAGCGTTGATTCAAAATGAAAGCTCCACACAACGTCCTGTTTCAAATAGGATGTATACTACTGGAACATGCGGTGTCAAATGTAATGAACACGCTCGACATACGAATTTTCTCGTTGGAAGTGATAAAGTCGACGAAACCGACCACAACATACTAACCACAAAAAGTGTGGCTATCGATTGTAATGATGGCGCGTAGAACTGCTGCAGTGGAAGGTGAAGCCCGAGAACTAGCCTGCAAGCACCCCTGTTAAAATTGCCCCAGTTATGCCTAAACTATCTGGAAAGCTGGTGCATAGAAGACAGTTCACCAATAGTCGAAGAAAGAAAGCTCGTCCCGTACCATCAGTTTGGCTTTTGTCAGAAACATTCAACCAATGATCGGGTCCATCGAATAATTCCCATCATCTAAAAAGCGCTTGCAGACTAAGAAAAGTTTGCTCAGTCTCGACGTTACTCGGGCATTTGACAAAGTCTGGCGTGAAGGATTGTATTACAAGGTGCTTAAAGTGTCGTCAGCATATCCGATTTCACCTACAAAACAATCGAACCACTAACCGAATCATGAATGGTTAGTGCCGGCGGTTCAAATTGCATATAGAGCATGCTGGTGTTCCCACGAGATGCGACCCTAGATCTTGTGTTAGATCAACTCATTTGGACTTCTTTGAGTCGAAAGGTTTGAATGAAAAAGTGACAGACACTAAAGTCAGGTGCGATTTGAGCAGTCCACACTATTCTTCATTCGCTTCCCGAAACTGCGCTACTAAAACCTGCTCTTCAAAGGTTCCCAATAAATTGGACAAGGTACAAGAAAGTCTTGCACGAAAAACTTCCCTAGAGAAATCCGTTAAATACAGCAGACGACGTAAATTCCGTCATTGACAATCTCATTGCTTTCACAAAAGAATCGTCCAACCTCTCTGCTCCAAAACGCCTTCCCAATAGGTAGAAGATGCGAAATATTAGTAGTATATTAACTCTGGTGTGAATTCTTGAGAACCAGTCAGGATGAATGACGCTGTTGGGGATTTGCTTATATATATCATTTTTTTATTTTCCGTTTAAAGTGATGGCTTTCCTGGTCAAGAATCTTGGTTCTGTCAAAATCAAATGAATGTCCGTCATTGATTGAGTGTTCGGCCAGCATGCAGTGTGTGTGGAACGTGTTGATGTCAGATTGTGGCCCCTAATTCTGGAAATCATGTATTTTTTTGTTTCTCGTATATACAGTTTAGGACAATTACCACATGTTAAGGAGCACACGATGCGGCTGCAGTTTTGGATGAGAATGCTAGATTTTGTATTTGAATACACCATGTTGTTGAGAATGTTTTACTTTTGATGTGCTATTTTACAAATGATTTGGTTTCTGAGAGATTAAGATATTTTTTCTGACAGGCCTTTGATGTGCATCAACCCTCTATAATGAGAGAGGCATGATGTTGTGGTAGTTGTATTATTGTATGAATTTGACTGTGATGAGCGAGGTATTGAAGCTGATATAATGTCTGTGTGTGTAGCTTGTTCGGGAGTTTGAGTGGTGGGTGTGATAAGGGGCATGTAGTTGATTGAAGACGATCTAAATTTCATGTTGTTGTGAGTATCCGGTGTGACGTGGGCATTTTCGTGATGGAGGTGTGAAGAAGAATTAACGAGCGGTGCGTAGCAACACACAACTTTCCCCCACCACCGTAAGTTCCAACACCAGCTATATCTTCATTCAACACATTTCTACAGAAATTTTTGTGTAGAACAAAATGTAGGTAGTAGTTAGCTGAGAGTACTCCGTAAGTTTGATCGAAATCGTTAGAGCCGTTTTGGACAAAATTGGAATACCGATAAATGAATATTCGACAAATCTCGTTTTCTGAGTTAACTTGGCTTATATCTCCGTTCAACATATACATAAAGAAATAATTATGCGGAACGAAATGTGGGTATGAGTGACTAAAAGACACTCTGTAAGATTGATCAAATTTGGTACAGCAGTTACTCTGGAATTTACGGAAAAGTTAGAAAACACGATAATTTCGACACATTTTGATTTTTATCTCTGTTCAACGGACTTTCAGAGGAACATTTATTGAGACCAATATGCAGGTATTAATAATTTTAAAACATCCTGTGAGTTTGGTGAAAATCGCTGAAGCCGTTTTGCCAAAAAGCGTAAAAAACCTATTTTTGCTTCATAGGCCTATATCTCCGTTCACCGTATTTTCATGGAGATATGTAAGCAAAAGAAAAGTTAAGTATTGACTAGAACAAGATAATTTGTTTAATAAGTAAGATAAGTTTAACCAAAATCGTTAGAGCCGTTTTCGAGAAAAATGCGAAAACCCTAGTTTTAGGTTCATTTTCGCCCCCCATTTCCCCTTCCCATCGACCGAAATCGCCCATAATCTCATTTTGGTGTTTACAAAAAATAACGAACAAAACAAAAAAAGAACCGGTTCAATCGGATCAGCCGTTTTCCCGCAAATCGAACCACAGACACACACACACACGGACCACGCGCCGAAATTAGGTTTTTTAGACTCAGTAGGCCTCAAAACGTAAAGATCTAAAAAAAAAAACCATTTTTTTTTTTACCTGGTTACTATACTTTCCTATCCCTTTGGGGTAGCGGAAAGTAAAAATTATAGAATTTATTAATGAATTAGGGTAATTGTTTAGATTATTGGCAACCAATTTTAAGTTTTTTTCCTGGAAGGGTTTATCACTTAGTGTTAGGGCTCTTGTTTTGAGGTTCAACGCTGTGTTTATTATTTGCTTGGGTGAGTGATGTGAATTGTAATTAAGAAACCTATCTGATTTTTCTTTTCTGCAATTTCTCCATATCTGTGACTCCGAACAAGTAGTGTATCAAGGAATGGGAGTTTGTGGTCTTCTTCTAATTCAAGCGTGAACTGGAGGTTGTTGTGGAAGCTATTGAACACGTTTTTGACTATTTCCTCTGAGCCCGTTGGTATGAATAGAAGAAGAAAACGACTGAGACTGCTAATCTTAGCAACATTTATTCGAATCTCATAAACCATTACGCCTAACCTTCATGTACACCTAAGCTGTTTCTCCCATTTCCTAGAAAATAAGAATAGCTCCATTTTGTATCATACTTTAAGTTTTTTGTCTGATCTCTTCACTATGTTCCTGTTTACTCACATCCTCGTTAAAACCTTCCACACTAGTCCAATCTGTTTACCATCAAGGTCGATTTTGTTTTTGTTTGTTTCTCCGAATCCTAGTATTTTAAGAAAGTAGTAGCACTTTCCCGAGGTATGTTATTTTCCAAATTAATTCAGTTCAATGTTTTTCTGTAATTTCCTCATAATTTACTGTAACTAATTGTCTGCTGCGATACACTTTAGATCTGATGATGCGTGATAAATTAAGCGAAACTTCGGCTAAACTACTACAGTCACTAACGACCCCACATCACAATTGTATATTAAAGTTAAAACAATTTTGTTCTTCTAATTCTGTGATTGAGAGAGAGTTTTTCCTTTACGCGGTAAAAGAAAGTATAGTGATCTTGACCAAATAAGTTGGGTTTTCTTCAGCTCTTTACGTTTTGAGGCTTACTGAGTCCAAAAAACCTCATTTCCGCGCGTGGTCCTTGTGTTGTGGTGTGTATTGCCAATGGTCCGCCGAAGCCACAGCAGAAGCTTCGCCTACTTCAGGCGTTATTGTTCCCAAAGATGACCTACGGGCTGGTTTTTTTGGGAGGTTGACCGTCCAAAGGCTTATAAGCCTTGGTAGAATTATGCGCTGTGCTGTTCTTGCTTGGGTAGGCCTCACACATAGCGTCCCCTGAGCGTACATTTACGCTCCTGGTTCGATTTGGGGGACTCTGTGGGGTGCTCTTCCATCTCTCTTTCTACCAGTAGTCCATTCTTGCGCTGTAAGCGCCTGCTTGCTTTGTAGGCATCTGGCTGGGACGTAGTAAGCGCTGGTCTTATCATTCAGAATCAGCTGCGGTGGTCACCGTATCACAGGTGACTCCATCTGCCACTAAGCCCAGTAAGCCTTCAGAGTTCGCGACTGCTCTGTATGATTCGATTGAGGGACGGGAACTCAGGACATGTCCTAACTGCGTGGTTGCCGTTCTATCGTGGAACATCCTCTTATCCTTCTTTTCTTCCCCCTCCCAATTCTTCTTTCTCTAGAGCCGGCGACGGGTAGTCTGGGCGCCTAAAATAGGTTCTACGCTGTTTGGCAAAACGGCTTCAACGATTTTCACCAAACTCACACCATATTTGCACCAATCGAAGCACTACACAAACGGAACCAACCAACTGACAGATTTACAGCCCACCCTATACAAAAAAGACTTAGAATCGACAATCAACAGACGTGTAAAACTGCCCTTACGCTCCTTTCCTTTCACATCCAACGGATTTCCCAGGAGGTGTATGATCAGGCTCCTTTTCTTTCGAACCTCTCCCCCCCCCCTCCCGTCTCAACACAATCCTGTTCACCTTTATACACCTAAGCGACTTCAGTACCGACTTAACGGCCTGATGATGATGTCTTTACATCGAGAGCGCTTGCCCACACTAACTCACCAGCAAGAGAAGACGGACCCACCAAACAGGCACGTTAACTTTAATGTTTTTAAATAGTTAATACCTATACGTTATTCTCAATAAATAATCCTTCAACAGTCCATTGAACGGAAATAAAAATGAAAATGTGTCGAAAATAATGTTTTTTTATTTTCGTAATTTCCATAGTAACTTAGTCAGTGGATATCATCAATGTTACGGAATGTCTTTTAGCAACCTATACCCAAATTTTGTTCTCCGATTATTTCTGTATCTATTTGTTAAACGGAGGTATAAGTCACGATAGCTCGGACAACGAGATTTGTCGAATATCAATTTATCGTTTTCCCAATGTTCTCTAAAACGGCTGTAACGATCGAATCGATTATTTAATCGAATATTTAATCGATTCGTTTATCACTCAGTTCCTTTGAACTTGGTCAAACAACACGTCACAGCAGCAGGAAGCAGTAGCGCTTACAGTTCCGGAATTTATTGTGCTGCTCCTACTCATTATAGGACCATTATTGAGCAATTGGTACACAGAAAATTAATGAGGCTGTAAACACGAATTTTTTGAAGAAGGATAATAATCACTTTTGCAGAGTTATTGGGTAATAACTGTTAGAACCGGTAGTAAGCGAAACAGCGGTAGTTGAAATTCAGGAATTTCTGGAGTGAGCTCCATGTATCTCATGAGCGTTTTTATACACTCACCCTTTAGGTATTGGATTGGACTACAATACCAATTTTTTTTAAACATTGTATATGAATTCCAGCGGAGTTTATAAGGAAAAAACTGCGCGAAAAACGGTTTTGGTCGAAAATTTTGATAATTTATTGTGCTGCTCTCGTCATTTTCCCACGAATGAGAATTTTATAGTATCATTGCCTTATTGAGAGCTATCAACATAAAAATGTAATTAAAATCGTTAGAGCCGTTTTTGAGAAAAAAATTTGGTGTTTTGATCACTATGATGACTATAGTTAACTTTCAGTGGATTTTGCCCATACCCTCATTATTGCGTCCCATGGTAACCTGTAGGCTAGACATCAAGTTTCAGCTGATTTGGTACGGTGGTTTTCTCTAAAAACTGCGCTAAAATCGATTTCGTCGAAAGTTTTGGTAATTTATTGTGCTGCTCTCGTCATTTTCCCACAAATGGGAATTTTATGGTATAATTGCCTTATTGAGAGCTATCAATATAAAAAATTTAATCAAAATCGTTGGCGCCGTTTTTGAGAAAAAAAATTTGGTGTTTTGATCACTATGATAACTATAGTTAACTTTCGGTGGATTTTGTTCAAACCCTCATTTTGGCGTCCCATGGAGGCCTGCTGGCGAGATATGAAGTTTGAAGTGATTTGGTACGGTGGTTTTCTCTAAAAATCGTTCACAGACACACACACACACACACACAGACTGACTGACACACAAACAGACCATTTTCCCAAATAGTGTTTTTCGGACTCATGGGGGTAAAGATCTGAAGAAAACTCCAAATTTTTTTTTCAGCCGATTACATAACTTTCCTTTCTACTTCGTAGAGCCAAGGAAAGTAAAAACAATCTCAAGAACAAAATTATTTGGAAAAGACGTTCTTCAAGCTGGTCGACGTAAAAATTGTTAAGCAGATGCCACTCTCCGCCCAGTCAGATTTATAACGTTACCCTTTCAGGTTGAATTCAAGGGCGCGAAAGACGGCAAGAAGAAGGGTTGTCCCCTTTTTCGGAAAAGCAAAAACACGAGGCCTTCCCTTTCTGTTAATAGCGAGACCGTAAGTTTTTATGTAGATTTCACTTTCTAAGAACTGTGCGGCGTAATTGCGACGTCCTTGGATCGCTGTTTGGGATGAAGGTGATGTAAAAGGGCGTGGCCCGAAAGGCAGGCAGAAGACGTTGAAAAGGTCGAAAGAGAGTAAGGTACAAAAGTGAAATGCTTTACTCGCAGGACTTTATTCTGACTGCAGGACCGTCAGTGGGAGATCGGCGATTTCGAACGTTGGCAGATTCAACTCGTTGAGGTATGTCCGGAACCATTCAGCCTTATCTGTGGATTTAGGCGTGTCGATGACATGACGTGTGAAGTTCTTTAATAGCGACTTTGTTTTTCGCACATTTTTCACGCTTGCAAGCTCTCAACCTATCAAGAGCTACATACTTTCGGAAATGTCTGTTTTTAACTTCTCTCTTGAGTTCTGCTATCTCTTGAGCTGATTCTGCTCCTAATTTCTCATCTCTTGCTCTTCCAACTTCTCTCGTGTTTAGCTGCCCTTGGACTAGCTTCGCCTTAACTTCTGGTTACCAGTTCTCGAGCTGGCTTTGCTCTCAACGCGCTGGTCTATATCCTTCAGCCACTGCTACAGAAGCATTAGAAAACCTTCAGATTCAGTCTTCTGAGGTACTGTCTGTTTCTAGTGGGCCCATGAATTTATTCCTGGGTATTGAGAACCAACCTGGAACCATTTAGCGCATTGCATCAGATTGGCCCTCACGCCTCTCCGCGATGACAGGTTTTCTTTCATGTCTTCTTCATCCTCACGAGAACCTTTCTCGCGGCTCCATTCCCATACCTCCTCTCGTACTGCCCAATAGTGTGGGAGTTTCAGGAGCACTATGTCTTCGTTCTTCATCCCTGCGAATCAACAAGCTCTTTCTTCTTCTGGCTGAGCACGGCCCTGGCAAATTGGGTAGTGCGTTTTCACCTTTTCACGGAATGCAGCATGGAGTGGATGGATTCCTCTGGCCTGGGATGGCCGACTGCGTCATCCACTGTGCGCCGCCAGAAAATGGCATGGGATGCATCATCCGCCATAGCACTGTGGTGCAGGCAGTTTGGGCTTGCAACCTTTAGAATGCGGCACAGGTACCCCCTGAATGCTTCATGTCCTGTTCCTTCTGATGGTGATCGATGCAGCTCTTGCTCCATTGCGGCGCACAATAGTGCTACATCTACGGCGCATTGTTTCCCTCACCTAATGTCCCAGAGGTGTAGTCAAGAAGTCTTGTAGAAGTTACTTATGGAAGTCAAGCTGAATGAGTAAGCGTTGGCTGATTCCCCAGTTTCAGGAAAAAAATCAACCACAACGAGTATAAGTCGATAAGAAAAGCCGACAAATGACGAGTTTTGTCGACGAAAGACCGGACGTTGAAGATGTAACCGACAAGTGTGACGTTCGAAGATTACAATCACGAGACAACACAAAACGGCCTGGAAGAAATTCTGAATGAAAACGGAGAAGGTTATCGTGGCGGTTGGATGGTCGGGGGGGGGGAGTCTATGAAGAGTAAAGTGAGAGCTCGCATGAATGACTAAAAGCGCTAGTCAGTTAACATAGCAGAAGTGCGGTTGTTAAAACGCCATGTACACAAACACTTAAGGACAGTAAAAAGAAATCGCCTGTAAAACCATTTAGCGTTTATACAGCCCCCACAGCAGCTATCACAAACATCGCCTCGGTCGGCGTATAATTTTCTTTTATAGAGTAATCATTATTTAACAGCTTTCGAAACTGCTCGTAATTTTCTTTTGACACGTTGACCGATGAAGATGTGACCTATGGCTCTCAATGTGCACGCCAGTGTCGGAGAAGGCAAACGTTTATCGCCCTCGAGCCGATGAAATTAGGCAGAAACCCCCAAGTCTCGGGGCGTAAAAACAACGCGATTTCTAGCCGTTTACGAAAATAAATAAACCGAAATCGTTCGTCAATTTTCAAATAAAAACTTCGCCTTCTTTAACTGAGACCACAAAAGCGGGTTTATTCTCTCGTAGCATGAAGCTGTAAACTATGTTTGAAACATAAACTCCATTACGCTTCAACTCATACGAATAAGATGACGATGACTTCATTATGAACGGAGTTCGTCAATAATAGTGCTAGAGGAATTAGAAACGAGCAGGCGGACTTACCGAACGCCGAACATGTAATTTATCAAAATTGTTGTTCTAAACAAAACGTTTTGTCTTCAAGTAACAACCTTAAACTTCTCCTATATCTTCCAGTGTACGAGGCGTGTAAATAAAGTAATGAGACTGACATTACAACGAATTCCGGAATTTCTGAAGTAGCCCCTGAATCAAAGACTCATCGTACAGGTGCTCGATTGTATTACTACCTAAATCTTTCTGAACATTCTAATATTACTTGAGCGCAGTTTATGGAGAAATATCTGATGCTTTGCAACACACAACTTTCCTTAGCTCTACGTCATTCACTTTGTACATGGCTATTTCTACTTACTCAATTCATTTGAACTTGGTCAAACAACACTTCACGGCAGCAGGAAGCGGTAGCGCTTACAGTTCTGGAATTTACTGTGCTGCTCGTACTCATTCCACGACCATTATTGAGCAATTGGTACACAGAGAATTAATGTGGCTGTAAACACAAATTTTTTGAAGAAGGATAGTAATTACTTTTGCAGAGTTATCGGGTAAAAACCTTTAAAACTGGTAGTAAGCGAAACGGTGGTAGTTGAAATTCCGGAATTTCTGGAGTGACCCGCGTATATCATATGAGAGTTTTCAAACGTTCGCCTTATAGTTATTGGATTGGACTGCTACACTATTTTTTTGTTTAACATTCTAGTAACATTTCAGCGGAGTTTATAAGGAAAAAACTGCGCTAAAACCAATTTTCGTTGTAAATGTTAATAATTTATTGTGCTGCTCTCGTCATATTCTCATAAATGGGAATTTTATCGTATTCGTATTTATCTTATTACGAGTTATCAATTTAAAAAATTTAATCAAAATCGGTGGAGCTGTTTTGGAGAAAAAAAATATTTAGTGTCTCGATCACTATGATAACTATAGTTAACTTTCGGTGGATTTTGTTCATACCCTTATTTTGGCGTCCCATGATAAGACTATAAGATAGTTGTTTTCTCTAAAAATCCTTCACACACACACACAGGCTCATGGAACATTTTCTCAAATAGTGTTTTTCGGACTCAGGAGGGTCTGAAACTTAAACACCTCAATAACTCTTCTTTTTTTTCAGCCGATTACATAACTTTCCTTTCTACTTTGTAGAGCCAAGGAAAGTAAAAAACTACGCTAAAATTCGTCGAAATGTTCGATAATTTATTGTGCTGCTCTCGTCATTTTCCCACGGATTAGAATTTTATGGTATTGCCATTTCATTTTGAGCCGTCTATACAAGAAAACTAATGAAAACAGTTATGGCCGTTATTGAGAAAAAAATATTTGGTGTTTTCTTCAAGTTGGGGTGGGGGGGATCTTGCTCACACTCTTATTTTGACGTCTCGTGGTCACCTTGCGGGCTAGATAACAAGTTTGAGCTGATTTGGTTAAGCTGTTAAGTTGAGATCACAGACAAACAAGGTTATGTTTACCAAACAAAATGACTGTTCCTGAACCCTCCGGAGAAAGTTACGTCTATCGAAGGTTACGGTCTCGCTAGAGCCAGGCCACTCCCTCAGCATCCACCGAACCCAGGCCTGTGGAGGTACGTCTATCTAGAAGGATTTTTAATCTGGTTTCTCACCTGATCTAACTGTTTACTTGAGTGGCAAGTTTCAAAGAGGGAGGTCTACTTTGGCCTTTGTTGCGAGGGCTTTTGGGCGAAACGGTTATAAGCTTGCTTTGTAGCAGTCAATGCTGGTAGGTTTGGCTGCTCTTTCAACAACCGTTGCTTGCTGTATTAGGGACTACAGTGGAGCACGGCCTGCACTGTAGGGTAATGGTGAATAGCGCTTCCCATGCCATCTGCTCATGCCAAAGGAGGGTAGGCTGACAGAGCGTGGTGGAAGACACAGTCAGCCAGGTCATACGTAGAGGCATTCGTCCGCTCCATGCTGCCTTTCGAGGGCATTGCTCAATTTGTAAGGATAGCGCTCAGCCAGAAGAGGATGGGGCTGGCTGATCCGAAGGCAGTATCTTGCAGGGAATGGCGGCAAGCTGCATTATTTTGACAAGAGTGAAGAGGACAAGAAAGAAGAGCTGCCTTTGCAGAGAGGGTTTCGCTGTAGACTGTTGAAGTGTAACATCCATCCGCCTTCTCGTCTCTCTTACGAATCAACATAACCAACCGCTATGAAACTAATCAGTCAGATATACTGGTAGCCTGCTTTTTCAAAATCGCTTCTCCTTTAACGATATTATACACCTTCAATGAAATCAGATGTGTCCCTCATATCAGCGTCCCTCTCACATCAACATGCAAAATGGACCCACGTTGGTGGTTGGTGTTCTTCCGATTCCCTCAGAACTTTGGGTAACTTTAAAAATTTCAAAATCTCGAAGAACTTTATATATATCCGAACTGTTCACAGTAATGCGGAATGGGCTTTAGTGACGCTGGTTTATCTGGCGATTAACAGAGTAATTCTCTGACGTGAGTGTGTATACATACTCCGGGTAATGAGAAGCTGTCTGCAAGATTCCACATTTATGTGCGAGATAGCTCTGGGATGGTGTGTAAGGGATGTAACTACAGCGGATGCCCAGGGGGCCATCCTTCGTCCGACTTTGTGGAATGTGTCGCCTTCGTCGCTAGATGCCTGACGACTCCTGGTGGAGTGCAGATGACACGGCCGACAGTAATTATTGTCTGCACGCGGGGCTCAGTCCAGATAAATTTGGAACGAGTGATGCAACGGGCGAGGGAGTGGATGAGAACTCATGGGCCCTCGCCCGGCAGAATACAAAGGTAGCCCTGGTAACGTGAAGAATGGAGACTCTCCTCCCCATTCCCTTGATTGTGCATGAAGCTACAAACAACGAAAGTAGTTTAGTAGTTAGGCGTGATGGTGGATACCAAGTAGTCTTTGGTTTCTACTACTATTCGGCAAACAGCAGATAAAGCTGCCACAGAAACACTGGCTCTTTACTTCCAACCAAGAAGTGTTGCGTCCATTTCAACAACGACAAGCACTCAATGTATTTCGTTTCTCAAACTTGGCTGAGCTCTCGCCTCGAACTTACAAATCCGAAGTTTTCACACATTACTGAAGCAGGAACTGATAATTAGAATCGCTGCACGGATCATTTGCCACCAAATACTCCACAATGACTGAGATGGCGCCCAGGGTTATAATAGGGATAATTATTGGAAGAGAATAGTTGACAGGGCACTGTAATGGAGCACAGATATGAAGATATGAAAAGATGATAGGATATGAGCTAACCGAAGTTAGTGTTATGGGTTTTATGGGCCCATCCACCGCCTGCAGGCTGTGTGTCGAGTCTGACTACCTTGCTAGCCAGCCCATCTATTGCGCGCATTTCTTCCACAGTTCTAAGACAATGTGCTGACTGACTCCTATGAAAGGCACTGGGCGATCGTGGTCTAGAGGATATGACAATGGTTCATAATTCTCGACGTAAGTCGAGGATTGGGGATCAGAGCTCCGGCGCGATTGCCGTAATTTTTGCCTGAGTCAGCAGCTCTTCAAAAGCATCTCCAAAATACCTCAGTACAACAAGTCCAGCGTTGGCCCTGAACTATTTGGGTAGCTCAGGTTGTTTATCACCCTTCTTCCTAGTACCTGAGGTCTGATTTCCTAAGCATGGGCAAAGGCTATGAAGCGACGGATTGTGGGCACTAGTTGGTTTGCAGCAACCCTTCCCAGCCACACTGCTGTGGGGTCAATCGAAGATCCTGTGAGGCGCATCCTCAACCACCTCAGCTGTCGAACGTCCAGCACCAGAATAAAGGCAATCGGTGGTTGAAAGCCACATGTACAGACTGTAGCTGTGTCACTGAGAAAGGCGGGACCTTATGCTGATACACATCCCGTAGAGATGGAAGTATTTTGTGCAGGAGTTGTGCGTATTGGGCTTGCCACGCCAATGTGAGCCACTTCTGGGCGATTGCTGATTTTCCCTCATCTCTTTCCTGCAGCAGGTGTTCGTACATGTCCCCAAGGGTGTCCATCCTGATATGGAACTTTACAACCGCGACATCAAGCAGGAAGGTCCAAGGGAGGAATCTCTGCAAGTACTCGCAGTGAGCTGGTGACACTAAGCTGAACTGGAGCTAACCTCTCAATTATTGTTTGTTAAACCTTAACCAAAGCTGGTGAAACCCACTTTCACGGAGTGGAGCGGTTAGTGCTAGTCAAGGAGAGTTAACACGGTCTAACCAAGCCTTACATATAATTGGTCGGTTTAGTAAATGCACGCAAACGTTACCTTTGGAGTTAACTATCAATAACTAGCGCAGTTTACTTATGTACTGTTAACAGATCAAGTTCGATATTCTGAGATCGTTTCGTTAAATTTACTATCCTTTTAAAGAACTAAGCCGTACAACAAGGTTAAATCGCGAATGCGTGATGTTAACGTAAAGCAGATAGGACGACGAAAGAGCCGGTTCCCATTTTGCAGTATCTGGTGATTGATGTGGCACACTCTCGAACTCGACTACGACAAGCTGTACTTGGCGGCAGTGGGCACGCGCGTTTTTATCGATTCTCCGTCGCCATCCTCTACTGCCGTGATAACGCTTCCAAGACCGCAACAAAAGCTTGTCCCCCTTTCACTGCACCGCCATCATTTACGGGCAGAGAGAGAGAGAGAGAGAGTGAGTGAGAATGAGGAAGGGGGTGAGAGAGAGGGAATGATTGAGTGATGGGAACCCCCCTAGTCAGGCTTACTCAGTTTTACTACCTCGTAATAAAGAATAAAGGTTTCAACATTTTTGTACCGTCCTCGCTCACTGATTTCAATTTTTAAACACCTGAGTTGGAAGCTTCGGCAATCGTTGATTACCTGAGCAGTTGTAAAGTGCGGTATATTGTGAATCATGCTTGTTCAACGGCGTAATATTTTCTTTTAAAAACTCAATTTCTGACTTGAGTAAAAGTAGCTCACGTGAAATACCAAAGAGCTCCTGTCGGCTGCTTCGATATTCTTTTTGAGCAGTATAACGATGGAGGTCCATGGTAGAGGTGGTAAGTTATCAGCAAAGCCATTTATTACTTAAACAAAGCGTAAGGGAATCATAGCAATCGTGGCAAAAGAAGAAGTTGAGTGTTCTTCAGATCTGCACGTTATGAGACCCACAGAATCCACAAAAAAACTCATTTTTGCGCGTGGCGCGGGTGTTTATTTCAATAGTTTATTTCTGAATCGGCCGCTCTTACGATTATTAGCACTCGACCAACGGTGATGTTACGCTATTAACTTATTGTAAAATACATTAATTAATATTAAGAAGTATACAGGTTAATAATAAAATAGGAAAATGTCAAAGTTTGAAGAATTAATGAAAGTACTAAATTCCGTCTAATTCTTCAACAACGGACGAGTTTGGCAGGTTGAATTAGCTGGATCTTTAACCTCCAGAATATCCGCACTCGCACTTAACAGTACTCACTATGGAAAGTCATTGTTTCCCCAAACACCTTTCTATCTCTACCTCTCTATCCTCTTCCTGAACATTTTCAACTATCAACTCCTACCCCTCAATTTTAGATTCCTCCTTACAACGCACAGCTCCTCCCAACAGTCAGTCATCTCCTTCAGCACTCGCAAACAACCGTCGTTTGCCAGCTCTCCCAAATCATTCGTCTCTCAAGTCTCGTGCTACTCACAACTCTCTCTCTCTCTCTCTCTCTCTCTCTCACTCTCTCTCTCTGTCTCTCTCTCTCACTCACTCCCTTTCTCTCTCTCTCTCTCTCTCTCTCTCTCTCTCTTTCTCCCCCTTTACTTACTGTTCCACAACCAGCTCACCTGTATTGCCTTCTTGTTTGCATTTATAAACTCACACTCAAACTGAGGTCGCTATCCTGTCACGTGTAATAGTCCTCACTCACGCTCACCACATCCATTTATTTCTCAATTTCAAGCTCCCTCATTCAACAGGGCCCATGTCACATGGAAAGACTTCATGATAAAAACGCGCGTGCCCACTGATGCCAAGTACAGCTTGTCGTAATCGAGTTCAAGAGTGTGCCACACCAATCACCAGATACTGCAAAATGGGAACCGGCTCTTTCGTCGTCCTATCTGCTTTACGTTAACATCACGCAGCTTCGCGATTTAACCTTGCTGAACGGCTTAGTTCTTTAAAAGGATAGTAAAGTTGACGAAACGATCTAGAGGGTTATGAAACTGCTAACTGAACGTGATCTGTTAACAGTACATAAGTAAAATAAGCTAGTTATTGATAGTTAATTCCAAAGGTAACGTTTGAGTGCATTTACTAAACCGACCAATTATATCTAACAATACAACACATAATACGAATTTAGTAGTTGTAGTAGTAGGGCCGTTTTCACCAACTGTAAGGCTTGGTTAGACCGTGTTAACTCTCCTTGACTAGCACTAACCGCTCCACTCCGTGAAAGTGGGTTTCACCAGCTTTGGTTGGGCTTTAACGACCAAAATTGAGAGGTTAGCTCCGATTCAGGTTCGGGTAATGGCGTGGTCAGCTTCTGGATACAATGTAGCTCTTGTGTAGTGACGATCTTGTTTTCTTACATTTGATGTACTTGCTTCCGTGAGAGAACTAAATAGCAGTTTTCCTTAGGGAAGAACTCCCTTCAGTACAGGGGTGTATCACTCTTCAATAAGTCACTCAGTACATTGCAAAAGCTACGATATAGCTGCCCGTCATACTTCAAATCGTTTGATCGGATTTTCTGAGGATTCGCTCCAACTCTTTAAAAATCCGTTCAATGAAGTCGTCCGCTCCAGGAGCAGGGGCTAACAGTGAGGGGGAGATGTATCGTCTGACTCCCATTTCAGGCGCACGAGTAATCATAGTCTTGCGGTTAAAGAAATTTCCAAAGAAATTCGCGGGCGTCGGATTGGAGCTCGAGATCGCTGTAATTTTTTTTTTGAGTCAGCGGCCCTCCAATCATTTCCAAACCCCTCGTAACAATAAATTAATGAGACTTAACAAAGAATAGTGTGCTGAAATTTATTTGTGGTCTATTGGCATTACTGTTGTTATCTGATACCGGCTAGGAGTAAATATTGAGTTGTTGCGTCAACATATCGGCTAGCAGTGTCGGTAGATATGGAAAGGGAAGTTGTGAAATGTTAATCGGTACGGCGTTGTACAGTAAGCCCATTCTCGTAGTTGGCGTTTCGAGTTTCGCCAACATTTTCGCTTTAGCGAGCTTTATGAACGCATTAGTTCGAATTTTCAGAGGACATTGAAAATCCTTACTGCAGCCGAGGCAACTAAAATCATCTCCACGCCTCTAAGGGCTTGAAGATCTTTCAGACGTAGCCGACTGTCCCTCTCAGCCTTCATCCAGTCATCGGTGCGCTGGAAATAGACGCATTAAACTAGCTGCCTGCCAGTAACTCTCCGCCAGTCAACTCAACGCGACCCAAGAAAGTGTGTAGGAGAGAGTTTCGTTTCATAATCGCTCCCCCGAAATGGGAATACGACGGGAAATCAACGTGTGATTACTTCGTCCCCGCTGATTCAATCGTTTTTTCACCGAGTTCACTTAAACTCGGTCACACGTAACTTCACGTTTTACGTGGAACGTGGCCGCGCTTGAAGTTCAGAAATGTATTGAGTTGCTACTACTCATTCCACGACCATTGTCGATCAATCAGTGTGGAGGAGTATTAATAAGACTGTCAACAAGATTTTTTTTTTTTGCAGGGAAAATTGTGCAAAATGAAAGTTGAAAGGTGGTTGTAATATCGTAATTTATAGGGTTGCTCCTAACTATTTTATGAAAGTTATTCAACGCTCATAGGGCCATTTGCACCACGCCAGTGTACTTGCCCTCTTTATTTCCGAAACCTCTACTATGCCTATACTTTGTGCCTATCGTAGTGTTAAAGTTTCTCTGGAAATGATATATTGTTCAGATAGTTCTGCGCTATGAGTATAGTGAGACCAGTCTTCTTTCTGAGTCTTAATGTCCCTCCCGCAGCTTCCTATTCCATTCGTAGTATTCTTGTCATTGTGGCCACTATGATGTTGGGCGTTCTGTAAAATGCCCCTGTAATGACGTAGTTATGATCCTATCCGATTTGTGTAGTGCACTGTTAGTGCCCCCTGACCAACGGACTAGCGCTCCATATACTACTCTTGGTTTCATTACTGTATGATAAATGTGGATTTTGAACCCCATGTTTTCCTCAACAGATCTTTAACCTATTAGAGAAGTTTCGTTCTTAATTGACGAGTTATTTGGCCTTTCCACCTTAGTTGTCTTTCTAATGAAACTTTAAGTACTTCACTAATGGAGACAGGCACATCCTTATCATTACTTGGCCGCCCGACACAGCACCTGCACTCTTTCCCACCAAGATCTCTGGTTGGGCTCACACACACTATTCCGATTCTGCGTCGCAGAATTTTTACCCGTTACGCTCCAAGCTGCAGCGACATGGGTGGCTGGCTCCATCTCGTTGGAAACGCCAGCAGGCGAGGACACTGCTACGTGTTACTAGCAGTCCTCCATGAGTACAGAACGACCTCGCACGTAGCCCTCTGCACGCCCCTGCACGGACCTACTCCTCGACTAGAGGTGATCAAGTCTAGCATCAAGCGCTCTGAACTCGTACATTGCTGAGGGACGAAACCACAGATGGTCGGCTGAGACTGGCGACTCGATGGGTCAATGATCGGTGGCAAGCTGAGTACGAAGCAGGAACCACTGCCTGACTCCTTCACGCTCTGATCCTCACGATCCAAAACTGTCCAGTGCCGTCCAGCGTTCTCCAACACCCAATTCCTTTCGGGCCATGGGGCTTTCAACGCCCATCAGACGTGTTCTTCAGACGAAGGGACATCAACGACTGCCTGTGTGATGCTGGAGAGGTAGATGGCTCACGTCATGTTTGACTGCCCCATTTATGCTGCAGCACGTGCAAGAGTGCGTATCTCAAACCTACTTCCCTCCAAAGCGGCCATAAAGCGAACAAACGCAACCACCTCGAGACGTGGACGCCTGACGGCCAAGGGGTGCAGATTGGCGTAGGAGCAAATGCGTTGCCTACTAAACGCATCCCTAACACATACAGTGAGCATATGAGCCATTATTCAGCCTGTTGTCCGAATCGTTACTATTCAACGGGTAACACGATAAAAAGCGAATCCTTCTCTTATATCTATCGCGAGAAACAAGACTAATCATATGCACACTAACCCGTTTGAAAAAGAGAAAGCAGTACGCGTTCTCTAAGATTCCATAAAAACTGTGTGGCTACAGGCCAATTTGAAAGTCTACCGAATGCTTCTCGGTTTGTCGGATAGTCACTTCAAAATCGCCTATAGCGCGGCTGCGTCGTCGTCCCACGCGGTTTTTCGAATAAAATAAGAAGACGTTCGAATCAGGGTTGCACCGCGCGGATGCTGGAAGATCCTGCCTTCCAGATGGGAGCACGTTCGGTACATTCCAAGATCGCAGACCGAAGAATCTTCCGCCTGGGTTTTGTCCCTTAGTGTACCGAGCGGCCGGCGAAATGGAAATAAGGGGAAACAAAAAAAAAACAAAAAAAGTTCCGAAGGAACGGAGTTTAGGTAGCCACGAATAGGAAGAGGGAGGATTTGGAGGCCCAACTGTTCTATCTACGTAAATACAAAAGTCATCATCGCCGTCCAGGAGAGCTCAGGGCTTTCAGCCTTTGAGGGAGCAAGAGCCGCGTCTCGAGCTCAGCGGAGAACCCTCGTTCGGCTGTCTGGGATGCAGACATGTTTAAGGCCACATCACATTAATTACTTTTAATGCTCACTCGAATAAGTCAGTGTTGATTTCTAGCAACAGATCAAAAGGGAGGCGACCGCAATCAGTCAGACCCACAATCTTCGAAACCGCTCACCCTTCGTTCCACATTAGGTAAAACGTTAGAAATCTTGATGTTGCAGTCCATCGTGGGAGTCTTAGCAACCTCACAGACAGACAATACGGGTTTAAGGGAAGGTCCTCGCAGGATGTCGGTGTCGAAATTCGCAAAGTTTGCCGGTAAGCAAATACATTGACATCAGAGGAGCGTTTAACAACAGCTCTCCACTGGGATACTGGCTAAGACCAAAAATACCTGCCGTACCCCCACAATTCTGGGTTAGGTGGATGCTGCGGGCCGGCATGATAGTGAAGCCCCAACTTCCATGACAGTACACTGATATAACTCTCCCTGAGGGTTCAGTAACAGTCATATTGATAAGGAAAGAGATTTATTCTAGTGCTACTATCGGCCGTGAGAATACTAACTCCTGAAAATTATTTGAAGGAAGAAAGGACGAACACACACTTATTTCAATAAACGAAAAAACACATTTCCTTCCACCATTTTCGTACAGAGCTCCTTCGTTTTCCCTGCACCTCTTCTAACTGACTTTTCTATTTCCATTCATTCAGGTCTAGAAGCGCTCAATCAGGGTGCTCTCGTGCTGTTCACAAACTACTTTCTGCCTCTAACCTCAGTCAACTAAAGCTTTGGGAAATGGCCTCTCTGTCATCTCCAATTCTTTACACCGATACTTGAAGCGTAAACTTAGAGTGAATATTACCAAAGCCGATCTCTAGGCACCGTCTCCGGATCTATACGAGCGTAACATACTCAACTGTTACGCTCGTAATATACTCGTAACATAACGATGATCGTTTAATAACTGTCATGATAAAATTAGGAGCTTAATAATGGTCATGGTATAAGTAGGAGCAGCTCGATAAATTTCAGAAGCAGAGTGCCACTAGTTTCTCTGTTTAGTTCATATTAACGGAACGGAGAACAGATGCTGGCATGGCAAATATCGCTGAATGTACTAATGACGGTCATCCTCTCATAGGGTTAGCGGAAATGATGTTCTGCATTTTCGTCTCACCTCTTGCTCTAAATTAATTTTATTTTTCACGGGGGTTCTTTCGTTGGAAGACTCTTGGGATCTCTAACCAGCTCATTATCGTAACTATCAACCAATCCAACTCAAGCTGAACCATTTTATTATCCCTCACGGAGTATGTCTTACACGCCTTAAGGAGCGAGAAAAAAAATCTGAATCTGAAGAAGAGTCAAAGGAGACTCCCCAATACGCCTTTCAATAGTTGTAACCACGTTCTTAGCTGCAGTGCAGGGCTTGCATAGCTGAGACAGGTTGAATGCAGACCACCCCCACAGCTGCTCCAGAGGTTTTACTGGGTGTTGCAACTTAGTCTTGCATGTCCAGAGAGATACTGGAACTGAGCTTTTACAGGCAGGGTAGAAGGGGGCCTCACCACGTGATGAAGTGTGTTTGAGGGGGGGGGGGGGGGGAGCTCCGGATGACGGGGCTCAGTATAGATGAAAATGAAATGAAATGAAAAGTCCATGGGAAAAGGGACTTCGGCTATGTATACTGTACAAATGGATCAGCGAGAGATGGTCCAACTGCTGCAGGGAACAGCTTTTCAGGTAAAGCTCATATAGCAGCTTAAGCACGTCTTGCCCAGGAATATTATGTAAATCCGACTGCACTTAAGCCCCTTGCTTCTTATGTTAGTTCCTCAGGGGGGATTAGGGAATATGTGACTGAGCTGAAGACAAAGCAGAACACGTTCACATTTTGTTGGTTGCCAGGTCGTATAGAAATATAACAGATTCGACAGGCTGACAAACTGGCGAGGTACGGATCTGCAACGGAGCCCTCCCTAGGGGCCACCAAGAGACACTTGATTAAGGAGGTTAGCAAGCGGGAGGAGATGTGCCAGGCTTCACGAGGATTCTATAGAGAGTGTTCGTGAGAGGTCTTCAGTCTGGGGAGAGAAAGTAGACGGATGGTATGGCCTGTCCACTAAGCTACCCCCGGGCCAAGATTGGTAGTCAGTGGTGCAGGGTTGTTGATTCTGCGTGGCGGGGTTGGAGTCAGCAATGCATGTACTGGGTACTCACTAGGAGCTGGCTGCACTGTGCTCCCGAGTGCTTGGGGCGCTGAATAAGGTTGCACGACGCCAAAGTCGTCTTGCTTTTAGTGTGATAATCATGGGGGATATGTCGCATGAGGGCCTGCCACCACCTGAGGCCGTTATGGGGGTTGTCTTAGTGACCACCACTTGTGTTGAGGGGGGGGGGGGGGGAGTACCGAGTTCTCAGTATGAAAACTCTTTATATCAAATAATCTACCTAGATACTTCTGACGTTTCTCTCATAATAACCGATAGTTGTCAAAACCTTTTTGTTGTCAGGACCATTTCAGATCTCTCGTTTTTTTCTTTTTATCTCGCGTCGTGAGCCATAAAAACCTCGAGTCATTTCTTCGCTATCAGAGCTACAAAATGTTATCTCTCAGCTCAATTTTCGGTCACGCTTCAATTGATCAGACTGAGCAAAACTGGCGATGCGTTGAACCATAAAATAAGATCTTTTGTTGGCGAAAATGTTATTTCCCAAAGAGCATGACGAGGAAAATACGTACGTAATGAGCCGGTGGTCACAATACGTCTCAACTTTTAAACACTTTTCATAATAATTTTTTTGACGTCCTTGATGGGATAGTAGTTTGAGAGGCTTGACACTTTTAAAAAGATCGTGAAATCCAAGTTGGAGCGGTTGGTACTTCGTACGGTTTGGAAGTTTAATTTCAATTTCGAGGGAAAAAAAAACGGTACAAATTATTACACAACGGTTTTATCATTCTCTTGTGCAGTACGCTCTGCTTGACCCAGTCGTACATATCCGAGAAACAGCCCACTCGACGCAGCATCGAAAAATATCAGTAAACGATACGAAACATGACCCGACTACATGAAAATAAACGTTTTCTAGGCGACACTAGGCAATTGGCGTGACGCTGCAAGTCAAACTGACAGGTGGTTAGAGTCGGACAGGAGGCAGGTGGGAAATACGATTACTTTCATTATATTGTCCCACGTCAAATGGTAGAATTTGTCTCACTAAATTTACTGTGGATTCCCTAGGCGCAGTATCGCACCAAGACCTGTTCTATTCAGCTCAGCATCGGAAACTACCTAGGAAACGATACCAAACACCACGTAATTGTGACAAAACGGCCCAATTTTTTAAAACTATTTTTTGTCCATAATAATCGTGGGTTTCGTCATTGCCGACTAGGGGGTAAGTTTAATCTCGACAGGAATTTTTATAACAGTACAGCCGTATTTTGCTTTTAACATGGTCAAAAAAATCCCATCATGGTTGTTATGGGCCAACAGTGGTTTAGCGATAATGTGGTGTTTGGTATCGTTACTAGTACTTTTCGCTGCTGAATCGAACGGGATGGGTCTCAGTGGTGTGAGATTGCGTCAAGCCGAGCAAGAGAATAATAAACCGCCGTGTAATAATTTTCAGCCTTTTATTATGACAATATTAATCTGCCCTGTTTGCATGAAAGTGGGTATCCAACTACTAATTACGTTTTGCCACTCGTCATATGAAATAGTAGGCGACGCTTTATTATCTTAAAAGCAACCCAATTATCAACGAAGCGCAGGTTGGCAAGTTTGAATTCGGTGTATTCGCGCAGGGGACACGTGTAGAGCAGATTTTGACGAGATAGCGTTGTTTAATACTAATAGTGGCACACCAGCAGGCCATAAAGTGCTCTGCTGAGAATGTGTGTTACAGATACACTTGTTGTGCATAAAAGAAGTGTTCCTGTAACACTTATTCTCAGGAGGCACTGATGAGTGAGTGAGTTAGGGTGTAACCAAAAAAGAAACTGTGATCCATCACGTCGGTAAAACTGTTTCCACGTGAGTGCTTCGAGTGACCAGTTTCCAGCTTTTAACTCCCATTTGGTTTGTCCATTGGGTACTCGGTGGAAGGGAGCCAGGTAAAAAATGTTTCCCTCTCCGTCTTGAGGGATGGATACAGGAATGGCCTCTCCTCTGGAGGCAGTGCTCGATGAGTTAGTAGAGGACATATGTGGTGGTTGTGGAGGGGGGGGGGACAGCTATCCGGCCCGATTTGGTTCTGCCCTTTTCTCTCAATCGCGTTCCCACTCACACGCCATTTTCACAAATGGCATTTTCGAATTCAGTGGGAACGTAATGATTTGAAGAAAATTCAAAATGTTGTCTACCTAGTAGAGCTAACGAAAGCAAACAGCCGTGATATCCTTAGCTATTAACCAAAGTGCCCTGCTCCATGGCTTGAAATTGAGCAATCGGCCGCACAGACTGTTGGCAAGACGGCAAATGAACTGTTCTGTTTGAGAAAGTAACAGTTTCCAAAATCACTAAATTCCCAGCAGCATCAACCAACGTTCAGATTTCTATATGAACTTTCCGAGCGGGCCACCTTTCGCACAAGAAGCAGTGCAAAGTAGACGCGGATGACTAAAGCGATCCCTCGCCGGGACCAACCGAAAGAGCACCTACTCCTTGTACGAAGTACAGCAGATTGTGGCTGTTTCCAGGAATGGCTTCTTGGAAATACAACTGATTTCCTTCAATAGAGACCTGAATACTCGCTAATAAGAGATGAGAATATGCAAGACCTGACGCTTTGCAAAGGATGTTTGAGCTGGGCGTGATTACTTATTACATGCCATTGACCAGGTGAAAAAATTGGTCTTTAGACCGAACTTTGGCTCCTTGATAGGAGGAATTGAGTGGCAATCAACTCCTCCACGTGACGCTTCACACAACTTTACTCTGTTCCACTTGCATTCACGGGTTATTCACTTAATACAATTTGTTCTTCACTTGTCGATATGAACTCGGTAGTAGTTAACTTTTACACGCAAACTGGTAGTGTTCAGAGTTCCAGAATTAATTGGGTTGCTCTTACTTGTGTACCTTCATTGAACCATCTAGTTAGATAGAAGTTGACTTAATTGCAGTTAAGACAGAAAATAGACGCCGTCGAAGCCTTGGTTCTCTTCCTTTACCTCATGCCGATGCGTATGTTTGTAATCTTTGGTGGACCTAACAACTGGAATGATCCATCTTCAGCAGATGTCGCACTGGAAACGGCGGCTAACAAATAAGTGGGAAGTAGCACCACTGGCTCTACGTTAACGCTCTGTGGTGAACTGCATTACGCATGTCAGTGGACTCCGTCCAGAGCTAGAGGTTGAGATAGGCTCCCTGGTCCCTCTTTCTCCATTGCAATACTGTTTCGTGTGACAACCTGATGTTAACTCCGATAAAAAGTAGGCTTTTTCCATTCACTGTGTCCGTGACTCAACACAGTATTCTCGATGTGCAATTGAACTCTAGTGACTGCAACAATTCATTGTTGAAACCCGCGCTGTTTTCTTGGTAAGTACGTCGTAGCAGTGGTGGCTAGCGCTCCTGAATGAGCTTAAAGCTCGGCGAACTCCTCGTAACATAAACTCGCTCGTCAAAAGTTACCAGACAAATAGAACTACCACGATTGAATGGACTGCACGAGCACTTTGGAATGCCTTCTTCAAAAGTCTTCGCAGGAGCCTCATGTGGACGACCTGACTTCGCTCATCTATGCGCAACCGGTCAAGTCGAAGCTCCAAACAGTCACTTAATGCTGCCAGCAACCCCCGCTCCGGCCTCGAAATGGGTCTGTTGTATCCATGAGCATCCTCGTGTCATGGTGTTACGGTTCCATTCCCTTACAAAACACTAGAGAATGTTCTACAAAGACAAAGGAAAAGAACTGTAAAGCCTAAGAGTAAACAGTAAGTTCCGTAGCAAACCTTCAAGAAATGTGCGCGGCTATTGGTGTCGAACCTCCCGCGTCAAATAAAGGGTTTGGTATATTCTTAATTTATGTGACTTTTATTACGAACTTCGTGTACAAATTATTGAAGTCTGCTTCGCAACTAGTGAAAAGAACGGAGGCTTGATACGTTTGAACGAATTGAGAACCAAACTGCTCAAGTCCACTGGTCGTAAGTCCCAAGAGGTCACCAAAGAGGACACCTTGCGTGGAGCCGATAAGTTAGCCATATTTGGAAATGGTTTTAAAGTGTTGTCAGTTCCCGGTACCTCTCCCACTATTTCGGCCTATCCCCAAGGAGCTGGGAAAGCCCTTCCAAGCACTCTACGGAACGCTACAGCCAACACAATACGTTCCCAGACTCCAAACCCACTTCGCAGAATCTGCAGTTCTATACCTTAGACTTTACCAATCATGGTCAGATTCTTCCTTGGAGAATAGGCCCTTACACCGTCTGATTTCATTTCTCTCCGAGTTTTGTACCTATTTAGGCAATTATGTAACCTTTGTTGACAAGTGGACAACTCATGGAATAGCCCAGAACTTCAAGCCTAGCCTTATTGGACCTTCTCCTCCTCACAACGAACTTGACGCTCTCCTCAACGCCTCCCTTGTTCGCTCTCTCCAGAATTCAATCACGACAGATAACCACAACCAAACAGTGCAGTTGCAGCTAAATAAACTGCAGCGTAGGGCGTGTCTGGCCATTACAGGCTGTATGACAACGTGCCCTACGGTTGCATTGGAGGCCTTGCTAGATTTAGCTCCACTCCACATACATGTTAAAAGGATGGCGTTCCCCCAGGCTGTAGGTATGTTGGAGTTGGGTCTGATCATGCGAGGGAGGAGGAGTTCCGGCCACTTGCTCCTTGACAGGGTGAAGGTGGAGGGGCTCGAACTGCATGTGGTATACCCAATGCCCGCGAGGTTCAACTACGTGTTACCCTTTCGGATACTCATTCATGAGCGATCCAGGTGGGAAGGGGGAGTTCCCGCTTTCGAAGCTGGGGCCCTGGTATACTACACTGATGGCTCGGCAGCTGCTGCAGAGGGGACTGAAGCGGCAGAGAATCTACATCATGGTGGACAGTCAGGCCACCCTCAAGGCGTTAGCCTCATACTGTCTTACATTGCGGCAGGTGTGGGAGTGTCTGACTGGACTGAAGGCCCTGGTCGAGGACAACAGTGTAACACTGTGTTGGGTGCCAGGGCATCAGGGTATAGAGGGAAACGAACGGGCTGATAGGTTGGCTAAGAAGGGATCGGCGCAAATCCCTATCGGCCCTGAGCCCTTTTTTTGGGACTACCAGGAGCCACCTACGTAAAGAGGTTGGCAAATGGGTGGATAGGTGCAGGGCTGCCCGGCCTTAGACAGTCAAAACTCTTCATCCGGCTCTCCAGAGGGAGGTCCAAGGAGGTGCTTGCACTGGGGAGGAAGGATATGAGGATCATATGTGCCCTGTTCACGGGTCACTGAGGTACCCCCTTGCAAATATTAGCAAGTGCGAGGTACAGGTATGCAGGTTCTGCGAGGTAGGGCTAGAGACGGCAGAGCATTGTGTGTTTGGGAGGCCCTTTCTTCAGCCAGAAGAGGTGGCGAATGCAGAACTTGCAGATATTCTCCGCTTTGTGCGGGGTTGGTGGGGGCGCCTAGGTGAACTCACACCAAGTGAGACCAGTGCTGTGGGGCCTGGGGGTGGTGCAGGGGGGGCCATGATCTGAGGATCATGAAGCCTTTACAATAGGCCCGTTTGTGGCTGCAGTGAGGGTATCACCTGCATCCACCGTTTTCAAGGAAACAAAAACAAAAAAACCACGACTACCGTTGCTCAGGCCTCCCAGCAATAAGCAGCCCTCGGACTGGCCAAATTCCTGCGAAGGGTTCAGGTTCCACCGGGATCAGAGCAGATCCAGTATAAATAGCATATTGGACTACCTCCCTGAAGCTTTTAGAACGCTGGTGTATTACGAGTGAGATAAAAAAATAAAAAATCGCACTACAGACGCACACAGTTTTAGTATATTAGTTTGAGAAATCCTTCTTTTTTTCACTCCCTATTTTAGCGTGCCACGTTAACTAATCACAAAGTTTGAACCGTTCTCTCCAGTTGCGTCCGCGAACGCACAAGGAAAACTAAGCAACGTGAAGGCCCGAGGAAAATTAAATTTGTTTCAGCCCAATAAAATATGTTCAGCTCATGGGGCAAAGAAACTAAGGAAAACAAGTGGGGACAAACCCTACGTGGATCGAAAAGCTACGCTGAGACACCTGGAGTAGTGCCATCGCTCAATAGAAGCTAACGATTTTGATTTACATTTTTAAACTTAACAAATTTCGAAACTTGGCTCCGCCCGGCGTTTGATTCAGTTGAACTTCGGCTCCCTAATTACCAAGTCTACTGTTGCGATTCTCTCCCTTTCCAGTAACCAACAGAAGCAATTAGCTGGACCGCTGTTATGTGCACGTACTCTCCGGGCAACCTGGATCTTGCCTAACCTCCGCTTGGTCCTTGGTGCTATCTACTCACCTCTCTCCTCGTACCATCAGCGTTTCCAAAATCTGGAGTCATTAATGACGATGTTACTAAGCGTCAAATTATTTATCATTCATTTGCCTGTGTTGACTTCATTTGTAATTGACCTCTTCCCGTATCCGCATGAAAAAATTAACGTTTTAAAGAATAAAAGTTCATTTCAAGAGGAATTCCAATTCGATCCCAATTCGATAAAAGCGGCGTGAAGACCGGAAGTTCAACGCTTTTGCATGAATCGACGTAATACGAGCTCTGGTTAGATCGTTTGAGCCGTTTAATATACCGTAAACCCTTACAAATTACAACGGTCGTTCAGGCTTACGGCGCCATTTTGGAAAGACGTCTCAAGCCTCCGTGTTCCTTTAGCACCTCAGAGCACTTTGTTACGTTTCAAATACTCCCCTTCCCCCGAATTCGAATTTGTATTTTGCCGGTTACGCCTGATTAGAATCGGTTAACAAATGCACAAGAGAGTATTTGTTGCTTTCTCATTTTATTGAGTATCACGTAAGACGGCAGATAAGTATAGTTCGCATACTTCCAGAATACGAACGAAAAGAAATGGAAAGGGTGGGCAAAAAGTGAATTAAAGTACGTACCTCTCGACAGCTACGAGAGCGCGAAATTTTAGGCAATATCAAGGATAAAAACGTCTCTAGATCTCTAGCATTCTCTATAAAATAAAATTCTCTAGCAGAGGAGTTGAGGCACGTACGAAGCAATGCATAGTTGGAGGTGCTGGATAACGCCTGCGGCCCTACCCAGCAGACGGATGTCCTCCGCCTTTTTCTGGCACCGTCAACACCATGTCCCTGTCCCAAGACCTTTCGACACTTGTGCGAACGGCGAGGACATTGGTTTCTCCCCCCCCCCCCTACGACCTCATTTTCGCATCTTCAAAAAATAAATCGCCTCAATCGCTTCAGGTTTGGGTACAGTAAGCCTTAAAATAGTCCCCAATCCCAATATTTTCCGTAGCGGGAAATAAATATCAGATGCGCCGCATCACACAACTTTCGTTGGCACAAAGTATAGTCGTTTGTGTTCAGGGTTTTTTGTACTAACTCGATTTCTTTTTCACTAAGTTCTTTTGAACTTGGTAAAACATTATTTTACGGCGGGAGAAAGCGGTTGCGCTTACAGTTCTGCAATGAATTGAGCTGCTCGTACTTATGCCCGACCATTATTGAACAATTAGTAGACACAGAATTTGAGAAGGATAATAACCACGTTTCCAGAGTAAAAATTTTTAGTAATAGTATTAAGTGAAACGGCGGTGATTAAAACTTCTGAATTTCTGGAAAAGCCCCCGTAAATCTTATGAGCGTTATTAAAGACTCCTCGTATAGGTACTTGATTGGACTATCATCTGAATTTTTCTGGAGGTCCAAATAACATTTGAGCGGAGATTATACGGAAAAAACTGCGCTAAAGTCGATTATCGTCGAAATGTTTGGTAATTTATTGTGCTGCTCACGTCATTTTCCCACTGATTGGAATTTTATGGTGTTCTCACCTGATGAGGAGCTGTTGATACATAAATAATTTAATCAAAATCGTTATAGGCGGTATATCAAATTTGAGTTTGTTCGGTTCCACCGTTTTTCTCCATACACACACACGCATACCATTTTCCCGAATAGTGTTTTAAGGACTCAGTAGTGTCTGAAACCTTAAGATCTGAAGAGAACTCAATTTTTTTCGGTCGATTACATAATTTTCCTTTATAGTCCGAGGAGCCAAAGAAAGTAAAAAGGAATCTGGTTTGAATCTCAAGAAAACCTGGACCGGCCCGTAGGTAATCGAAAAACGCAATAACGACACGCTGTTTAACGTAAAGCTCGGTCACATGAAGGCGACGGTACTCGTTAACCGTGTAGCAGCTGTGAACGCCGGGCCAATTAAAGAAGAGCGAGGGATAATGAGTTCCGGTTGCTATTTGTTTCAATTGCCCCGTCATCACAGGTGTTGTTTGTAGAGGCATTTTGTTAAAAACGTAAAACTTGTAATAACACAACGGTTTATTATTCTCTTCCGCAGTACGGTTGTGATCTATCCTATTTTATCGAACGTCCAATGTTTGGGCAATTACGCGAGTTCGAGGCGCATTGTGTCGGCAACCGAACTCTGGACTTCGCCAATTCGCCAAACATATGAGTCACACCTAATCGCCTTTTTCTTCAATCTCCTGCTCTTCAGGCCAGTTTTATCTCTGCTCCCCCTCTCTTCTCCTACACTCAAATCCTTCCATCTTCGGCATTGCCTTTGTTCCGCAGTTCCGTTTTATACGTGACATTGTGTAGCGATTTTTTCTCCTAACCTTTTTTCTCGTCCAAGACGCGCTTTTCCTCCACGAGGACGTACACATCGTGCTCCCTAACGTACACATCGTGCTCCCTAAAGTACACATTGTGCTCCCTAAAATACACATTGTGCTCCCTAAAGGGCCACGAAACAATTGCTCTCCCAAGGACCTCTACGTTCGTCACGAACTTCAGCACCACTCACCAAGTGATTCGCCACGTCTCCTCTACCATCATCATACCGACAGTCCAGGTTTAAATTTCCAGTTAAGACATTCCATTAAGATCCCGTCAAATATAATTTTTCCGTTCGGCAACATCTTTTTCCTTCTGTACCGGCTTCTATTGAGGGAAGATATTGGAGTATCCTAAGAACTCCACGCTTTCCCCAGCATCCAAGAATATTAAGCGTGTAACATGACTACTATCTCGCGTCTCGTATGCGAACGTTTGTAGAGCTCTACAGAGACCCATCCCGTTCGATTCAGCGCACCGAGAAATACCAGTAAACGATACGATAGAGGAACATAACAGTATAAAACATCTACCAATACACATGCTCACTGCTCCAAACATTGGAGAAGAGTGAGCTCGGAGAGAGGCCATCAGATTCACCCAGCCAGTGAATCCCAATCTGTAGGCATTGGCTCCATCGATGGCCTAGAGCGACTCTGACCAGACGAACATAAAAATATCTAGTGCGTAGCAACACACAACTTTCCTCGACCGCCCTGCCGTATATACGGGCGCTATATCTTCGTTCAACGCATTTCTACGGAAACTTTTATGGAGAATGAAATGGAGGTACCGGTTAGATGAGACCGGCGTAAATATTTGGTAATTTTGATTGAAATCCTTCGAGCCGTTTTTCATCAGTAAATTAATATTCGGCAAATATATTTTTCTAAGCTATTATGGCTTGCATCTCCGTTTAACAGATAGATACAAAAATAATTACGGTGAACAAAATATATGTTGCTAAATGACACCCTATAAGATTGATGAAATCCAGGTAAGCAGTTACTCGGGAAATTACAAAAATGTTAAGAAAGCGCTTCTGATCTTGATAATTTGTATTATAATTAGTAGTACTTTTGGTTCATGGGTTGTTTCCCACGTGACGAATAAACTACGCTCCTTGATGGCACTTTTTGAATAACTACAAAGCGAAAGCAGCTTTTCTCGCAGTACGTGGTAGCAATATCTGATAAAAACGAAGAAGAAACACTTGAGTAAAGATGATAATTGTACACTCAAGGCATTATGCTTCTTCCGCCCACTAGAAACGGTCATGAAAATGTGCATTCTTGTTCGTGTGCACGCCGATCAGCGTACAGTGTAAGTAGATTACTTCATGACTGTGGCTCCAGCTTAAGAAAGAGTGGCAGGGTTTGGACTTAAATCTAGTGAAGAAGTTACCCTGGAATTTACGGAAATGTTCGAAATCGAGGCTGGCGGGCGCGAAAGAAACCTTTACACAAACGGTGGGTACAGCTTTCGTACAAGTACGCAACCACTAGGGACATTTTATGTAATTTTTTTTTTTTTTATGCAATGATAACTACGTTTGATTGTGCTCGTTGATGGTATCGATATAATGGCCGCGTCATTTGCAATTGATATCATCACTTAGTCACTGAGGTTATTAAAACGTGTGATGTTACCAAGCGTTAGATTTTGTAACAGACGTTACCATGCACCTAACCCAACACAAATTTCGTGACGCTTCTCCGTTACATATCCCGCGTAACATCTCCCGCGTTACATTTTCGAGTTTGTGTAGCAAAGCAAAGACATAAAATGTCAAAAACAGTATTAGCGACACATTTTAATTTTTATCCCTGTTCAATGGACTGTCGCAGGATCATTTATTCCGAACAATATATAGGTATTAACTACGTAAAAACACTCTCTGACTTAGGTGAACATTGTAGAAGCCATTTTGTCGAAAAGCGTAAAAAACCTATTTTTGCTTTCTGTGGCTATAGCTCCGTTCACCTCTTTCTCATGGAGATACTTATGGAGAAGAAATGTTAGGTATTAAATAGCAGAAGATAATTTGAAAGTTTAATCAAAATCATTGCAGCAGTTTCTGAGAAAAATGCGAAAACCCCTAGTTTTTGGCACATTTTCACCCCAACCACCCTTTAACATCGACGGAAGTCGCCCATAGCTTACAAAAATAAAAAACTAATCGCACAATCGCGGCTCAATCGGTTCAGCCGTTCTCCCCCAAATCGAACTACGGACACACTTTTGAATCAATAGGCCTCAAAACGTAAAAATCTGAAGAAAAGTAAAAATAAAAAGCGCATTTCTTGCGGTGCACTGACTAACATTAAACCTCTGCACATGTATAATGTAGTAACAAAAAATATTAGCTTTATTTTTAATTTCATAATAGTGCCCTAGAGCTAGTCTTCTCAGTCAGAAGAAAATGTCGAGGGGTATTTAAGACCCAATGGATAGACCACTGTTTCCCACGCCCCTCAGGGTGGTAATTTAGGCTTTTTTTATACGACTTAACTCCTTCAGTTCCGGGTAGTTTAAATGCAATGTTACATTTAGGTGCACAATTTGGCAAAAATTGTTTAAACAGTGCTGTAAATAATTATTAGGTATACTAAATCATTTCTAGTCTATCATTTATGTTGCTAGAGCAACACATTTTTTCAAAATTATGTGCGAGGGGCAAAAACAATTGTTAAAAGTGGACGTGCCGGAAAAAAAGGTTGGAAAACACTGGAATTGACCGAAGTGCATGGGCTTTTAGTCGAGATGGATCAATTTAATCCGGGATTAGCGATAGAGTCGACTACCTAACTCGCATAATTGCATTTTTATCGCCCCGTAGTAAATTGCCTTTCAAACTGCATTTAGTATTGCAGCGTTGGCAATAAATAAGGCGCGTTTTGAGTTGTTTGTCAACAAGCAATTATTGTTGCTTATGAAAACTCAAGAGAGAGATTTAGACGTCGAAACGGAGAAACGGAAAAAGGAAAATTTTAATTAGCCGCAGTGGTTGGGAGGGGTAGGGGCGGAGAGGGGTGCCGTTGAGTGGGATCAGAGAGAAGCAATCAAAGTGCAGTTAAAGGCAGCCATAAACTCGAGATGGCTCCAACGTTCTCTAAGTAAATCGTTTCAAAAGTACTTACTTGTTTCCCGGGCGAGGGCTGCGGGCGTTTAGGCTAACTGCATAAATTTCAACGGCGGCCACTAGATTTCCCTCAATTCTGACCCGCGTGCCAAAAAAAAACCCCGGCGAAAACTGTAAAAATCCGGCGTTTTTTATAAGTCGTTATTCCCGGAGGTTCCAAAACACGAAGCAAATTCGACCTCTCAAAACCGGGGATAAAACTAAATGCGAACGTAATCTCCCCCTCTACGAGCGGCCTCGCGGTGAAAGACAGCGGCGAAGGCGGCCTACCCTTCCCCACCATCGTCGAGCAGGATTGCCTCGCGTCATCCCCTCTCGGAAACCCTCCCCCGCCGCGGGAACAACAATAACACCACCTTTCCGTCCTGCTCCCCACCCCCCCGGGCCACAATCGACAACAGGGCTGCCAACCTGCTGGCATTGGTTGGGAGGATTCGGATCTTCGGGACCTGTCTTGTTTCATAAAACCGAGGAAGGAGAGACTGGGGAGGGGGAGAGGTAGGGCGAGTGGGGTTTGTTGTAAGGCGAAGGGGCGCGTTTGCCGTTCCATGGCATCATGGCGGACGTCGGGGCATGGAAAGGAGGAGCAAGGAGGAACGGTTGCCAAGGGAACTGACAGAAGGAAGGGGGAGCCCAATCACAACCGCTCCCTTTCACGCTCAGTCTCCTTCCTCTCCTAACAACCCCCCTACCCCTCGCCACCACAACACACTCGTGCCGATGCCACATCTACCCACGACCTCTCCAGACGACCGATCTTCATTTTTACCTGCTGCTCGTCAATCCTAGAAAGTGAAATGAAACAAAAAAGAACGAAACATGCTGATTGATGACAGCAGGATTTAGTGGTGGAAGGAGCATGACATGAAAGGGAGGAGGGGTGTAAGCTGACAACCTGTGGTGAGGGAGGATGAACGAAGTAGGTTGATAATAATTTCCAAGTTGTGTAGGGGAGGGGGGTGGGCTAGTCCGCTGGCTGCCGTAAACAAACTTGACGACTTCATAACTTTTCCTTACGACACAGCACTACAGCCTTATGCTCTCTTCAACACAAATCTCCATGCACACTCCATCCCCTAGTACGTCTCATTCCGCATTTAACAGGTACACGCTCAATTCAAATACGTATCAATCAAAAATGTAACTACAACGGAGAGAGAGAACTTTATTCATAAATCAGGGATTATAAGTACTATAACAAATGGACGCACCCTGCGTGCAATGAACCACCGCAGTGTACAGACCTTCAAAGGCACTCAGAAGGTTTGCCATTATGAGCAATTAGCAAAGACACTTGGGGTGGTGTTACCGTGACACAATCCTCATGTACTGCGTTTACTTCAGCGTGATTGGCTACTTCCTGGGATAGCAAACTTACAGCCAATCTTACTGGACCAATCCCAGTCCTGCACTCCTGTAGACCATCAGCACAAGACAGCATCCACTGAACCACCCCAAGTGATCACTGGCCAGTTACTCTGTGACTCGAGCGCGTGAAGGACTAGCGGAGAGTGAAAAAGGAGCTTTCCCTGGTCTAGCCTGTGCTCGGTATAGATCGCTGCACGGAACGAAAAGACAAACCTCCACTTCCTAGCCCTCAGAAGACGATGCACCCGCAACCAGCTTGCAGACCGCGAGATGACTCTTGACATGGCCGCCATGAGTATGCGGACACGCCTGCACCACGTGATTCAGCGACTCAAACTGATTACTGCAGGCAAAACTGCGAGTTCACGCCTCTTGTACACCTCATCGTTGTAAGGAGGTCTGTTTCCTTATTAGATGACTGTTCCTAACCCCTCGACGAGGGTTATATCAGCCATGGAAGTGGAGATTTCGCTAATATGCATAAGGCTGGCTCCTGCAGCATCCACCAAACTCAGACCTGCGGTGGTAAGGCAGGTATTTGGTCGTTAGCCAGTCGAGAGCTTTGCCCGTGTGTGACTTCGCGAAGGTCACACACCTACGGGAGATCACCTGAGGAATCCCGTACTATCTGAGAAGCTCTTAATCGGGTTTCCTACCTGATCTAACTATTTACTTGAGTGGCAAGTTTCAAAGGGACTGATCACCTCCTTCGCGAACTCGGGCAAACGGTTATAGGCTTGCTTTGTAGCAGTCAATACTGCTGTTCGTCTGCCCTCCCAACAACCGTCACTCACTGTTGTAGAATCTTGAGTTGATTTACCACAACCTGTCGGTCCTTTGATGACAACGACTGAGTTTTCCTCGATTTGCCCGAGTATCTTAACACGAAAAAAACAACACGATAGATGAATACGGAAGGGCAGCAATTTCTTACCCAAACAGTTTAAGACACAACAAAAAGGTTTGATTTGGTGAACCGTCAAGAGATGCGCCTCATGACTAAGCCTTGGATAGTTGTGATATACATGTATGCACATCATTGTTAGAGGTTGTAAGATGCAGTACTAGAATGCCGTCAGTTGGTCGGGTCTGTGAAGAAAGAAATGAGAGTAACAGTACATATGGGAGGTCATGGGGGGTTAGTGAAACAGCAAAGTGATTCACATGATTGGGTAATCTGTTGCAAGCGCTTGCTCATTTTGAAAACAATCTGAAGAAGATACTCAACCAGCTTTGCTGAAATTCGTGCTATACGAATAATAATTACAATTTCGCTACACAAAAGCTGCATGCTCCTCCCCCTGACCGCCCCACAGTACCATCCTGGTCGCTGTAGAGTAGCATGAGGTAAAAGTGCCTTAAGCGAATTTTCACATAAAGTTATGGAAATTCGTGAACAATACCTGGCACGGGGCCCTCGCACAACTTGAATGCCCGTAAATTCATTACACACTCCCCTTCGTTTTAAATTTCCTCAAAAATGTTTATTACAACAAAATTCAATTGAGACGTGAGAAAAGGATTGACCTAAGAGCCTCAAGCCTCTTCCTCCCAGAGCGAACGAATATTGCCACATGGAAAGAACCCTGCAGATACGGGAGTTTTACAGTATACTGCTATGTCTGGTGTTTGAACAAGCAGTTTCACTAATTCATTCAGGAATTTCAGGACAACCTAATTGGCGAGATGCTTTTGATTTCGCCTTGAACAACAAAAAAATACGTATTTACAGAACTTTAAAACTAGCTTTACGTAAAAATGCAAGTCGAAATAGACGCAGCTGCTAGGGAAAGATAATGAAGATGCCAGCGAAAACAGAAGAGGTGGTGACGTGCCGGGATTATTTGGTTAAAAATGCATAGTGTCAGGTATTTTGAAACTTAGTTGCTTATGAGCACAAAGATACTAGGCGAATATAAGAATGACTGAGAAGACAACAATGTGTTCAACATAACACTTTGTGTTGTTCATAAAGTTTACTGTTGTGTTTCCTCCGCATTGAAGGCGCAAGGCCATGTCTCACCACCGAAGCTGATCCTGGACGATTCTAAGGCCAGCCACAACCCGTACGACATCCCAGCCGGATGCCTGCAAGCAAGCAGGCGTTTACGGCGCTAGAACGAAATAGTAGTGGAGAGAGAGAGATGGAACAGAATCCCCCAGACCGAACCCGGACGTGAACGTACGCACATGGGACGCTATTTGGGAGACCTAGCCTACACATACACGGAGACAACGTTTTTTGGAGTCAGTAAGCCTCAACTTACCCCTCGGGTTGAGAAAAGTACAAACATATATCAACTTACTGGTGCGCTCTTCGGTTTTCGATATATGAATGACCTACGTTAAAAAATCGTTCACGATCACATCTAAATACCTAATTTGTGATTGAGAGATTGTTGGACAGGAACACCCTGCTACAATCGAGCTTACGAATATATGTATGTCCCAAGTTAGGCCAACCAATTTTGTTTCTGGTAGAAAGTTTCTTCGAAGTATTCGGCCACATGAAATAGTTTCGGTTTTGATTATTGCGTATATATTTACTTATTCGCGAAATAAAAGGAAAGAACTTCACATTGGCCACTCAAGAATCCAAAAAGCGATTAGTTATCAATCGTGAAAATCTGTTGTGAGATCAATTTACTTGCAGTTCCCTACAGGGTGGTGAAATAACTTAAAAAGAATCGGTCTCCCCCTGTTGAATTAATTGTCCAGAAATACCGGTAATTTTTATTGCCAATTCGAACGTAGCGATTGCCGGTTATATGCCAGCACCCGACTCTCCGCTTTTTTATTCCTGCTTGTTTTTTCTTCGGTTTTTTTTTTTTGTAGTGTTTTTGACTTCTTCGTCCTCTCTGGCGTTCCCAGCGCTCAGAATTTTATTGCTTCAATGCTTTAACATTTTGCAGCCCTCAGTTGGCTTTTTGGCCACATTTGGCATTTTAACATTTGGCTTTTGTAGAAATCCAAATTTGCTCGGAGCGACTCAAGTGACGGGGTCGTGTACAAAGCAGAGCCAAATAAACAGTGTGAATTAGTGGCATAGTATTTGGAGTTGAGTGAAAAAAGAGGGCAGAGTACTACACGACGGTTTATTATTCTCATGCGTGGTTGCACAGTTTGACAAGAAGGCAGTCCACCGCGCCATCAAACGAGCCAAAGGGGAAGGCTGGTGGACGTCTGTGGAAGCTCTAAGAACCCCTGGGGCAAGCATTATAAGTCCTCAATAGAGAAAACAAACGTGGAAAAGGTATTAGTTGCGATGCATAGTGATTCAGACTGGGCCTGTAGCATCGAGGCACAGAAGCCGGAGCGTGGCGGGGGAGTTGACCATTGATCCTCCGAAAGAGCCATACATCCCCATACCACGGGCGACCTCGGCGAGCCCTTGCGACCTTAAAGCCAAACGAATCTCCTGGGCCAGATAGAATAGAAAGCGATATGCTAAGGCTGAACGCACAATCTCCAGCGGCCTCCTTAATTTATTTAACGACTGTCTGCAGGTCAGACAGTTCCCCAATCAGTAGAACTCTGCGCATGTCGTCGTTCTTCAAAGGGGAAGAGCGATAGACTCGCTATCATGGAGACTGCTTTTTTCTATATTAGGCAAAACGTTAAGGATCTTGAAGCAGCAGTCCGTCGAAGGAGTCTTTGTAACTTCGCAGGCAGACAATATAGGTGTACTAAAGGAAGGTCCAGGCAGGATGTCATAGCCGAAATCCGCCACGTTTCCCTGGAGACACTGGCCGTCGTAGCCATTCTCATTGACATCAGAGGAGCGTTTGACAACCTTTGGTGGCCAGCGCACATCAATGAGTTTAAAGGCACAGGAACTGCTACGATTTGCTAGAGAACGACTGAGAAGGAGTGCCCACAGCGCTCTGTTCTCGAACCAGTGCTCTGGAACGCATTTTTCAAATGCCTTCTCAAGAGGCCCAAACCCAATAGTTCGAACAAGTCTTGCTGCAGATGAGTAAGGAACAATCCCAGCTCATCCTCCAGTTTGGAGCAAATCGTGGGTTTTTTCCTCGATTTGACGGATCGACTTTGCACGGATGAGCACAGTCAGCTCATCCACATAAGTGTATGGCTCGCAGTCAGCTTCCATGGTGTCTTCTTCCAAGGCGTTCAAGAGAGCTGGTCTAAGGACCGAGCCTCGCGGGCATCCCTTCTCAATCTTTCGGGATTTGGACTTGCCTGAGGATATCACCGAGCTTTCGCACCTCATTGAAGCAATCACGACTTTTACAGCCAGATATAAAGGTCACAAGTTTCAGATGCCACTCGAAAGAATCGCTTCTCGTTTTTGATAAGCATGAGAGCCTTGTAATGTCCCGGGTCATTGTATCTGAGTCACATCCCTCCTGGATGGGGACTGGTGTTAAATGCATCCAAATGAATGTATTTCGTACCAAAGGTCACGACACAAGACACGGCCGGTCATCTTCACATTGGTCTGTTGAATTCCGACTAAAACAGTGTTCAACCAGACGAGGATGAAGTTCGCAGATCCGCGCTTTGTCTCTCGCAGGAATGAAGAATGAAGACACGGAGGAAAGACCACTCCTGAACCTCCTAAACTGTTATTTAATGTGTTTTAATGACAAGACAAGAGAAAAGAGCTGGACCACGCGGAAATCTGATCCAAGGTGTGATCGCGAGGGCGGAGGGAGAGCGCGGGATTTGTGGATTACTGTTCGGGTGCTTGCCAACTCCATACCCTTTTGTGTTGCGCTTCTCACTCTGTCCTTTCCTTGGAATCATATTCATTTCTGTCGCTTTGGGTAAAAGGGTAGTATGTAAGATGAGTTGCGACGAGCACCATCGATAGCCAGTAAAATCTTGAAGTACACCTTGTATCCGTTGTATCTAAGCATTTAGTTTCCGTTACCATGCACCTCCTGCCTACCTGGTCGCATGAGGACACCCTCAATTTGCCCTGGGAATGTACGGCCCAAAGAACGGCGTTATCGAGAAGAAGGATTGTTCCAGAGCAACGATGATCGGTCCTCCTCCTGGCCGCCAACCTTATCGCCGACACGAAGAGTGATAGTTAAATATGGTGCCGGCACGAGAACCGAATTAAGCCGAATCGAGAGTGTTTGCTCAACAGAGGGCGGCCGCCGCGCCTTCCACTTGTCTTTCCTAGTCTCTTTGCACATGTCCTTTCTTTACTAACACCTATCTCCTTTTCATCCCTCCTAATTACTCTTATTTACCCTCCGACCCCAGTTTCAGCCACGTTATTCGAATAATTGCCTTATCAGCAGCACGTTTGGTGCGCGAAGGAATTAAAGTTTTTAACAGTTTTCGTGATTTAGTAACTGCCCAACCTTCCAGCTTCTCAATGTCCCGGATCTTATGGCAGCCTATAGAGAAAATACTCAATACTGTAATCTTCATAGATATTGGGACGGAAAAAAGGAAGCATTTCATGTTAAAATTACCAAGGCAAACCTAACAGAAAAAAGAGGCGTTCCTCATTTTAAATTCAATTTTATCTCCAGCATCATCAGTGGGAGGCGGAGCAGATGCGTTCCGAACTATCCGTTCGGCTGCACGTTCAGAATGCAAGAGTGACGTAAACAGGTGTGCACAGGAGGGTTTCCCATCCAATAAACACCGTTGATTTATTGGACACGCTTGACAAGGTCAGGTACTCACGGATCACACAAACGACACTTTTTTTCATGGAAAGGTTCTCTTAGTTTTACCATCGACGGAAAAGCGTTTTTGGAGCATCGCAAAATTCTGAACGTGCGCAATGTTGTATATATTGCTATTGACTTTTAGATTGAGTCATATTGCACAACGGCGACCGTGTTCCTCGAAAGTGTTTCGGTAGTGCGCTGGTAAAGCGTACCGCCTATAGCTCTTTGAATGACCCAAAATTTGAGATGAGCACCGATTGTCACTAATGTCACAATCACAGTCACAAGTCCATGTCCAGTCTCCGGAGGAACGCCGGGTATTAGTAGGGGGGAAATGGGCGTTGAAAGCCGGAAGTGGCGCTTCTGGCTCAATTGGAGTACGTCATGTAAATTAAATGATGGGAACCAGGCAGTGATTCCAGGGCGAGGGGTTGTGGTTAGTGTGAGAGTTGTGGTTAGGTGGACGACGAAGACGACGGTGATATCAGGGGTTGTGGTTAGAGGGGGTAGATAGTGGTGGTTTGATGCGGCGCTCGCTCGCTGGCTGTGACGTCATATTAAATTTTTTGTAGTCGCGTCCGAGTTTCGATCGTTGATCCTTAGAATTGTGAATCCGTGATGCTAGCCACTACACCAGAGCATGCATCGTTGTCACGATAGTAAAAAGGACGATGATATGCAGCGTGGCAGGGCAGGCAGAGGCAGAGGCAGGGGCAGGGGCGGCGGCTGCGGCGGCGGCGGCAGAGGCAGAGGCAGGGGCGGCGGCGGCGGCAAGGTTGGTGGCAATTGCCCCTTCTCCGTTTCTTTTTTATTAATTTTTTTAAATTGTTCCCTTATCCGTTTCTTTTTTTATTGTTGTTGTTCATCGCACGCGCATGCGCACCATCGATGATCGTCGGCATTCAAACGACGACGATGATGATTAGTCGGTGTTTCTTAATTCATCCTCCGCAACAACAAAAAAAAATTACTTCGTCGAAAGATCGCTTTTTTTAGTATTCGTAACTATCGTCATTTGGCGCAAGTTCAACATAGTTTTCAGCTCGATGTTGCATCAATTGCGATACTACATTGTATAATTTGTCTAACAAATTAATTTCCACGCATTTTATGTTAAGTTTATCGAAAATATCGACGTTAGAATCGGTGACAATATCGAGGTATTCGTTGTACTCAACGACGGTTGTTGGTGAGAAGAAGTAGATGTTTCCGTTCATGAATTTGAAAGCTCCATTGATGTTTTTTTGGGGCGCCGTTGAAAACGTTATTATACATGCCTAAAAAGGTAGGGCGCAGCGTGCATTCATCCAATTTTGTTAGGTAATCACGGTTG
Source organism: Pachypeltis micranthus (assembly GCA_020466155.1). NCBI lineage: Eukaryota > Metazoa > Arthropoda > Insecta > Hemiptera > Miridae > Pachypeltis > Pachypeltis micranthus. The sequence continues at coordinate 2,802,823 of CM035779.1, read as the reverse complement.
AAAATGAACGTTTTACCCGCATTCGTGTTTACGGCAGCCGTAATTCGAGAAGGCGACCTACCAAGTAATTCGTGCACGCTAAGTATACGCGTCTTCAAACTCGCATGAGGTTTTTTCGAACGTTTCGACGTTTGACGAAAAATGATAAAGTATCTCAACTCTGAGCGTTTGATAAGGTTCGTGTCGTTCTCGCGACGTAAGTCGACAAAAAATTATCGCGAAATATGTTCCCACAGCGGTTTAAGCGGATGCTGAACTGAATGATTCCCACGCTGATATATCTCGACATCTCCCACCCTAAGTAAACTAAAACAAAATATTTCAAAGTGCGAGGGAAAGAAACAGAATCACCATGGACGTCGAGCTGTGCTCATTTCTTCGAACCCATCTTCCACGATCTGCCCTAGTGAGTTATTATTTTTCAATCAGCACTCATTTAAGTTAAAGAAGGGTCCGGGCTGATGTGTCAGGGGGGTGATTTGGGGTACGGATACGTAACTTTTAGTTACCTGCCCTTGAAGTCCCATAAAAAATGTAATACTTCACTTTTAATTTTTAGAATAAACCCATAATGGTTTTATTTGGAGCCGACAACTTGGGCGGTTTATCTATACTAGGCTCACTCAGGAACGGCTCCTGGGTGGGCTTCTACGAAGATGGAGGAAGCATCTTCGTATGGGTGACAAAACCCCCAGATTAAGGTTAGTCAAACTTCAGTTACTGACAAAGCTCAAATAAATATTTACAAACAAAACCGATAAATAATGTTTAAATTGACGTAAACTTTTTTCGAATTTACAGAGATGAAGAGAACGAAAAAAAATATAAAAAAATGTATGAAGAGAAAGATGAAGAGAAATAACAAAAATAAAAAAATGTATATTAAATTAATCCAAATTTCACAATTATAATTCGTTACCATTACCAGTCGTCATTACCACGCATACCTTTTTGATTTTGAGCAGCTGTTGCTGCTGCACTCACGCTTTAAGTAGTTTGCACGTACTAAGGAAGACAGGTTCAATAGTAAAAAGGACGATTAATGGTGAGGAATAAATACTACAGAGTTATCTGGAAAAAAAGTATAATTCAATTGTCAACTTCATCAGCTACAATTCGTTTCCCGTAAATTCCACCGTGTTTTATAAAATAATTGCAACGGCAATAACATTGACCATAGCATTTACACATCGTACATGCCAAACCATCAAATGCGATAGTTGGACAAACAAAGCATTTCATCGCGCAACAATACTTGTCGCGTTCATTGGCGTTCGCCGTCGTCGTCGTCGCCGTCGTCATGGTTTCGAACGTCGATGTTAATTGCTCGATATCCCTCGAATCCATATTTATTTTCTTATTGTCGTCACGTCGACGCGATTGTTATGTCGTTAAAAAAACTGTCCGTCAACACGATGTAAGCGCTTCACACGTCAAACGAGCACTGACGCATACTGGATCATTTCGTAGTATTAGTAGTAGATAGCGGATTAGATAAGTGAAATGGGGTCAAATACGACGAAGATTCCTCCGAACATGAAGAAGAAGCAATATCGTCAGCAGATGTTTGATCGCCTCTTTTTATAAATGCAAACTTCATCTTGTAAACGATCAGCTTCCCATCCATCGAGTTGTTGAGGCGGTGGTACGTAAACTGCTTGGCTTCTCATAACGGCGTCAATATGCTCCAGTAATACAGGCTCTCTCATGTTCAAATACTCGGTATATCGCTTGATGCATGGTAATGTACAAACAAAGTTGTGCCATTCCATCGGATTCAAAATCATGCTGCGACCTTGAGATCTAATTTCCACGTGCGGTATAAAGTAGATGGATTTCACTACGACTTTGACATCATCGGTGACTTGGAAACTTTTGACGTTGGCTGTCTTGACGTTTTGAAGCACAAAACTGATTGAATCGACCGCTGTAGACAGCTGGTTGAATTGATCAAAACTCAACAGCACAGATTTTTTCATTCCTTGTTTGAAGAATAGCACTCCAACGTGAAAGTCTAGTTGTTTAAAAAGTCCAATTGTCACAAATTTAGTGTTTATCGGATTGACGTTGTAGGTGACTTGCAGAAAGGCGGAGAAATCTTCTTGTTGCTGCGGTTTGTCCAAAGGGAATTCAACGATGGACACGTCTTGTTGCGATGCCTCATCTGATGGTTGATGATTCACCTCTTGGATATTTCCCTCCTCTCCATACTCGAGCTCTGCTAGCTGGTTGTTTGGTAGGTGATCTTCCATCTCGGTTGCTTGACACTCAATGAAGTTTTAAAGTCATCTACCGGGTTTATATACGCTGCGACACTAGTGAACTCTGCTGACAGTTCCAGACAATGGACGGTATTCGGCGAGAGAGTCGTGTACGATTAAGCAGTATGCGGTGGTACCAACTGGAAATTGCTCGGCTGCTTCAAACTCTAGACGTACATCAACAGGCCCGATCTTGAGGCTTTCATTTTGCTTGGAGCAATCAATCACAAATATCGGACACGTTCCAAAAGTTGTAGGATTCATAAAGGGTTGTGGACTCTTTCCGTAATACGATGCTTGAAATTTGGCGTACATTTCATACATCAAAGCAATATCACCTCGTAGGTTATCGTACGGATAATATTGTGAATTCAAATATAGTTTGACTTCTCTCAAACTGCACATGTCAAACGTGCTAGTGTGTCTCCCGACGTTGTTTTCTCAAAGTGGGAACCGCCTGAATAACGTATCTCGGTTTTTCCAATTGTGAAGATGTTTTGATGGTCCATGATTGACGAGCGGTAGTTGGTAAGGTAGGATACTCGTGTAGCTCCCAACTCCTATATGGCATTTCGATGGTAGTGTCTTGATCCAACATCTTGAGCAGTGGTAACTTCACAGCCTCCGATACTTTTACGTGAGGAACTCTCCAATACATGTTGTGGATATTGAGATTGTAATCGTTGAATGTAGCATCTGCTCCTTCTTTATTAATGGAATTCGCCGATGTGTTACTGAGAAGAATAATGAGCTCCTGTTTCTGGTTCACAATGACGCTTATAGTCGTTGAAAAAACCCCATGAGCATCCGCATTGGGATACAAAGGAAAATTTCGAACCGGCAAAGTCAACACGACTGCTTGCCACGCCTGCATTATGCGCGTAATTTTCATCAGCTGGAGTGAGTGAGAGCAAATTGGGGATCGTCGACGTAATGCCTACATTTTTCGTGCGATCTATCGTCACCCCACCCAGCTCGTATCGTATTTCGTCGATTAGAAATGCAATGGCGTTGCTGGCTAGTTTCAGCGTAAGATCCTCAGTTTTTCTATCAGCTTTGGTCACAACACAATTAACGTGAAGGAAACTTTCGCACGGTAGAGTTAAATCCTCTTGTTGTTGTATGGCGATCCTCACTTCGTCACTTGGGTTGAACGTTGTCGATGTAAAGGGTGTATGACTCCTATACTCGTACTGAGTTACCGAATTGTCGTACTGTGCTTTCGAGTTTACCGCCAACATGTCGATTAACTTGTAGACCGAGAGATTGTAGAAATGATCGGTTAGCAGCTGTTAATGGTCTCAACGCTGACGTCTGTCTGGTCGATTCGAGTCGATGAGAGGGCAATATAAAGGTTTGATTTTCATTAAATACGAGACCCATCTCTCAAATGAAGGCGTACGTTGACAGTCTCCCCGCTCAAACTTATGGCTCTGCCGTCTTGATCACGAAGCGCTATCGTAATGTTGTGAAGTCTTCCCGTGTTGACTGGTAGGTAAATGACGTTCCTCGGTGTTTCCAAAATCTTAAAGCCAGGGGGCACCGCTGGATAAAATTCGTGGATAATGTGACTTTCCTGTCCGTTTTGGTAAGCTCCACGAACAACGTTACATTCGACTCGTATGACGTTCACTTTATTTATGTTTACCATCCCATCGCTCGCGTGCAATTTATTCTTGCTTAGAACTCTCCGAAAACCCCACCAGCGACGCAATACTCTGAGGTTTAGTAAAATCGATGATCTCACTCGACAAAATTTCAGCTTTTTGAGTGTTGTTGTTTGCCTTGATGACCAAAGAGTTTGGTTTCTTTATTACTGCTTGTATTTGCTCGTTCAAATCTTCAATCTCATAAGCCCCGGTAGGAAATTTTATGGTTTGTGAACCGAAATGCAGTAAATTATTCACTCCGTCCTCGACGTTTGGTATTGAATTGTATGTGGTAAATCCCACGAGCCCAATTTCCCAATTTCCCCCGGCCAAATCGAGTGGAGGGAAAATGTCGCAAGTGATTACAGAATCTTTTCCGCTTAGGCAAAACATGATGCTGCTACTAATCGTCCACTATTACTGATCAACTATCGTCAAAACTCCAAACATAAATGACCGCAAATCACAGTATCAAATGCTTGATGTCTACGGTAGTTGTAGTATACATCCACACATGGCCCAAAGTATTTCGTCAACTCTAGCGGTGGTTGTAAATTTCCAAAACTATCAAAGTATCGAACGCAATTTTCCTTCTTCTTGTAGCATACCCAATGTGTTCCATCTCCATTACTAGAATCCAAATTTACGACGGCGCTCTCGTTTTTCCACGGTTTTTTCGGAAGGTTGTCTCTGGTGAATACGCCTCTAAAATGTGGAATCTTTAAGCTTTTAGCGTATTTGAGCAGATCAATGTTGGATAGGGGGCGAATTGGTATTTCGTCTATCGACGTTTTTTTTTATCCTTATTTTTCAAAGGTTTACGCATTCCACCTCCCTTGTACGGTTTCAAGTACAATCCCTTTCCCTTGAGAGCGATAGCTTCCATAGATTGATTGTGTCTTTGTATCTCGGACAACTTTTTTGCATTGCTGTTGGCCTCTGATACTGCTTTAGCAACACCTGCTGCCCCACCTACCACACTTCCCAAAGCGCTCAAACCAGCTAATATTGGAACCAATGGTAGTATACCTCCAGTTTGCTTCTTTACCCCCTTTTTTTGTTTCTTCTTGTCTCGAGTCTTGGTCGTCCTCTTCTTCAACGAACCTCCCAACTTTGCTTTAGCCTTCATTGCTGTTGCTACTGCTAACCCTGCTGCTCGCTCCCCGAGGGAGGCGTCTGAAGACTTGACACGAGCCCACGCACTCTCTGCCAAACGCTGATCAGCCAGTCCACGATGTACGTTATCTTTGTACAAAGCGTACGCAATGTCATGTGTCTTACAGGCTTGATCCAATTTATTTATACCAGGATCACCACGAGCTAATCTTTCTCTCTATCTTGTGTCTGGACCGCAGTATTGATATCCACCAGGAGATGAAGTTCTATCGGCAGTGCGCGTATTGCCTTGTTGATTACTGTGCCTGTCGTTTCAATTAGTCTGCAACCTTTGATTGTTTTTCGACGAGTCGTTTGTTCCTTGCTCTACCCATTATATAGCGAGACTGAAGTTTTATCGTGGATGCATTCGTAATTTATTGTATACTTCGTAGTACTTTGTTGTTGGATCGATAAAGTACTTATTAACAATGTTTTCCATGATCCAAGCGTTTTTAATGTGTATCGGTATTTTGTATTCAATAGGCACTATAGCGTTGTGCATATCGTAAAACATTTCACTCAATAATCTCACGAGATAGTTAATTGTTACAACATCACTCATATCTTGCGGATCACCAACGCTTCTCAAGGTTTATTCTCGAAAAACCAACCGTTTGACGTTTTGAGTGGTACATTTCTTTGGAAATGCTTTAGGCTTACTGCATCGTTTTCCTCAGTAGGATCTCCTATGTACCGTAAGGGTAAAAATCTGAATCCCCAACAATCAGTGAGTGAATAAGGAGTCATTTTAACGAGATAATCTACATTAACTGCGTCTTTTTCGTGACGCCGGTTCATCCACATTCGTCAATCGTTTATTATAACAATTCCATTCATCATCCTTCAACTGCAGTGCTACTTGCTCCAGATATGCCTTGTTTACAGCATCATTAGGCTCTCTCGGTGGTCCCTTAACATTTCTCACGAGTCCATTCTTTACATCAATGTCGTTAGATTTTCGTCAAACATGACGCAATGCTTCTTCACATATTTCAATTCAACAGCGTCTCCATCTTCGGTGGGCTCACCCAAGTTGCATATTCCCTACCAACAGCATCGTATTTCCTCTTGCGCTCGTTCAGCTTTTACACACTTGTCGATATAGCGTATAGTGATTGTAGATTCACAGCATCTGTTTGCTTGATTGGGTTTCCAACGTTTGATAGTTTTTTGTTATTGATATCGTAATTCCCATCGTCGGTTAATTTGAACCCCTCTCCCGGTGGACCTCGAACTGCTTTAGCCACCCTTCCATCACCGAACCGACCAAACTTGTCTACGGACATTTTACACTAATTAAAATACGACGCGAGTAAAGTCTTTTATAATCCCAGCTTCGTAAAGCTCTTCCAATATGGATAGAATCTCGTTGTTGTGCCCGGTATTACCAGCTTGCTTGGAGGCTACTAAAAGTCTCAAACGGTTACAAAGTTCGTTGGGATCGTCCCAATGTCGGTAGTCGATTTGTGATGGTCCAACTTTCATAGATATACCTTTACCGGACTTGTATTTTTTTCCGTATTTATATTGCTCATCGTCGTCATCATCCTCTTCAACATCCGAAATAATAGGATTGGAAAGTTTCCTTTGTTCCCTTGACAATTGGAAAGGCGTCAGAGCTCAACGTCATTGGTAAATCTTTAGGTACGAATGTGGAATCCATTGATGCTGGTTCGTCAAACTTTTTCGAAGCAGTTGACTCACTCTTATCGTCATCCAATTTTTCTCTTTCGGTTGTTGTTTGGTGGAAACAGGCTAGATATGATTTTCGTATACTTGTATCCTTTATTTGATTTAGTACGCCCGTCTTCACTCTGATGCACTTTGGTTTGTTCCAACATGGTTCTGTATGTTTGTAAATCTTCGGTGGAATAAATATCGTTGGGTAGTTTCTTGAAAACCAACTCAAACAAACCTGGAGTACCAGTGTAGGCAACATTATCAATTATGAGGTTATTATTGTCAAAGTGAACTGGGTAAGAACCCATCTTCCAGTCGGAACCATCATAGTGTATCCCATATGTGCTATCGCCGTAGGTTTTTCATGTTTCATAATGTAGTTCAAGTAAGGAGCTATTTGGTCACCAATCATCTTAACTGGCATCGGAGGTTTTATTTCGGGTTCATCGTTGAAAAATGATCGAATCTTTTCATTGTAACCCTATTGTTGTTGTGCACGTTCCTCCAATTGGTCCAATAATGTATTCCTCTCGGAAATCATGGTTGAATCGAAGAAGGTTTCAGGTTTAATTTCAACTTCCTGTTTCGGCTCTTTCTTGATCAATACAGTCTCCACCTTGTCTTTAAGTTCTTGAAGCGGTTGTGTTAATGGCTTAAACTGTTCCACCAATGATTGTTCATACTGCAACTTTTGGTTTTTCAGGCTGCGGTACTTTTTCCTGATACTGTCTTGTAACTGGTCAATTTTGAGAGTGAGATCGTGATCAACAGAAGCCATGATGAGGAATGCGTGAAATGAGTTACTTTCTCCAATATATCTAGCCCTCAACTACTACATTCACGTTCGCGTTCGAGTTCGCGTTCGTGTTTGCGTTCAGGTTCACGTTCGCGTTCGGGTTCGCGTTCGCGTTCGGGTTCGGGATCGCGTTCGGGTTCGGGATCGCGTTCAGGTTCGCGTTCGCGTTCGCGTTCAGGTTCGCGTTCGCGTTCGCGTTCACGTTCGCGTTCGCGTTCACGTTCGCGTTTGCGTTTGGGTTCATGTTCGCGTTCGCGTTCACGTTCGCGTTCGGGTTCGCGTTCAGGTTCATGTTCACGTTCGGGTTCGCGTTCGCGTTCGGGTTCGGGTTCATGTTCGCGTTCGTGTTCGCATTCGCGTTCAAGACTGATGTTAATATTGCTTCCAATTGCGTAATACGTCGTTTGAACCTTTCTCGGTCTCTAGCCATTTCTTCCCAGCGTTCGGTCTTCTTGGGGAATGGGATATGTACATGTAACCATAGGGTCTAAAAACGTTACTTTTCTACACTTTAATAAATGAGTCGAGATTTTCTCGATATCTTCCATCATGGGGCTCTCTTTCCTTGTCTATAACAACGAAACTCTTGTTATTCTTCCAAATGCGAGCACACAGATTTTTAAATTGGTCAAATGACATGTCAGTGTTGACATGATCGTTGTAAATGTGTCTCAAGTTCATTTCATCTTGTTTAAATACGATAAGAAGATTGGCGTTGTCGCGCACTAAGCTGCTTTGGTACTCTCTGCTGTATGTTTGGCAGAGGTAGAATGTATCGGTACCATTATGCCTTCCCATGGTAAAGTAGTTTCTTATATTGTCTTGCTTTTCACACGCCACATCGTCGAATATCATAATGGAATTTGGTTCAACATCTTGGGGTTGAGCCACTTGATCGTTGTCGGTAAATGGAAATAACCGATATTAGGTACACTGGTCAACACTTTTTCCAACAATTTGTACTTGGGTTGATGTAGAGATTTGGAGAATACGTAAACGTTTTCAAATTTCAATCCGTTGACGTTGAACAAAGATTTAGCATTACGTTCGTTTTCCCGAATTGGAAGGACCGCACATAAGACATCGAACATGATTTGGTAGTAGAGGACTGTGTTTTCTCTCCTTTATAGTATTACTCTCACAATATTCGTCAAAATTGACGATTGGGAGCTTGGTCGGCACCGTTTCTCGTGATGACTCATCGTATATTAACTCGATTAAACGAGTTCGTTCTTATTTATCCAAGAGTTGTGCGTACCATCAAAGCCCAACCACTTGACTAATACTCTATCCCTCTCTTTTTCACTACCTTTTCTACGAGGTACACGTCACCGTATTTCGCGCTCTTCAATTCTTTCCCGTAGAATTTACCTTCCAACACGTTGTTGCGATAGTCGGTAAGTGTGTAAGTCACCGGTATAGTAGCCTCTACAGAATGAATCGTGAAAATTTCATTCGTCCAATTTGGTAGATAACCTTTGTCAAATACCTGTTTATACTTGCTTACTCTAACCTTATCCCCAACTTGAAAGTTGGCTACCTTATCGGCTTTGGTATACTTTTGTCTATTCTTGTCAATGTTGTTTCTCACTCGATCCACGTTCTTCTCACTAACCTCAATCGGTTTCATACCAATCGTCCTATGCTTTCTGTTATTGTACTCTTCCACGAGGGTAGGTAATATCTTTACTCCTATGATACTTGCCCAACTCTGTAAACTTTCTGTACATTAACGTCTTTAACGTTCTATTGAATCTCTCAATTATCGACCCCTTCTTTTCACTGTGAGAAGAGTAGTGATTCACGCCGTGTTTTTTCAACAGACTCTCGACTTCCTTGTTATAAAATTCTTTCCCCTTATCCGTTTGAAAGTGATTCATAGGATAGGAATTGAGGATAGGAGATAGAGCTACGACAATTTCTCGACTAGATTTAGTTTTCAACGGAACAGCGTAAGCATATTTACTAAAACAATTAATAACGGTTAAAATATATTTGAAGCCTTTATTCAGTCTCGAGTAAGGAATCATTTCAACTAAATCGGCTTGATACAAGTCTAATGCCTTTCACTTCTACGGGTCTCGTCGGAAACCTTCTTCTAGCAGGTGCATGAAGCTCGCGCGCGATGATTTCTCGTACACTCATAGTTGTTGAATGATCGCTTCACAAAGTTTTCTACTACCCCTACTGAAATGTATGTTCATATAAGGATGAGCGCGAGGTGATAGTTGTTAAGATGTTATCTGGTTGAGATTTCAGTGAAGAATGAGGGTGCTCGCTACTTGCGGCCTCTTTTTATATCTTTCAATTGCTCCAACTTTAACGTTTTATTGTTTAAAAGATTAAAAAAAGAAACGGAGAAGGGGCAATTGCCCCTGCCTCTGCCTCTGCCGCCGCCGCCGCAGCCGCCGCCCCTGCCCCTGCCTCTGACTCTGCCTGCCCTGCCACGCTGCATATCATCGTCCTTTTTACTATCGTGACAACGATGCATGCTCTGGTGTAGTGGCTAGCATCACGGATTCACAATTCTAAGGATCAACGATCGAAACTCGGACGTGACTACAAAAAATTTAATATGACGTCACAGCCAGCGAGCGAGCGCCACATCAAACCACCACTATCTACCCCCTCTAACCACAACCCCTGATATCACCGTCGTCCACCTAACCACAACCCCCCCCCTCTAACCACAACCCCTCGCCCTGGAATCACTGCCTGGTTCCCATCATTTAATTTACATGATGTACTCCAATTGAGCCAGAAGCGCCACTTCCGGCTTTCAACGCCCATTTCCCCCCTACTGGTATTTCCTGTAAGAGCCTTCTTTGGTGTCCACTCTTGAAGAAGTAGTATCAAAGACCGGAAATCGCTCCATTTCAAGTCTCCGGCACTGGGCCAGGACATGATATGGGGGTTTCCACATGTGTACCACACCATCAGTAGGGAGGGCCATAACATCGGCCATGCCCATGACGTACATGTGTTTTCCAGTTTCCCGAGATGTTCCCCACTATCTGCTCTAAGTCCTTCCTCTCCATCGTCAGAAGTCCACGTTTCATCTCGTGTGTTGGTCTAGATATAATGCTATCGGAGTGCCTCACTTCCGCCGCATACCAGACAGCTTCATGTATTCCCTTGGCATATCCTCTCACTGTCCTCTTGACTGGTGATGGAGACGCCCCAAAGTTGGAACAGTTAGGAGTTTGTTTACCTTCAAACCCCCTGAAATCTCAATTTCTCCGGTCTATTCGTAAGATCGATGTAAAGTGTTGTGGTAAGAGGTTTCAACGACAAGTCTGTTGAGGTCCCTGACCGACTACTTCCACGTAGTGCGGCTAAAACGTAATTATAATCAGTCTTTTCCCACAAGTCGCCATAGTGAAGTGCAAGAAGAAATATATTTGAATCGAGCAGCGTTTCTACACGATCGCGCAATTGACTACAGCTCGCATCCTTTCGTTGTGATGGACGTAGCTTGCGAGTAATGTTGCCTGTTGAAGTTTGACGGAGAAACACCTGGATTTCTTGCTTCGTGGCAAAACACCAGAATCACGACATTTTCTAGCGAACACTCATGGTAGGACAGAGCCTCCACAATTAGAGTTCCTGCTCCTGCCTACACAAACCAGTGATATTTATTTATGTTTTTCAAATATATTTTCTTTTTTTTTAATGTAGAAAGTAAATATAGTAAAGTTATAGTAAAAGTGAAGTGGTAAAAAACTAGCCGCGACCAGAGGTCTACCGCAGCCCCATTCCTCGATTTTCGTCTGCCCACACGACACGGTCTGAGCTTTCTACAAGCTTGAAATTCTATTGGCAAGTTGTTCCAATATCTATGCACACAACACCAACTATACATTCCTTGCTGGAGCTCTCAAGCCAAGAAAATTCCGAAGAATAAAGTTCTACCACAAGATCTACGCATTTTATCGCTAACGAAAGGTGGGCCCCATATACAGCCGCGGATTTCCACAATTCCTCCATCAGAAGGTCGGACGATTTGATTCATTTTGTTTCATTTTTATTTGCAATTTTATTTTACCAGAAAGCGAATTTATTTTTAAATTATTAAATTTTATGTAAATATAGTTAGGAACAAAGCAAGTTGGGTTTATTTTATTTTTACTGTCCTCTCAAAGGCCTATTGCAACCTAACAAACAGGCGAAGGGCTTCGTAAAGGTTCCGAGCCTAGTCAGTCTGTAGACCACCTTTAAAGCCACTGCCGTGACAAATATATTAATTGGAAGAACGTCACACATTTTCTCCACCAAGTATGTGAAGAAGGTGAATCCCATTAGGGTACCCACGTTCCCTAGCTAGCACAGAACGGGTTTGGTTTGGCGTAGAGTAGTTACGATGCACAACCGAAGGCTTTCTGTAGAAGACTCATTAGTAACGCCAGTGCGCGGCTCTCCTCATAACCCTTCCCTCTACATTTAAAATTAAAAGGGAGAAATGGAGTATAAATCTACGAAAGCAACTGTTTTCGTGATAAAACTATCATCGTTGAAACCGCACTTCTACACAACGAACATCAGGGCCGTCACGTTAACCCCCTGTGCACTTCACATTCCTTTTATCCAATAATACTTGAAGGAAACGCTCCTGGAACAATATCGAGAGCATTCGCTATCAAACAGTGAACCAAAGAAAAACAAACGCGCCTCGTAGGAAATCCGGAGAGAACGCCCAATTAGAATAAAAAGTGTTGGAAAAAGGAGGAAAACATTGATAAAAGGTCACAACCGATTACTAGGAAATCCTTCACAGACACTGAACGACCTCCACATCTCACTTTAAACCTATTTGTACCAATATGAGACTAACGACCACCTTTCTATAATTTTTTCAGATGGCCGACGCGTTTGATCGCTTTTAGAACTGTTCGTGGAAAGGATAGTTACGCAATCTCGAAGTGAAAGGTACGGGGACTTCAACTTGAACTGGTGAAGAGATAAACGTATTTTTTTAGCTTCAATAAAGAGCATCTTCCTATTTTTAGGAATGCCCAGGAGCTTCCAGCTGCTACCGGATGACTGGTTAGGAGGAAGTTATCCTAATAAGCTGTCCTACTTGTAACCCAGCCCCCTTACACATCAATTGTGGCGCAGGTAATTACGCAGACAATACTAGAGAAAAAATGGCATATGCTTGAAGATACAATTCTGTTATAGATTTTAACCGTGACTTTGACAGTCGGCTTTGTCATTCAAGCGGTGAAAGTAACTGTAAAACAGAATTATTTGCTCTATTCTGGTGAGTCTGTTTCGTAGTGTCAGGGCCATTTTGGGCTGCCCTTTGACACGGGGTTGGTTGGCTCCATCTAGTGGGATATCGTTCAACATCCAAATATAGCCAACCTTGTGTGCGCAAATCCCACCATTAAATGCTCTCCACTATTTAGAGTGTTGGTTTTATTCAGGCACCGTCAACTTAGACTGTTGGCCACTTGAAATCAAGTGACAGGGGGGGTTAGCTGGCTCTATCTTCAAACATCTGAAAATAGCTACCCACGAGTATGCCAATCCCGCCCACTCTGGCCACTATTTAGACGGTTGGTTTCGTTCAGTGACGTCAATTGAGTAACTTGGCAACTTAAAACCGGGTGACAGGGGGTTGGTTGGCTCTATCTAGTGGGATATCGTTCAACATCCAAATATAGCCAACCTCGTGTGCGCAAATCCCACCATTAAATGCTGTCCACTATTTAAAGGGTTGGTTTTATTCAGGCACCGTCAACTTAGACTGTTGGCAACTTAAAACTGGGTGACAGGGGGTTGGTTGGCTCTATCTAGTGGGATATCGTTCAACATCCAAAAATAGCCAACCTCGTGTCCATTAATCCCACCATTACATGCTGTCCAGTATTTAAGGGGTTGGTTTTATTCAGGCACCGTCAACTTAGACTGTTGGCCACTTAAAATCATGTGAGGGGGGGGGGGGTTAGTTGGCTCTATCGTCAAACATCCGAAAATAGCTACCCACCTTTGAACGTTGCCCGACCACACTGCCCACTATTTCTACGGTTAGTTTCATTCAAGGACGTCAATTTAGTAATTTGGCACCTTAAAACCTTGTGACGGGGGGTTGATTAGCTACATCTAGTGGGATCTCGCCCAACTTCCAATAATAGCAACCCTCCTGCAGCACCAACCACTTTTAAAACTTACTGCTCAACAACGCCGACCATTTTGATTTATTACACTTTGCAAGTCAAAATTTGACGCTTTGGGTTTCAATTCATGGCAAGGGATGAAAAAAATTAAACTAGTTCATGAGAACTCAGGCTTCCGTGGGCACGTTGCACTCCAATACTGGACATGTCAAATATCGTTTTCTTTAAAATAGTGGATTTGATTTTTTTCACTAAGTACCTATATAATGTCTGTTACACTATGTAAAGTTTTGATAAGATGAATAAACGAAACGATGATGTTACGTCAGTGATGCGGGACGGGTGATAAGAATGTTGTGACGTTCAGCAAAAGCGCCGTCATCGTGTAACCTTGCAAGGATGTAAAGCGAATTAAACTCAGTGCTACGTAACGCTTTCGCATAATTGGGCGTATCGCTCCATCCCAATGACCAACCATAACGCGTAATTACTTTGCAGCGTCAACAGGTACAGATCTTGAATTCCTTGGCCGAAAGGGGCTTTATGCCCCTTGAAATAACGTGATAAAGAGTGATCGAAGAAGGACTGATACATGAAGAGCGTTTAAAGGTGAGTGGAGGATGGGGAGGGGGGTATTTAACGGCGTCTCGTTACGTTACTCTCTAAAAACGACATCGCTCGTTGCGGCCTCTTCCACTCACTGCCTCGACCCTCACGTTTCGATTGATTTAGAATGGCGATAACTAAATTCGGAACAATGAATGAGAAAACGGCTAATTCCGTTCAATAATGTTAATCTCTCAACACCGATGCCGACTGAACTCGCTTGTATTGATAACAGCGTGCCCTCCCCGTCGTCCTTCTCCTTTCAGAAGACCTTCCTCACGCAAGCAGCACTCCATCGAGAGAAGCTTCCATCAACCATTTCCTTCCACTTCGTTATGTACCAACGCATCTCGTGCACGCGTTGTTCCTTGGGTAGGTAGTAAAGGTCACGAACTAGTCAGATCAATAGATCTCCTCCTCCCACTCCTCCTTCTGTAGCGCTCAATACAGTGCTCTCACCTTGCCATCTTCCGCTTTTTCTCGTAACTAAGCGCGGGCAACAGATTCGTCTTATCCTTTAATCCTAAATTTTTTTCTCGAGAAGACACGCTTAGAGCACTTCTACCTCACATTCTAACGCATCCTACGAATCTAGAAGTGCAAAGTACACTAAAATTATTGGATGAGGTAACAGAAATTGGTCCCACCAATGCATGCTCTGACAGGGGCTCTGCAGCAACAGAACATGTGCTAATGCCTTAATTATTTCGTAACTGTTGGGCAAAATCTTGGCTGATGAAATCGTTTGCGCTTTCCAGGATCGTCATTTAAACGAAGTTCCTAACTTCACGGGCGATAAGTCGGAAAAGGGTGTCCAACGTGCAACTCATTCGCTGACAGGGGGCTCGTACCAGGGTCCGAATGGTATAGCAACAGAGGTTCTTTTTTATTTTTAATAATAAATAAATAAAAGCACAACATAATGAGAATTTAATGCAGGCCATCTGATGGCCTGCCACAATCCTGGAAATTAATCTCCTATATGGGCAATTACCCGTGGCAGGGGATGGGCAGCCGTTTCGACTCCCTAACAGCGAGCAGAGCCAGTCTTCAAGGAAACGCAGAATGCAAGCACGAAGCCGCTTGGAGATTTGAATAATTGAAGAAAGTTATAGATCTAGAAAACACTTCATCTCTCCAACAATAATTCTCTCTAAAAAATCATTCGACTCCACCCTTAATGATCTCTAAAAATAAATATACTTACATCCATCTATACAAAAGACAACAAGAGTATATTATTCCGACTCTAGCCTTCCCAAGTAATGACATTTCAATTTATTGGTAACTTGTTTAAAATTTTTCGAAACCGAAGAGATGGACGGTCTGAGCTCCACTGGAACACCATTGTTAATCCCAACTGAACAAAACTCACAAAAGTGTTGCGTCAGCGTTGTCCTATTATGGGGAACTACAAGGTTTCGGTTCGTTTTAAACCTAGTACAAATATCGTATGACAGGTAAGCAAGATGTCGACATTTTAAATAGTGCTCTTTAAGCATAAAGAATGATAAAATATTGATTCTTTTTAAAAATAGGCACCGTGTGCTCTCGAGACCTTTACCTGGAGATTATTCTCACTATAGCCTTCTGGGCGGTGATTAAGGCGGCAAGTGTGGATCAATAAGCACCACCCCAACAAGAATGACAGTACGATTGGACTATTGCAAAGTACACAACTCTCAGTAGTCCGTCAGAGAGAAACAATCTTAAACGTGCAAACAAAACATATTCTGCCGCAGCAGCTGTGACACCTAACTTATTTGCTTTTCCCGTCTCGCGTGTGGATCGAACCAAACAACAAGATACCGAATGCAATCGGTCTTTTGTAAGGTCCTACAGGTACTGTTTCCCGATAAGCTCTTATCTGTAATATGAGCTCAAAATTAGATGAAACCCCCAACAGCATTCATTGCAAACGTGACATACTTCGTCTTCTTAACATTCAGACTAAGTTTGTTGGCATTTAACCACAACAACATGTTGCGTAACCCTGTGTTTGTACTAAAGAAAGTTTCAGTCCATGTTATCCCACAAAAATGCAGTACCGTGTCGTTTGCAAACAATATTTTAAATCCCAGAGTGTGCAACTCACCCAAACCGTTGGTATAGATTAGAAAAAAAAGAGTCCCAGAATTGTTCGCTATGGCACACCCCACCCATTTAATTCCAGTTTGCAACTTTTTGGGCCATTTATTTTGACAGCTTGCTCAAGATGATTAAGCCAGTAATTTTAAAGCCATTGGCCAATCTCGTCAATCTGAGGCTAGAGTAAGGAATTCTCTTTCTATTTGGTCTTCTTCATGATAACTTGGTAACATCACTTTCCGAGGACAACAGTGTAACACTGTGTTGGGTGCTAGGGCATCAGTGTAGAGGGAAACGAACGGGCTGATAGGTTGGCTAAGAAGGGATCGGCGCAGACCCCTATTGGCCCGGAGCCCTTTGTTGGGACTACCAGGAGCCATTTACGTAGAGAGGTTGGCAAATGGGACGATAGGTGCATGGCTGCCCATTGGCAGGGGCTGCCCGGCCTTAGACTCTTCATCTGGCTCTCCAGAGGGAGGTCCAAAGAGGTGCTTGCACTGGGGAGGAAGGATATGAGGATCATATGTGGCCTGTTCACAGGTCACTGAGGTACCACCTTGCAAATATTGGCAAGTGCGAGGTAAAGGTATGCAGGTTCTGCGAGGTAGGGCTAGAGACGGCAGAGCATGTGCTATTTGTATGCACGGACTCGCGGCATCAAGCCGTTGTATGTTTGGGAGGCCCTTTGTTCACTCGGAAGAGGTGGTGAATGCAGAACTTGCGGATATCCTCTTTGTGCGGGGGTGGTGGGGGCATATAGGTGACCTCACACAAAGTGAGACCAGTGCCGAGGGGCCTGGGGGTGGTGCAGGGGGGGCCTGGGGTGGTGCAGGGGGGCCATGATCTGAGGATCATGGATGCCCTTACAATAGGCCCATTTGTGGCTGCAGTGAGGGTATCACCTGCATCCACCGTTTTCAAGGAAAAAAACACATCACTTCTGGAGAACAACATTGAGCAGGGGTTGAGATGGATAAAAAGTTATTTATCTGATGGGTAGCAATCTGTGAAAATTGCAGGAGACTTGAGCCGAACGTGTTCCACAGAGAATGGTGTTGAAGCCGGTGTTATGCATATCATACATCAATTCACTGCTTAAAGAACGGATCGATGGGAGAATGATATGTTTTGCTGATGATACAGTGCTGGTCAATGGAAGAACATGGAATGAGGTGGAGCAAAGGGCAGAGAGACCTGACTTGGACCTGGAAGACCGATTTTGTCTATTTTTCTTTGCGCTCGGTTGGTCCGCCAGGCATGGAATATTTCAAGTTTCACGAGTCCTTACGGAGCTCCAAGAGCAACATCACTCGCATCCAGGTCGACTATAAAGGGAAGCTCTGGATAGGCATAAGAAAGAACTGGCGCGTGTTGAAGCTTGCATTTAGCTTCAGTGAATGCTTTCATGCAATCCTCATTCCACTGTAGGGGGCCATCCTGGTTTTGTACGTGATATAACGTCTTCGTAATTTCTGAAAACCGAGGAATAAAAGATCGATAATAGGAACAAAAACCTGTGAATGTTCCTGCTGTGTGTACTTGCCCTGTTATATCATGAGTCATCTCGATAAAGTATCTCGATGTTATGTTAGATCAGTGCCAGTATTGGAGGAACCATGTTGCTACTCTGTGTCGTAGATTGAGAAGCCTAACAGGAATTAGTCATGATATCCGAGATTTTCTTTCTAATGACAATCTGCAAATTCTAATTTGCCTCAACACACTCGTCGTTATCGTACAGTATCGCTGCCTGTGGAGATGTTAGTCCAACTATACTAAAACCACTGAAAAATGTCTGATGACAACCCATCTAAAATAGTGAAAGCGGCCCTTCCACGTTACTTTTTGGGTGGTTTCAAGTACCGACTCTCGCTAGCACAGTCAATATACTCACTTTAATTGAGACGTATGAACATATCAGAGCTGGATTATAAATCAAATAAATGAGTTGAACACTCGTTTCACCTAACTACGGCTGGTTGGGATAACACTCGGTACCTACTGGCAACCGTGTGAGAGTTGTATCCATCAATAGTGCACCAGATGAGGAAAGGGGGGGGGGCTGTGACCCTTGGGATGTGGAAAGATGAGTGAAACACAGCCCTAAAGTTGGTTCCAGAGCTTGGCCCACAGCTCGGACGACACCGCAGTGAGATGGATTTCTACCTAACTCAGTTTCTCACAGGACATGGAGAATTTAGGGCTTACTGCCCAGCTGAATTCGAAAGGCTGCCAACCCAAATTGCCTGCACCGCAGGACAACGGTGAATGATGTTTCCCATGCCATCTCGTGCCAGAAGTGGGCAGGCTGGCGGCGCACAGAGGAAGACAGTCAGTCAGCTCTCCCCAGAGGTATTCGTCCACTTCGTGCTGCATTCAGAAGAGGCTGGAACTTACTGATCCTGGGCCAGTATCTCGCTGGGATCAAGAATAAAGACTGGGCAGTGTGGGAGGATGTATGGGCATGATGGCACGCTGCAAGATTCTTGTGAGGGTAAGGAGTGTTACGGGACGAACCAAACCCTTCGATTCAGCGGAGGCTCGTCCAGGGCATTTATGCTGACTGGGCACCTCAAATGCTCCGATTCGCTCGAGACTTCGCAGCAGTCAGTTGAATCCGAGCCGGTTCCCTCGTTGCTGTGTTGCCCGCGCTCACGTTCGCTCCCACTCAGGTCCCCTGTCTGTGGTGGTAAAACCTCTCCGAATGTACGAGGGACGTCCCAAAAGTAAGTTCCGATCATTTGTAAATCCGTGGGAAAATGCCGTAGGGAAAAAATTCCAACAGGGATACTTCGTGTTACATCTGGTGGCAACACTGAATTTTTCTTATGTTGCTATCACTTGTTGCGGCTTATCAGCACCAGTGTAAACATGGCTGCTACATTGAAAAACCCGTCAAATTGTGAAATCCGTTCGGTGATCCGTTTTTTAGTTTTTGAGAATGTTTCTGTGCCCGAAATTCACCGCAGACTCTCTTCAGCGTATGGAGAAGAGGTCATGAGCATCGAAATGGTCCGTAAGTGGAAGAGAAGTTTCCTGGAAGGGCGGGAAAGTGTGCACGATGAACAGCGAAGTGGGCGCCCTTCCACTTCTCGTGGAGAGGACGCAGTTTCTGCAGTTCGCAAGCTTTTGGAGGAAGATGCGCGCTTTACTCTAAGTGATATTGTCGAGAAAGTGCACAACAAACATCAATTGACTCGTTCTTCAGTACACCGAATCATTAGGGAAGATCTCAAGTTTTCGAAAGTGTGTGCAAGGTGGGTGCCTCGCCTCTTGACCAAAAATCACCCAACATTTGCTTGGAACATTTGATTGGGATGTTTTCCCCCACCCCCCACACTCTCCATACCTTGCACCGAGTGACTTTTTCCTTTTCCCCCTCCTCAAAGTCCACCTGGGCGGAAGGAAGTTCCGTACGAACGCCGAACTCGAAGCCGCGGTCTCGGAATTCTTCAAACAAAATGATGCAGAATGGTACGACAAGGGGTTACGTAAACTGGCACCACGGTACCGAAAATGCATCGATCGGAATGGCGACTACGTCGAAAAATGAAGTAGATTCGTACCTTTAAGAATAATTTTTTTTTTTTCAAATTGGTTGAGTTTTCGATTTTTCCCAGCACTTCGAAACTTACTTTTGGGACGTCCCTCGTAATTCACGAATAAAACTCTCCGTTCCAATTGCATTCGGCTTGATATCGTACTCTTTCCCGACTCTCTTAGTGCGATATCGCTTCGATATTAATCCCCCCCCCCTCGTAAAATTGGCGCCCAACTAAGGTCGAACTTCCCCTACAT
Source organism: Pachypeltis micranthus (assembly GCA_020466155.1). Taxonomy (NCBI): domain Eukaryota; kingdom Metazoa; phylum Arthropoda; class Insecta; order Hemiptera; family Miridae; genus Pachypeltis; species Pachypeltis micranthus. The sequence continues at coordinate 2,782,668 of CM035779.1, read as the reverse complement.
TACTTCGAGATGCCGGCCACGCAGAAAAACTTGAAACTCTAATGCGATGGGAATTTTTTACCCTCCACCTTCAAATTGTCTGTCCTTCTGTTGCGACCTACTGTCTCGCCCGTCATTATGTTCGAACGTTGTTCCTTCTTGACCAACAGTTGAACACAGCTTTGTGTTCAATCGACGACGGTTGCTTTGAGCAAAGCAGGGCAAATTTCGAGAAGCTCCTCGCAGATCAAGATCTCACGTACGTCTTACCTAGCATCGCAGCAGCGGAAACCTACGTGGAAGTGCATAATCTGTGTACGAATTGTCTGGCAGCCTCAACACACTCAAGAGCTGCCACTCAACGTACACGTGAGAATGCTGTCAACACAGGAGGTGACTGTTTATTTGCATTTATTCAATACTCCCACCACAAACAGGGGCACCCTTTTGGAACTTTAATCAAGATTCTCTCTCGCTCGCTATGCTCAAGATTAGGTTCCCTTTGTTGGGTGGACAGCAACGCCCTGAACTGCAGTGTTCATGAGTACCTGAGGACAGGCACTTCATCAAGGGCGGAGTGGTGTTACGGGACGAACCAAACCCTTCGGTTCAGCGGAGGCTCGTCCGGGGCAGCTTCGCAGCAGTCAGTTGAATCCGAGCCGGTTCCCTCGTTGCCGTGTTGCCCGCGCTCGCGTTCGCTTCCACTCAGTTCCCCTGCCTTTGGTGGTAAAACTCCAAATGTAATTCACGAATAAAACTCTCCGTTCCAATTGCATTCGGCTTGATATCGTACTACTTCCCGACTCTCTTAGTGCGATATCGCTTCGATATTAATCCCCCCCGTAACAGAAGATAAGATAGAAGAGCTACCTTCGCATGAGGGCCCACCTGATGGAATGGGTTAAACGGTTCTGGGCTGGTTCTCAATACGCAGGAGTAAATTCATGGGGCACTAGAAGCAACAGGCCCTCTCTCCTACGTCCCAAAAAGAAAAAAGTGCAATTGCCACATGCGGGAGCTACTCTTTTTGGGAGTTGGACGATATCTCGCTAAGTATCTAGTAGTAAACTAATAGGAATCAACCTCAAAAATCAACGTAACTTCGTCATACAATTCCATAGCTGCATGCAGAATGCGGTTCATACTCCAATCCAGAGGGTAAAGGAGGTAAGGTACAGGCCCCTTCCCCCTATCAACTTTGGGGACTATTTTTATTGTCAGTTGGGAAGGTTGTTTATCTCAACAAGTCGACCAGTGTTAACAGTTTACGATGCCAATTTTATTCCTATCATTCCTTACAGAGTCTACAGCCACAATGGAAGAAGAGGTTTTCGATCGAGATGATGGCAACCCTCTTTCTCATCACGCTTCTTTCGAAGCAACGATTGACACCAGCACGGCGATAGCAATGTCTCTCCGAAAGCGAGGATTTTCAGCGCCACGGACGGACGGTTTTGTCAACTTGATCACTGCACATTTCCCAATAATAGTCGTAACATCCATTCCACTCTGGATTCATTATTTACAAGAACTTCTAACAAACTGTTTAAATGAATTGTTGACATTTTTACAAAAGAATAAAATATCCAATATGTAAAATTCTCGTGTCACGATGGTTGATCGATTCTTACAAAATGTTGTCTGCATATTCAGTAGGTCTGAGAATAGAACTAAACTATAAAACATGCCTCACACGTCTGAGTGATGAGAGTGGTCCATCCCAAACATGTTTTTAAAATTTCTGACAGCATTTTTTAGTTTGCTTTATTATTCGCCATTAAAAAATACGCACAACTCTAAATTGCTACCCTGCTATCACCAACTACCACTAGTTTCCATGCCTTTGTGAAGTAAAAAGGTAAGTAACATAATCGGCTAAAAATAGTGCTATCCAGATCTTCGCGTTTTAAGGCATACTTAGCCAAACATTATTCGAAAAAATGGTCTGTATGTGTGAGTCTGTGAACCAAAACAACATTCTGAGCCAATCCCAGGGAGCTGCACATCTGTGGTTCACGTAGGTCTACAAAACAGCATCCACGGAAGCGCTCCAAGTGATCGCTGGTCGGTTACAAGTTGACAACATGATGAACTAGTGGACAGTGAAACGGAAACCTTTCCCACTTCAGGCTGATATCAGTCTAGACCTCGGTATTGAATGAAAACTTGCAGCGATAGATGAATGGGCATTAGATAAATGGCGAGCAAAATGGGAATCCTCGTCAAAGGGGCGTGACACGTATTAGCCTGTCCCCAACATCCGTGAAGAGCTTACGAGAAAGTCCAGACCACTGGACGAGCCTGTTCCTAACGAGACAAGTCGGCTCCAATGCGCGGCTCCACTTCTTTTCTCTCAATGACTCTCCATCCTGCACGTCTTGTGCCTCCACTGCGGAGGAAACATGAAAGCACATGGTGCTTCAGTGCAGTTTCGACAATAGCGACTGACAATTGGACGCGCCTTCCAGCTTTGGCTGCTACTAAGTAAGCTTATAACCGTTCCGCTCAGGGCACAAGGGCACATCTGAGCAATAGCTCTCCACTGAAAGGGCGGCTAAATGACAACCTGCTGTACCTCCATAGGTCTAGCCTGGGTTAGGTGGATCCTGAGCAAGTTCCTAAGCTCTTGCATGCTACTGAGCCACAACCTGTGTGACTTACTACTGACATAACTCACTTACGAGTGTGAATGAACAGTGGTTTTTATAGGGAAACAGACCTGTGGAGCTGCTTAGAAAATTATTGGGACGGAGTACCAGTACACCCACAGGTTGACGAGTTCTATGAGCCTCTAATGAACGCTCCAAGACTTCTGAAAAGCCTGAGAAGCCACTATGGTGCTCTAGATGCGTTGCTCCCCGAGGATGGGTACCCGTTAGTGTTTTGTCAACTCCAAACTCAACTGGGCATGATAGTGGTTCACCTCATAGATGGAATAAAGTACTGCTCTACTGGTTCTTGATCTCCAACATGCGAAATCTTTTGCCAAAGTCTTGTTCGTCCGAAGTAGTATTTATCCCATGAGGGGGGGGGGGGGCTGAGACGATTCAGGCAAATTCAGTAGTGTTAGATGAATGTCACAGGTGCAGTTGGTACATGGAAGTTGAGAGGTTGCGTTGTGATGTGATTGTTACTAGTTTGTGACAAGCCTATCCCCACACGTCTCTCCTTGGAAGCAAACGATCTTTTGCCTGATACAATTTGCATATTACACATTGAAAGACAAATCGCATCACTGTCTGTATCCCAAGTTCAGATTAAACCCCAATATATTAATACCAGGTATGGAAAAATGATGTTGTTCTTGCTGCTGCTGCTGCTGCTGCTGCTAAAACAACGGCTCTTTTCTGTCTGATGGCCCACACAAGGAGGGCCACTGGCAAGCACACAGCAGGTGCTTATGAAAGTTGTACCCTCCATTCTAGTATAAGGCGCAGAGTTGTGAGCAATGCCTACCACAGGAAGCAGATGGCAGCATTGCTTGCTCGTACCACATAGTTTCTCAGAAGGCAATGTTGGCGGTATAGGATGCTATCCCAATCCACCTTCTGGCAGCCATGGGGAAAGAGCTGTACTTATCAAGAGGGCAACCGAAGGAAGAAAAGGATGGAGATGGAGTGCTGGGCCCCTGAGGAGGTGGCAAGATGAGTGAGACACAGCCAGTGGCGGTGATTCCAGCGTTGTTGCAAGGTTAGGAGGAGGGAAGGGGTCAGTGGTTGACTGAATTGGTAAGGCTGCTAGCCCAAGCTGCCTTCATTGCAGATATAGAGGATGCTTCCCATGCCATCTTTTCAGCAGACTGGAGAGGGAACGGTGAATGACACACGCTCACTCCCGCAGCGTTCCATGCATTCTCCTGGCTTATTCTCTCACAGGCCTCTTGACTAGTAACAGGGACACCTCACAATGGGGAAGTAGCCATATAGGTACAGTAGACGAACAGAGTCTGGCCTCTCATTTCCAGTGATTCCTTCATGCCCAGAAATCCAGTACATATGAACTCTACTAGCGGCATATTGCAGTCTCTCTCCAGTTTGGACGTTGTGCAGTAGTTCATCAGCGCCTTCTCGTGACTGGCTAAGCTAAGCTTTTAAACTTTTATAAAGAAATACTTTGAGGACTAAACAAATTTAATTTCGCCCACGCGTCACCGCCATTGTTTATCACGGTTGGTCGTTCAACCCTTTTACCTCACGTTCGTTACCAGCGATTATCAAGCGGCTCAAAAAAAGAGCATAAGTTGTAAAACTCGTCTTTCCCCCGTTCTCCGTTTTCAAACGCTCAGAAAACTCTGAGTTAGTTGATATTCTAATAAGATATTTTTCTAAGAACGAGAAATAAGAAATGCTGTTAACTACAAAAGAAAGAGAAGGCCCAATAAAAGTTTTAACTCACTTAAGCAAACGGTCGTGCGCGAGGAAAAAAAGGTAATTTGTATGCGGATAGGATAAAGTAAGAGAGTTTATGGCCAAGTTGTGTGTGGAACAAGCGGAAAGTTCTGCGTTGATGCCGAGAGCTTTGATTGGTTATGTTGGGGAAGAGGTTAGGCGTTGGGGAGGGGAGGGGTGGGAAAATAACAAAAAACTAAAAAGACTCAGAAAAAGGGAAGAGGACGAGCCAAACCGGGCCCGCTGGTTTCCCTTCCTACCGACGACTTTCAACGCAACTTACGCTCCAGCCCCCGTCAACGACCTCCTCCAGTCCTATCCTTTTTACCAGACTGGATTTATGGTGTGTAACTGGAGAATACCAAATTGAACGCCGCTCCGAGGAGATGCCGAATGTATAACTTGGCGGGAAAGAAGATCTTAAAACTCTCTAGAAATTATCGTAATTTTGATTTATTTAAATTGCTATGGTGGTTTTCGTGTCGCCCTGCCTTACCTCCGCAGGTTTGGATTCGGTGGGCGGCCTCATGCACGGTAGCGAAACCGCAACCTCCAGGACATTCGACGGTTATAACTCTCTCCGAAGGGTTCGGGAACAGTCATTTTGATAAGGAAACAGGCCTGTATTTGTGTCGTCCTGCCATATCTCCGCAGGTCTGGGTTCGGCGAATGCTGAGCGAGTGGCCGGCCTCTTGCACGGTATCGAAACCGCAACCTCCATGACATTCGACGGTTATGACTCTCTCCGAAGGGTTCGGGAACAGTCATTGTGATAAGGAAACAGACCTTTATGCGTGTCGTCGGAGATGAAGCTCTATATTTACGATCTGCACGAATTACACCGGGAGTATGATGGATGTTGCCAGGTAAACGCCTCATCAACACCATGCACTTCACACAAATGGTTCATTCAAGACACCTTATATTATATAAATTTGTTTCATGGCAGTTGCTGTCAGCTAATGCCAAATGAAGAACGTATTGAAAAGAACATAAACCTAGCACGTTGTGTACAGTGTTGATTATAGTTGTTATTTGACGTGTTGTTCACCTTCGTTTAAATAAATAGTCATTCTGCGCCTAACTGTCAAATGGACTACTCTTCATTTGTCTTACATAACAAAAGGGAAAAAGAAGTAGTGATATGTATGTCAAGGCAGAGGCTATGAAGGTGGCGTACAGACTAATTTGGAATGTCTAAAGTGCTACACGCTACAAACAGTCACCAGGTTGTTTCCAGGCCGTGGAAAGAAGCCAATGGAACAGCGAATGCTCGACCTCCAAATGGTATTAACACATACACAGGTCTAACCCCTCGGTGAGTACAGACTCAGGGTTGAGGATAAGCGGCTCTGGGAGGAGTGGGTCTCACAAGCAGAGGTTTATATCATCACTGGGGTCGTCATGCTATATGAAGAATGACACGGCGTTGAAGAAACTGGCGATGTAGCGCAGGATGTCAACTCTTTGACAAACTTTAACGGAGTTAACGTTTATTTAATTCCCGAGCATAAAAGGATCACTGGAAATGAGGCGATCTGGCTAGACTCGGTTTGTCTACTGTATTCATAGGACAACTTCCGTTTCTAGTGGAGAGAATAGGCCAGAAGAATGGATCAGACTATCGGGAGTGAGGCACCTCACGACCAACACACGAGTTAAGGCGCCTTTTGTTGATGAGAGGAAGGACTTGAGGTAGAAAGTAGGGATCATCATTGGACAGGTCTGTTTCCTTATAGAAGTGGATTATATCAGTCGACTGTCATGGAGGTTGTGGCGAGGTCAGTCGCTCAGCATCCTTGGACTCCAGACCTCATCTGGGAGGAATTCTTAATTCTGGTTTCCACCTGATCTCACTATTTACTCGGGTGGCTAGTTTCAAAGGGACAAAACGACTGTGATGTTTCTTTGCCGTGACCTTCTTCGCAAACTGGGCGACACGGCTATAGACTTGTTTTGTAGCAGTCAATGCTGATAGGTTTGTCTGCTCTTCCAACAACCATCGCTCACTGTTGTAGGAACGACAGCGGACCAGCACTTGATTTCTTGTTTCCTCCGCACAAGACGCTCAGGACGTGCATGATGGAGAGTCTGTGAGAGGAAAGAAGTGCGTATTGGAGACGCCATATTCCATAAGGAACTGGCTCACCCAGTAGTCTGGCTCAACCCACCTTCTCTCTAAACGTTGACGGATGTTTGGGAAGAACTTCTACGTGTCGTGTACCTTTAACGAGGATTCCCGTCTCGCTTGCCATTTCTCTGATGCCCATTCATCAATGGCGGCAAGTTTTCGTTTAATTGAGAGACGTGCACAGAGTTCAGCCAAGTCTACTGGTCACTAACCATTGATCACGCGTGCTTCTGTCGATACTGTCTTATAGGCCTGGGCGATCAACAAGAGCGCAGCACTCGGCGATTGGGCGAATACTCTCTTTCGATTGATTGTCAGTTTGCTACCCCCACAACGGGGTAGTAGCCAATTTCGCCTAGATAGGCCTCATCACTGGACACTATGAAACGAACGTACATATGTATGATATGGGCATAACGACACCCCACAGTGCGTCTAGTCTAGTAAAGATGAGGACACTTCCAACCATGTACTGGCCCACTGCCCGAGACTTGAAAGGGAGCAATTTTCGGTCTTTGGTATAACTTCTCCAAAGTGCTGCACGAATCGCCTGACATCCCTTAGGTGTCGGACGTTAGGACTCGTGGAATAGGACTTCAGGCTTTTTTCAGTGAGAAGATATTTCGTTAAAATAAATGTCCAATCAGATTGAACACCCACACTTTCCACGTTCTTCGCATGAAAGTTGACACACTCGTATTTAACCCCAAAATGAAAGTATAAGCTTCGAAAGAAAGTTGTAGCCCCTTTAGATACTAAGACCACATAAGCTCGACTTTGGTACGTGTTTCCCAGCCATGGTCGATCAAAATTATTTTCTTTTCATTTTCATTTGCAGCATAGACCACGGAATGAGTAGCTAGCTGATCAACCGTACTTATCTGGCTGATTGGTCCGTAACATGGAAGATGCGCTCATCAGATCTCATGCCTACAATTGAGTATCGCAAAATAAAAAGTTGTAACTGAATCTGATTTAAGGCGTCCTCTGAATCTGGCGAGCGCGTAGATCAACATCCTTAACCTCGAGGAAAGGATGATTCTCCCATTTTAGGTAATTGGCCGACACATAGCCACAGGTGTCCTGTAGACGATACTTTTGTGAAAAAACATTTCCTATTCTTAATTCCAATCATGAGTCGTCATGAATTTTGCTCCATATCTGGCCAGTTAAAGGAGGTAGTTAAAACGCATCCAACACTGCTAAAAATAACATTAATAAAACGCTGCATCATTACTTAACGGTTTATTATTATCTTCCACAGCCTCACATAATCTTGTACCTCCGAGACTCATCCCATTCGATTCAGCATCGAAAAATACTAGTAAACGAAACGAAACATGACCTGACTACAATGGAACAACGAAAATTGACATTTTCTAGCCAACGCTAGGCAATTGGAACAATGAGACGAGTCGAACTGACCGGTTGTTGGAGTGAGACAGTAAACAGAGCGGGAAATGAGGAGACACCAGGGAGAAACGACCAGCACTGAGTCAAGTAAGCACCACCCCTACCTTTTCCCTAACCCGTGGAGGTGCTGGACGAATTCCCACCTCCACACTCTCCAAGGGACTAGAAAGATATCCCTCGTAAAGACGTGCCACCCCCACTACCACATGAAACTCTAGTGATCATAAGGGGGAGTGAGGTTCCAGGCATGATAAGAACCTGCGCTGGCAATGGAATGGAACGAGAGTAAGCTTGTTGGAACGTATATTGGAATGTCTACCTGAACATCGATGGAAGAGTTGAAGCCGAAAGATGAAGCAGAGGAGGGGGGCGCAGTGAAGAATGGGCTCCAGCTCTGTACAGTCTTGTAGAGGCTATAAGGCAAAGCGGACCTTTTCATGGTAATACATCTATTATTCAACGAAGTGGCTTGTTATTGCAATTCGCCCAGAACACATTCTTATCTCATTCAAACGATTCTAATAAAAGCTATAAGAAGATTAGAAGCGGCCCAACGAAATTCGCTATTATTCTTATAATTTCAGATAGTGAACACACGGGTAAACATCTCAACGCTTAACACTTCGAGCAAAACAAGTAGGTGACGCAAATAGCGAAACATCAACTCGATACAAACAAAGAAAAAACCATCCGAGGATCCACAGAATACTGTTACTTTGGTCGCTACCCCCTGATTGAGGGGTGACAGTAGATTGGTTGGAAATATCGAAGCTACAAGCCTCCCTGGGCCCAGGAAGGTATGAAGGTACATCCACAGGTCTAGGTTCGGTGTATGCTGAGCTCGTGCCCATGCCCTCGAATACGGAACATATTATTGTGATAAGGAAACAGACTTGCTTCTCCATCGCAATGAGTCAGAGTGATCAGCATGATGCCTTGCCCTAGTTATGCGTCCCTCGACTCTTAAGAAAACATTCTGAGGCTTTTCCCACGTTATACTACCTCCAACTCCCCCTGTCTCCCTGCTGCACTTCGGTGAAGCCGCTATAGTTCTGATTCAGAACAGGTATCACGGATAAGGTTATATAGGAGCCCTGGGGAGATGGGAAATGGGCTTCGATCCGTCATTGTTCCCTTGACTTGGGCAAATTCCCAGTTATCTTCTAAGTCCGTAGAAATCGCTGCTTCGTAAAATTTCTGAACGCTTCAGTAACTCCATTCTCGTTTTTTCCCAGCTGCACACACTTTTCTGGGATCAAGTGCAAAAATGTAGGGTTCCCTTTCAAGAAGGTGCCTGTTGCCGGCTTTTTTGTAATTTTGAAATTAATTTCTAGTTTTTTTGTTTTTTTAGTATGTTAGTACTCTCTGTGAAATACCAGCCTATTAAGTACGGAGTAGTACCAACTTTGGAACGACTAACAGCCGCCAAAGCGGTGGGAGAGATGTTCACTGCCGTAGAGTTGCTGCGCTCTCTTAGCAAGAGGGCGAACCAAACAAAACTCTTTCCAGAACGTGCTGGTGCCTGGTGAGAAACCTCGTGAACCTGCTTCCCCACGACGTCACTGCACCGCCAACAGCTCCGCGCTTTCTCTTCGATAGCGACGTCGGCAGGAGTGGTCAGAGGTGATTTGCGGAATTAATCATTCGTCGGCTGATATTCGAATGACTTCACCAACCTGATGATGTAGTCTTAGTTTGGCGTACAGTGGGGAAATAGAAGCTTCCTAGTCCTTTTCAAAATATCTGATGCGCCGCATCACACAACTTTCCTTAGCTCTACGTCACTTCACTTGTGTTCACGGCTTTTTCTAGTTACTCATTTCATTTGAACTTGGTCAAACAACACTTCACGGTAGCAGAAAGCAGTAGCGCTTACGGTTCTGATATTTATTGGGCTGCTCGCACTCAAACCCGGACCGTTATTGAGTAACTGGTACATAGAGAATTGATGAGGCTATAACACGATATTTTTGTTAAATCACTTTTCCAGAGTTACCTGGTAAAAACTTTAAGGAATTATGAGAATAGTGAAACGGCGGTAGTTGCAATTCCGGAATTCGTGATTGTGAATTGGTCCGCTTATATTTTTTAAACGCTAATGGTATAGGTATTTTATTATAGGGATTGCCACACGAATTTTTTAAGGTTCTAGTAACATTTCAGCTTATTTTATACGGAACAAACTGCGCCAAAATCAATTTTCGTCGAAAACTTTGGTAATCAATTTCTTGTCTTCGTCATTTTCCCACAAATGGGAATTTTATTTCATTGTCGTCTCATTAGGAGCTGTTTATATAAAAAATGTAATCAAAGTCGTTACAGCCGTTTTTGAGAAAAAAAGTTGATGTTTTGATCACTATGATAACTATAGATAGTTTTGAGCGGAGTTGGCTCATACCCTCATTTTGGCGTTCCATGGGGACCTGTGTGCTATGTAACAAGTTTGAGCTGATTTGGTTCACGTTAAGAACCACACGAACGTTTGGGAAACGTGAAGTTCTAAAGAGAACTTAACTTTTTTCTCACCCGATTACATAACTTTTCTTCCTACTTCATAGGGCCAGGGAAAGTAAAAATGCTTATCTAGTCTGCGTGATGCCAACAACTGGGTTTTTGCTCAATTCATTCGCACTATCGGGCTTTCAAGAGGATTTTGGCAAACAAAGAATACAAGAGTTGTACGTTACCAACCCGAAACAATGTCGCATGGCTATGCAGTGAAGCAAAATCAGGTTTTGAAATCGGTACCAGTAGCCCGAAATATCCACGATCGAATGTACTGGTCGAATTTTCTGTTGATACAGCTAAACGAATGTTAACCGAGTAGGAGGATTTGGCTCGTCTCGAAAACGGATAGACCATTAGAACTTCACATGGGAAGAAAGCTGAGGTCTACAGTACCAGTTACGATCGAAAACCTCGTTTCAACGATCCCTGATCAACTTCGTGAAGCGGATATGAGAATTCGATCAGGACGTTTAGACAAAAGGCATGGAGCTGACAAGGATCATCCTAATCTAGAACCTAGGCGAGAACCTTCGAGATACACGACAAAAAGTAGTGATTGTAGGAACTCAGGTCATATTTGTTAACACTGCAAAATGGGAAAGAGCTGCGCCGAAATCAGTAACCTGAATACAATATCCGACATGAGAGAGTATTTCATATAACGTCACGTCTTCAATTGATGATTATGTCGATTTGGTTGCATGTTTACTTCACTAAATAAATCAATGCCGTTCGAAGGTTTTAGTACTTATTTCCAAGCTTAGTACGTTGACTCTTTGACAATGACATCGTATTTTGAGTTTCTCCGAACAAAATAAGATGTTGCAAGTCCTAGCAGAGCTAAAAATCAATTTTGTAGGTAATTAACAAGTTCAGGACGACTTTGAACACCAACTAAGAGCTTGTTCATCACATTGGTGTCAGAAATGACAACACGTTCCTCCAAGCCCTTGGGGGCAATCGATTGAGGAGGGGTGAGATGATAATGGACTGAGAGCTATATGCCTATGTGGATGATCTGACTGTGTTCATCAAATCGAGGCAAAAACCCACCCCACGTGCTTCAAACTGCCACCCACCAACGGTGTAAGAAAGCAGGTGGCTGAAGAAAATACCCGGTTAACCTTCTTAAAGGGTAACCTACCAGCCATAGGCTCCTTCTTGAGAGGCATGTCAAGTACTTAGGAGTCATTATAGGTGAGATGTGGGGCTTCAGCCAACACCTCCAGACTCTTAAAGGCACTACCAAGGTTCGCCACGCTGCGAGCAATTAGTGAGGCCACTTGGAGAGTGTGTTACCCTACTGCCTCGTTTTATGGAGTAGCAAACTCACAGTCAATCATAAGAGAAGATTGGCCCAATCTCAAAGAGCTGCGCTTCTGTGGATCATCAAGGCATATAAGACAGTATCGGCAGAAGCGCTCAAGGTGGTTCAACGACCAGTTGACTTGGCCGTTGGGAGCATGGTTGACAAGTGAAGAGTGAAACAAGGGCTTTTCCCGCTTTGGGCTGAACTCCGTGCAGATCTCACCGCAGAACGGAAACTTGCTGCTATAGGCGAATGGGCGTTAGAGAAATAGCAATCAAGATGCGAGACGAGGGAATCACCAAAAGTACGTGACGCGTATGAGTTCTTTCCCAACATCCGTGTAAGTCTTGAGAGGAGGTGGTTTGAACCGGACGACCAGACGGGCCTACTCCAGCAACTCAAATGTGCTCCACTTCTTTTCTCTCGAAGACTCTTCATCATGCACGCCTAGAGATCCAGTGCGGAGAAAAGAAAAAATCACGTGCTGTTCCACTGTAGTTTCTCCACTGGGTGACTGGCAAACCACCAAATACCTGCCGTACCTCCGCAGGTCTGAGTTTGGTGGATGCTGCAGGGGCCCCTTGCATATTAGCGAAACCTCAACTTCCATGATTGATATAACCCTAGCCGGGGTTTTAGGAACAGTCATTTAATAATAACAGACCTGTGGAGCGGGACGGGCCGAGCTGAGTAACTGCTACTGTACCCCAGAAATCGCGTATTGCCGTTTCCGATGGAACTATAATACTGATTATTAACGAAGATATCAACAATTGGACCAACGTGAAGTAGACGACAATAAGCAGAAATAGACGTGGACCCTGATAGTGATTTAATCAGATTTCTCAAAGAAAGTGTTAATGATAGTAATGTGTATCATTGCCGTCGTCCAGTTCTGATAGAACAAACATACTAGATGTGTATCCCTAGGCCCATATTGTGTCACTCTCGGGTACTCAGCACTCTCATCTTTTGAACATTTACGATAACCCGTTTAAATGTAACCTTCCAGGATTCCAAAATTTTAAAGCTAAAGTAATAAAAATAAAATGTAGCGGAATATGAGTTCCCATACTTACATTAGCGATAATCTGCTAGCTTCTAATCTTAAGGATTTCGTACATAGACACGCAGAAAGTTAAACTGAGTAGTTCAAAATTACGGTAAAGGGAACAAAACTGAACTCACCTCTTCTGGGAGCGAATCCAACGAAACTCGCTCCCAAACGCATCGAATACTCAATAAATAACGAATACTGATGCATCATTCTACTAAATCACACACACATAGAAACTAATCACCGATTTATCGACCGTCCGACCGAACAGAAACTGAGGACAGAGTAACAGCAGTGCAAGGTTCACAGTGGACGCTGCAGGATTCCTTTTGCATTAAACGCGTTTTGAACGTCTTCCCTTCTTCCACTGAAATATCTGGTGAGTAGCAACACACGACTTTCCGCTACCCCCGTAAATTCGACAACCTGCTACATTTACGGCGCTATACCTACGTTTTTCTTCAGGAATATTTATGCAGAACAATATACAGGTACTAATTAGTTATGAGTACTCGTTGGGTTTGATTGAAATCATTACAGCCGTTGTTCGGAAAATGGTAAAACCGGTAAATTAATATTCGACAAATCTCGTTTTCCAAGCTATCATGGCGTATATCTCCGTTCAACAGTTAAATACAGAAATATTCGCGCTGTACGAAATGTGGGTATAGGTTGCTAGAGTACAATCCACAAGAATGATGAAATGCGAACACACGGTTGTCAAGAAATAATAAAAATGTTCAAAAATACATTATTTTCACACATTTTCATTTTTATATGTGTTCAGTGGACTGTCAGAGGAACATTTATTGAGAACAATATATAGGTATTAACTATTTAAAAACATTCCGTGAGTGTGAAGTAAATCGTTGGAGCCAGTAGGCCAAAAAGCGTAAAAAACCAATTTTTACTTTTTAGGCCTATACCTCTGTTCACCGTATTTTCATGGAGATATTTGTAGGGAAGAAAAGTTAGGTATTGACTATTAAAAGATAATTTGAACGTCCAATCAAAATCGTTGGGGTCGTTTTCGAGAAAAATGCGAAACCCCCCCCCCCCTTTACATTCGGTGGAAATCGCTCATAAGCTTATTTTCGCATCTGCAAGAAATAACAAACAAAAGACAGAAGAACAGCTCAATCGGTTCAGCGTTCTCCCGCAAAACTAACAGACTCAGACTCTCACACACACACACACCCTACCCTTTGGGTCGCGGAAAGTAAAAGTGAATACAGCTCATGGCTTATTCGACCCAGGCGCACTTGAATTTTGACAAAAAAAAGTGGGAAAATCGTTAAGACATACGAAGCTTATGAGAAACTCCTGGCTCTGAGAAGTTAGAAAAATGAACCGGAACGGAAGAAGGGAACAAGAAGAACAAGGAAAACAGATCTTCAACCAGAAAAATCGAGAAAGGAGAAAAAAAGAAAAGCCAAGGAAAGTTGTGTGATGGGTCGCACGAGATATTTTAATAGATTTTCTTAACGACTTGAACTCCCCACCGAAAAACTTTTTTCTGGGTTTCACAATTGTTTAGCGACCGAACGACCCAATAGACGAGAGCGCCAGGACATCATTATAAACGCGGTCAAGACGCGAAAGTTGTCTCTCCACAAGACTAAGTGAAAGAACGCGGGAGAAAAGCCCTCGTCTAAAACCTTCCAACTCCACGAATACGGACGTACACGCGTCAAGATCTTTGTTATCCTCTAATTAAAGCGACCTTCCTGAATGTGAATCGGAATTCTGGTTGCTTCAACTATTATTGTTCTATGGTCACGCTCTCAGCATCCATTTGGTTCAGGACTGTACAGCATAGTGACCATCTGCTTCGTGCCATTTTTATGTAACAAAGATCTCGTTGCTCCACAATCAAATTCGCCACCAATGCCTTTGTGATTAGGGCTGAAGGAATCCTCGAGGAACAGCCGGGTTTCGGCGCTAGTTCATTTTCACCAAAACAGCACTAATCGTCATCATTCAAACCAAGATTAGCCTATTTCGTTCCCACCGCACTAACCGAAATAACCGCGGAGTGCGGTTAGACAAGCCTTGATTTGAAGCTACATCGAGAAGGCAGTGGACTAATGATGTTACGGCCAAGGGAAGCAAGAGCGTCTGTTCAACGTCCCGTCCCGTAAACAAGTGTCTTGTTAACGTGAAAATGCCCTGTAACTGTACATGCCGTAAATGCCCAACTCTCAACGGTCCTGAATAGGGCAAATTATGACAAATTTGGACAAACCGGCAAATGTGCTTCCTCGAACTGCAAGAAAAAGCCCGGGAGAAAAACAAAAAAATCGAAAGCGGTACAGGAAAATGGGAACAGAGCAAGAAAAAAAAAAGACTAAAATTGTGAGGTGTGAGCTTGCAACTTTTACATACTCAAGTTCAAAGGATGGGAAAATGATTATGTTTTGATAAATCAGAGAGAGTTCGGAATTTTTTCGCCATTCAAATTGCCCCTGGTCAGAAAATTGGTATGGGCTCGGTCATCAGCATTCGGTATAGCACAGTATCCTCTGTTCGCAAATCTCAACCCCCCAGAACTTGCATCACTACCTACTCATTTTCAACGGTGTCAGTCACACTATTCCGTTTATTTCCTTCCGCCTTTCCTTTTCTTTTTTTTTGTTTTATTTGAGTTCCTCACATTCCAATATTGAAACGCCTGCTCTTATCAGCGAAACAGCCTTCTTTCCATCATCCAGAACACCGTAAAGAATTTCAGTTAAAGTCTCACCGCTCCGAGACATCCCATTCGATTCAGCATCGAAAAATACTAGTAAACCATACGAAACACGACCTGACTACTATGGAACGAGGAAAACTGAATATACCAGGCGCCTGTAGGCAAGACGTGGTGAGTCGAGCGGGCGGGTGGTTTTGATGAGACGGGAGAGAAGAAGCACAATCAATGAAATGATTACTTTCGCAGTAGTGTTCCGTGAGTTCTTTCAATTAGTAGACTTTGGCTCACTATAATTACTGTAATTTCACTATACACAATTGTACACGTCTGATACTTATTCCATTCGACCCAAGATCTAAAAATACCTCGAAAACGTTACCAAACGATTAAACTGCGTTTTGTGAATTTTTTAACCATTTTTTGCCTGTAACAACCACGGGCGTCGTTCGATCGAATTGCCGAGCGGACCGGCACAACTAGGCACCAAGTGGAATTTTTGTGCAAAAGAACGTATTTTTTTGACCACGTTTAAGGCACAAAACGGCCGTATTAATTTTCACGAGCCTACTCATTGGATTTGGTTTCAAAGCGCTTTACAATCTTGCACCTCGTCGCCCATTGCTTATTCCAGTAAGACTCGAAAATTTAATTCAACTCGTAACCAGACAGAATAAATGGGAGATTTGAGATGGTTATTGAACGCCGGATGCATAAATACAACACTTTTGTAATTAATTGGTATTCCTACAACGATCTGCAAAGAGCTACAGCGAAAGTTAAATTATTTTATGAATACTTATTGAATAAACTTACATCACATATACACTACGGATTTGTCTGTGGAAAATGAAGCTATTGATGCAAAGCCTAAAAGGTTTCATTGCCAATTTTTTGCTTCACTACCTAGTATGAAAATAATCCAAAAAAATAAATAAATTAAACTGCAGAATTCGTAAGTGTCGTGTGATCGGTTTTGGAAAATGGTAGGTGCGTGTATTTGTGGACGAGATTGAGAAAAATCTGTATTTAGCCTTCAGAGTAGCGTGGGACGTTAAAATAAGGGGGTGGAAAAAAAATTGGATCAAAAATAACTTTAGTTCATAGTGAGCAACGCAAAAATTCAGTAATTTTTTCAAGAATGGCTGCAAGGGTTTGGATTTAGGATTAAATCTTTTGTATGGATAGCTCCAAATAACACTTACGTACTAAAGAATGACGAGAGCGACACATGAAATATTCAACACGTTTCAACGAAAATTCTTCGTGTTATCGATTTAGCGCAGTTTTTTCCCCACAAATCCCTCTCAGAAAAATTAGAGTGGTTGTCCAACAAACTTCCTATTCGATGAGAGTGCTCTCATAAGATCAGATTGGCAACATCAGAAATTCCGGAATTCAAACCACCACAGTTTCAGCAAATAATTTCAAAACAACGGCGGCGGATTGCTGAACAGGTGTGCACAACTAGATACTAAATGAGATTAGTGTGCGAAAGCATGGATTTTTCAGTTCGCATTAAGCCCGGACGGCGGACGGTCATTGCAGATTTGGAATCCCGAAACGTAAAGTATCAGATTTCGAGGAGGGGGGGGGAAATGTTTCCTGACCGAAATATAGGCGCATTATTCAGAATGAATAATAAACCAATGTACCTTCATCCAACCCGATACCCCTACGAAATTCAAATTGCCATTTTGGCAATGAATTAATATTCTCGCGGAGTTCATAAAGTTGCTGTTCGCGAAATATCGAACATGCGTTATTTATGTTAATGCCCTTACTTATAGTAGTTTATTGAATTTGTTGTCCAATGAAGCTAAATTATATACCTTATTTAATGTTTTTTTGCATAAACCAACAGGTCAACTCGGTAGACGGTGAGCAGCCATTCCTATTGATTTTCTGTTATTTTATGTTAAATGGGCAATTTGAAAAATAAATATCACTAAGTAACTAACATAGCCGCTAGGTCTAGATTTCGATTGAGATTTAAAGGAGGTTTGTCTCTCCATTGCCATACTCGTTAGTCCGTCAGTATTTTCACAATTCCTAATAGAGCCGTTCGACGGCCAACTCTTCACGAGTAAAACTGCTCGACTACGTTTCGGAGGGAGTGGGAGAACGCCTGGTTGGAAGGAAGGAGGCCTCGTCAGATGCAGTCGCTATGACGACCCAACGAGGGCGAGAAACGGTGAATGTTTATTGGGCAAATGGTGCACGGCCATATTGGACCTTCCCCTTCGCATTCCTCACAATGACGCCCTTTCCTCTGAATACATCTCGTTCCTTGTCATTTCCCCTCCCGCAGCACGATTTCGGGCGCTATACTTCTGGGACCGACTTCTTAAAGGACCGCGGGCGGAGCGCTCAATGCCAGTCGAATGGAAAACGTCAAGTGCTCTACTTTCCTCAACCAGCGTCGCGTTAGGTTAAAATAATACGGCACCTGCCCAAAAAAGCTTGAGCACCCATCAGCCTTAGTCAGAAAAACATTACGCACCGCGTTGGTGTGTCTGCCACAATTATTCATTCCGATATGTGCTGACTGACTCCTATCAAAGGCAAGCGGTTCATCGTGGTCTTGTGGTAAGACGGTCGATTCACAATTCTCGACGTTAGTTGAGGGTTGTGGATCGAATCCCCGGCGCGATTGCCGTAATTTTTGCCTTAGTCAGCAGCTCTTCAAAAGCATCTCCAAACAACCTCAGTACAATGGCGCCCAACTAGTGGTCGAATTTCTTCTTTCCAAGAAAAAGAAGAGGCCCCGAGAGAAAAATTAAAAAATAATGAGCCGATTTCTCGGGTCCGGGATTCGCTGACGCTGTGAAAGTTCCAGCGCGAAGGTGGAATGGGTGACGCGCCTACTACAATGCGAGGGAACGAAGACTTTCCTTGTAGCCTTTCTCGAATCAAAGATCGAATTTCCGGGGATTCGCTCAACTCTCGTAAAATTCTTTCCCTAAAAAAGAGTTCGCTCCAGGAGTAGCGGTTAATAGACGAGGGGGGAGATGTGCTGACTGACTCCTATCAAAGGCAAGCGGTTCATCGTGGTCTTGCGGTAAGACGGTCGATTCATAATTCTCGACGTTAGTTGAGGGTTGTGGATCGAATCCCCGGCGCGATTGCCGTAATTTTTGCCTTAGTCAGCAGCTCTTCAAAAGCATCTCCAAACAACCTCAGTACAGATACACCCTACGTTTCAGTCAGGAAATTTTTTTTGTTACACCCCTTCCCCTCACCACACCCTTCCACTTCAAATTGGACGCTAGAAGTTTCAAGGCATGGGGATTCCAAATGTGCAACCTTCGTCCGCAGTCCAGGGCATATTACGACTTACCGTGATCTAAAATATATGATGCGTAGCAACATTTAACTATCCACAACCCCAACCCCCTCCCCCCTTAGAACTGTATTTTAGTTCTACGCCTTGCTCCAGAAACGTTGATTGAGAACAACTAGTTAGTACCTAGTCACGAGTGAGTTATACCAAACAAAAGGACTCCCAGTGGAGAGCTGTTGCCCGTGTGTTACCGCGCGGAGGTATGACCTTGGGGAATCTCCATCTGGAGGAGTTCATAATCTGCTTTCCCGGATCTGACTATTTACTTGGGTGGCAAGTTCCAAAGGGACAGATCAACTGTGCCAAAATCTACTTCGCAAACCGGGCGAACGGGTTATAAGCTTGTTGAGTCGCAGTCAAGACTAGTATGTTTTGTTACTGTACCCGTCGCTCTCTGTTGAAGGAACTACGGTAGAGTAGCACGTGGTTTCTTGTTTCTTCCGCATTGGAGGCGCCAGTCGTGCAGTATGGAGAGTCTTCAAGTGACAAGGAGTAGAGGCTCGCATTGAAGTCGCCATGTATGGCAAGGAGCTGGCTTATCCACTGGCTGGCTCAAACCCACTTTCTCTTAAGACGTTACACAAATACGCTCGAACCACGAAATCAGATTTCTTGGATTCATTATGCCTCAAAACGTAAAGATCTGAAGAAAACCCAACTGTTTTACTCCACTTGGCTCTACTAAAAAACATTAACTAAAATGAACTATAATTCTCATAGTGTTCAAAACACTGAATATTTATTCTCAAAAACGGCTCTAACGACTAGGATTAAATCTTGTACATGAGCAGCTCCCAACAAGGCAATTATGCCATTAGATCCCCATCTGTGGGAATGACAGAAAAGTAAATTATTCAACTTTTCGACGAAACACTGGTGGTACATTTCCAAGGCCTGCATGGCTGTTCCCTCAGTTGCACACTTGTGGCAACAATGAAGAGTGATAATAGGAACTTTTCGCGAATAGGAACAGCCTTGGCATTGGTCGACATGAATTGTACAATTCCATCGTTCCTGAGCATAGTCACTCTCTTTGCAATATAGTAGAGCTGCGTCTCATCTCTTCTAGAACGGGTAATGGGTCGTGGAGGGGGGGGAGTGACTGAGTACATTAGGGCAGAAGGCTGTCGGTCCCCAGTTGGTCAGGCCTTGGGTACCAACGATGCAACTTCAGGACTGGCCCTTTCCAGGGGCGCCTCATCCGGTCGCAGCTTGCCTCAGATTCAGCTGACTTTCTGTAATCTATCTTTCTGTGTCTAGAAAGTTTGGAGCACTGAGTGGGGCATTAAAATTGTGAGCTCGTGAAGGATGTGAAAGGACGAATAGTATGGTACCTTGGGTCTTCAGAGGAGACAGCTGCATGCTACTTGGATTAGGAAGAAAAAGTATCGGTGGTCAACAGCTCTAGGTGCTTCCAGGCGCTGTGGATACAAATTTTCTGGTTTCATGGCCTGTGTAATTGAGATCTCATTGCAAGCTATGCGCAGGAGGACAGCGTGTTGGTCTTCAGATGTCTACAGATCTCAGGTAATAAGAACACTAAGACAAAACTTTATCAAACATGAATAATGGCTGCTATGACACCCTTCAGGGTCCAAATGGAGTAGCTAGTGAACACACATGAAATTTTCGTTGATTGGGACATAGCAATCAACAATTCTTCACGCCGCTTCAGCTCAAGCACTCGTAATAGACATGAACTGATCGTTCCCCATCAGATTTTAGCGCAGTTTTTTCGATATAAACTCTCATAAGATACATTGGGGCTATGAGGAGCTGGCTAAGATAGAAACCCTCCCTAGCCATGGACGAAGTGTTATAATCAATTGCCAAGCTCACAGCACCTTCCAGGCTTCGCTTCACTTGTCTTGCCACCTGCCAACGGATCCACTCCAGATGGACACTCCGCCTGGCTGCTAGTTGGTGGATAGGGATAACACTCGCCACCACCAACACTGCCTCCTAAGAAACCTAGCAGCGGGAACTCAGGCTGGGTGGCAAGGTGGTGAAGATCCAGCATGAGATCAAGTACTTGGAAGTCTTTCTTGATGGAAAGCTCTCTTGGGCCACACACGTGAAAAAAGCCTTACAGCGGGCGTCGGTGGTGATGTGGGCAGCTCAAAGAATGGTGGGGAAGACATGGGGGCTGAGGCCTGGGATGATCCGGTGGTTGTACACTGCGGTTGTTAGGCCTGTAGTCACCTATGGAGCCCTGGTCTGGTGGACTAGGGTGGAAAACAAAACAGTGCAGTTGCAGCTAAATAAACTGCAGCGTAGGGCGTGTCTAGCCATTACAGGCTGTATGACAACATGCCCTACGGCTGCACTGGAGGTCGTGCTAGATTTAGCTCCACTCCACATACATGTTAAAAGGATGGCGTTCCTGCAGGCTGCCCGTATGTTGGAGTTGGGTCTGATCATGCGGGGGAGGAGGAGTTCCTGCCACTTGATCCTTGACAAGGTGAAGGTGGGGGGGCCTGAACTGCATGTGGTAGACTCAATGCCCGCGAGGTTCAACTTCGTGCTACCCTTTCGGATACTCATTCATGAGCGATCCAGGTGGGTAGGGGGAGCTCCCGCTTTCGAAGCTGGGGCCTTGGTATACTACACTGATGGCTCGGTGCAGGGTGGCCTTGCAGGGGCAGGCATCTTTGGGCCTAGAATCAGAGCAGCGATCCCATTGGGGTCGCTGGCCACGGTGTTCCAGGCAGAGGTGGCTGCGGTGGCAGTCTGTGTGCAGCGGCTGCTGCAGAGGGGACTGAAGCGGCAGAGAATCTACATCATGGTGGACAGTCAGGCCACTCTCAAGGCCTTAGCCTCATACTGTCTTACATCGCGGCAGGTGTGGGAGTGTCTGACTGGACTGAAGGCCCTGGCCGAGGACAACAGTGTAACACTGTGTTGGGTGCCAGGGCATCAGGGTATAGAGGGAAACGAACGGGCTGATAGGTTGGCTAAGAAGGGATCAGAGCAGATCCCTATTGGCCCTGAGCCCTTTGTTGGGACTATCAGGATCCACCTACGTAGAGAGGTTGGCAAATGGGAGGACAGGTGCAGGGCTGCTCATTGGCAGGGGCTGCCCAGCCTTAGACAGTCAAAACTCTTCATCCGGCTCTCCAGAGGGAGGTCCAAGAAGGTGCTTGCACTGGGGAGGAAGGATATGAGGATCATATGTGGCCTGTTCACAGGTCACTGTCCGCTGAGGTGCCACCTTGCAAATATTGGCAAGTGCGAGATACAGATATGCAGGTTCTGCGAGGTAGGGCTAGAGACGGCAGAGCACGTGCTGTGCGTATGCGATGGACTCGCGGCATCGTGCCGTTCTGTGTTTGGGAGGCCCTTTCTTCAGCCCGAAGAGGTGGCAAATGCAGAACTTGCGGATATCCTCCGCTTTGTGCGGGGGTGGTGGGGGCGCATAGGTGACGTCACACCAAGTGAGACCAGTGCCGTGGGGCCTGGTGGTGGTGCAGGTGGGCCATGATCCGAGTATCATGGACGCCCTTACAATAGGCCTGTTTGTGGCTGCAGTGAGGGTATTGCCTGCATCCACCGTTTATATTTTTAAAAAAATTAAAAAAAAAAAAAAAGAAACCTAGCAATACGAGCTACCATCGCGGGAGGCACACCTCCACTACACCGCTGCCATCCACTTCCACACCTTCACCCGATATAAGAGGATGGAGGGTTTGACGCTCATAAGCACCCTCCTCGTGGTTCCCCATCAGACGGAAAAGTACTGTTATTACTGGGTCGATGCCATAGGAGGCCGAAATCGACGATTTTTGCTGTTCCATTGGTTTCCTTGTGCAATAGCACTTTGTATTTCCTGACGAATTTGTACCTGTACATCATTAATGTCAGTGATTCTGCCAAGCTCCTAAACACAGCCAAGTGCCCAGTACTAGCCTGTGAGACCTTAGCTATTCCAATCCTGGTCAGTCTATAAGGCACCATCATAGCCTCTGATTTGACAAATATATCGAGGGGAAGCTCAAACAATTTCTATTAGCACTGGTGCGTGTGGTTTCTATCACCCCCGCTGTTAGTACTTTGACTAAGCCGGAACAGTTCTCTCGGATGGCAGCTCAGCTCTGTGCCACCATATGAGATGACAACGGCCTCATAAAACCAGCAAGCCATTCTAGGCTTTATGCCCCATTTCTCCCCCACATTCTTTTACACGTCCACAGGGCCGTTGTCACCTTCTTGGCCATCTGATGCGCTCTTTCCCCGTTAGTTTATCGCACCCAGACCTGCTCGTTGAGCTGAACTACTACTACTACCACCGGTCTCCGTATTTGCCTTGTGAACGGCACTACGATCGTTTCAGTTGACCTCCAACCGAAGAAAACATGGGAACATTGAAGATGAAACATGAAGAGAGGAGAACAGGTTCCGCGGCAGACATTAGGGGGACAATAAACAGCTAGCTGCACTGGGGGGCTTCACAGGATTTTCTGAAAAGTAGAATCCCAACTCTCAAAGTGACTTGTATCGGAGATTATCCCAAGCAACCGAGAATAACCTGGTGCTGGCCCAGCTACTAATGCGCACGCGAAGACCGGCATTGGCCGTTCTCTGATTTATCCTTCTTCGTCCGTCGTGTTTCTGCTAACACCCTTTTTCCAAGATTTGTCCTACCCAACAAGGAATGTCATCGTACCAAGAAACAGAAATTCTTGGAAAACCTATGGCATTTAGACGAGCGGTGCTCAACGTGGTTGAGATTGGCAGAGGGTGGGGGAGTTAAGCAGGTCTTACAGCAGCAGAGCATATAGGCACGGCGAATAGTGAGCAGTGAAATCTTAGCCATAAAATATGTCACAGCAACTTAAGCTATCGACCCACTCTGGGTTTGTTTGAAATAAGATATTCAGACCAGATACAATTGATGTGCGAGTGAAACCCACGTTGAGAATGAGAGACATGTGCATAATCTCGCTGTGCACCACTGCTGATGAAGGTATTTGCTCACCTTTATCCAACAATAATCAAGCGAGGAAGGAAAGCACTGAACTTGAAATCTCTGGATGATAAGGGAGAGGCTTGATCAGTGCGTCGACAGCAGGGTGTGTGAAGAATCAGAAAGAAAAAATGGAGCTCGACACCTCGCGGATAACCACTCGCCCTTCCCCACGCTTTTCTTCCTGATGGCAGGGAGCGCTAAGGAAGGAGAGCTGGCGGAATGAGAGGCTACATCCTTTAGTGTTGGGTTTAGATGTAATTCTACTTGCAATGAGCTCATTGTGACCACAAATATTGCTAGGTGTGTCGTACCTAATTTTTCAGTTGCAATAATAAATCAATTTAGAAAATTTTACGTTTTTACGCATTTGTTTTTCGCAATTTGACAATATCTCCGCTCAACGTGCCATCAGAGCAGTAATGTACTGCTATTGACGTGTGAAGTGAACGCGGAGTGTGGAGATACTCGTTGAACAAAGAATACCTCTTTATGCTTCACGAAAGAACCAAACTTTCTAGAGATATTTATAGACAACTACATGGGGAATCTTTCAGTAAAACATTAATACATTAATGTTAAATAAACTATTTCTTATCGCAAATATACGTGTAGCTTCTGGGAATGGACTAAAAAGCGATGCTTGTTCAGACGTGGGAAACGTGTTGTTTCAGTCTGTGGGAAAGAAATGACATTGTTATTATGATTAGAAGATCACAAGAAGAAGAGTAGGTTAGAATGCGTACGAAAGATGTTGACCGTGGATAGTTCTGGTGACGAGTGTTGGCTAAGAAACCTTCAAAATTCTTCATCTTTCGAACCGTAGTTGCAACCTGAACGAGGTCTTTAGGAAGGACGCACGTTGTTCGAGTCAAGAGGGCAATGAAAAGGCAGACGGCCTCGCGAAAAGAGGCACAGAATCCCTACCCTGAGCCTCAAGTCAAAGTCCCCTGAATCGGCAAGCAACCCAGTGTGGCACACAGGAAAAAAACACTCCTATTGGCGTGGCCAGCTACGACTAAGATAGGTGATAAGGCTCATTCTTCCCTCTTGTTCAAGGGCTTACACTTACTAGCATCCTCACCAGGCACTGCCCACTTAGATATCGCCTCAACAAGATGAGCAAATCAGAAGCAGTTGAATGCAATTGTGTAGCGAGGAGGACGAAAACGGCAGAGCATGTTAATGTGAGTGCCCTGTCTTAGTAGCCAAGTGCATCAAACATTTCATTTGAACCCCGAACCACAGCGGATTCTGCAGCGAGAGACATACCCAGTTTCTTAAAAGGGGCTGGTATGTACGCCATCTGTTATTGGGTAGTTTCACGCTGATTCTGCATAGTAGGTCCTAAGTTTCTTACTGGGACCTCATCAAAACAGATATTTTCACTTTTTTTTTTTTTTTATAAAGGCAACTTTTAATCTTCCACTGGGGCTATCGAAACTATCAGAGGAGCAGTTAAGGTCGCAGCCCTTTTTCTTCTCTTCTGATGGACGTACTATGGTAGTGGAAGTGGACCGTTGGCCATCGAGTGAGAAAGAGTCGTTGTTTCTGTAGAAGCTTTATCTGCTGCTTGCCGGATATGGAAACCAAAAGATAACTTGGTATCCATCATTACTCCCAAATATCGAACTGCCCCCCCCCCTGTTTTGAGCTCCCTGGTCTCCTCACGAACGAGGAAAAGTATCTCCATTCTTCGCGGTGTCACGAGGAAAGAACGCAACGGAAAGGAGTATGCTCTGCCGAAGGCCATGGCGCATCATATATGCTGGAGCACCCCCCCCCATCCCCCAGGAGGTGTGAGGGCTTCAGGGCAGCGGTTGTGCAGAGAAGAGGACGAAAAGGCAGAGCAGGCACTTCAAACATTTCTTTCTAGGGTTCAATGAACCATAGTGGAGTCTGCGACGAAAGACGTACCCCAAAGCGAAGGTGCAACTGAGAAAATGCCCACTGAAGAGCAGTAACGTACAGTAATGACTAGTTGAAGTCAGGGAGTGTGGAGTTACTCCTTAAACCCAGAAAACTTCTTTACGCTTCACGAAAGAACAAAATTTTCATAGAGATATTTATAGACTATAGAAATGTGTAAAACTGGTATTTTTGGTGCATTTTCGTCCTACTCCCGAGGGAAGCTGGAGGATGGCGACAGGAAGCCGAACGCACTCAATCGGAACATGAAAGTAACTAAAGACAAAATTAGGTTTGCTCCATCCCTTCCCTAGACGCATTGGTTCGGAGTTGGTAACTGCAATGACGTATTAGGTTGCTGTCATCTTTCTCTTCTGTCGCAGCTTATGCCAAACGGATGGGGCTGATTCGCGAGCTAGACTTTTCGGAAGCGACGGGTCTTTGTCGAGTAGTTAGCGTTCGAGATAGTGATGTGTTAACCGAGCACCATAAATTATTTTATGAGGAACAACGGGCGGTAGTATTCCTCGAGCTAAGTGCCGCTATAAAATCGTCTCATTGATGTGTTAAACCACCGATCCCGAGACAGTCGCTCGAACGATTCAACTGCTGACCCTTAAACGTGAAATTGCCTTCGACCACTCGGAGCTCCCATAGTGATACCGTTTATTTAATTGAGGCGCGGTCAAAATGGACGCGCGCGAGCACAAAAATTGTTGAAAACTTACCGTTTCGGTAGAACTCGTATGTGGCTAGATGAGGAACAGACACGACCCGTGAGTAGCGAATGATGGGGGGGAAGGAGGCAACTTACAAGTCACTTTCAAACGAAGATTCGGGATGCTGCGGGCTGGGAGTTCGGATTTCAACTTGTTAGGGAGAGAAAATCGAGGGAACGGGACTTAGCCGAGCCGCTTAGGGGCGGACAAAACTGCTCCGGCGCGCAGGCGCGCTGCCCCTCGCCATGTTGAAACTTCTCCTATCTGTACCTTTTTCTTTTACAAGCCGCCGTCTTCGTCGTCGGCGTTCTGACCCCTCGCGCACAATTGACTGTTATCTCGATCGATTTCCTCTTTTATTTATCTTTTCCCCTCATTTGAGACCGCCCATGTTCTTCGGCAAGGTGGAGCCCGAGTCCTCCATGCGGCTTTAGGTTCACCTCTCAGGATGCTCTATAAAATCCGACGTTCTTTAATGGGCGTAACTAACTAGGATAAACTCAATAGTAGGTGATATAAGGAAGCATTGAGGGAAAGTCTGCAGTAATTAACTGATCCTGACGTAACACTGAGAGGGGGAGGGGGGTGTACGCCCTAAACCATAGAAAAAAGTGTTTTTCAACAAACAGTAAAATGAACTGTGGATGCTTAAGCGATATTCTAGTCTGTCTGATGTGATTGATCCAAAATGTTATACCAAACTCCGTGTACAAATCGGGGTAACTAGGCTGTGGTTACTCAAATTTTAATTGCCATTGTAAAGCCTTAGATCAGTAAAATTTGAAAGCAGCCGGACTTCTGCAAAGAGCCCTATGACAGACTGCATGACTCCTTACGAACTGAG
Organism: Pachypeltis micranthus; assembly: GCA_020466155.1. NCBI lineage: Eukaryota > Metazoa > Arthropoda > Insecta > Hemiptera > Miridae > Pachypeltis > Pachypeltis micranthus. Next base: position 2,755,417 of record CM035779.1, on the reverse strand, counting down.
CTGCTCGTCGTGTGTAGAGTGGGCTTTAGAGAGCATCCATGGAAGGGATTACTGGCACTTTCCTACAGCTATGAGGGTTACAAGAGGCCAGAATCGTAAAGTTGTGGATGCTGTAACCAGTTTGAATCGTAGCCTGTAATCATGTAGGGCAGGAGCTTGACGCCGTCTGCAAGCAGGTTGCTCCACGCTCCTCCCAGCAGGACCTGAGCCCTTTCTAGGGACCACCAAGAGCCTGTTGATCATAGAGGTTGGTAAGTGGGAGGGGAAGTGCGGGGCTGCCTATTGGCGGGATGTGTCTGGCTGGAGGCAGTTAACATCGTTTATTAGACTCTCCAGGGAGCGATCAAAAGAGATCTTCAGTATGGAAAGAGAAAGTATACAAGTGATATGCGGCCTGTTTACCACTTGGCCTAGATTGGTAGGTCGGAGGTAGAGAATCGCAGATTCCGCGAGGCGGAGCTGGAGTCAGCGGAGCATATACTATGTAGGTGAGAGGGGCTGACTGCAGTGCGCCTCAGAGTGTTCGGGATTCATCAGCTTTGGCTGGAGGAGATTGCAGAAATGGAGCTCAAGGTCGTCTTGCGTTTTGTGCGTGAATGGTGGGGAAGCCACATCAGAGAACACCAGCTCCTGGACCTCCTGAGGAGCTAGGGGTGGAACTGGAGGACATCAGAGGGCTCATGTATGCCCACACAATATGCGGTGACCAGGGAGGGTGTGTCACGACGCTGTCTTCAAGCAATTTGCTGGTGCTTTGTCATCTGAGACGAAAAGGCCAGACGACGTCGCCATTGGTCTGGACGTCATCCTGGATGATCAGGTAGTATCTGGTATCTGGCAGCCTTCACCTGGCGCTAACTTTGCGAAGCTTAATGTCGCGGCGTGTGAAGCAAGAAAAGTACTTAGGAGTTGCGTCGGCTGTGTGTATCGCGGCGTGTGAAGCAAGAAAAGTACTTAGGAGTTGCGTCGGCTGCATGTGTCGCGGCGTGTGAAGCAAGAAAAGTACTTAGGAGTTGCGTCGGCTGCGTGTGTCGTTCTTCGACCACCATGTTGCTCGGGTCGTTTCTGAGCTGCCGGCCGTTCTATCGTGAGAAAGACCCCTCCCCTTCCCGATCCTTCTATCCCCCTGGCTGCCCCTCCCCCTATTTCCACGATTATTATTAAATTAGTATCCGTTTATGGATGCCACCGTTCCATTGCGACTTGGAAAAAACAACAAATGTCAGTGATTTGAGTGGTAACATGAACGCATACCAGCGCCAAAACGGCGTTACTCGCACGATTCGAACCTGTAGGATTATGGACACGGTTATGAAGCACGGGGAAAAAGAAATAATGCGAACGTCGCATTAGTGAAGACGGAGTCGAGTCGCGAGATTAATCAGGCGGAGGATCAGATCAGGAATGGTTAATATGAGAAGACAACCGGCCTGCAAGCTCAGCTGAGTCGTCCAGGGACTATTGAGAGGAGTCTTTGAACTATTGAAGGTTGCAAATCACTCCTTAGGCTTGGATGAAAATAGTGAAATTTCCTGACGTTTTTCTTGAAAAGTTAAGGATCATCGTCGACACACTTGAGAGAGCATCAGTCGAATGTCACGCAAGAGCCCGAGCACTTGCTCAGCATCCACCAAACGCTGACCTGTGGAAGTAGGTATTTAGCTTGTTTCCCCATGGAGCGCTGCCTGCAGGTATATGACCCAGAGGAATCCTGTCTGAAAACATTTCTTAATTTTGCATTGCTTGGGCGGCAAGTTTCGAAGGGACTGATTAACTGTGGCCATCTTTCTTTGCCCCTTCGCAAACTGGGCGATGGTCATAAGCTTGAGTAGTAGCAGTCAAAGCTGGTAGGTTTGGCGGCTCTCTCAACAACCATTGCTCACTGTCGTAGGAACTACAGTGAAGCAGCATGTGGTTTCTGATTTCTTCGGAAATGGCCATGGTCACCACATGCAGGATGGCCATGGTCACCATATCTTGTAAGGAACTGGCCTGTTCAGTGGTCTGCCTCAACTCATTCAGTCCTCATACCTGTCAGGATTCCCGTCTCACTTGTCAAGTTTTCGTTTAGTGGAAAGGACAGTTTGGGCCAGAGCGGGGTAAGCTTCATTTTTACTCTCCACTTGTCCACCAAGCAGTCAATGGACAAGCCAATGGTTATAAGCCAGTATTCCCCTGGGGGATGGGAGAATGCTGTCTCACAGGCCTTGGTGATCCATAGGAGAGCAGCTCTCTGGGATTGTGCCACCACTTTCCTATCGTTGACTGTGCACTTACTACCCCTAATAACATGACAGTAGTCAATCACGTCTAGATAAATGGCCTTGTACATGAAAATTGTGTCGCGATAACACGCACTTCAAGTGTCTTTCCTAATTGCTCGTACCTTGCGGGAGTTACTGGAGGTGCGGCTGAAATGCTACCCTTCTTCTACTTGACGTGTTACTCGAAAAGAAGCCTGGGGTCACAACTTGGCGTACCTCCACAGGTTCGGTGGACTTCAAACGAGCGCCAATACTCTTGCTTGCTGGCAAAGCCATAACTTGCAAAAACGACGATACAGCCCTTTTAACGGATAGTAGGATGCTTACCTGAAGCTTCAGGTACGGTCAATATGTCGCTAATTTCAGTGCAGTGTCATTTAAAAGATCCTTGACCACCCTCAGTATATTTTGGTTCCAGGAGGTCCTTTACAACCTTCCAAAATCCGATTCATCACCTGCCACCTTGTTATGTCAACCTCACAATTTTGTTTGTTGCTTACTCCAGTTATAGTTCTACTGTTGCTGATGAGCTTTCGTTATAACACTGCACTCCTTCACTGATAACCTCGTTAACCTGTCAACTTGAAAATCGGGGAAGGGGACCATTTAAGTTATTTGTTTCTTAGCAATTTTAAAAAGGCGCAATCGAAGAACTCAGGTCGAAACACTTCGGTCTGAGCGGATGGTATCGCTATCCGTTTTCGATTGTTCGATGCTGTCGTGAATGTTGAAGACCATCTTCACGAACACGGTGGTACGAAATTAACGCTCGAAGGAGGGTTTAACGTCGTTCTTGAAGTTTTATTGGGCAGTTAATGGTCGACTTTGTTGTTGGACGTACAAAGTGCTGTCTTTGCCTTATTATCCTCAGAGAATAAGTAGCACATGTGCGAATGGACGGAGAAGCGTTTTTGAAAATGGCGTGAAAGTAACCAGAGTCTCGCGTCTGCGCTGGCCAGTAAACGTTCACTCTCTGCACGGAAACCCCCTTACGCTTCTTTTAACAACTGCAGTATATTGCCCGGTGCATGGTCGGCATGAAGCCCGTTGAACTGTTATTCGAGATATAAAGCCGACGCTACTCCCCCTCACGGCTCGTCTAATCGTTTTACTTTGAATCGACCGACTTGTTGTGAAACATCGTTTTCACTTTTGACATCATGGAAACACATTTACAAACTCCTGCGAGTGAAATTGGAAATCGGGCATTAGTCAGCCATTGAGAATCTAAATAAACAATATTTTTTAATCGGCTCAATAAACTTTTTTTGTCTACTTTATGACCAGGGATCGTCAGCTCAGGAAGAAATGAAGTGGGGAATTTCCTATTCCACTTGACTGGAATGTGGCTGGTTAATACCCTTGCCAGGGCAGGCATTTCTTCAGACAGGTTTTCAAAAATTGCATACTAAAGCCCACCTCTTCCTGGAACTTTACCATCTGATTCATCATGGTGTAAGCCTTTGGTAACCCATCCAAAAAGGAGGTGCTACCTTGTTGTCCATGGGCTGGCAATGAACGGCTGAGCAATAAGAACTTACGATTTATACGCCGTAGATTGAAATCACAACAAAAACTCTTAGATACTCCCACACAGTGAATAGGAAGAGTTCTGTGTAAACGGAGCCCTTCAACAAGACCTGGCAAATATTTAATCGGCCTGACAGCATCGAAATTGCACAATGGTTGACTAGAGGCTCCATCTATTCGGTCTCAAAAAAACACACGTTTGTTTCACCGTTCAGCATGAAGATTCTCCTTTCCAAGCAATCAACCGGAACTGAGGCCTTTCCAGTCACTATTATTTTGTAAGTGCAAGCTGCAGGTGGCAGAGGAAGTCCTCATAGAGGGAAAATGAAATAGCCGATCGTTAATACCGGCAGCGAGTCAAGTACTTAGGGATTAAACTTAAGTCTTAAGTCATCTCGGGCCAGGTACCCGTCAACTTGGTCATTGAGTGCATGGGAAAGTAGAGAGTGGAAAGGGAGCTACCCCCACTCTAAGTGGAACTTTGTAATATGGTGGGAATAGACCCCACCACTTGCTGCGATCAATGACAGTCAATCAAAAGAGAGTATTGGCCCAATCCCAGAGAACTGCGCTCCTGTGGATCACCAAGGCCTACAAGACTGTATCAACAGAAGCACTCCAGGTGATCACTGGTCAGTTACCAGTTGATTTGGCCGTTGAGTGCATGGTTGACAAGTGGAGAGTGAAACGGGAGCTTCCTTCGCTTTGGGCTGAACTCCGTGCGGATCTCACTACAGAACGGAAACTTGCCGCCATCGACGAATGGGCTCTAGAGAAATGGCAAGCGAGATGGGAATCCTCGTCAAAGGGACGTGAAACGTATGCGTTCTTCCCCAACATCCGTGAACGTCTATCAAGAAAATGGGTTGAGCCAGACCACTGGACGTGCCAGATCCTCATGGGACATGGTGACTTCAATGCGCGGCTCCACTTCTTTTCTCTGAAAGACGGTTGTTGGGAGGGCAAACGAACTTAGCAGCATTGACTGCTACAAAGCAAACCTATAACCATTTTGCAAGTTTCGCGAAGAAGATGATGGCTAAGAAACGTGATCATAGTTGATCTGTCCTTTTGAAACTTGCCACTCAAGTACACACTTAGATCAGGTGGGAAACCAGATTAAGAACTCCTCCCCGATGGTACGGGATTCCTCAGGTTCGCTCGGTAACACATGGGCAACAGCTCTCTACCGGGAGACTGGCTAACGACCAAATACCTGCCGTACCTCCGCAGGTCTGAGTTCGGTGGATTCTGCAGAGGCCGGCCTCTTGCATATTAGCGAAACCGCACCTTCCATGACTGATATAACCCTCGTCGAGGGTTTAGGTACAGTCATCAAATAAGGAAACAGACCTGCTGCGGTCAATGAATCTGCCAAACCAGTAGACAAGGCAGTTCTTTACAGCAAATGACGACTTCAACGCTTGGCTGCACTTCTTTTCTCTCACTGTCCATCCTGCACGCCAGGCGCCTCCAGCGTGAAGGGAAAAAGTAGCCACGTGCTGGTGCACCGTAGTTCCTACAACAGTGAGTGGCAGTTGTATACAAACCTTGCAGCTTTGACTGCTACTATGCAAGCTTACAAAATGAACCGTGGTCACTGTTGATTACTTACTTTCGAAACTTAAAACCAGATATAATAAGATCAGGTGAGGAATCAAGAACTTCCAGGCGTTACAGGTTCCCCAAGGTCATACAGGGGCTATGGCAATGCATGGGCGACTGTTCTTTACTAAGAGACTGGCTAAATGACAACCTGCTGTACCTCCACAGGTCTAGGTTCAGTGGATATGAGATCGGGCTCCTGTATGCGTCCATGATGCGACGCTCTTATAAGTTACAAAACAGAATAAACGATAAATTGTCTATATTTCCACAGAAATAATGAGCACAACTGTTTTGTTATGAAATGGGTTTCCACAATGTCCTCGCGAATGATTTAGTTCACTCTTATAAGTGTTTGAAGCAGTCATTTTCATAAGGGAACCGACCTATTCAGCCCTGTTGAATCCCTAACCATTTTTCTGGAAGCTTAATCTCTAATCCTACCTGATCTAACTATTCCATTAAGCGTCAACTGTCAATGGGAGACATCAACTGAAGCCTCGATCCAGGGGTGACACATCGGCTACAGCTCTCTACCGGGACCACCTGCCGTACCTCCGTATGGCTGGTTAGTGAGTGCTCTTGCGAAGCCGCAGCCTCCATGACATTCCACTGGCGTAAATCTCTTACGAATGGTAAGGAACAACCATTTAAATAAAGAAACCGACCTGTTATCTTCTTGACCGCGTTCCTTGCCGCCAAAACCCAAACTTGTCTCACTTTCTTCGAGGTGTTAAGGCACGTCGACTATCGTACATTACGCCTCCCATTTCAAAAGCTGGTGATGGTGTGCCTAGAGGATTGCGAACCGCACGTCTCGAGCAAATCTTTCGGTGTGGCAGGCGCTGGGATGATAAAACCCATATTCTCTTCCAACCATTTCAGGTTTCAATGTGATCTAAATGCTTGCTTATTCCGAATATTGGCCAAGTAGGTCGACCGACTCGTCGCTAACGTATCTATGACTGCTTTATCGTCACTACTTCTATACAGCAGGAGGAGCCAAGACTACGCTCAATAAAAGTTTTCAAAAGACCAATGTAACATGAGAAAGGCGTACGGACTTTTCGGCGAGCCGCGCTTTTCTTCTGCGTCATCCGGAATGCGCAAGTGCTGCCTCCCAAGTTTCTTATAGTCGGCTGTATTCGACTCTTTTAGAAAATAAAGCTATAAAAGTCCTAAGACTACCAGTGAGAGGAGATATATATCGCTTAGGTGGAGCGGCGGCCTTCCTTCTTTTTTTTTCCTTTATCACTTCGTCCCCTCTCGAAGCTTCCTCTTTTCGTTCGTTTGGGGTTTCTTGTCCTGAACTCGACGAGAGAGAAATAAGGCGATCGTTTTTCCATTCTCCGCGAGCCCCCCCCCCTCCACTCCACTCGTTGCTCGAGAACTTGTTGGCAGCTGTGGTAAAATGCCAAAGACACTGTAAATCATTTTGAAAACCTTCGGTTGGGAAGCTGTCGACGAGGGGGGTGGTGGGTTCTGGGGTGCAGAGGGGGGAGGAGAGAGAAGAAATCTGGCTGCATAAATTAACTGGAATCCTCCCTCCAGAAACCAGTCGCCATCATTTCTGGTTGTCTGCCATGTGTGGTCTAACCTCATCGGACCACATTTCTGGCCATTTCCCTTCGACGATGCCATCTGGTTCGATAAACGTAGTTTCCACTGTATGCAGAATTACTATTAAACGGCGGAAGATAATCAAAACTCGATCGACGAGTGAGATGAATAAAGTTTAGCGAACCTTCGAGAAATGGTTTCATTTATGAAAGAGTTTGAAGCGAATGGGCATTTGAGGAAAGTAAGTGACTTCTAGAAAGGATAAAATAAACGTATTCTTTGACAGCAACAAAAAGCAGATAATAATCCCCCTTACATTCACCCTTTCCTCAAATAATCCTGAAGGCGGTGATTTCTTCTCTACTGTACTTCCTCGAAGAGACTCCTGCTCGTGAACTGAAAAGCGCGTGAATCGTACGGTTAATGTGCTGGCTCATTGGTGAAGGAAATGGTGCACTGAGCGACGAAGGTAATGACTGGCATAACAAAGTGGGATCCTCTCCAATCCTGACAGACTAGATTCTGGGTCGAATGTGCTTCGGTGCAGGGTTGCGAGTTGAAACTGTAACTACTCTTCTATCAAAGTATCGGACGAGAGAATACTAAAGTCGGCCTTGCGTTCACCAACTATACAGTCAACGCTAAATCCATATCTTCTTTTGTCGGAACTGTTCATAGATCTATGCGCTTTCCAACGCGTTCATCGACAAAACATATATCCTCTTAAGAATTTCACATTCCCCAATAGCGTGCGGTCATCAATCCCTACTTTTGTTTTCAAACACGATAATATTGACGCGCGAACCATATTTATTCATAGAAAAAAAATGCTACAAATTATTACACAACGGTTTATTATTCTCTTGCACAGCAGACCTCATACCTCCGAGTCCCATCCCATTCGATGCAGCATAGAAAAATACCAGTAAACCACACGAAACATGACCTGACTACAACGGAACGACGAAAATTAAATGTTCCAAGTGCCAGTAGGCGGTATGGCAGTTGGTAGAACGTTGCGCGTCGAGCTGGCGGGTGGTTTTAACGACACGGGAGGGAGGGAGTACAAATGATGAAACGATTACTTTCGCTGCAGTTATTGTCCAGCGAGTTCTTCCAATTAGTAGAATTTGGCTCACTATAATTACTGCGATTTCAATATTTTTGCTATAGACGCATTGTACACCTTTTAGAATTGTTCCATTCGCCCCAGCATCTAAACATCCCTGGCAAACGATACCGAACAAAACGTATTTGCGATAAAACTGCCAAAATTGCGTTTTTGTTAATTTTTTTACCATTTTTTGCCCATTAACACCACGGGCTTCGCCCGATCGGATTGCCCACGTAAGAAAATTGTTAGAATAGACATCTCGGGCAGTAGTTCCTTTCAAATCGGGTTCGAATTGACTATTTTGAGGATGAACGGGAAGCAATTATAACTAAGGCTTACGCACCAGAATAACATGGTGTGTAAAGACTCACCTCTCAAATGTTCAAAGTGACGAAACATTTCCGGCGGGAGTGCATAGGTTTGACTAAAACGTAGGAATATCTTGCCGTGCACTGAGTTAAATTACGGAACGAAAATTCACCGAACAATAGCACTTAATTATGGAGAATCGCGGATTCACGTCGGTTTTACGAGAAACGGAATTTGCTTCGCGGAACACGAAACACGACCGCGCCTGGCGGCATCAAACTTTTCAAAACAACATTTAATTGATAAATCGGAATTTTCTGTAATTAAATCGGGTTTCTCTAACGTCGTTTGAAATGATTAAACCATCAGAATGAACAAATCTACGATTAAATCGACGTGCAAATTTCGGGACTGAGCATCGTCCTAAATCAACGATTTACCAGCCACTTTGTGGTTCTGCGTATGTTTGTTTAAATCCGTGAATGTTCGGGTTCACGAACGTACTAGCCTATTTAGCTGGAACTAGTTGTTTGATAGACCTAGTTGACTTGATTTGTGAGAGATATATTTACTTTTTTGAGTTTTAAGGAGATTTGTACGTTTCTAGGGCTTCCTCATTTCTGTTCCTACTTCTACAGAAATAAGCTGCGGTAGAGCATTTCGATTGGTATAAACAGCCATTAAAACAATGTATTGGAGAGTTGGTACCATTGAGCCACCTTCATTTGCCGCCTGTCGATTTCATTATTTGACATTTTCATTCGAATACCCAAAATATCAGTTGCAGAATTGTTAAATCCGCACTTATTTGTGATCTTACATGATACTTTTATCTATTTTTCAATTCTTTTCTTATCTTTACTTATTTATCATTCGTTTCTTACTCCTCTTCTTATTGTGTAGCTCATTTTTCGTATTGTGGTTATTTTTGTTAAGTGTTTGTCGTGATTTTTTCCGTCGATTGTATAACTTTCCGTCGTGAGTGGGGCAAACAAAAGTAAAAAAATGTTCCTTACAGAAAACATTACGTGTATTATTCAAAATTAATCATACACCAAACAACTTTTAAAAAATTTGAAAAACGACACATGATGCTTCTCAACCACAAATGTGCGGTGTGTTTCACAAGAATTGGCATTTTCACGTGTGTTGTCGATAGCATCAATGGCCTGTGGCATTCTAGCCCAGTGGTTAAACACCTTTGGGCTTTTGAGATTTTTTCTTCTCCAGTTATCGTCTTTCAGAAAGTGGGGGCAAGTGAACAATGGTCTGGGAAACTAGTTCCACAATGAGGGAGGCAGAAGTTTTACTAACGCCACAAAAGTCGCCTACAGCTAATAGCATCGAACCTGCAAAGAGAAAACAAAAATTATTATTTACGTGTTCTACTTCCACATAGTTCCAAAATGTATACGAATTCGTATAGCCTCATTAATAGCCTATGTGATTGGTAAAAGAGATAATTATTGACTCTTCAGATATTCACGTCTCTAACTTCCAAAACCACCCTTTTCAGAACATGGTGTGCGACTGTAGACACGAATGAGAAAGAACGACTGAACCTAGTCAGCTCAAACTTGATATTCACGATCCCACACCAACATCGGACGGTCACAGAAAGTTATGAGCACAAAATTATACTTCTCACTGAGTTCAAAACGCATAACTCCCGCCTATCGTTCACACTAAACTCACGTTCCAGTTACAAAATGCTAGGTCAATAATAATTAGAAATAAGCAAACAAAGTACGATAAGAGAAACGTATCAAGTAAGATCACAAATATATTATTTAACAATTCTGCAACTGATATTTTGGGTATTCGAATGAAAATGTCAAATAATGAAATCGACCGGCGGCAAATGAAGGTGGCTCAATGGTACCAACTCTCCAACACAATGTTTTGGATGAAAACTCGCCAAGTTGCCTCTCGTTCGAGGGATTCTCGTTTGAGCGTAGTGGTAGCCCTTTTTCCCTGCATTCAAACTCCTACTAGCTAACTGTTAGTCAATTGGCGATTGATGAACGCGATCCGAGCTCTAGTAATTTTTCACTCACCGATTATCGTTAACAGACCGCTACCTAATCAACGTTGTAACTAAAGAATTGATAAACCGGCCCTAAATCTCAAATCAGTGATCGTTTATGATTGTTTCAAACGAAAAATGTGAGCGTTCAGTGAAACCACCGGGTGACTCGTCTTCCGTTGAGAGCGGACTGAGGCAGTTGACGAGCCAGAGCCCCAGCAGGGGGAGTCGACCCGCTGAGCAGAGCAGCTCGCGGAGCTAACTGCAAACGCTCTAACAAGCCATCCACATCATTAGACTTGGCACACTATAATTACTGTAATTTCTTTATTTTCGATCTACAGTACGGTCATACACCTGTGAGACTCATTCCATTTCGAAAACGACCTCCAACACGGCGTATTTGCGTTAAAAGCGCCAAAATTTCGTGTTTGTTAATTTTTTCCCCATAAAAACAAATCCATTTGTTGCCCATAAAAACCATTTTCCGATCGAATTGCTGAGCAGGTGGGCACGACTAGATACTAAACGGGGTTTTTGAGCGAAAGCATGGATTTTTCAATTCACATTAAGAGCATAAAAACCGGACGGCGGACGGACATTGCAGTTTTAGAATACCGATGTCTTCAACGTAAAGTATCACATTTTGAGGGGGGATTGTAAAAAAACTTTGCTGACCGAAAACATAGGGATTCAGAATGAATAATTAACGAAAACAGAAAATAACACTCGGTATACGTCCCTTGCCCTTATACATTTCCAGCAACTTTTAAAAATATTTTACTTTCAAAGCGCTTAGCGTCAACTTCAGATTAAATACATGACAGGGCGAGAGAGAGGGAGAGGGACAGAGTATTTATTGAAAGAAAACAACATATTAATGTTGCTAGACAAAAGAATACCAAATAATATTGCTCGTCTGAAGGCCAGGGGCCCTTAGCGACGACTGTAAAGTTGCTGTTAAAATACCAGGTGCGCTTCTTCAAACAACTTTCCTTAGCTCTAAATTAATTCACTCGTGTTCGTAGCTTTACTCAATTTATTTTTCACTTAGTTCTTGTAAACTCGGTAAAACATCATTTCGCGGCGGGAAAAAGCGGTAGGCGCGTAGGGTTCCGGATTTTACTGTGCTGCTCGCACTGTCTTGACCATTATTGAGCAATTGGTACGCGGAGAATCGATGAGGCTGTAAATCCTTCTTTGAAAAGGATAATAATCACTTTTCCAGAGTTATCAGGTAAAAACTTTTAGAAATGACAAACGAAACGGCGGTGTGAAATCGTTCGAGCCGTTTCCGGAAAAAAAAATATTTGGTGTTTTGATCACTATGATAACTATAGTTAATTTTGGGCAGATTTTGCTCATACGCTTATTTTCGTGTCTCATGGTGACCTGGTGACTAAATAAATGAAATTAAGGGATAGGGAAGAACGCTCAGACTACCCTAGCCGGCTTTATTGATAGAAGGATGGGGTCGGGGAAGGAAAGAAGGATAAGAGGATGTTCCACGAGAGAACGACCACCAGTTTAGTTGCGACTCGAGTAACATGCGGATGGTAATACCTCGGAGAACGCATCTGACACATCTCCTCGGCACTTTTCTTGCACCACACACTGTGCCGGTGCTTTTGACACCACCATACGAAGATTCGTCCCGTTGTATTTGCGCCTCTCGGATTGCCAAGGTGGCACAACATTCTGGCTACCTGTACTACCTGGACATCTAGGATCACTGCAGACTAGTCGGGACCAACAGCGGCGATGTCAGGCATCAGTCCTTCTCCAGAGACAACCTGGTAATGCTGCTCTCTCCCCATTTCCCAACCCTCAGATGACAATGCGCCAGCAACCTGCTTGCAGACTGCGTCATGACACGGCCCCCTTGCGTATGCGGACACACCTGCCCTACAAAATTCAGCGACTCAATCTAGTTACCGCAGCGAGCAAAGTTTGTTACGGTGTGTTTTCTTATTTGATGCCTGTTTCTAAACCCTAGACAGTCATGGAAGCTGCGATTTTGCTAATGTGGAAGAGGCTGGCCCCTGCAGCATATACCAAACTCAAACCTGTGGAGGTACAGCAGGTACTTGGTCGTTAGCTAGTGTCCTGATAGAGAGTTGTTGCCTGTGTTTTACCGTGTGGAGGTGACAACCTGAGGAATCCAGAACCATCTGGGAGGAGTTCTTAATATCGTTTCCCACCTGATTTACTTGGGTGGCAAGTTTCAAAAGGACAGAACAACTGTGACCAGGTTTCTGAGCCATTACCTTCCTCGCAAACTCGGCAAAATGGTTATAGGCTTGTTTTGTAGCAGTCAATGCAGCTAAGTTCGTCTGTTGTAGAAACTACTGTGGAGCAGCATATGGTTTGTTGTTTCCTCCCCACCTGAGGCGCAAGACGTGCATGATGGGATGTGTTTGGGGGAAATTTAAGAAGTGGAGCCGCGCATTGAAGTCACCATGGTCCCGTGATGGACTGGCTCGTCATACGTGTCACGTCCCTTTGACGAGGATTCCGATCTCGCATTAGTCTAACGCCCATTCGTCAATGGCGGCAAGTTTCCGTTCTTTGGTGAGATCTGCACGGAGTTCAGCCGAAAGCAGGGGAGGCTCCCATTTCAATCTCCACTTGTCAACCGTGCGCTGCACGGCCAAGTCAACCGGGAACCGACTAGTGATAACCAGGAGTGCTGCTGTTGATACAGGTCTGATAGGCCCAGGTGAACCACAAGAGCGCAGCTCACTGGGATTTGGCCAATACTCTCTTTACTTCACATTGTTACGATCTCTCATCGGTACACCTTATCGATGTAGGCGGTAAAACCACCCGCACGGCGTGAAAGTGACGGTAATCCTTTCCATGAATCCATCCTGAAGCCCACTCCACCCATGCGGGGAGTCAGGGCACACACACAATCTTGTCTGCATACCTTCAAAACATGGCATTCGTTCTCAGCATTTGTCTGGAGCACTGATGACAAGATGGCTACATTATAGACAGATTAAAGTATTTAATTTAAACACCTATTATCGCTCAAGAGGCATTTAGTTAGCATTCTTATTCGATTTAGTGTACTTGGGTCAGTATTTGTAGGTCTTACGGTATTGTTGGTTTTGTATCGCATGGATTGTAACATTCAACGCCTCCAGAAACGACAAGTTCCTACTTATGGACAAGATTTGTGATTATTATAAAGTTTGTATTTTATTTCTCGTTCCATGTATCTGTACCTTATGTTGTCAATAAATAAATACAATTTCAAACATAAAAATGAATGATTGACGAATTCCTGTCAATTTAGCAAGCACTTGAATTGTAAACTAAGTTGGGGAAGAACGAACATCCTTTTCTTTGCTGTTTTCTAGTTGGATTACGTAATATCAAACAGTGTGAACGTTTATTGAGCACAACTTGGAGCTTGCGTGAGGTAGATGTCAACCCCTGGTTCAACCACTCTTGAAACAACTGCCCAGGAAGGGGGAACAACTCACTATCCTCGTCAATGGAAACACGCAACTACGATCCTCATCAAGAAACCAAATGGCAGTAACGCAGATTAAACCAATTATAGACTGATCAGTCTATTACCATTGCTATCAACGGTAACGGCTGCTTCTAGCAAGTGTTCCCTCTCATCTTTAATCTTGTATTCCAACAACACAGTTTGGATTCAGATAACAACACTTACGTCCCTTGCAATTTCATTCCGTAGTTGATGAGATTCTCTCAACTTATGAGGTAAAAAAGGTGTGCCTTGGTCTTTCACTGGATACATACAAAGCCTTAGATCGTGTTTGGCACAAGGGCTTATTCATTATGCTTAAGGTGCGATTTACCTGTTCGAAATCATTCAATCCTACCTAACCAATCGAACATTCGCCGGGGCACCATGGTACGTCAGGTAGGGTAAAAGCACCTATTGTTGACACTATTAGGAAGAAAAATCATGCAATTCTGCGTTATACAAAAGTGTTCAAGAAAATAAAACTTTCAAGTAGTTATTATGAATTGTGAGTTCCTGGTGAACAGTTTGCACGTATTGGACTTACCAAAACATTTTCTTATATCATCACAAACGACTTTTATCAAACATGGTTTTTTACCCCCAATGATACATTTGTCCTCGAAAATTCCATTTGTTGACATCTGCAGTTTCTAATGTTGACACCAACTTAAATATTGTCCAATCGCTTTCCAGAAGTTATTGCTCAAGGTAAAAACGAACAAGAGACATTCAAAATAGGATAAAATATATTTCAAGGAGTCACTTAATTACCTTGGAACAGGAACAGACTTTATTAAAGAGGTACAGGAACAAAAACAGGGAACACAAATTTAAAGGGATTGGCTCCGTAAGATTTGGCTTGGGTAGTTTGTACTTGACGTTGATGGCCATTAGGAGATGATTCCCGCCACTCGAAGGCTTAAAAACCGTCCTCAGTCTATTGCAGGGAATAAGTGGCGTTACTTAAGTAGCATCTCCAGAATTAATGTTGACAACCAGGCAAACGCATGCCGTCTCAGTTTTTTGTTAAGCAACACAGCCACAACCATGTCTTCTTCATTAATTCGTCCTACTTCTTCCTCGACATGGCACAACGTTCTAATTCTTCCACATTGGTGGTTTCCTCAGCAACACAGCACTGTGGACTTTGTTTTTTCTGGACGACTTCACCGTTTCAAGGTCCACTTTGTTTACTGCCATTTGCTGAGTTGTATACTTCCACATTCCATATTTATTAGGAGGCATGGTTGTAGTCAATCTATTAAAAAAAAAGATGAGACACAGTGTAAGAATTCTAATGTAATTTGGAAATCTCGACAATTTAAAATTAAATTAAATATCTAATACTATGGAAAAGTTACAACAAATAGGTTTTTGTTCCTACAACAACAATGTATTTGATTAAATAAAGAGTTTTCTTTGCGAGTAGAAAAATGGCGATGTCAACATTAGGAACCAAATGTCAACATTGGGATCAGACAGAGTTAACTTTAGGTTCCACTACGTTAAATTAAAAACTTCAAACCTCGTGATATCCTACAACATTATTCAAATCCAAATATCACCTCAACAACCAAATCGACAGTTCAACAACCGTCAACATTAGGTGTCAACATTAGGACACAACACTATTTCATAAGACCCTAATGATTACACCTAATTTAACCATGTTTTCCTTTTAAAATTTGGGGTTTCAATGCTTACGCATTCTTCCTTATGTTATTCAAAGATCCGGCCATGTTAAATTGTAATTTTACACAGAAAATTTGACTTCAAAAGTCTAAATTTGTTTACTTACCTCACTAACCTGCGGCACAAGGATGGCGTCGACGGAGTAACTGGAACACCAGACTACGGCTTCAATTTCAGCCAGCAGAGTTATATCGGATATTATAACTAAGGGAGCCGGCCACCCTCAATCACTACATACTTATCTACGGAATGACTCCAATTTCAAGTACCTTCAGTGGCCCAATAGCTTATTTTTACGTTTTAAAATTGAAGTGTCAACAATTGGTGCTTTTACCCTAGTCCACCCGTAAAATACTTATGCTATTCGAATCATCACTGTTACTGTTATTATTCTATTATCACTATTAAAAGCTTTTCTTTGGTACTGTAACTTATTGAAATTATTTAGTTGTTACCGTTAATTATTATTGTACAAACGAACTATACGTTATATACGTAATTATGTTGTGGTATCCCACCTCGCACGTCTCACATCACCATTATATATATACACATTATTAGCCTAAATGTAATGTACCAAGTACAACAAAGTTTTTAAAAAAAGATGCCAACTCTCTGAGACGAAACTCTGATTTCCGCTGCGTTCTTTCTCGAGTTCTTTCCCCCTTCGTCGTCTTCGATTTTGGGGTCTCCCTAAATCTCCCTCAGTGTCACTTCGTCCTTACGATGCTCCCTTTTTACGACACCAGGAGATGGTAGGACTCTTTACCAACTCGCTCTTCTCATAGCAATAAAAGTGGAGGATCCATTTGAGTGATTTATCCTTCGATACTACAGCTACACTTTTATTATTCTTGTTATTGCTTTTCCCGAAGGAGAAACTTCTTATCCTCGCCCATGTCCTCTCTGAACTCTTCGCTGGATATCGTCGGTTATATATTCCATTTCTTCCAGCCCCTCCGGCCTTCGCGGTGACGCCCAGTGGCCTCTTCCGGACCGCTAGCGTTCTCAATAATCGATAATGTCACGTTCGACGGACGTTCATCGCGTAGTTTTATTTTTTAATTAAAAATAACGATGAAAGAATCGACCAGTTGAATTTGTGTTTTTTTATTTCAATTCGATTAAAAAAATTGTTTCTTTTTCTTCTTGTCTATTTGTACAACAGTCTCGCAGACAATCAACGCGGTATTCCTACTTTACGAACGAAGCATCCCCACAACACCGCACCCTGTCCAATAACGGATGTTGCGGTCATCACGCCTGACAAGGGAACTGCCCTTGAGAATGCTTATTCGTGAAAGATCCATACGGGAACAGGGTGGTCCCACGCTTCAGACTAGCGTGACCATGGTATGCTGTAAGGACGGATCAGTGACCTAACGTATGCAGGATCCAGGCAGTGTTACCACTAGGTGCGCCGGCAACAATTTTCCATACAAATGGTGTCGTGCAGCAACTCCTGCGCGTAAGTATATATATGCCAGACGGGCAGGTTGCAGTTAAGGGCCTGGGCTGACTGGGCTGGAGTTCTTGAAAATGGAGAACGCTTTAAGACTGTGTTGAGTGCCAGGTAATAAAAGAATAGAAGGGGTTGAGGAGGCCAACAAGCTGGCGAGAAAAGAATCTGCGCTTCTCCCAGCAGAACCTGAAACCTTCGTAGGGACCACCAAGAGCCACAAGGTCACCAAGTGGGAGGAGAAGTGCAAGGCTGGGATGTGCATGGCCTGATGCTGTCAAGATTATTAATTACAGTCTTCAAGAAGCGATCTAGAGGGGTCCTCAGTCTGGAAAAAGCAAGTACAGTTGGTATGTATCCAATGAGGTAAGATCCTGGCGAAGGTAGCTAAGTCACTGGTACAAAAAAACAGATTCTACGAAGTGGGGATGGAGTATGTACTGTGTATTTGTGAGGGGCTGGCGAACTGGACATCATCACTGCACCCTAATGGGCTTTCTGTACTTGGGCCAACATCTCATGGTGGAGTGACCAACTTAATACCCCCAAGCATAATGTAAATAGAGCCAGAAGCATAGACAAAAAGAATCCTGACCCTGATGCCACTGCCTTATCCCAAACTGCTTTCACCCAGGCCCAGCTATCAAACAAGCCAAACGGCAAGGCTGGAGGAATTTTATGGAAGCAGAGAGCTTTGAGAACCCCTAGGGACAGCATTACAAGTCCTCCATAGGAAAAGCAAATGTAGAGCAAGTATTTGTTGCGAACAACGTGATTCAGGCTGAGCCTGCAGCATCGAAGGTTCGCTGGAAATCCTGCTTGAGAAGGGCCTGAGGGCGGCAAGGATTCATTCATATCAGGTGGCTAAAAGGGGGTTTTACAGAGACTCCTCAGAAGAACACAAGTTCCTGTGCGATGAATGCGTGTTACTTATCAACGTCTTACCGTCGCTCTAGCGCTTTCTAACTTATAATTTTCAAACTGAACATCATGTGATGATAATGAACATTTTTCCGACGAAAACGAGCAAAACGCAGCCCAGAATGGTAAAGTGTAACAAATGTAAGGGGTTTTCGAAATTTCCTCGAAGACAAAAGAACCAAACTGACAGCTAATGCAGGAAAGAGGGCATACTTTGGTCGAACGGCGATTATGCGAAACCAATACGTGTTGATATCAAAATCTTCGATTCTTTCAATCAGTTGAGAGCCGAGAACTCTAAATCAAGAGGATCGTCAGGACTTGTGTGCTGTGACGGGTAGGTTCAGAAACATTCAAGGTGCTTATCAACCATTATCGTCCAATACTGGTGAGTGCCTGGAGTTACGAAGACGCAGTTAAAACGATCAGCCGATATTTGTAGTTTTTGGGACGTAGGAGGGGGAGTCTGCTATCAGAGGCCCCACGAATTTACTCCTGCGCATGGCATCAGGTTGGCCTGCACGCCTCTCAGAACTGCTGCTCTTCTTTCTCGTCCTCGTCACACTCACGAAAATCTTGCAACGTGCCGCTATTCCCATACACCCTCGTATGCTTCCCAGCAGTTTGGGAGGTTCAGAAGCGGACTTTCCTTCGTGAGTTCATTCTTCATCCAGGACCAGATCAGCAAGCTCTTCGGGCAGAGCCCTGCACAGGCGAACTGAGCAATGTTCCTCCAGTTTTCATTGAGGGCGAAAAAACTTTTGGCCCGTCTA
The DNA here is from genome assembly GCA_020466155.1 of Pachypeltis micranthus. Lineage (NCBI taxonomy): Eukaryota > Metazoa > Arthropoda > Insecta > Hemiptera > Miridae > Pachypeltis > Pachypeltis micranthus. The sequence continues at coordinate 2,736,659 of CM035779.1, read as the reverse complement.
GATGACATGGGAAGCATTTTCCACGATTGCCATGCGGTGCGTGTGAGTGCCCACCCATTTCACTGCTTCCTACGCTCCGTTCTATTCGACTAAGCATCGAAAAATGCTTAGGAAATGGCACCACACACATCCTAATTGATGGATTTTACGCAAAAAGATGGAATTTACTTTTTTGCTAATTATTTAAATTTTTGTGCGAATGAACAGAAGACGCAAAAGGCAAAACATGGCATCGACGGCAGATTGAGAATGGACACTGTACTAAATGTCCTGTGCCCTGTGTGAAACTGGGTAGAGTTGAAATCAACCTCACTGTGGTGCCCCTAGCCATGGACCGTATTTTCACAAATTGGCCGTGACCACGACGTTAAAAGACGATCTGACAGGGGTTGGTGTGAGATGGAAGGCAATGCGTTAAATTCGCGCCGGCTGAGGTGAAACAATAACTTTTGTCAGGTTTTGTCTGATCGGATTGCCGAGTAGAAGGTCACAAAATATGCCCTGGACCGCAGACGGCAGAATTACCGAAAATAGTATTGCTTTACTTGGCGGTTTTGGTTCGTAATCAAAAACCTTTGAGACGCCTCATTCAGTGCCCAACTCGCAATCTGTCAAACCTCATACCGGAAAAGGGGAGGCCCATCCAGAGAATTCAGAGATGCCGGTTGTTGTTACAACTCGTGACTCTCGCCTCACAGAAGGTCAACGTGCGCCTCAGGGCGTGCTATAATTTGTCTATTATAAGAAAAAGTGAGAGTTACTTCGGGGCTCCCGCCCTTTTGTTCTCATATTAGACTCAAATACCTGGTGGTCCCTTATTTTGCCTTATTACGTAAACAAGTAAGTTGAGAGTGACAGTCGTAAAGTTTTTTCTCCTCCCCAGAGGGTTTTCCCTCGTCTTCCTGTTTCCGAGTCGCCAACTCTTCGACGTCCTTCCCCAAACATCTCTCAGGCACGCCGAAGGCACCGAACTTTCTATAAATTGAACGCTCCTCCCGACTGAACTACGCTCATTTTGAGGTTCGTTGAAGCGCTGGGCAGTTCCCTGCTGGAAAGTTCGACGGGGACATTGTAAATCGGTTAATTTTTTTGGTATTAGTTTTCGAAAATAGATGAAGATTTATGTCCTACTGATTAGTTTGTCATTTTGTGCCAATTTAGTAATTATTTTTGTTCCCACAGATAGTCGTCCTTCGAAATCTCGGTTGCCGCACAACGGGCTGTTTATTGAGACTGCCTTGCCACATGCAGGTACTCAAAGAGTACATGGTCGCAAGAGGTAGTTGGTTCGCTAGGAGGAAGCAGTAGGGGGGCTTACACCTCAAGAAATGCTGACTCCCTGAAGGCCAAACGGGGACTTGGGGCGACATTAGACCCCCAAGCAACTAGTAACACAGGCTGATTCCTCTGATAGGATAGGAAGGATTCGTGCTGGGCCCGGTTCACTATGTGCTGGAGAGTGGGCTCCTGCAGTCGTTTGACCAAGGAGTTCTTTTCCTTTGTGTATGACATGGGAACGGGTTCAGAGTCCTCAGACTGGTATAACTCGGATCGAAAGATCGACAGTAGACTTTCTCATAATGTTGACCGAGGCATACATGCGTGAACTCTCGTGTTTGGGTTTTAACGAAGTCAGAGCGGACACAGCTTCGACTTGCGTGAGATCGGGACTCTCGTCTAATTTGCCTCTATGCTGAACCAAATGCGGAATCAACGCTTCCCGAAGATGTTCTTGGATCATGGAAACCGTGTCGGGTGCAACTGAGGATCGAGGAAGAACACACGAACCGTGAAGGAGAAGAGCTAAGAGCTCTCATGAAATTTTTGCGTTCCGAAGTTAAAATGAGCAACAAATACAGTGAGTGTCCACATAACTTATTTGCACGTGGCGCATCACACAGCAAGATCTGAGGGCCGTATCCGTTATTGGTCATGGCTGGCGGACGATTAGGATAGGATGGGATCATGGAGGGAACGTTGGGATCACGATACAGATTCGTATTCCTTACGTCGCACCCGGCACCCCATGAAGATCCTGTATTCGGTCCTGTATCATTTGGACCATACGGAACTAGATGGGATAGCTGAACTACCACATCGCTCTTATGAGGAGCAGGTACAAGAATTATTTGACTTCCTGGAACTAGAAAGGAGAAATTTGTGTGCATCCATTCTCTGTCAAGTTCTAACGACAGCATCAAACATGTGATCGCTCCAAACAAGCTCCAGACAATCAACTATTACGGTCTTTGGAACAGGGTGCCCTTGTTCTTGGAAGGATGAGGTGCTAGTGTTGCGGAGATGAGTAAATTGTTGACTTGGAAGGGGTTGTTCTAACGCGCACCATTTTTCAATCCGCTGAGCACAAGGCCGAAGGCCCGATTGGTCTGAATCATTGCTTCGGTTCTACAAAATGCGCAATTGATCACTATGTGGCAAGTCTTTTGTAAATAAGAGCACACACCCCTGCGGTTCTCCCAACAGCGTTTTGTACGACTGTAAAAGCGCATCACCGTACCAAACGCAGAAGGAACGATCAGGCAAGTAAGAGCAAATCAGCAGGTAGAAAGTTTCGTTCAGGAGAGTTGTGAGTTTGACGAGCGTGTTCTTTTGGTCATTCAAGCTATTGGAATGCTCCATACGCCGCTTCTAGTTTGCTTACTCGCTCTGCACCAACGAAACCCCCTAAAATACGGATTACTTGCAGTTCGGAATGACCACACTCCAAAATGAATAGAGAAGAGAATATAATATTTAGAGCTATTTTCCCATGGAGGGAAACTTGAACCCTCACCTGACGCCTCGTTTCTTAATACAGACAATAAAAACGCTCATTTCGTTCATTCTACTTTACATGCACAACTACTTGTGAATGAACCAACGCATTACATGGAGGAGGTACATTTGCTAACGCTTGTTGTTTTGAATACTAACCACACTGCATTTTTACTTTCCTTAGCTCTACGAAGTAGAAAGGAAAGTTATGTAATCGACTGAAAAACAAATTTTGAGTTTTCTTCAGATCTTTACGTTTCAGACCCTCCTGAGTCCGAAAAACACTATTTGGGAAAATGGTCAGTGTGTCTGTGTGTACGTGTGTGTGTGTCTGTGAACGATTTTTAGAGAAAACCACCGTACCAAACCAGCTAAAACTTCATATCTCGCCCGCAGGTCATCATGGAACGCCAAAATAAGGGTATGAACAAAATTCACCGAAATTTAACTATAGTTATCATAGTGATCAAAACACCAAATTTTTTTTTCTCAAAAACGGCTCTAACGATTTTGATTAAATTTTTTATATTCATAGCTCCCAATATGGCAACTATACCATAAAATTCCCATTCATGGAAAAATGACGAGAGCAGCACAATAAATTGCCAAAACTTTCGACGTAATCGATTTTAGAGTGGTTTTTAGAGAAAACGACCGTACCTAGTCCGCAGTTTACGATGGGACGCCAAAATAAGGGTATGAGCAAAATCCACCGAAAGTTAACTATAGTCATCATGGTGATCAAAACACAAAATTTTTTTCTCAAAAACGGCTCTAACGATTTTGATTACATTTTTCATATTGATAGCTCCCAATATGGCAATCACACCATGAAATTCCCATTCGTGGGAAAATGACGAGAGCAACACAATAAATAATCAAAATTTCCGACGAAAAGCGTTTTTAGCGCAGTTTTTTCCTTATAAACTCCGCTGGGATGTTAGTAGAAAGTTAAAGAAAATTGGTATTGTAGTCCAATCCAATACCTAAAGTGTGAGTGTTTAAAAACGCTCATGAGGTACATGAGACTCACTTCAGAAATGCCTGAATTTCAACTACCGCCGTTTCGCTTACTGCCAGTTCTAACAGTTATTACCCAATAACTCTGCAAAAGTGATTATTATCCCTCTTCAAAAAATTCGTGTTTACAGCCTCATTAATTATCTGTGTACCAATTGCTCAAAAATAGTCCTGTAATGCGTATGAGCAGCACAATAAATTCCGGAACTGTAAGCGCTACCGCTTCCTGCTGCTGTGACGTGTTGTTTGACCAAGTTCAAAGGAACTGAGTGATAAATGAATTGAGTAAGTAGTCAAAGCCATGTACACAAGTGAATTGTTGTAGAGCTAAGGAAAGTTGTGTGTTGCAACGCACCAGATATTCCCTCCACGTATTCATCGCCCATTCGTCTTCGGCCTTTAACTCTCCCGGGTGCGATGTGTCAGACTCTTAGCATTCGCTTCAGGAGAGTCAGTGGTTCTGGTGGACTTTCTGTAGTTAACTTAATGTTTAACGACCACCTACTAGTTAAGTAATTGCACCGAATATCTAATAAACGGAGGCTACAGAAAAAGTAATTAACTACTTTGATGGTAACTGGGAGCTCTACGAGCTCAACAGAAAACTCAAACAGGCTTACACTCGAGTGATATAACAATCTTATATTCTTACTGGTCTAACAGTTCTAAAGGAAGTGCTAATAGGCTCACATTTTGGGTATTCCAACAGTTCTACAAGAAGTTCAAACCGACTTACACTCCGAATGAAGAACATATTGTACTGTATTGGCAATGCAGTAAAAATCGCTGAAGGTCACGGCGGAGTATTGTGTCTGTACCAGATATTTTAGATAAATGAACATAAATTAATAACCGCTCTTAATAATGAAGACATATAAATTAAATTGGTTCAAACGCTCTTGTATTTAAATGCTGAGATTAGTTGAGTATAGCAACTACATGAGGTGAATAGTGACAGGTCGGTGGCCATACAATTTCGGTTTGTTATATCGTTTATTCGATCGATGCGGTAAAAGCTAATAAAATCTCTTTTTTAATCATTCAATGCGGGTTTTACATGCCCCCATACGTTCCGGACATTTCATTTCTAGACACCCATCTTTGATCGGATAAACTACTTCGCCTAGTTCACATAATTCGAAGTCGTTTGAATTCTATTTAAGAAACCGGTCCTTCTGATGTCGACGAGAGGGAATCGAGGGTCAGATGAGGAGGTCGAGAAGATGGAAACGGAGAAAGATCAATGAAGGGTCTCCCGGTTGTCAAGGGCGACCGAGACGGGGAGGTAAGGGTAGGTTTAACACTCCCAAAAGCTATGGCAGCTGACGAAAACGAGCCAATCAAACGCTCTAGATTTTCCTACTCTGAGGGCTTCATAAGGCCGTTATTTGAACAGAGTAGGGTTGAAACGAAACCAATTCGCGGCGCACATGACGATAAAAGTTAAAGGTTAAGATGCATAACATCTCATAATTTTATAAGTGCTTAACTCATTCGACGGACGACATACTGTCGTATAATCGGGGATGAGTTTATTAAGGTACGTCACCTGCGCGAGAAATGACAATGGCAGCTCAGGATTAGACGGGCCCTCCAAAACTTTTTAACGGCCTCCAATAGTTTTCACCCTTTAGGTACACATAGAAACCCTCAAGTGCTTCTCAAAGAGACTACACATTCTCAGGCTTGCAGTAAACGGCCCTTCAACCGAAAAAGCGTTTCCAATCGTCGGTTTCAACAAATAGATCCAGCTATCCAACAATGTGCAATTTAGGGGAAGGAAAATCAGAGCTTTCAGGCAATTCGCCAAATCTGGTTGGAAATCGGTGCTTTTTTAAAATGAAAGTTACGTAATCGGCACAAAAAACTTTTTTAGAGACACCAGTTGAACCAAATCGGCTTAAACTTGAGCTGATCACCACGGGACGCCAAAGTAAGGCAAAATCCGCTCAAAACTAACTATATTTATCACAGTGATCAAAATACCCAACTTTTTTCTCCAAAACGGTACTAACGATTTTGATTAAATTTTTTACATGGACAGCTCCCAATGAGAAAATAATCCCGTAAAATTCCCATCAGTAGGATAACGACGAGAGCAGCACAATAAATTATCAAACATTGCGACGAAAATCGAGTTTAGCGTAATTTTGTCCTTATAATATCCGCTTTAATGTTACTAGGATCTTCAGAAAAATTCAGGGGGTACTCCAACAAAGTACCTATACAACGAGTATTTAATAACGCTCACGAAATATACAGGAGCTACTCCAGAAATTCCGGAATTTCAACCACCGCCGTTTCACTTACTACCATTTCTAAACGTTTTTACCCGATAACTCCGGAAAAACGATTATTATCCTTTTCCAAAACAATCGGGTCTACACCTTCATTAATTCACTGCGCGTCAATTGCTCAATAATGGTCGGGGCATGAGTACGAGCAGCAAAATAAATTCCGGATCTGTAAGCGCAACCGAAAGCGAATTAAGGCGAGAATAGAGTTAACTTGGTTGTTTGCATCCAAAAACGGCGTGAGTTGTATGATGAAAGAGATGACTTGGGTACCATATCGATTGTTGATCGGTTCATTGCTACCTATAACCACGCATCCAGATGTAGCTTTTACACGATACATTTTTATAAGAATTGGAAACATGCAAAAATTAGTATAACAAAAACGAATTAACTTAACTCTGATCCAAATAATTATTGGCCGATCAGCTTGCTTCCATTATGTTCAAAAATATACGAACGACTTCTATCGAATGGTATCCATTTCTTAAATCACTCAATTCGGCTTCCAACGAGCCCAAAACAGCTCTACAGCCATTGAAAAAATTAACGAATTGGTGGAGCAAAAAGGTGTCTGCTTAGGTTTGTTTTTCGACCCAGAACATGCTTTTGATGGCACACAAGAATTCTCTGCAAGATAAAACGCCACCCTACTATCGAGTGGTTCACCCTTATCTCACATACCGCTCATACGCTGTCAGTTGTGTCGACTCTAGCTCTGAAATGAACAGCCAGACAGCTTTCCGATATTTGATTTTTGTGAGCGATTTTCCATGGCCTACAGCCTTAACAGTATCGCAGTTTTCAGATGATGTGGCGATCTTAAGCATGGCCTAGATGTTCCTCTTTTGCGTGATGCCCTCCCATCTCACTCCAACCTGACAGGGGAGGTCGACTCGCCGCAGCCATGCCAATTTACTAGCGTCGCCTAGAAAACGAAAATTTTCGTTTGTTCTGTTGTAGTCACCGAATGCTGAATCGAATAGGATGGGCCACCGTGGTGTGAGACTGCGTCAAGCTCGATAACCAAGAAATTATCAGAAAGTTTGTTTGAAACATCAGGTGGTCATAGGCGAGAATATTGACTGCGCTGAATAGGATAGGTCGTATCACGCTTTGCAAGAACATAATAATTTGCAGCGTTTTTTTAAAAATCTTACCCGCTTCCGCCTTCATTTATTTCCTGAGTGGGCGCAATTGGCCGTCGTGGATGACGTTCTCCTCTTAGATACCAAACAGGGCTTGCACATCGGCCTAGACAAGGTTGTAACGAGCCTGACACGTGCAGATTGGGAGCGAATCCTGAGAAGTACTGCCAACGAAGTTACAACGTGAAGGTCATAAATGCGCGGACCAAAATGTACACTAATATAATACCCGCATTTTGGTTTCCATAATTATTTTCGTATCTATCCGTTGAATGGGAGATATAGCTCGGAAAACGAGATTTGTCTAATGTCAAGGAAAGGGCACCAGTAGTTGACCATGTGCTAATAATTCACCATTTTTGACATTCAACACCTATTAATAAGGTCCCAACTGACAATAGCTTCTGCAAAAGGATATATTTCGACAGGTGCTATTCTCATTCATGAGAAAATTACCTAAATTTTCGACGAATTCGATTTTAGCGCAGTTTATAGAGAAAACGACCATACCAAATCACCTGAAACTTGATGTCTAGCTACAGTTTACCATGGGACGCAAAAATAAGGGTATGAGCAAAATACACCGAAACTTAACTATAGTTATTATAGTGATCATGGCACCAAATTTTTTTCTCAAAAACGGCTCCAACGATTTTGATTAAATTTTTTATATTGATAGCTCTCAATAAGGCAATTATACCATAAAACTCCCATTTAAGGGAAAATGACAAGTGCAGCACAATAAATTATCAACATTTTCTACAAAAATTGGTCTTAGCGCGGTTTTTTCCTTATAAACTCCGATAACTCTGCAAAAGTGATTACTATCCTCTTCAAAAAAGTCATGTTTGCAGCGTCATCGATTCTCTGTGTTTCAATCGTTCAATAATGGTTCGGGAATGAGTACGAGCAGCACAATAAATTCCGGAACTGTAAGCGCTACCGCTTTCTGCTGCCATGAAGCGGTTTGACCAAGTTCAAATGAACAGAGTGATAAAAGAATGGGTTATGTAGAAAAAGCCATGTAGAAGGTGAATTGACTTAGAGCTATGGAAAGTTGTGTGTTGCAACGCACTAGATATTTTGTGCAATGAATCATCGGATTCTGATGTCGGTCTTTCTCTGGTCTTTTGTGGGTAGTCAACTGCTAAATCCACAATTCGCGATTGCTCTAGAGTTCCTTAACTTATTTTTATTACTAAATAAATTCACCCTTTCATAATTCACTTATTTATACTCCTTTTCTTGGTTCCTAGATGTAGGGAAGAGCTTGTGTACGACTATTTTGTTAATGAAGCGCCTCGTTTCAATGGAATGGATATAGATTTCAACTATATTGATCGGTTTATTTTTAATTTTAACATAAATATATATTTTTTCTCATATTCCACCTGGTCAACTGCTAGCTCATTCGCGAGTCGACTATTTTCTTCTTTTTTTTATCTTACAGGTACTTATGCCTTGATATAGAAGTAGTACTTTGTTGTTAAACATTCATTTCTTTGTTTTAAGATCGTTTAAGGTGCACACACATTAAAACTGTGTATCAGCTCTCTTATACGGCCAACTACTGGTACCTTTACCTTTATTTATTTAAATTTTGTCATAAACGGCTATAACGATTTAAATCAAACTTACGGAGTACTGTTAACTAACTAGTACCTACGGTTTTGTTCTTCATAAATTTCTCCGTAGAAATGCATTGAACGAATGTGGGTCTTCCAATTTGCGGAAAGTTGTATGTTGCAACGCACGACATGCAATTGCATTTGAGTTAACGACGTACTTCCGTTGCATTTCAAGCGCATTTCTGTTTCATCGTTCGTCGCCATTGTTTACGTTTGGTCAAACGGCAACTGTTACTGTGAACCGTTGTAGCGAACGGGTATAGTGAGCTCTTTTGTCGTGAACTGTACCCGTGAGCTGAACCGTTTGGGGAATTCAATTTATACCGAGTACTCTTACTTCGTCGCACACGGTACCATCTACAATACGGAATGGAGCTATATTGCCTTTTCCACCAGCCAGCCGTTTGTTAGAAAACCAAAGCGCCGAGTAACAGTTCACAGTCGCATTTCGTGATATCATGTAAGAAATACGGGAAGTATTCAACGGATTGCTTGAAAAATCGAGTTTAATCATAAAAAGATAAATGTGACAATCATTAGGAGACTCGAAATATCTCTTATTCTGCTCATGGAGAAGCTTAATGCAACATGATGCTCAGTTTCTCGGTCAGGAACTTCCTCTTAATAATCTGCGAATTTTTGGTACCATGGCAACTAGAATTAATACTTACAGTTCACTCCAAACCCTTAATCAAAAATAGAAGGGAGAGCAAACTATAGAAGGGAGATGAACAACTGAGTTCGTAACAATCTTTAAACGAATTACAATAGTACAAAACTAAAAACCTTAATTACGGCGATAAAAAAATGAATTACTCGAACACAAATTGGAAAAAATGAGGCTACTCATCCAGAGCCGTACTACCAGTTCGAAATTAAAGAAGCTCGGTACCACTTAAACCTACTTCAATCATCAACTTAAAACCTGTAGCAAACAATGCAGTATAAAAACGTGGTTACATGAGAACACAGTTACTCGTATCACATAAGGGAAAAATATATAAAAGCAGAATACAGTAATAAATATTTAGGTCCGTAAATTTTTTTTTGGTTGTAAAAAGGCGGGTTTCTCGGATTAAATAGCGCGCTGCTGGCTGAAAACGAAAGTTTTCAATAGGACAGCACGTAATACAGTCCCTAACAAGAGAAAGACTGTGAGGAGAACAGAACGAAATCACCTTTCACGTTTCAAACGATCTCAACAGGAATAGGGGCGGCGACATCGATCCACGTATTGAGGAGCATTCAACAACGTACGTCTCTGAAACAAGAGAATTGAGAGCTCGATTATGTTATCACACGAAGATAACAAACGATAAATGAACTAAAATGACCCAGAATCTAAAACACGGCCAGAGTGCGCGAGAGTCATACATGGAAAGGTGTTATATGCCGCCCAATCCCGCAGAGAGGCGCTGCTGCAGGTCGACAGGGTCTACAAGGCAGCATCTACCGAAGCACTCCAGGTGATCACTGGACAAGTGAAAATTCAATGAAGAAGGTCGAACGTGCAAGGTGTTACTGCTTTGTGTTTAGCTTCAACCTTCAGAAAGCGGACAACAGATAAGTGTGACAAGCTATAGTGTCACTGGGGAATGTCTTCGAAAGGAGGGTTTCCATCAAAGCTGCAGCGCTACAGGACCAGCCAGAGACACATCTCTTCATTCGCTTTTCCTATACAGGACTTGCAATATCCTCCAGGGGTGCTCTGAACTCTCCGCTTCACAAATTTTCTCCAGCCTTGTCGTTTGTTCTCATCATCACTGTGGGGCACACGCTATCAGCTTCTCCAGGAATGCTCCCTACCCAGTTTTCTCCCCTTCTCATTGCTGCGTAGGGAATCGCTCATAGTTGTTGGTGAGCAGCCCTAAGGGCTTTCTTCCACCCATTGTGAATGTATTTGAGTCAACGTGTTTCACACTCCACGTGTGAAAATGGCCAAGAGAACGTCATCAGGATAAATCTAGTTTGAGTGGAGAACAAAGAAGGGCTCGTTCAACTGGGAGTTACGTGCCAGTCAATGAACTTAGGGGCGGAAACTGAAAGGACAGACGCTCTGAGGTCAATGCAGTGATTCAGCCTATCTTGTGTTGAATGTCTTCATTACATCCACAGTTCAATAAGTGCTACTCCATGTGCAATTATTACTCCTTTATCAACTTTCCAACTGCACACATCTCCTTACTGAAGAACGTTTTCTGTACTCTGTTCATATTAACAATCGAAAGTGAAGAGTTATGTCCAAAACTATCAAAATTACTCACTTTGTCAAACCTTATGCTGCCTCATGTGAAATGTATTCCTGTCGCCGTAGGCTCCTGCATACAAATCAGATCTATTAGGTGGTGGAGCAGAGGCTGAAATGCAAATTAATGAGAAAATTGTTACGCTGCATTATAATTTGATTATAAAGTTGTATAGCAATTGTGTTCATCGTAGAAGAGTGGCATGTGGATTATGTTGGATCTAGCCTAATCAAACAAACGACCATTTCTCCACGCAGGTTCCTCCTTATTATATTTGTTACGGGACGAACCAAACCCTTCGATTCAGCGGAGGCTCGTCCGGGGCATTTATGCTGACTGGGCACCTCAAATGCTCCGATTCGCTCGAGACTTCGCAGCAGTCAGTTGAATCCGAGCCGGTTCCCTCGTCGTCGTGTTGCCCGCGCACGCGTTCGCTCCCACTCAGTTCCCCTGTCTGTGGTGGTAAAACTCTGAATGTAATTCGCAAATAAAACTCTCTGTTCCAATTGCATTCGGCTTGATATCGTACTAACTTCCCGACTCTCTTAGTGCGATATCGCTACGATATAAATCCCCCCCCCCCCAGTAACATTAGCGCCCAACTAGTTGTCGAACTTCCCCTGCATTAGTTCGAGATGCCAGCCACGCAGAAAAACTTGAAGGTTCTTCTAATGCGATGGGAATTTTTGATCCCTCACCTTCAATTTTTCTGCCCTACTGCTGTGACCTACTCTCTCGCCCGTCAATATGTTCGAATGTTGTCCGTTCTTGACGAACAGTTGAACACAGCTTTGTGTTCAATCGACGACTGCTGCTTGGAGGAAGGCAGGACAGCTGTAAAGGAGCTTCTGGTGTACCAGCATCTCGGGCACATATACACAGATAAGGTCAATGCTTATCTAGCAGCGAAGAAGGACGAATCACATCATGCATCAATAGCGACATCTTCCCGCGTGTCTGTCCCCGAACGACCTCGCAGACAACGAGTCCGGGGAAACCACGCGCCTCCGGAATGGACTGGTCGACACGAGCCCACATCGCCAGAGCCACATCCCTGCCCTATCTGCGGTAAGCATCATGGGGTAAAGAAGTGCCCACGTTTCTTCAACTCCAGCCAGGATGGCTCAAAGAATCTATGTGGAAGAGCACAATCTGTGTACGAATTGTCTGGCAGCCTCACACACGCTGAAGAGCTACCACTCCACGTATACGTGTGAATGCTGTCAACACAGGCATCACACCCTACTACACCCCATGAGCCAGGACGCCGCACTTGCTCCCAAAAGTGCAACCAACCACTGCACGGTAGACGCAGCATCTTCGCTCTGCGCTACCCCTTCTGGAACACCTGAGGGCAGGTGTCCTCTGAGGAGGAGGGAAACTCCGACTCCCCTCACTCAGAGAATCGTCTTTCGCCAAGAGATGGACCGATTCTCTGAACCCAGGATGTTGCAGCTGCGTGGGACGAAGACGTACGATCCACACATCCGACCCACACATCCAAAGATGTTTATGTCAGAGACATTGTGAGGTGAATGTTTATTTGCATTTATTCAATACTCCCACCACAAACAGGGACACCCCTTTTGGAACTTTAATCAAAATTATCTCTCGCTCGCTATGCTCAAGATTAGGTTCCCTTTTGTTGGGTGGACAGCAACGCCCTGAACAGCAGTGTTCATGAGTACCTGAGGACAGGCAGTTCATCAAGGGCGGAGTGGTGTTACGGGACGAACCAAACCCTTCGATTTAGCGGAGGCTCGTCCGGGGTATTTATGCTGACTGGGCACCTCAAATGCCCCAATTCGCTTGAGACTTCGCTGCAGTCAGTTGAATCCGAGCCGGTTCCCTCGTCGCCGTGTTGCCCGCGCACATGTTCGCTCCCACTCAGTTCCCCTGTCTGTGGTGGTAAAACTCCGAATGTAATTGAGAATAAAACTCTGTTCCGAATGCATTCAGCTTGATATCGTACTAACTTCCCGACTCTCTTAGTACGATATCGCTTTCTACATAAATCCCCCCCCCCCCCCGTAACATATTACTCCCAAGTAACGAATGGTTGTGCCGAGTTAATCATATTACTGTGACCAAGGTGGAACAAATTCTGACCTTTGATAAACGTCGGCATTTGCGACATCTTTCTCTTTTTTTCTGCTCGCTAAATTTTAAGTTAATATTAATTTTTCCTTCATTCAACTATCAAACCGACCTGGCAGCTCGCAAAAATAAGTCCCGGCAAATGTTACAGCAGGTTTTCTTTCATGGAGAGTTCTGTACAGGGCTTAGGCACTCAATGGCCACATCAATGGGCAGCAACTGGCGCTTTAGTGGAAGCTGTTTTGTAGGCCTTGGTGATCCCTCTGGAAATGGGCCAGTACTAAGCTTTGTCTGACTGTGAGTCTTCAACCTAGACAATGGGGCATTAGCCAATCACCCCCAAGTAAATGGGCTTCTACACCAGGATTGTGTCATGATAACAGACAATCCAAGTGGCCTTGCTAATTGCTCATAATGAGGGAAACCATGCGAGGGTTGTGCCTTTGTGGTGCTGGAGGTGTTGGCTGAAGCGCCACCTCTCTAAAGTACAGGAACCTGTGGCTACAAGAGAATGAGTTGTGTTTTTTCCTCAGCCACCTGCAACATGACCTGCTTGCACCATTGGGTAATGGTTCAGAGCATAGATCAGTACAAACAAGTCGGCCACGAAGGAGTATGGCTCAGTCAGTCTCCATGGCACTCCTGAGAAGACCTATCAGTGCTGGTGCGAGGATGAGCCATGAGGGCACCCCTTGTCTATAACCACGCACATATACACAAACGTACACAAACGTATTGTGAATTAGAGTATACTGGGGATGAGAATAGCCAAGAGCCTTCTAGACGAAGCTCAACAGAAGCCTACCAGTAAATGCTCCATTGATTTGTTACTACCTCTCTGAAAGCTTTTCTCAGAAGCAGGCCCTAAGATCTTTGGTATTCCTGACTGCTCAGCCACATTATCTGCACAGACAATGGAAATAGAAGAGGAAAGGGATGACAGTTATCACTTTCCACTTGTCCACCATGCACTCAATAGCCAGGCCTACTGATAACTGGCCAGTGATCACTCGGGGCGCTTCAGAGGGTACTGCCTTATAGGGCGAGGTGATCTACAGGAGCACAGCTCTCTGGGATTAGGTTAGTGCACTCATTTGATTGAACCCTTGTCTCTCCTCACTCTGGCAACATACACACAACTCACTGCCACTGGCCAAAAGGACCAGTATCCTGTGGAAACTATAGCTGCACCGCAGCAGCCTTTTATCATATTTTCGAAAGCAAAAGAAATTACCAAGTACATGTTGACTCCTAAATCGATACTGATACCACTCTAGTAAAGACCACAAGTCATGTTGAGATATTTTGGATGTTCGAGTGAACATAGTACGCGAATGTGCGTGAGATGTGAGAGGAGGGGGAAGGCTACCTCAAACTTCCAGCAAACGGAAGGAAGCAAGAGAAGATAGTCATTTGCCAATCTAACGATGTCAATAATTACTCAATACGAAATGTTACCACTATTACCTTTAGGTGGGTAATAATGTCCTCTACCCTCACCATATCCATGTGCTGGAGCTCTTCTTCCGCTAGGCCTTGACTGGTGATGGTGGCCAGGACCCTGCAGCAGCGTCAAGAGAAACAAAACGACATTCAAAATCAAATGTAACTATTGTGCATGCAAGATGATTAGACGAAATTTGATGAAAATGGAGATAACTATTAAATAAAATTATAGCGATGGGCACGCCTGTTAAGCCATCTATTCACTGTTCGATTGGTAAATCCTACGAGGCTCCGGCTTCAAACTGTGAATGGGAGTGTCAGATCTCACGAGTCTGTTGGTCCAACTCCGTCAGACTGTGAGTGGAGCAGTTGGACAAAGATCGTAAGTCAGTCATTTTTAAACCTTTTTCGTCTCAATTTGGTGGATCGAGTGAGCACAGTCAGGTCGTTTACATAGGCGTACAGCTAGCAGTCAGTTTCCAGATTGCTGGTTCGAGGACCGAGCCTTGTGGACACCCTTACTCTATCGTTCTCTAGACTGGGACATGTTCTATTTGTCGGGTAACCTTTGGCAAGCAAGCACAGCTACAAGGAATTCCCCAACCCTTAAGCTCATTGAGGAATGCTAGTTAATGTTTTCAAGCCTCCAAAGTCAAAGAGAATTGCTACACTGTATGGTGCCTCCTGGGAAACATTGCGAAATACGACATAGGCGTCCAGTGTGGACTTTCTTTAGCACACCACTGTTGCCTGCCAGTAAGGTTACGGCCAAAGATTCCTTCACGGGAACGCAATGTGCATGATTGCGAGTCTGACTGATTGCTCAATCCACTTTACCTTAACATATCGACAGGTGTTGGGGGAAAACTCAAACGTGTCAAGTCCATTTTACGATGTTTCCTGTTTCGCTTGCTACCCCTGTACTGTTGAGATACCTCAGTTGGTCACAATCCGCCTAATCGCTCATGTAAATTCACGAATATTGAGGAGTAACAAAATAAAGTAATCGAATTGAGGTAACTATAAAATGAAATTAAAAACCGAAGGTTACCCAAACCTGGCCAATAAATAATCCGACGCGAACGCTCTGTAAAATAAGTCCGACTTCGGAATAATATAAAAAACTTCGGAGTTCTTTGTAATCAAGAGGCGTAGCAATTGGCGGATATTTCATGTTAAGGCAGTCACTGGTCACAGGACTTTGAATTGCTGCAAGTTAGCATGAGTGACCGATACAAAAAATTGAGACGTGGGACAAGAAGACAGTCTCCGCCCTGGACAAGTGGTGTCTCACGTCGTGTTTGAAAAGCACCCCCATTTTCCAGAAAAATGATGCGTTTGGTGACGAAGATTGCGAAAATATTCAGCGTCATCTTTAAGTATGAACACGAAGACATCAACGGACCAACTGAACGCCCTTATACAAATTCGTCGTACAATTCTACAATAACTGCAGTTTCGTCAGAATACGAGCCAAAAATACGTCCTGAACGTATCGTCACCAAACAATAGGTAGACTTCTTGGCCTCTAGTCGAATATAATTTGCAAATAGGCAATCTTTTCTTTAATTTGTAATGATAATACAAGAGTAAATCGTCGTCTTCTTCTTCCTCCAACAATAACTCTGTCTTTCCATTAAACTTTCATAATTAGAGACAGACAACACAACATGCAACGGCCTTCATCGTCAGGCTACAATACAGAATGAATCGGAGTTTTGGTTGCAGTCTCGGTCTCCAATCTCAGTTCCAGTGCAAACCGCCACCTTAAGGTTTGCCAAAATCGATTATGGAGGATCGACCGAGACAAGCTGGTTAACACCAACCAGTCAACTGATCTCCGCAACTTGTTTTCCGATTCGGACCCACTTCTATTAGATCGCATCCAGATTAGGGGAGAGAAAGAGCGTGCAAGTGACGTTCCGCTCATTACGTTGACGGCAGATGTTGCGACCACCTTGATGCTACTAATTAACGACCACCCTTTCCCCTTTGTGAGACATAAGTAACAGTCAGCGAGCAGGTTCCTACCCCTCGCCGAAACTGTCTGTAACGTCTTCTTTGAACAACTACCAACGACACCAAGGTAAGAAAAATACTGACCATTCGACGAAGAGTGTGAATTGGTCTTCTGAGTGTTTCAGAAAACCTTCTCGCTGGAGCTTTCTTGGGGTTTGACGAGGGTGTGTGAACGGCACAGCACTTTATGAAGATTCCCATAAAAACGATGAAGGCTAATCCCATTAGTAGGCAAGCCCACCAATACTCCTGGAATCAATAATACAACGAAAACAGATTAATTAAGTTTAATTGATTGTGGCGTCGGTGGGGGCCAGAGTTTTTGCTTTTCTTTGCGCCTTGACATAGGATGAAAAAGTGTACAGGTCTGTGTGTCTGCACCAACCAAAAGGGGCCAATGCTTTAGAAAGTCTTGGCAGTCCTAGCTACGGCCAACCTCAGAGTCGTGATCGATGGTGCCTAATTCCCTCCTCTTGCCTCAAAGAGGATTCAGGGGGCCCTTCGTGCGTAGCAATGGAGGCCCCCCATCGGCAGATGATCTTTGGCGAGATGATGGGGCGCTTAAATCCTTTTCCCCAGCGTCTCGAGACCATAGGCAGAAACCAGTTCGCACGTTTTAAGGTTAGCGTCCAATGAGGTGCTCAACATGTACCAAAGCGGCAGAAATACGAAGTTGTGAGCAACAGTCATTGGCAAGGCGCCAAACCGCAGTAATTTACTATGAACACATACGGGCAGTGTTGGCGTAATAAGTATGTGTTCTCTTGGCCCGCTCCATGTGTGTAACTTCAAGCTTCCCTTCAGGATACGAATTCATGAAAGTTCTAGATGGTAATAGGGTGGTTCCACTCTTGAGGCTGGAGCCATGGTAATTATACCGATGAATCAGCGAACAGGTAGCCCAGCAGGTGCAGGAGTTTATGGGACAGGGTGCGGGATACCACTGGGCTAGCTACAGTGTTCCAGGCAGAACTCTACGCAGTGAGGGTGTGCATGCAGGGCCTCCTACGTAGGGGACTAAAACGGGAAAGAATATACCTTGTCAGACAATCAGGGCCTGGCTTCCTATACCGGTGGGACCTGAGCCCTACGCAGAGACCACCAAGAGCCACTTGATCGAGGTGGTTGGCAAGTGGTAGTAGAAGTGCAGAGCTGCATATTAATGAACCACCACACAGGAGGTTCTAGTTCCCCTCTTCAGTATCTGAATGGT
This sequence comes from Pachypeltis micranthus, assembly GCA_020466155.1. Classification (NCBI taxonomy): domain Eukaryota; kingdom Metazoa; phylum Arthropoda; class Insecta; order Hemiptera; family Miridae; genus Pachypeltis; species Pachypeltis micranthus. The sequence continues at coordinate 2,718,773 of CM035779.1, read as the reverse complement.
GCTATGAAAAACGAGGAGGGGCCCTGGTCAATGGTTCCCCTGACATCTAGCATAACCTCACTAATACATAAGCAGACAATCTGACACGGCTCATTGGCAACTATAGATAGGAGGGTCGCAGAGGGCCATTCCAGGCAGAGCCTTCATTCTTCCTCATGTATGCCCACAGCTAAGGACGACTGCTTCTGCTGATACTGTGGCACCCCAGTCCAATCCAGAGAGGAAGGAGCAGATAAACGTCAACTGGTATCCTTCTGAATAGAGATCTAGCAGACTCTAAGCTACTCTCATGCCCACTACACACAGCGTGTGTGCAACTATTTTGTAGAGAAACAAACATCTTTGTTCACACCGACAAACTTGGAAGCAGCTCTTCAATACTGAAAACTCTGAAACATTGCTTCGACTGCACGTGAATTTCTCCAAATTCCATGGCAAAACATAGCACTTGGGATATTGTGCAGTCCCAACAATGGAGCCGTGTGCACTTGGTAAGATACGTTAGCGTTTTGACTTTCAAAGAGCGCTTGTGTATTTTCAGAACGACCTTCGTACGCACTACTTGCAATGGATGACCTGCCATACGAAAGAGGATAGGTGCAATGTACTTACCGTAACCCATTGAGTGAGCGACGAGAGAGTTTCCTTATTAAATAACATATTTTTTAATCTAGCCAAAGGTCCCTCAGCATCCACAGCTCTGCATTTGAGGAAGACGTCACAGTAACCCTGGAACAGTATGCATCACCCTAACGTTGTGTCTAACCAGATCAAATATCACAATTCAAATAAGATCAACTCTAAGAACATATTTAAGAACTTTTACAAAACATGAACATCTGATCTAAACTCTCGTTTTTTGGTTTATTCATTCTGAATAATAACCCTATGTTTTCGGTCACGAAATATTTTTTACAACCCCCCCTCAAAATTTGATACTTTACGTTTCAAGGCATGGAGATTCCAAATTTGCAATGTCCGTCCGCCGTCCCCCGTCCCCGTCCCCCGTCCCGTCCCCGTCCGCCGTCCGCCGTCCGGGCCGTTTTGTGCCTTTAACGTGGTCTAAAAATTCGTTCTTTCGCCCAAAATCCGATTTGGTATCTAGTTGTGCCCGCCATCTCGGCGACCCGATCGGACGAAGCCCGCGGTTGTAATGGGCAAAACACGGTTAAAAAAATTAACGAAACGCAGTACAACGCGGAGCTCCAAGCGTTTCGTCGTTTGAATTCCCTCCGCCCCGCCCGTCTCTTTAAAAATCCAACCGCTCTCGAGGCGGCTCTCGCTTCCCCCAACGACTCCGCCTCCGCCGGTCGCCGCTCAACTCCTCTTTCACCTTTCGATTCACCCGACGTTTCGGTTTTAATACGATTCAATTTTTTTAGATTCCTTCGTTTCATTCTCATTTTGGTTTTTTCATCGATTTTTGGTTACATTTTGATATTAATATGTAGCGTGCATGTTTTCATATTAAAATTCAGTTTTTTTTAGATACTTTCGTTTTTTGTTTATTTTAATATTACGATTTAGTTCTTTTTTGGGGTTTCATTATGATATTTTTCGATGCTGAATCGAACGGGATGGGTCTCGGAGCATTAATGCTAGGTCAAGCTGTTTATCCGAATAATAAACCGTTGTGTAATAATTTGCAGGGTTTATTTAAATGAAGTATAGTTTTGATTAGTAAGGATTACTTCACAACCCTAACTGATCAAGTTTGGTAAAGGTGAATAACGAATGAAGGTTAAGACGGGCATGATTGGAACCTGCAATTACAAAGGAGTAGAATATGGTTTAGCTCAATGGAGTCATTCCTGGCAACTTCAGACCAAGAGCAAAGACTAAGTCGGCTGTGCATTACTGGAGGGGAACCGGGATGGAGAAGTGAAGAGCGGAAAGGAAGCTTCCACTGTGTCAACATCGTGACTTCCTCTACTTGACATGTCAACGTTGGGGAAGATGGCAAGAGGGATGAGAATCCTCGTTAGCTGTTTTTCCCCAGCATTGGAAAACGTCTCGAGTCATGGACCATTGGACGAGCACACTTTCTCAAAAAACAAACCATTTTAATGCACAGCTTCATTTTTTTTCTCTCGAATATCCTCCAGCCTGCACCTCTAGCACCTCCAGACAGGAAGAAACGAGAATTCGTGAGCTGCTTCATTGTAGCTCCTACAACAGTGAATGAAGGTTGTTGGGAAGAGCAGCCAAACCTTCCAGCTCTCACCACTTCTAAGTTGTTAACCATTCTCCACGATTCTCGAGAAGGTTATGGCTATAAAACGTATCCGCAGTTGATCTCTCCCTTCAGAAACTTGTCACCCAAGTAAATAGTTACATCGAGTGGGGAATAAGATTAAGGCTCAAAGGTATGGGATCACCCAGGGTACCACCGCAACGCATCGTTTTCAGTACCAGACTGGCTAAATCACAATACCCGTTGAACCTTCCACAGGTTCATTGGGAAGATCAATACGAAACAAAGCAGGCTTGAATGACTCTTGAGTTGGTTGACGACTGACAAAACGATTGCTTTCAAAAATCTCATCATTAAATCAATTTCACTAACTCCAACTCTTCTGCTCTCACTTTCGTCCACTTTCATCTTCGTCAATTTTATTTTCTGACTTCTGACAGGAATTTATGAGAACGCAATGAATAACCAGCAATATAATTAAGAATAGAATAATAAATAAGTACCAACGCCCATAGATGTCGAGAGACATCTAAAAATGGTGGGCAGAAAGGTTAAATCGCCGATTTAGGAGACTGATCACACCAAATATTCAATAAGAACGGGAGCGCATACCTGAAAATTATCACACGGAGATCCAGGGCGAAGTGAGATGCCCCCTGGGGGCAAACCAACTCTAGCCGCAAACTCGCTAGTACTTCGGCACGTCAAAGTGTCCGTTCCATTCTGGCAAGCAAGCTCGCATAGGCTACGTTTGTCCACGTTCATTCCATTCTGCGACGTGAGGAAGCATTCTGTCATGTTCCACTCCAGGCAAATGGAACCGCGACATTCGCCATTCAAGCAAAGCTGAAAATTGAACATTGGTAACAATCGAACGCCTATGACGGCATTTTTTGGTTTAATTATGGGGACAGAAATAATCAAATCGTTAAAAGCCTTAGATATGCAACGTAACGACAGTGAAACAAGCTATTATAATACTGCCAACCTGAGTTCCTTCATTGCAACGAGTCTTATCCTCTTTTGGTAGGGGAGCAGGGCAAGATGGTGAGGTACCGCTGCACTTGGAGCTCCAAGAACATTCTGATTCAGGCTTGCATTGAACATGCAGCATGGCGGGAACAAATCGGCATTCATCGCTCAGGCAACACGGACCTTGACTAGGACTGTAAAAAAAAATGACGCCATCACTACATAGTATAAAACAAAGTCGCTGTCAGTCCCTATGTCGCGTGTAGATTTTGAAGCGGTGTTTTTAAGGATTCAAGAGGAAAGTTTATATGTGTAATTCATGCATAATATTGTAGAGAAATTTAGAGGTTTCTAATGTGATGTACATAAAGCATTTTTTTGCGCTTACATTGCAAAGGATAGCTGAATCCCATGAGATAATCAAAATAATGTACTACAGTGTTGTACGCCTTAAATATCTTATGCGTAGCAAGCACACAACTTTCCTTAGCTCTACATTAATTCACGTGTGTACATGGCTTTTCCTACTTACTCAATTCATCATCACTCAGTTAATTAGAACTTGGACAAACATCACTTAACGAATGAAGAAAGCGGTAGCACTTACAGTTCCGGAATTTATTGTGCTGCACGTACTTATTCCCAGACTATTATTGAACAATTGGAACACATAAACACGATTTTTTAGAAGAGGATAATAATCACCTTTTCAGAGTTATTGGGTAAACACTTTTAAAAATGGTAGTCAGCGAAACGGTGGTAGTTGAAATTTCGGAATTTCCGGAGTAACCCCCATACATCTTATCAGTGTTTTTAACGGCTCATCCTATACGTATAGGATTGGACCACCACACCAATATTTTTCTAAGATTATAGTAACATTTCAGCGGATTTTATAGGGAAAAACCGGACTAAAATCAATTTTCGTCGAAACTTTTCGTAATTTATTGTGCTGCTACTTTCGGTGGATTTTGCTCATACCCTTATTTTGGCATCCGATGGAAACCTGCGGGCTAGATATCATTGAGCTCATTTGATTCTATCGTTTTCTCTAAAAATCGTTCACAGACATCAACACACAGACCATTTTCCAGACTCAGTGGGGTCTGAAACGTGAAGATCTAAAGAGAACTCAAATTTTTTTGTCAGCCGATTACATAACTTTACTTTCTGATTCGCAGAGCCAAGCAAAGTAAAAAGGTCCGATGATATATGAAGGTGTTGGTATATGTCTATCTCTTAAGGATAACCCACAATAACCATTGTTTATCGTTTACATTTTATGGGGGAAAATGGCTTGTTACGAAGTGATTTTAAGCAATACAGCATTAATCCTTAGCCAATTAAGTACCTTAAATACATTGCCCGTTTAATATAGATCAATATGGTTCTGTACAGCATGTAATTTAAATAAATATTTCCGAAGATATTACACATTTAAAATGCAGGGATATAGCAGTGTGGCAGTACTGGGCCAGCTGGTGCCTATAACACTATAGCACTCTATGATTATCAGCCATCAGGTTAATCGGCTAATTATCGACAACTGTTGGTAAGTTAAAAAAATAACTGAATATAAAGGGATTTTTTGTTGTTGATATTAGAATTATTGATTACCTTTTGTTTTTAGTCGAAAGAATCGTAAGTGAATTATGTGTGACTGCAGCACTTACTAATAATTTGCGCAATTTATTCATAATCATACGTATAGTTTTAAGGTGTATTTCGGAGTATGTTTTACAGAAATTATAATCGTGTATGGAAGGAGTCGTCGTTTGAACATAGGCCGTAGCACAGTGGACCCCAAAAGAGCAAGGTGTAGGTGTAAAAAGTAGGGGCGAGAACGTTTAAATAATTCTGAGCAATGAATCAGCAATAGATGCCACGTATCTGGAGATGCAAATGCGAAACAACGTTGGTCAGATATGACGTTCTTCTACACTAATATTATTTGACTTAAACAATAATATAACTTAAACAGTACAAGACTAATAAGTTTAATTATCTTCATTTATCCCCAAATGTTTTTTTTTTTATGTCCACCCGTGCAAAGCTGGAACGGGACACTAGTATACTTCTCAAGTTTTAAATATCATAATATTGTTAAACATGAGAACCACCAAATCGTACATATCAAAATTAAATCCTTGGTAGTCACGAGAGAGTTTTACCAGTCGTAAGTGAGTGCAGTGCTAGGGTTGAGGAGCTTCCCTGACATAGCCACTACTGGCCGAGACAACCTCCCCTATGCTTGGTCCCTGCTGGATGTAATAACAGACGAAACACGGTCAAAGACTCCTTCGAAGGACTCCAACATCAAGATCTCTTACTTTTTGCCTAATATGGAAAGAAAGCTGAGCGGCCTCTATGATCCTGGATCTGATTGAGGTTGTCTCCCTTTTGAAGAGCGACAACACGAGCAGATCTGCAGATGGTCCACTCAGCCTTCCTTTGCATATTGCTTTCTGTCTTGTTTGGCCAACGAGATTTATTGGGGTTTAAGGTTGCAAGGGCCCTACCAAGGTCGCCCGTTCAAATTGTCCATGATGAGCAATGGGACGGAAAACTGGTTGCGCGGCAGATGGGCCCCCTAGTAGTGAGTGGAGGCTATGGGGCCCTCTGTCGCAGCTTACTGGGGTTCTTCCTCCGCAAGGCAAGGCTTGACAATGCTGGAATATGCGCTTGTTGTGTGGATATCGTGGTCGCTGGAGAGTAGAAATCCCCTCCTCTTCTCTCGTTTCTAAACTGCAGGGTCTGAGGGAGGTCGAGGCCACCAGGTCGGTACTCCCACAGACATCCCAGAATGCAGAACAGTAAGAAGTCCCTTGCCGCCCTCTGGGCTTCTCTATGTAGAGCTAAATGGCCAGCTTGAGTCACTTTGATCCCTGTTGCCCACAATGGGATGCCTGGATTGTTCAGAGGGCCCACGATCTGCTCCTGTGTCTAGACCTATTGCATCACTAGGGAACGCCTTTGAAAGGAGGGATTCCATCAAACCCATGATGCTATAAGCCCAGCCTGCACTGCGTCGATCTAAAACCTGCTCTACATTCACTTTTCCTACGAAGGACTCGTAATGCTTGCCCCAGGGGTTCCTAGAGCTCTATGCTTCCACATAATTCCGCCGGCCTTGTCGTTCATGCCTGTCACAGCACACAACAGACCCACGTACCTGACTCCGACGTTACACTTCAGTTTGAAAGTACTTCTTGTCCACTGATACGGGAAAGCAATTATTAGCAGTGCAATTTTGATTAGGACATACCACAGTACTGTATTTTGCGTATACTACTGTACACAACAAATGCAGATGGAACTTTACTTTTTTCCAACTGACTTGATAACTTATTAATCCACAACAGGTATTTGTTGCCAATCTTTCACGTTTTTAGAGTACAATAGACAACACTTCGAACAGCACTGCGTTTATGATAATCCCAAAATAGATGTGCAATACAAGCAAAAAATAATAATCATGACGGATTACCTGCATTGGGTGTTAACTTTTCGATTGCAGCCTTTTGCAGAGGAGTTGCGAGCTTTGTCAAGCTCACTTACGAGTCGAGGGTAGCAGCATTTTTCTTGGCACTCCATTTCATCATAACCGCAGTCGCACTCTTCACCATCTTCTACGATTTTGTTACCACAAAAAGCGCCGGCGGAAGCTGTTGAAAGTTTGATAACACTGCACATCATTGTTGTACATCTTCAAAACAATACAGACAGGTGTGGGAAGATAGCGTGGAGTTGGTTTTTAATTGAAATACGTGATAATTAAGCGGCTTTCGAGGGCGCTCAATTTTTTGTTAAATTTAGGTTAGTCAAACAAAGGAAGAAGGGAAGTTCGGATATCCGTGGGAAAAAAAATTAATTTTTTCTTTACTCCTGTTATCGTTTTTATCTCGAGCAACGTTTGGTATTCTGAACCCTGGTTTGCAGAAGAACAACGTTTGGAATCTGCCTCAATTCCATAAGCTTCCACAGGGCCATATGAAGCCCAATCCGCCTACAATGACAAAGAGGGAGTCGTGATACTGCCCAAGTTCCCAACCATTAACCTGTGAAGGATGAAGCCTCTGTTTCCATCGGCTCTCCTTTTTTGGCGCTGTTTACAGAGCGGCAAAAAAGCGCGGGGAAAGGCGAGCGGTTATTCGTGAGGCTTTGAGCTCCATATTTCATTCGCATACTTCACACACCCTGCAACGTATTAATCAAGCCGCTCCCTTATTGGCCACAGATTTCAAGTTGAGGTAAGTAAACCCCTGCTTATTAACCCGTTTGTCCCGATATTGTCTTTAATAACGATACAAGCAAATTTGGGTATTTTTATTAAATGTTGAAAGGAGTTCGATTAATTTATTTCATTTCTATTTATTCAATTGAATTCAAAGTGGGTCTTATTGCATTCTTAATTTCATTTCCTTATTTTCTGCTCAAGAAGAGTGATTTATTTATTCATTTAATATCTGAGGTGAGTTTGGTGAGTTTTTGTCTACTGATTAAGTATATTCGGCCCAGACACGAATTGCTATAGTACAAAACCGAAACATGTAGGACCACCACACTCAAAAGGGTTACTAGGCTTTGTGCCAGGCAGTGTTGCCATGTCATAGCGCCATGCATAAAAGAAAAGAGAAATCACGCAATCGCAATCAAATTCTGCGTCGATTCCTATAAATCAGTTACTCTTAGCACTTCACTAATTCAGGTGTCTCGCGTGGCACGTTCCACCATTGCTAGTTTGATGATGTTTTGGAAATTGTAGGTTGTGCACTTTTTTCTACAGGTGGAGTAGCAATGCGCTGCAGCCATTCAGAGTGCAGCGTGATTCACAAAGGCATCCTCTATGGCCTTAGGGCGGTTAATTTGAGTTGAACGTAAACAAATGAACTATATTTAGTATATACAGTGGACACATATATCCTGGCTATATTCAGGAATTATTCTCTGGGAGGGGTGTGACGTATATTGCCCCGGGTTCCACTCCAACGGGTTTTCAAGCAGATATTTCAGCATGAAAAAGGCTATAGCAATAAAGCCATCAACATAATAACTGATATTCAAGTCTGGTAAGGCGCTGAAGAATTACTGCACGTCGTCAAAACTGATGAGGGAGTGCAGGATGGCACTCAACTCCTTAGCAAACACAGAGTTAACGTTTATTCAATTCCTGGGCATAAAGGGATCATTGGAAATGAAAGGGCCATCTGGCGAGAATCGGTTCGTTTACTGTAGTACCTATTGGGCCACTACCCCACTCTGGGACCTCTCTGTCACTAGTCAAGAGGACTGTGGGAGAATATGCGACGAGAATGCATCAGACAGTCTGGAATGTTGAGGGAGTGAGGCACACGCCAAACACACGAGACAAGACGGAGCTTTCTGAGGATGGCAAGGAAGGACCTAAGACAGATTGTGGGGATCATCACGGGGCACTGCAAAATGAACAGACACACGTATGTTACAGGCATTGACATCCCTTGGTGTAGATGGTGTGGCAAAGATGAGAGAACAACCTACCACGTCCTGACCAGAGCCAGTGATTTTGATTTCTGGAAGACTCGTGCAGGAAATACCTGGTATTCCTAGGGAGGCTAGGCATGGACCTCTGAGACACTAGGATATAGCGTATACAGTAAAATAAAAAGATATGAAATACACGAGTTGAAACATATTTGCCATTACCTTCAAAGCAATTCCACTTCTTCTCATCTTCAATAGCATCGAGGACGTTACTTATATTCCCAACGCTGCAGGAAGAAAACTTGCTGTTGTTCGGTCGATCACCACTCGTAGCGGAAGCAAACATTATATAATTTCCACTCAAACCACCAGGGCGACACTCAGCAGGGTAGTCATGCTATAATAGAACAATGAACGCAAAAATATAATAAATATACTTCAAATAATGAGGAACAAATACCTCCTGAGCTGACAGAAACACCTAGGCAGCGGCAGAGGTGAAACAAAGCAGACAAGGTACATTTATATAAATCGATCCCAAATAGGTATAGCATTAACGTTAACACATCCCCACAATAAAACGACGAGATTTGGGTGTGCAGCTACAATCCACAAATATATTTTTCAAGATTGAATCCGAATTTGAGGTCCAACAAAATTAAATACCACTCAAACGTTTAGTCTAGGGTCGAATTATGCCTCCTAAAGGTAAACTGACCAAAAATGGTCGCGAAATCACAGCAATAAATGCAAATAAATTATTGATTTTCCGACGAAATTAAATTTACTTTAAATGACACAGAATCAACTTACCGGTGAACCAAAATTATGTCCAATCTCGTGCGCTAGAGTGAGCTGGGACACTTTAGGTGGAACTCTGCTGTTGTAGTTGACAAACGTAATGATTCCAGTGTTGAGGCTTCGTCTCGTCGATTGTTGCAACCCTCCGACTGTATCAGCGTACGTCTTGAACCGCTCACAAATACCCCCCGACGCTCCTTTGAAAAATTAAAACGATTAGTGACTATCAATAAATAATTTACACAGTTCTGTCCCTTTCACTTGTGTAATGAGTCTGTGAGAACTCCCTGGTGCAATCGAGTTGATCAGGATAGCCCCAGAAACTCCAACGGCAGACTATTTTGAATGATTCGTTTCAGACAACCGCATGATAAAACTGAATACTTCAAAATGAAAACGTCAGCCAAGATGAATGAGTTTAGCTGTCTGACTTATTTAATACGAATTTATGGATTATTAGCGTGAATAGATAATGTTTCAAAGTTATAGACATTACACTTACGTATTTACGGAATATTCTTTCAACTCTGGGACGAGGGAATGAATAAGAATCTCAACCATTCACTGTATAAAAATGAATATTCATGAGATCAGGTATGTTTCCTTATCATAATTACTGTTCCGTAACGCTCACGAGAGGGTTGTATCAGTCGAAAGTCATGTTGAAGGCACAAGAGGGCCCGGGCACTAGCTCAGCGCCCACCAAACCCAGACCTGTGCAGGTATAACTGGTTGCCACTCTCATGGTAGAGAGCTGTTGCCCATGTGCCACCACTAGGTTTCTTTGTCATAACCTTCTACACCCAGTTTGCGAAGAAACGTGGTGGGGGTCTCCCTTCAAAAATCTCCCCTGCCCTGTAGAACACGGGCAACCAACAGGGCCCGGGAAACTGGCTAAATGATAACCTGCCATACTATTACAGGTCTGGGTTCAGTGGATGCTAAACGAATGAGCCGGATTCTGGAACAACACGGAAACTGCACCTCCGTGACATGCAACAAATATAACTCTCAAAGGGGATTCAGGGAAACACACACACACACACACAGGAAAATAAACTTGTTACCAAAAGGAGGCGGGCCCAGAGGAATCAGTACCATCTGGGAGGAGTTCTTAATCAGTTTTTCCCACCTGATTTAACCATTTATTGGGTCACAAGTTTGGAAGGGGAGGGGGGGGGTCAACTGTGACCACGTTTCTTTGACACCACCTTGATCGCACACTGGGCCAAATGATTACAGAATTCCTTAGTAGCAGCCAACGCTGATAGGTTCGGGTGCTCTTCCAACAACCCTCGCTCACTTTTCTAGGGGGAGCAGCATGTGGTTTCATGTTTCCTACACATTGGCGGCGCAAGACGAGCACGATGGGGAGTCTTTGGGAAAGAAGAAATGGAGCCACGCGAAAAATTGGAAAACACGATAAATTAATGTTCAAAAATTCTCGTTTACCGAGCTATAGAGATAGATAAAGAAATAATTGCAGGGAACAAAGCATGGGTATTGGTTACTACAAAAAACTCCTTAAGATTGATCAAACCTAGTGGTGCATTAACTGTGCCAATTATGAAAATGTTCAAAAATCGCTATGTTCGACACATTTTGGTTTTTTCCTCAAATTCTACAGACTGTCAGAGAAAAATACATAGTTATTAACTATTTGAAGACATTCTGTGAGTTAAATTAAAACCATTCACCCCATTTTTAAGAAAAACTCATGTTTTTGGTACATTTTGGTCCTCTACTCCCCTTTCCCAATAAAATGGAAATGGAATAACGACCTTGTTCCATTGTCGACCTTGTTCGACTTGTGCCTTGTTGTTTTCGAGTCCTCAAAAAATAAGGAACAGTCTCAATCAGTTCACCCGTTCTTCTGCATATCGAACTACAGGCACACACAGACTCTGCACCAAAACGGAAAGATCTGAAATAAACTCGGCTTATTAGAAGCGAGGAATAAAAGCAAAATAATCACCAGATGCAGATGCGACCCACGCGAGGCCGAGAGTTCCTCCTGTAAAATCTCTGTACGTGAACACGTAAGCCAAACAGAAATCTTCATGGTTGCCCAACGAATGAAGATTGAGAAAATTGCTGACGTCGATATTTTCCATGCAGAAAGGGTTTGGCTCGCCGGAGTAATGCGGTTTGCAAGGTTGATCATCGTCAATCTAAAACGTTTTCATGCAATTAAGTACGTTTACCCAACTTAGAAACAGAGCTTCCAAAAGAAGTCTGGTAGACTCACTTTAATTCGTTGAACTTCAAACTTGATGTTCCTGTGTTCTACTCGCCCGTCGAATTTGGTATCTCTGTAGATGTAATTAACTGCTGTTACGTGGTGAGCGATCAACGAAAGTATTTCCTCCCTGGTTTTTTCAGGATCGTGGTTAACCTTTAAAATAGTGCAACACTGTTAGTAAAAGGGGATTGCAAGACTAGTTTTATAACAGCAAAACAAACTGTTACCCAATGGTTATCTGGCCACAGATTCTTCAACAACTGGCTACACTATCTATTTCAAACGGCGAACTTTCACGTCACCATAGCCCAGACCAGACAGCAGGAAACCAACTAGTGGGCAATAAAACAGCCATACGCCACTTCACTTGGACATTTGCCTGGTGGTCTCTACAGATATACGAAAAGTGTTTGGAGGATGGTAGATTCCTCAGAATTATCTGGAGGAATTAGATAAACCCCCCCCCTCTCCATTACTACGTCCTCCAAATCATCACTGATGGTAGGGACCTCCCTTCCAGCCTTACCAATTCAGTGTAGGTGCCCCTTTCTAAATGGCAGCCTCATCTGGCTGAGCACTGCAGTTACGCTAGACCAGTTCTTCCTTTAACACTCGGCACGAACCAGACGCACCATCTCATCCCCCCCCCCACAACAAACAGACCATGCTCAACAACACTAACCTTCAAAGATCGCTTTACATTTAGAAGTATAAGGTAAGATTGACGAGAGTTCACGAATGGAATGGAACTGAGTTTGAATTTAACTCACCTGCTCGGCGATGTGTCTCCAAATTAGAGGATCAGTCTGAATGAAGAGTGAGCACGTATTTTTATTTTTGTCCCTCGACTTGACGCTTCGTTTGGACAGCGAGTGAGCTGAATTGGCTTGTTCACTGTACTTTTGAAAGGGCAATTCAAGAACAGAATTTCGGGCTCCAACCTTTCGACTTGTGTTTTCTTTGTCTGCAAACAAAACTAAAGTACATGCTCATTCATTTACTGTTAGCATGTAGGCCATATTCTGGCTCCCGAGGGATACTTTTGACATTAAATTGCTTTATTATTATGAAAACACTTATTTATTAGTATAACAGTACTTGGAAAACTTTTTATTCCGACATCAACCCCCTTTCTGAGGGGGCACAATTCATGGGCGGCAATTGGGGTACAATTCCCCCCCCCCCCCAAAGACTCTCACAGAGCATCTGCAGCAAGCTAAGGAAGCACATCCACACTCCTCCAGAGCATCCTCGAGGAGCACGTTCGCCAAAGTTAGAAGCAAGTGTTCGCTAAAACACATGCATCCACACTCCCCCGAAGTATGTTGGGAGGAGCGAGTCTCATGCGTTTGTTCCTGGCAATCCTTCGCCTCGCGGTACAAAACCTGCTCTTGAAGGGAGTCAGGAAGAATCAGGAACACCTAGCAACCCTTTCCACATTCAAGCTCCTCAGTGTGTAGCCAAGTCTGAGGGAGTGAGACGAGAATGAACTTAGGGGGCTGAGAAATCTCACCAAATTTTAGATCCTAGGTCTGCAAGAGTCTGGAAGGGCCTGCATAAAGATCTCAAGAGAGAAAATAATCCAAATGTGGAATTTGTTGACTGTGGAAGGGAAATGCCCTCTTTCAAACGTCAAAGGAGATAATTTTTCAGAGCAGTGGTCTAGATTATCTTGGACCATTATACGTGCATGATTGTTCAATTCTTCGACAACAAACATTGTGAATTGGCCAGTCTTCTGACTCACTTTTTCAACACTACTGAAACATCCACGCCAAATGTTTCGACGATTCAATCTGGCAGATAGGAGTACCGCCACTCTCTACTTGTAATCCTCACATCCCGTCCATCGCTTCAATTCTGATTGTTGTGTGACAGATTGAGATAAGCGACAGATCGAAACGAGCGACGTACCATTACTATTTGTTTGTTCACCTTCATTTTGCAGCTGTTGCTTCCTCTCGACCTTTCTATTGATTTATTAAAGAGATACCAGAACTTGCCAACTTTTCATCTCCTCTCCTCCATCTTACCAACCAATACTATAACCAGGCACAGTTACATTTCTTCACAAGGCATTAACAGGGTAATTCTTCTTATTTCTTCCAGGCCAGGGATAGATATTTATAGAATCGTCGTTGCAGAACGTTTCGAAACAGTCACACATAATAAGAGATATTTGTAATCCCCTGTAAGTGTTTCAATCGATCTTGGTATTCTAGATCGCCAGTTATTATAATATTGTTAATTCGTTGGTCTGATAACGAAAGATTCCAGAACGATAAAGATTTTTGAGAACTAACTATTATGAACTTAACACTTTGTTCGCTTGCAGGAACAAGTAGCCCACACATCCCAAGAGACAAAAGCACTCTGGGCGACGTTTGACTCCCTCCATCTGGTCAATGGCTCCACAATGTCGCAGGATAAGTGGAGCACTCACATAACATGACTTCCTCAATGCCCTTTGTCATCCTGGGAATACGCGAAACGAATTACAAACGCATATCATGTCCACGATGAGCTCAAACTTCACTTTTCAAGCTCATTCAGGTCATCTCATCAAAGTGAATAGGGGGCTAAACGTGGACCATCCCATCAAGATCCAGAAAATATTATATTCTCACCATCGTGGATGAATTATAGCGATTCCCTTTAGTCGTGAAATGACTTCAGCGACCGTAAAATTGGGTTTTTATTACATAAACACGATTTTCGGGACACCAGTCTACAATCATGCTGACCGTGGTACTTCCTTTTTGTACAGAGACCTCACAGCATTCCACCACAGTCAAGGGATAGCCACTAGTACTTCAACCCCGAAGGGAATGGCTTAGTGGAAAGATGCAATGGTGTGCTTTGGAAGACGATGGTCTCTAGTTATGAAAACCCACAGATAACCTGATAGGAAGATTTGTTATATGTCATCCAATCTCTCGTGTACATACTAACTGCTCTCCACATGAAAGGCTGTTCCGCAAACCGCGTTGCCTGACATTCATGGCTAACCAAACCAGAAAAGGTCCTCATGAAATATCTTGTTACGGACATGGAACGAAATGGGGATTCAGCTCATCGGACTCATTCTGGCAGTTAACCCTTCAAGAGCAAAGATGAAGTCGATGGAGAAGGAAGGCAGGGAACCTCGTGACTGCGACTGAGAAGGTTACGTATCCGCAATCGCGTCGCAAGATTGATTCTATTTTCTGGTTCCAGCGACGATTCATTGGCGAGGCTATTGTATAATACCTAGAGGCGAATTGTGTAGGTCAGCTAACACCAACGGAAACGACCTGATTAGTGCTCCACACTCGGTACTAATTCATTACACTTGTAAAAATTCGAAATACAGCCCATTAGTCGAAGAAGTCGATCTAATTGAAGCTAACACAGAATATGCTCAGGCAAGAAGGCGATATGGAAAGGAAACCATAGTTCCCACGAAGCACTTAGCTCCTATGTGGAACGAATCAATCTTTGGGCAGGAACAGCAATACCACAGTGATCCAGCTCAAGAAGCACTAGCCCCTCAGATTTTGCAAGAACCTCGTGATTTCAGCCTCCTGCAAGTTGAGAAGATCCCAAAGATCGAGAAAACTGCCAGCTTATTTGGAGAACACATTTAAAGGGGGCACAATGTGCTAGATCGATTACTATATATAGTGAATGGTTGATAGGGACACTTGACTACAATTACAGCTTAGTTGCTATTCATAACCCTCAACGCACAACTAGGTTTGGTGGAACACAAAGCACAGCCTCTTTTTTACAATATTTGACAGTTACAAGTGGAATATAAACATGAGTAACCGTGAAAGGTAGAACAAATTATGGAAAATACTTTATATTCGTCCATTTCAATAAACTTTCGTCAGGAATTATGAACCATTGTCTTAACCACTAGACCACGACTGCCTGGTGCCTTTAAAGGGAGTCAGGCTTTAATGAACGGATCTTCGAGAGTTGAGCGAATCCCGAAAATTCGATCAAAGATTCGGGGAACGAGAGGACGACAAGGAAAGGGCGCTTACTTTTCATTCACACTGTAGTAGGCGCGTCATCATTTATCTCTCCGCTGGAACTTTCACAGTGTCAGCGAATCTTGGACCCCAGAATTCGTCTCGTTATTTTCTCTCTTAATTTTTTAATCTTTTCTCTCGGGCCCTATTCGTCTCTTGGAATGAAGGAGCGTGAACCGCTGCCACCAATGTTACGAGGGGGGTTTGGAGACGATTGGCAATCCGCTGACTCAGGCAAAAATTAACAGCAATCTCCGATCCATTATTGTCCGACTTCCATCGGGAATATGAACCACTGTCTCAACCACTTGACCACGATCGCCCAGTGCCTTTAAAGGGAGTCAGGCGGTACATAGTATAAAATGACACTATGACGACTTCTTCACTGGAAAATGTCTCAACAACGACATAATAGCCTGGACGCGCTTACCATCAATATCTGCAGGTAACTTTGTACTCTTTGAAACAGCACTCCCAAGTATGTCGGGCTCTAACGCCGAGTTCTGTATGGTGTCCATCCATTGGGTAATCTCGTCAGTGACACCGCAGCCACCGACGTGCCCACCTGAAACAGTTGAAGCGATTGTTCAATAAATGAAATGGACAGCTCACACGATTTTCCAAGGGATTGAGCTGTTTTGAAACTTTCTTAGTCTATTTTGTTGAGAATACATTTTGTATAGAACACCTTAGGCTTGACGTGTTGCAATCAAGACACTAAAATAGTGCCAGCAAAAATCGCATGTAATACAGAATACAGTGAAAGAGAGTGAACTAATAAAGGAATGGAAATGCTGGCAACGGCAAAAGTCAACACTCAGTGCCCAGAGAACAAGAAGGATGCGTCAATCAAGCAGGACGCATCTATCAAGTCCAATGCCAGTGCCAATTGGTGATCAAGGACCTGCAGATCACATCCACTACCTTTACAGTCAACCTTGAAATGAACACTAACGAGGTATAAGATCTCATAACTGAACAACACTGAAAACCATTCCCATAAAGATAGTTATTACTCCAAGGCAAATAATACAACTCCTAAAACGTTAGGTTGGTACTTTTGCATCAAACACGATGTTGCTTACCGGGGGCAATAAGTATAAATGTTGGAAGACTACAAGGAAGTGTATTTAGGTCTGAAATCATTCACAGTAATAGAAGAGAATAGTCGACGGAGCATGATAATGGAGAACAGATAATGATAAAGAAAGACATGAGCTAACCAGAACTAACTGCCCAATTTTTTGGGGTGAACACTTGACCAGGCTTAACCCAATCTGGAGAAACCCGTATTTGCGGAGTGAGGCGGTTAGGTAGTAATAACCAAGAGTACTCAGGATCAGTTGGTAAAACCGGACTTTAGGGAGTATCTGCACCAAATTGGTAACACTGCAAGCACAAACTGCCAGCAGCCGCCATTCCCATGCTACAAATGCCTCTAGTGTGAGCCAACTGGCTGTGTACTCCACCACAGCCTGTTCACCTTTGACACAAGAAGATGGCATGGGAAGCAACATCCACCATTGCCCCCCAGTACACGCCTCAAATACTCCGTGTTCCAGAAGAGGATGAAACGGTATCTCGCAGAGATGAAGAACGAAGGAACAGACGAAAGACCGCTCCTGACAATTCCATACTGCTGGAGGATGTATAAGAATGACTGCATGTATTTTCGTGAGGGTGAAGAGAGCAAGACAGAAGAGCTGCCCTTGCAGAGGGACGTGAGAGTCAACATGACGTGATGCGCGCTATCGTTAACAATACGCAAGAGTAAATTCATGAGGCCACAATGAGCAGACTCTACCTCCTGCATCCCAAAAAAACTCCTATACCTTCAGTACAGGAGTGACCTACCAGAATAATTTTGCAACACAACAGCGACGTTTGCAGACACAGCAGTGCTGGTTGTTGACAACTTGATCAAAAACCACAATAAATCCATCAACAAAACTACTCATAAGACATCACAGTAGCGGATTAGGGTAAATTAGGTCAGGTGAACACATTAACTTCAACTGGAGGATCAAACACATTCTTACCTCCCTCGACTGCGCAGCAATCCCTTGCACGAATAAGGTTAAATACCTCCACATGCGAAACTCAAGTGGAAAGAACACACACAAGAAATTGAGAAGGACTGAAAACATACTGAGGAAGAACGTACTTTCAATCTATCAACTCACTTCGAGAACATATGTGGGGCTATATAGCATAAGCCACGATAGCACTTAAGGTTTTTCATTAATTCAAATGAACGCAATGATAACGTGAATGACTGAACATAGCTCAAGTAAATACAAAATTAATGGCGTGTTCGGAGCAATCCCGAATTTCGGATAAAAAGTAAGGCATTAACCTGAACGTTGGTCTTCATAAGCATCTATGACATCCGAATCTTTGTATATCACAGAGTGAAAACTAGAGTTGCTATTTTCGGGAAAGTATCTGTACGCTTTTTCTACGTAGTACGCATCGTTGGGAGTCACGTGAATCTTCCCCTCGAATAACCCATCGATTAGAGAGCCGTAAACAAAACTTCCAGGTTCCCCTGCAAATTTGTCAATGCAAAACACATTTTGATTATCAAGCAATCTTCACATACCTTATTCGTAATTATTAGAGAAACTTAATATATACGCACAGTACACACCTCCCCCCACCCTCTGATGACAACTGAAAAACCCCCTCCAGCACCCTCAGATGGGCCTTTGTGTGGTGTCCATAAGCCATGTTCTCTCGGTTCCATCCCCAGGACCCATGCAACGTCCCAACCACTAGCACGAAATGTAAGACAGCCTTGAGGTCCACCCCTGCAACCACATCTGGCTGTATTCCAGTGCCTCGCCCCCCAAGCGCTCAGGTGCGCAGCAGCCAACATCTCAAAAGTATACAATACACACTCTGCTGACTCTAACCCTCCCTCGCAAAATCTACAGCTCTGCACCCCTAACTTACCAATCTTGGCCAGGTGGACAGGCTCCTGTCAACAGGCCACATAATGTAAGGTGGGTGCGGCGAAATAGAGGAAATCCATCTTATAAAAGACGAGTTGAGACGAAGTAGTCTATTTCCACGGGTAAAATAAAGACAATGATATCTTGTATACGCGTTTCGGTTTACTAGACCATTATCAGTACAATACGGTAATGTAATCGGTATTGTACTGATGATGGTCTAGTAAACCGAAACGCGTATACAAGATATCATTGTCTTTATTTTACCCGTGGAAATAGACTACTTCGTCTCAACTCGTCTTTTATAACAAGCCACATCCCATCCGTATGTTTTTTCTCTCCAGACTGAGGACGTATCTTGATCGCTCTGGAAAGTCTAATGAATACCTCGACGGCCTTTGCTAGGCACATCCCGCCAAAAGGCAGCACTGCACTTCGCTTCCCTCTTGCCAACCTCCTTATTCAAGTAGATGTTGGTGGTCTCTCGCCTGTTTGTCGCCCTTGTCATTACCCTCTGTTCGTTTGGGAATGCCTGACAGGGCTGAACACACCTACCCATTTGGTAAATGGATATTGGATGAAAATAATGCACAAAACGCTTTTACAGGAAAAACTTCAACTTTAAATAACATCAATGTTTCAAGCTCATCGTGCAAAGAGGGAGCACCTAAAAATGAGGCGTATGCGCTTTTACTACCTGCGTTATTATTTGAGGGCCTAATCATGATTAATTCTATTTTAAGGATTAATCACCCTGGCTCCACTGTAGGTACTCCAGTGATCTGCAGCCTAGTACTCAAAGACTAAGATTCATATTATGAAGAGACTCGAGATATAGGATTCAGAGCTCAGCAGTAATTTTTCCAAACATTTTCAAACCCCTCGTAACAGAAGCTACGAACTCATCACGCTCCTCCATTCCAAGAAAAGAGGAGGAGGGCAGAAGACTACCACAAAAAACGCTAGTAAAAAAAAAATTAAAGGGAAAACATTGAGACGAATTCTCGGAGCCAAGATTTGCTGATGCAGTGCAAACATTCACGGCGATGTTGTGAAACGTAAAGCTGGCACTCATTTCTCGTCGCCCCTCCTCTTTGACGCGGCATTAAAGGTTCGATGCACTCGTAGTTACGCATTCGTCAAATATTTGGGATCTTCAGAGATTCACTCAAAAGGTCATTGAAGTAGTCACCTTCAGAACTTATTTAGCTAACATCATTACAACATTGATCTCCCGGGTTTCAGTAAAAAACGATTCGAGTAAATACAACAATTTAAATTCGAACGTTTTTTTTACCACGAGTGGGGGGGGGCCGCACTTAAAATCCACATAATAAACACAAACAAATACGATATCAATCATTTACTCACCAATGAGGTAGCCTTGATAAATGTGAGATGGATCGTGGTCCAAAATATTGTTTTGACTGTCAACAATACGCAAACGATGACTAAAAGGCGCCGTATCCCGTTTTAATCTTAGTCGAAAATATTTGCTATGAGCTCTAAATGAGATCTGAACGTGATTAGACCTAGAGGTATCATCTGCGCTCCTCTTTCCCCGCAGATGAGCTTGGGCCACTTCTTCTCTAGAGTAGGAAGCTTCTTCATAATGTGAAATGTATTCATTCAATCGGTTAGCTGAAACAATGAACACAAATATTGTTGTGGCTTGCGTTAAAAGTAGCGAACGTCGTCTCTGATGGAACAACTATCCTGTGTGTATTGACTTGTTAATTTTACATTTGGGGGCCCGTCAGGATTTAAAAACTGCGAAATAACGAGAGATGCTTCTATGTACAAGCTTTGTTCTAGACTCCAGCCAGCCAAAGAACAAACCTCAACGTCAACAGACATTCTAACCTCAGGAATGGTTGAATGTAACTTGCTTCGTACAGAACTTCAAAATCAGGTTGCTGACATCCCGTGGGAGGATGAGAGGGGTCTTGAAACAGTTGCACATGCAGGTGGATGGTCTCTACAATAAAACGACCAAAGCCTTCAGGGAGCATCATTGCAAGTGGTGCTGGCAACAGTGTGTCCTGAATAATGTGTTCAACTTCCTCTCACCAGCCCTCAGCTCCACGTTTGGGCAGACATGCTTATCTCTCCAGTAGGGAAGTCATTTGGATGGCTGGAGGCAGCATCTTGTAGAAACAGACACTGAATTTGTGACTGACATTGAACACGGGTTTCATTGCCTGACTGCCTGACAACAGCAGAGGCCGTCACACTTCAAGCGTTTTGGAGATAATTAACACGCTGGGAAGTCATTAAGATCTTGATCACTGCAGCAGTAGGAAGTTTTGATCTAGGATCAATTTATGGAAAGCCACTTACATCGAAGGGCAAACTAAAATTGTTGGAACTGTGGAGCAGGTGTGCAAGTGTCAGAAAAGAGCTGGTAACAGCAACAGTAAAGGCAAGAGAAAAAGTGTGCAGTGGGAAACTAAACTCGGCTCGAGAAAAGGCCCAAAGCATTTAGGGCCAATAGGACTGGTGACGGGGTTTCAATTGTATTACATATATGACCAAATCAGGAAGGATCACACTCATCAACCTCTGGAACGTAGCTGCTCTACACTTCAAATTGCTTTCACGCCTCAATGCTTTCAAGCAACATCGCAAAACGTTTGAATGATATGTGGATTAGAATAGTCTGCCTACTACGTGGACACTACGCAACACATCAGATAAGTGTATTATAACAGTCTGCCTATTACGTGGATCTTGCTCAGCACATCAAACAACTTTCCTCAGTCCCTTCTAAGTTAGTAGCCTACGAGTTTTGGCATGGCCTGAGGCGTAATAAAAGTGCTGAATAGGTATGATCGTCAGAAGTCATTCTTGAAGATTCAGATAATTTAACTGATGGGAGTTTTATCAAGAAACTTCCTCTAATCCTTCTTCACCCCCCCCCACCACCCTGCACCAAGACTTATACCCAGGGCTAAGGATAGCGTAGTTTGGGTTCCCGTGTGCCATATAAGTAACATAGTGTGTGAGCACATTTTGGATCGTCTAGGGTCGTGATTCGCTGAACCTTTCAACTACATCTGAGGAGAGCTACTTAATAGACCGCTACAACAAAATTGAGCGGAACGATGACAATTGAGAAGTGTGACGGACATGGCCAAGGTCAGTCGTAATTAATAACATGACCAATAATGACATTAATTCTTCGATTCCTAGACAATCGAACGAAAAGTCGATCACGTACGAAACGTACTCGACAATTAACAACGACGACGACCAATCGTAAAACATTTCCTTTCTTTCACGTCCCGAAGGCTACTTGCGCTTCCTCAACCGTGATCTCTAAATCAGCGAGCTTGCCGAGAGATGTCATTGACCATTTTTCAGATTAAAAATGGGTCACGGTTGTTGAACATAACTGCGGCCGTTTCGTTTATTCGAAGCCTATCCATACGGCTCAATTTTGACTAAGTTTACGTCTACAAACAGATTACACAGGTCTAAGCCTATCACCGCCAGAGTTCAAATGAACTAACGAAATAAACGACTCGACGCTGGTTACTAAACGAAAAGTAAGTAATTTGTCAAGAATAATTCAAATAACTCAAAACAAATCCTATTACGTTTACCTAAAAATAGGTTAACCTTAATGACAAATGAGTCAAACAAAACAACAACAAATACGACGAGGGTTTTCTCGTGCACGAATTAAGTAGAAATGAATAAACATACCACTTTCGATGTAGGGCACTAAAAGGATGAAAAAAACTATATTTCCAATAGCACCTAACATCGTTCATCCTTCGGCTATAGCAAACACATCACCTTCTTTTCAACCAGAAAGCAACCGAAACTACGAAGAAACCGAAGCGTTACAATAATTGGGTTCAATTCGTACGCTTGGAGTTCGTAACGTATGCATCGCTATTTGACCAAGAAGGATTTCACTAAGCAAACTACTAATCGGATAGAAAAAGCACGAACGCTAGACGAACAACTCTGGAGAACACCAGCTGCACGGAAAATACAACATTTAACTGTACGTTCTAGGGGAACTTGAGTGAGCAACTTCGGGATGTCACCGAGCTCGACCGAACCTTGCCGAGGCTTCAAAGGCTTCTGCCCTCAATTCTTATCAGGTGCAACGCACTTCACAACTGACACACAGTCGAGGACGAGGAACTTGCAAATCCTTACCAGTTATCGCTCAATTTCTCAACTCCCCTCTATTGCGTTAGTATTGTTGGTTTATACATTCCTATCTGTTTTCCAGAATTGTTTGAAACTTATTACGGTGGATTTATTATATTAATTTAATAATTAATACGTGCATGTTTGCTTCGTTAACTAAATTCGGGGTATGTTAAACTGAGTTGATCGCGCGAGGAGGGGGGAGGTCCGTTACCATTTTACCCATATTTTTAGGGATCATTTAACCTTGATTTACTGTTTCTTCAAAGTTTTATCAACATAATTCAATTTCAGTCTCTAGAGTACCTTTCAATTTTCCGACAAAATGTATTTCATTACCCCAAAAATAATGTTAACGCTAATATCCATTTTTTGGCTTTATCTGTCAGCAATTTCCACCCCATTAACGTATTTTAAAGTTGTAATGAAGTTCCTCGCATTTTTGCTCCATTTCCAATCGATCTTTGCGACATTAGTGTTTTGAATAAAGGCCTCATTGTTTTTAGGTCAATTACGAACCATTTGTGCAAAACTTCTTCACTTTAACTCGAGGTGTGGGGGGGGGTTACAACAATTTTGTGCTAATGTTCCCAATGAAAGTGCGTTTTTTAACGATAGTTAACATAATTTTCATTCAATGTTTCGAAGGTGTTGACGCAGTAACCAGCTCATCAACATAAGCCAGCATAGAGAGTGGTACTATCAACCCTCCTGTGGACAGTCGTCTTAGACCCGTTGTTCCATCTCCTCTCAGACAGTGGCTACGTCCCCATAGTGTACGTGGATGCAGGTAACCCTGGAGCTGCAGTAGAGAGAGCCACCCAACTCATCACAGGGCGGTGTCAGGAGATGCTGTTGGAGCTTGCTGCCGCCAAGATGCAAGTCATTGTGATGCGATCCGTGGTGGGACTAGAATACCAGGTGATACAGACCACACTCGACACCTTGATAGCCCTGACAACTGTAGCCAGGTACCTAGGAGTGGCCTTTTGTCTGTGAGGAAGGACCACGGAGCACCTGGCCCTCCTACACACCAAAATATCAGCCCTAAATGCCCACACTCGAGCCCTCACGGGACCCTCAAGGGGGCCATCACCTCAGACAAGACACCTTTATTACCTGGCAGTGTTCTTGCCATCGTGCGATATGCCGTAGCATCCTGATGGATCAGGTCATCCCAGCTGGAGAGGCAGTGTGCCAGGACGCTCAAGCAAGAGACGCTTCTACCAGTCCTTCGACAGATGCTCTCAGGGCAAGAGGCATTCAACACGCACTTCCACTTTTTCAAACAGCGCGTGTTCAATGAGTGCCCCTGTGACGTGCGGGTAAGCAAGGATGCCTCCCACGTCCTCTTTGACAGTGACCTTCTTATGGATGTGAAGGCCCACGTGCTGAATCCTCTTCAGATGGGGCCTGCCAGTTTGCCCACTTTGTGCAAGCCTGGGCAGACCAGAGGAAGCTGTGGGAGTCTCCAAGATTGGGCTAAAGGCCTACCTAAGCGCCCCAGACACCCCCCCCCATCCTTGATTCCTCGATACTTAGATCCCTCGTTGTCTAAATCCATCGATCCCTCCTCACTCCCTAGACCCTCGATCCTTTGAACACACCGGATGCCAATAAGCAGCTGGGGGCTATGAGGAAACACAGTTTCTTCTGATTGCAGGGAGGGCTATAATGACCCCTCATGTTGCTAGGACCACCATGCCTGACCAAGATACAACCAGTTAGGGCTGATTAGTGGTTGCGGTGGGCCTCAAAAAAGCTATGAAACTCTTTGCAGAGGACAGTTTCTCATACGAAAATTGATGGAACCTAGCATAACTTTTCAGATTGCTGCTACCAGAGGAAATGTCGAATTTTAATATTTGTAGTAATACTCTTTACTGCATGGAAATTGATTGGAGTTGTCCGTCCTCACTCAACTATCCACGTTGCCTTTAACTTTGTCTAACTAATCAGTTCTTTCGCAAAAAACACAACAAAAATTTCATTTCGGATCTATTTGTGCGTACCCAGCGATCCAATAGGACGAAACCCATGGTTTTTATGGGCAAAAATGGTTAAAAAATTAGCCAAAAACGAAATTTTGGCTGTTTTATCGCAATTGCTTTGCGTTTGGTAACGTTCACTGATATTTTTCGATGCTGAATCGAATCGGATGGGTCTTGGAGATGTGAAACTACGTCGTGCTGTGCACGATAGAGATTAATTTTATGTTTTCACCAGTGTTGGAGGTGGTTTTTAGTCGTTTCTACTAGAACGTAGCCTATTTTAACTGAACAGATCAGGAAGAAGGTATCCACGAAAATTCTCTCACCTCGATAGAGGCGGATGTACGGTTGGAAATTTCTGTTATTGTGGTAGTGTTATCGTACTGTACTGTGCTTGAGTGCATTATTCTGAACATCAATTTTCACTCAACGTCGCCATAGTTTACTAATTGGACACCCACGTAATACGTGTTAGAAGAACTTTTCTAGTAACATTGGGCCTGCTTAGGAGGATACTGTCAGGTAGTTGTGTGACGATTCAGAGAAGAAGCTTATTTCTTTTCCTGTAGCTAAATGAAGTTGGAAGCTATTGAAATGAACGAGGTTGGAGATTCTCATGGAAGTGGTCTCAACTCAAAGAGGGGAGAGTTGAAAGTGTACGTGGAGGGGGACGGGCCAGAGGTTGGTGATGCGCGGAGGGGAAGAGAGGGCTGCCATCTGCAGGCTGCTCAACTTAGATCAGTCGACTCAGTTGAAGGCTCTTCTCGGTTACCTCTCACCTGTCAAATAGTATCGTCGTTCTGTATGGGTTGAACGCTCCTTAGTGCGTTGTGATATACAAGTCTTTCGTGCCGTCTTTGTGTCCCTCTGTGGCGCGGGGTACGGGCGTGTTAACTTCTTCTTTTTTTAAAAAAAAAAGGCTGCGTCCTGTTAGCCGTCTCCATCTGCCCCCTCGAATCGAGGCCCTCCCTCACGCGTCCTTCCTTCGGTCCGGCGGGTTTATCGGGTAGGGGCGCGATGGGACGGTGATGACTCAGCTATGCCGGGACGGAGGGCCAAATCCAGAGCCATAGGCCCGTGGGTCGATCTTCTCGATCTCCCGCCGCCCCCGAGACACAAAAAGAAACGTTCCAAACATCGGAAAAGACTGCACCCGTCCTTCAAAGTCTTTTTAGCCCTGGGACTCATGCCATCCAAAGCCAGACAGTGCGACCCCCTTGCACTCAGGTAAACTCTTTAATTTCTTTGCTTCCTTTCTTTTCGACTCTGCCGTACTTCCTTCCCGGGGCACACGTAACATAACATAACGAAATACCTAAATTACTCCCCAGATTTAGGAACCGTTCCCCTGGCAACTGAGTCAGTTGATAACACCTTATCACTAATACGTGCCTTGTTCATGGACACAAAGGGAGTGCAAGAAATGAGAAAGTAGGCAAACTGGCCAAAGCTGGTGTGGCAACACGGAAATGACGACCCTTGAAATGTATGATGAAGTTGATGATGTAAAGAGCCACCCAAACGCGAAACTATAACCAGATACAAACACAAAGGACCAACTGGGCCATACGTCAAAATAATCCTTGTTAACAGTAGGTCTGTCAAGACACTGCGCCAATGTCAACACAGCCAGGCCCTGGCTTCTTATACTATTTCTTCATGCTGATTTTGAAATGCCTGACTAGTCTAAAGAGAATGCCTTAACACTGTGTTGGTGCCAGGTCATACAGGAATTAAAGGAATAGTCCGACAAATTGGCTCGAGGGACGGATGTGAGCCCTTCGTAGGGACCACCTAGAGCCTCTTTAATAAGGGGGTTGGAAGGCGGAAGGAGAAGTGCAGGGTCTATTAGCGGGATTTTCCTGGCCAAAGGTAATCGTGGTTGTTTATTACACTCTCCAGGGTGCGACCAAGAGAGGTTCTCAGTCTGCAGAGAGAAAGTATTCAAATGTCAGAGTCTGCAAGGCTAAGCTGAAGTTAGCGGAGCATTTACAGGTTTACCGTACTTTTGAGGAACTGGCTCCAGCGGGTCTCATAGTGCTTGGGTACCTCAGCTGCAGTGAGTTCAGTTTGCATGGATGGACCTCCAGGCTGTCTTGCGATTTGTGTGAGAACGGCTGAGAGGCTATGAGGCAGCTCATGTACGCCCCAACACCAGGCCCTCATCTCGGGGGGGTTCTCAGTTGCCACAAGTATATAAGGGGAAAAAACGAAGAAAACTGTCTTATATACTTTTATATAGACCTTGGATAGTGTCAAGACGTTCTCCTCTACAAATATGATCTAATTCAGATCCCAAAGATTACTGCGTTGTTGCCATTAACGGCTTTTAGATTTAAGATTTATTTAGAGACAAGTAAGTCCTCTCGCAACGTAAAAACGTGGGTAAAAACCCAATTGCCCACCACAGCCGAATGAACCCCCAGCTTGAATGGGGACAGCATTTTAGCGCGTAACTGCCTAAAAGTTCCACCCTGGGAGGGAACGAAATTATGTCACAAAATTAGTATATAAGGAACTCGAGCCTATATTACTGGTTACAAGTAGTGAGTCATCACATTAGAGCGAGATTATTGATTCCGATAATCGAACCCCTCATTTGCATGTTCCTTAAGTCGTTTTGAGACCTTGACTGAGAGAAGTCCCCTTGTTTCATGTTTTCGAATTT
The DNA here is from genome assembly GCA_020466155.1 of Pachypeltis micranthus. Taxonomy (NCBI): domain Eukaryota; kingdom Metazoa; phylum Arthropoda; class Insecta; order Hemiptera; family Miridae; genus Pachypeltis; species Pachypeltis micranthus. Next base: position 2,691,302 of record CM035779.1, on the reverse strand, counting down.
TATTCATAGGCCCAGGGCCATAGGGATTCCAATGGGCTGTTTTTTCTTAAATTATTTGACTAATTAGCTTTTACGTATTAATTAGAGTATAAATATGTGATGGGGTGCATCAAACAACTTTCCTACCCCCTCCCATGGCACAGCCATAGTTGTTCAGTCCAAAACTTGAAAGCTTCAGTTCTGATTGGAGTTCCCAAAGTGGAGCAACATGGACTGGTGGGTTTTACCAATAATTTAATTTGAAAGCCCCTGGAAACTACTGTCCGTCCGACTCTTGTCTATCATCTCTCTTGTGCATTCCAAGACTGGCCAAACTCATTGCTAATAGTGTAGTGGGTTTTCTGCAACCCCCCTTCTCTTTTCTTCCTTGTCTCACCCCTTACCTTAACACCTTGATGTTTTATGTCGGCCCCAGTCCATGCATCCTTGTAAATCATCATTGTCGATAATGTCATATCAGCAGTTCTGCAATGAGAAATTACACATCCGTGGCTGTGGAGAAGATCGTTCAGCCTCCAAAAATGAACGCACAGACCCTGAGTTGGTCGAATGGTGAAGGGCTAAAGCTGACTCTGAATATTTCGCTAATAATCGCCTAGAATTTTCGTTGTTCCGTTTTAGTGGTCGTGTTTCGTGTTGTGTTCTGGTATTCTTTAATGCTCAATCGAATTGGATGGGTCTCTGATGTGCGAGACTGCATCAAGCCGTGCAAGAGAATAAAACTGCAGCGTTTTCTTGGTTGAGCGAGTGTCGTCAATAATTTTCCTTCCCGTGTTCGATGTCTCCATGATTTTCTCCCTTTGGGGTGAAGCTTAGCAACCCTTCCCATTCTTTAAACATAGCGCCTTTGTGTGAGCCCACAAATGAAGTAAATGTGCTGTATCGACCAATTGAACCTGTTAAAAGATTCGAATTAACTGGTAATTAATATGTTTGTGTTGGAACGTGCCGATTCAATGGGAGCCAGAATGTTTGACTGCGTTCAATCCAAATCAGAAGTTTGTTGTTTCGTTTGGTTTGAATTCCTTTGTTTGTATCGATAAAGAAAAAGGTTTGATCGCTGTATTAGGTATGGAATTAGGCTAACAGCTCTTGTCTCCTTCACTTTCTTCCAGCAGTGACAGCGCAATTATTATTATTTTTTGCTCACTTCCTCACCAACTCTCGTCTAATATAGTGTTATGAATTTGTGTGAAGATTCTGTTTACTATTGTCAAAATGCCATGCTTCCACAAAGTCCCTGCAACAGGTGCACTGTCAACTTAATTTTAAACCTTTTTTATTGAGCCATCTTCAATTCAACAACCCCCCCCCCCTAGGAGTTTTTATTTGGTTTCTTTTTTCATTCGTATGTTTTTGTCCTTAGAATTTCGGAAAATGTATGCGAGCGTGTGTGTGTATGTCCTCCCAAAGCTGACCTACGGGCAGGTTTTTGGGAGGTTGGTCTGGATAGAATGGTGGCTCTGCTGTGCATACATTCACGTTTCAGTTCGATCTGGAGGACTCAGTGTTCCATCTCTCTCTCTACTACTATCCCATTCTTACGCCATAAGCGCCTGCTTGTTTTGCAGGAATCTGACCGGGATGTCGCATGCATTGTGGCTGTCTTAAATTCAGGTGAGGTGGTGTGAAATGGTGACTCCATCCACCCCTAAGCCCAGTAAGCCTTCAGAATTTGCGGCTGCTTTGCTTGGTTCAATTGACGGATGGATGGGAACTCAGGCAGTATCGTGGAGTGGAGTGAGCTTGAGAGGCATCCGCGGAAGGGATTACATGCACTTTCACGTCATTCTTGTGGCCTCACTGCCTGCAGTGATGAATTGTAGGCTGGGATTGTAAAGTTGTGGATGCTCACTGTCGTGCCTGTAGCATAACTAGTTTGAGTTACTGAATCATGTGGTGCAGAACTGTCCATGTACTCATCGAGGCTGTGTCTAACGTCATGACGCAGTCTGCAAGCAGGTTGCTGGTACATTGTCATCTGAGGGTTGGGAAGTGGTGAGAAAGTAGCACTACCCGATTATCTCTGTAGAAGGACTGAGGCCTGACATCGTCGCAGCAGGTCCTGACCATTCTGCCGTGATGTTGAATGTCCAGGTAGTCTGGCAGCCGGGATCTTGCATTAACTTGGCAATCCAAGAGGCGCAAATATGACAAGACGGATCTTAGTATGGCGCTGTCAGAAGCTAGTAAAGTGGCAGGTAACATCAGGGTTGCAGCATTGACCGTGTCCTGGCCGCCGTGCATGGTGCAAGAATAGTGCGTTCTACGAGGTATTACCACCTGCGTTTTACTCCGGTCTTATCGGCTTATCCGCTGGTGGTCGTTCTATCGAGTAACATCCTATCCTATCCCGTCCCAATCCTCCAATCCTTAAAGCAGGCGTAGAGTAGTCTGGACCCCCCCCCCCCTTCTACTTAACTTTATTTATTTAGTTTCTCCTTCTTGGGTGCCAAAAAGGAAAAAAAAAACAGTCAATGCGATTGAGAAAATATCTGGTGCGTAGCAACACACAACTTTCCTTAGCTCTACAACAATTCACTTTGTACATGGCTAATTCTACTTACTCAATTCATTTATCACTCAGTTCCTTTGAACTTGGTCAAACAACACGTCACAGCAGCAGGAAGCGGTAGCGCTTACAGTTCCGGAATTTATTGTGCTGCTCATACTCAATATAAAACCATTATTGAGCAATTGGTACACAGAAAATTAATGAGGCTGTACACGAATTTTTTGAAGAAGGATAGTAATCACTTTTGCCGAGTTAATGGGTAATAACTGTTAGAACTGGCAGTAAGCGAAACGGCGGTAGTTGAAATTCAGGAATTTCTGAAGTGAGCCCTATGTACCTCATGAGCGTTTTTAAACACTCACACTTTAGGTATTGGATCGGACTACAATACCAAATTTCTTTAACTTTCTACTAACATTCCAGCGGAGTTTATAAGGAAAAAACTGCGCTAAAAACGCTTTTCGTCGAAAATTTTGATTATTTATTGTGCTACTCACGTCATTTTCCCACGAATGGGAATTTTATGGTGTGATTGCCATATTGAGAGCTATCAGTATAAAAAATGTAATCAAAATCGTTAGAGCCGTTTTTGAGAAAAAAAATTTTGTGTTTTGATCACTATGATGACTATAGTTAACTTTCGGTGGATTTTGCTCATACCCTTATTTTGGCGTCCCATGGTAACCTGCGGGCTAGATATCAAGTTTGAGGGGATTTGGTACGGTCGATTTCTCTAAAAACCACTCTAAAATCGATTACGTCGAAAGCTTTGGCAATTTATTGTGCTGCTCTCGTCATTTTCCCATGAATGGGAATTTTATGGTATAGTTGCCATATTAGGAGCTATCAATATAAAGAATTTAATCAAAATCGTTAGAGCGGTTTTTGAGAAAAAAAAAAATTTGTTGTTTTGATAACTATGATAACTATAGTTAAATTTCGATGGATTTTGCTCATACCCTTATTTTGGCGTCCCATGATGACCTGCGGGCGAGATATGAAGTTTGAGCTGATTTGGTACGGTAGTTTTCTCTAAAAATCGTTCACAGACACACATACACACAGACCATTTTCCCAAATAGTGTTTTTCGGACTCTGGAGGGTCTGAAACGTAAAGATCTGAAGAAAACTCAAAATTTTTTTTTTCAGCCGATTACATAACTTTCCTTTCTACTTTGTAGAGCCAAGGAAAGTAAAAAAAAAAAAAAAAAAAAAAAAAAAATAATCCTCTAAAACTAACCGTAGTTATCGCAGTGATCAAAACACCAATTTTTACTTTCCGCTACCCGAAGGGAAGGAAAGTATAGTAATCGGCCCAAAAAAAAAAGTTGGGTTTTCTTCAGATCTTTACGTTTCAGACCCTACTGAGTCTAAAAAACCTAATTTCGGAGAGAGGTCCGTGTGTATGTGTGTGTGTGTGTGTGTATGTGTGTGTGTATGTGTGTGTGTCTGTAGTTCGATTTGCGGGAGAACGGCTGATCCGATTGAGCTGGTTCTTTTTTTTTTTTTGTTCGTTATTTTTGTAGACACCAAAATAAGGTTATGGACGATTTCGGCCGATGGGAAGGGGGGGGGGACGGAAATGGACCCAAAACTAGGGTTTTTCGCATTTTTTCAAAAACGGCTCTAACGATTTTGATTAAACTTTCAAATTATCTTCTCCTAATCAATACCTAACTTTTCTTCTCTATACGTATCTCCATGAAAATACGGTGAACAGAGATATAGGCCTATGAAGCAAAAATAGGTTTTTTACGCTTTTTGGCAAAATGACTTCAACGATTATCATCAAACTCTCAGGATATTTTCGAATAGTTAATACCTACATATTGTTCTCAATAAATGTTCCTCTGAAAGTCCATTGAGCAGAGATAAAAATGAAAATGTGTTGAAAATAACGTTTTTTCGAACATTTCCGAAAGTTCCAGGGTAATTTTTTCACCAGATGTGATAAATCCTAATGAAGTGTCTTTTAGTCACCCATACCAACATTTTGTTCTCCATAACTATTTCTGTATATATATGTTGCACGGAGATATAAGCCACGTTAACTCAGAAAAGGAGATTTGTCGAATATTAATTTATCGGCATTCGTATTTTCTCAAAAACGGCTCCAACGATTTCGATAAAACTTTCGGAATACTCTCAGCTAACTAGTCCTTACATTTTGTTCCGTATAAATGTTCCTGTAAAAATGCGTTGAACGAAGATATAGCGCCCGCATGTGTAGGTGGTGTTCGAACTTAAATGGGTGGCGGAAAGTAGTGTGTTGCTACGCACCAGATATTTTTTTTCTCGGAAACAGCTCTAACGATTTTCATTTAATGTCTTGTGTAAACAGAAAATGGCAAGAGCAGCCCAATAAATTACCGAAGATTTCGAAGAAAATCGATTGTAGTTCTCTGTTCAAATGTTACCAGGATCTTCAGGAATATTCCTTTTGTTGGGGCGGTGGCGCTGAAGCATCCTGTATCTACATCAAAAGAGATTACTTGCGAGTTCAGGAGGAGTTTGTCCTCAATTGGGATGTCGTAAAATATTATATACAAATGAACGAAGTTAATTTTACTTATATGTCAAATGTCACTGTTTTTGCGTCCTCTTCAAACGAACGATTCCTTGTTTGACCTTTATTGTACCCACCACAAACTCGCCTCTGGCTCCCAATGACCTTAACCGAGTGATGCAGCCGTTTACTGATTCCGGCGGTTCTTTGAGAGCGTGATACAATGTATAACTTGCTGCTAAGGTCGATTCCGTCCCTACAAAGCCTCTAATTCTGCATACTATTGCTTCTCTGGTGCGGCAGGAACGGATAAATTATTTATTTATTTGAATGGGATGAGGCCAATGATACAAAGACACAACGCAAGTGAACATGTACAATAGGTTGGACGAGAATATAAACATGCTATGTAACGTGCGACAAAAAGAAGAAAGTATTGAGAGAGAAAGGTATTGAGCGACGAGAGTAAGATATTTAAAAAGTCACTATCATTGTCAGCATTGAGGCGGTTGGCAGTATGAGGGATGCAACAAAGGCATGAGGCGCAGTATATTTATATAATATTTATTATAATTCTTTGGTGAGCAGTGGCCGAGGAAAAGTTCATGAGCGCGAGAGCCAGGCTGGGGCGTCGATCCAACCATACAAAATCCCATAGAGGGATGCGATGTCACTGACGAGTGGCAAGACTGCAAGCAGCAGGGCGGGAGAAGCGATACCTGGAGCAGAGGGCATTGTAGTAAACATAGTCGCTGGGATCCCAACCTTGTAGGAGAGGTAACGTGGGAAGTCACAGTGTGCGCAGTCGTAGAAGAGGGTCCGCACTACAGACGCGTATTATGGACTGACTGAGAGTACAGTAAACCAGGATAATAGCTGATAGGATAACTCTCCATGTGCCGCTTCAAGAATCTGAGAGAGACTGTTGAGCGATGTGGTCATTGTGTACAAGCCAATCGTCTAGAATGAGTGAGTGGGGTGTCGCCAACGTATGGAAGCAGGGAGTGACAGTTGGTGACGAGACCATGGAAGGAGGACCATGGTGGACACGACTATAGAGCGAAGGTATTGAGACGAGGCTGGAGCGCAAGGCTATCAGATGGACCACAAGCGCTAGTGAAGATCTTGAAGGGGAGAAAAAGGAACATAGGTGTGACCTCCTATGGCACCCCAGAGGTACCAGAGAATAGGGCCAAGGGGAAGTGCGTCCTGAGAGGCATCCCAATTCAAGACAAGGACTCGAACTCATTCGTTTGTAAGTCGTGTCATCAAGTGCGTTCAAAACACGAGCACGCTTTCTAACGGCATTCTCGATGTTATTTGCAACAAAAGAAATTTTCCGTTCTTGTCTTGGCTACACTCCAGTCTCTCTCTCCGAGTACACCTATCAAAGTGGCGATTTAAGGATCCGCTGAGGAATCAATCATTTTATTTTCACCGGATCGTCGTCACAAGTCGAAGAATCCACGCGGTTGCCCTTAAGGAAACTTCATCCAATTTCTTCCGTCGTTCCGACTCAATTTCCTCGTTCCTTGTAAACCCCACCCTCCACGCAAATGTAATATTCCGGAGTTCGATGGAGAGAAAATTATGTTCATTTTCACTGGCGAATACCCAATTTATAAAGAAAAAAAGGCTTTCAATCTCACGAAACACAAATCATTCGTTAACGGGTATTCAGAAGTCATCAGATGAAGGATATTGAAGTTGGATCTAATTTCAACGAGGCTTTCCTGTTGAGGAAAGTACCACGGTCAAATCTTCTTGTTTTTAAATTGTTTCACACATCAACGTAGGTAGGAACGATCAGTCCATCAGTGGTCAGCGTAAGGCCTTGCAATCGGACAAATTTGCGACATTTTCAATACGAGTATTTTACAACTCCCAGAAATTTCAATAAACTCTTTTTCCTAAAGCTCGGGTATTTCCGTTATTACCCGTATTCCAATGTGAACCAATGGACATTGTTCGGCGTTGGCCGAATTAGTAGGAGGTCGGAACTTTCACACTTGCCCATAACATAGCCCTTGTGCCTTCCCCGAACATCGACTCCACCTATTTCTGACTTCAAGTCCTTTGTCTGTAGGTGCGGGAAGGTCTGGCTTGCCTCTTCTTCAGTTCAGTTCAGTTCTTTTCTTCGGCCGGTTTCCCCTCTTTCTGGACTTCCCAAAATACCCTCTTCCCACCCCTCAATTTACTACCTTTCCACCACACACGGCTCTTCCTAAAATCACTCGTCTCTCAGTTCTCGCGATTGACACTCATCTATTAGCTCTCAAGCTATGCACAGCTCTACTCACACTCTCTCCACTGTAGTTCCCCATGCAGCCAATCATGGATTCAGGGCCCCCTTGTGTCGCGCTTATATACTCTCACCTACACTCCCCTCCTTCAGTCTTGTACTAATTGAACTATAGGTCTAACCAAGTGACCATATAATCAAAGCTCTATCGTGTTAAGCAAGCGTACCAATACAGTCTTATATCTCGTTCAATTCATGTGTCGATTGCACTTCGTGCATTATGTGCACCCAACAAAACCCTATTCGGAAATCATGTCTCAAAACGTTAAAAGTGACGTTGCAGTCGGGCGCTTGTTTTGCAGGATTTATTTTAAAACCTCATAATTTTTACTAAAGTTAGGCTTAAAGTTTACCTGTTAGGTGAGTCAGTCTCCTCTGGCTGGTGAGTTACTGTGGGCAAGCGCTTTCGATGTAAAGACATCATCGTCTGGCCATTAAGTCAGTACTGGAGTCAGTCAGTTGGTCGTGGTCTTTATATACGAAGAGAAAGGTGAAAGGGACGATGGAGCGTCGGGGAAGGGGTGGGGAGAGGAGGTCATGTACCTCAGGGGGAAACCCCCTAGAAGTGAGTGGAACTTCTTGAATGATCTGTCAATTGTGGAATTTACGTCTTTTTTGTGTAGGGTGGTCTGTAAATCCGTCAGTTGGTTGTTTTCGTTTGTGTAGTGTTTCGAGTGGTGTGAATATGGTGTCTCATTTTGTGTTGATTTGTTCATTTATGATCTGTCCATTGCAGTTTTTTTGTTTATAAATTTCCATGTTTTCTAATATGTTCAGTTTTCGTCCTTTGTATTGTTTGTGTAGTAAGATGGTGCAGTCCTGTATTTTGGTAGGTTCGTGTCCAGTCCAGTTAGACACATGATACGGAGACTAAAATCTATCCCACTATCTGAACAAAATTACAAAAAAGAACTTGATACCATCAATACTGTCGCAGAAAATAACGGTTACTCCAAAAAAACAATAAACAAATTATTAAGACAATACGAATCCAAAACACACGACTCAAAAACACAGAATACACAGACTTTAACAAGACGCTGCACATTCACGTACACAGGACCAAAAATATACGGAATAACTAATATCCTCCGAAAGGAAGGTATACAAATCGCATTACGTACGGGCAACACACTTAGAACCAAACTAACTGCAAAGACTGAAAAGACAGACCCACTCGACCAAAGTAGGGTATATAAAATAACCTGTACTTGTAAAAACGCATAGATAGGACAGACAGGACAATAAATACGGACCAGATATTCAGAACACATTAAATCTCTTAGTAGGAACAAAGACGTTTCAAACTTTGCCAACCACCTCAAAACAACTGGACACGAACCTACCAAAATACAGGACTGCACCAACAAAGGATTCTTCCGCTGTTTAAATTGTCCATCAGCCCATACTTGGTTTTGGCCGCAGACGTGACTGAGCTGTAGATGACTCCTGAAAAATCTTTATTCGCCCCAATGTAGCGATGTTGCGGATTCCCAGTGTACGCCAGGGTCCACTAGACACCCTGAAATAGAATCTGGCCGTTATACGTGTTTCGTGTGTGTGTATTTCAGCCTCTGGTCCTTGATAGGAACTTGGGGGTTGTTGTCCACAGGCCTAATACTTCTAGGCTGTCAATTCCTATGCCTGGTCTTACAAGTTCATTCCAGGTTCATTATTAGCTAAACGTTCTGTGTGAGTCTCCACTCGTATAACAATATGTTTTCAATAACTATTAATGTGCGATGAAAAAATTCGTCTCTTTCTGCTGCACAGCATTTGCAAACTGAAAGGAATTCAGAGGAATGGGAGTGAGTAAAGTCCCCAAAGCAATACCTTGTTTGTGGAGATTCAATACGTTCATTGTAGACGGTCAATACCTTCCTGGTTAGCCGTCAAATTTTCTATGACCTCGTGCGGGTTCAACCTTCTCTTCGTTCAATAGTTTGCCGCGGTAGCTATCATTTTCGACACACGACGAAGCAATAGTTCAGTGTGTATTGCTGATTGGAACGCACGACGAAGGGACGTTCGAATCAGTAGTGATAGTGACTCAGCTCCTGTGATCAAGAACACAACTCGAAGAAGCCAAAGTGACACTTTGCATGTATTGTAATATTGACTGTAGGTTGGAAGGAATAACTGTGGCGAGTGTTGCTGCAATCCACCTTTTGGCAGTACAGCCCTAGAAAAAAAGGAAAGTTGTGACCCTTGGGAGGTTGCGGTGGACCAGGCAACTGATTCCAACACTTGGTCCATGGCTCGGGCAGTGCCATTGTGAAGTGGGTTTCTACCTCAGTCAGTCCTTTGCAGGACATGGTGCTTTTAGGGCATACCTGCACCGAATTGGTAAGGCTGCTAGCCCAAACTGCCTCCACTGCAAGGTAACAGTGGATAATGCATTAGGTTAGCAGTGCGCCATAGAAGACTCAGTCAGCCAGCTCACCCCATAGAAGCATTAGTCCACACATGTCCAGTTCCAAGGAAAACTAGAGGTACATTTCCTAGGGGAGTGCTCAGCCAGAAGAAGATGGAGCTTGCTGGTCCAGAGGGCTATCTTGTTGGGATGTAGAGTGAAGACGCGTAGGAAAGCCTGTTTCTGAACCTCCCAAACTGCAGGGCAGTATAGGTGGATGTATGAGAAGATTCTCGTGCCATTGCAGAATGTCCCCTCCAAAAAAGTATAATTAACGAAAAGTTTCATTCTAATTGCGAACGGTTTAATTCAGTTTGCCAATGCTATCAGTGGATCATGTGTAGATGTTGAGATCTCTGCAACATTCACGGACTTCCAAAAAAATCCGAAGACGCACGAAGTACGATGATATCCTCCTCATCCTAAACAATTCTGTTGCATCTTGCAGCGTTCAAAACCTTTGCTAAGTCCCCGTCCTTAAGACCAGTTCAAATCTCTAGCCGAGGTTTGTGAGTACAACTTCATTAGCTAAAACGTCCACTGACAATTCACTTTCTCCAATTGTCTGTGTCGCGTTGTCGAGGCTCCTTCCAGCCTTCTATAACAATGAGCCGCGAACGACTGGGGATTCCTCCGCCTTCCTACAGAAGTGGGGAGCGAGATGTGAGGATGACCCAAGCGGGCTCAACCCTAGCGGGGAGCGACCTACTTGGAGTTGATTAGTGTGAGTTGAGTATCTTGCTTGCCTTTCGTATTTGTTTATACGGGCGTTCGAAAACGACGATACGAATCGCAGACGTTCTACAGTACATCCTTCTGACTACTGACTTCGACTTTTCCTTCGTCAGTCATAGCTTTTATGCAAGTCAACCACTTACACATCCCAATTTACATGGCGATTTAGCCGAAACGTTGTTTTCGAGATGTTGATTTTACTAATCTGAAACATAATATTGTATTTTTTAATATCTGGTCGCAGTTCTAGGCAGTCTCATCGCAGTAATCTTGTTCATAGTCGTTTTCATTCCGTAGCGTTTGTATAAAATAAAGTAATGTAATTGGCTGAAAAAAATCATCTTTAGATATTTATTCACGTTTCAGTACTATAACCCCGATCAAATATAAGGTGTGACGCACGACCACAACTTTCCTTAGCCTCAGTGCGTTAGGCGATTTTCTTCGCCGGAGCAACCAATCAAATCTGTTTTTCATTAGGTTTATAACAACGGTGTGCTGCTTGAAAACTGGTGGTACTCAACGTCCCGGAATTTATTGTGCTTCTCGTACTGCTGTTGCTACCATTATTGAGCAATTAGTGCGTAGAAGATTCATGAGACTGCCAACGTGACTCGTGCTAGCCGTTTCGGAATTAGCTATTGAGAACTGTAAGAAAGTAGTGTGAAACGGCGGTTCGTGGGTTTCTGCAGTTGCTTCTAATTATCTCATGAGCATTATTAAACGTTCATTTTAGCATACATAAGTACACTGCAAGTGAGTGCACTAACTGGGGTGCATCAGTTTTTCATTCAGTTAATTACGACCGGTGCAGGTCAAGGTTCAAGATCAAGGCAGGATGTATTGTGTTGTTCCTACGTGTGACACGACCACTGAGCAATCGGTGCTCAGCGTGCTCATGAGAACGCCAACGCGGTTTTTTACTTTCCGCTACCCGATGGGAAGGAAAGTATAGTAATCGGGTCAAACAAAAAAATTGGGTTTTCTTCAGATCTTTACGTTTTGAGGCCTACTGAGTCTAAAAAACCTAATTTCGGCGCGTGGTCCGTGTGTGTGTGTCTGTAGTTCGATTTGCGGGAGAACGGCTGATCCGATTCTTTTTTTGTTTTGTTCGTTATTTTTTGTAGACACCAAAATAAGGTTATGGACGATTTCGACCGATGGGAAGGGGGGTGGGGGACGAAAATGTACCAAAAACTAGGGTTTTTCGCATTTTTCTCGAAAATGGCTCTAACGATATTGATTAAACTTTCACATTATCACTAATCAATACCTAACTTTTCTTCTCCATACATATCTCCATGAAAATACGGTGAACGGAGATATGGGCCCCTGAAGCAAAAATAGGTTTTTTACGCTTTTTGGCAAAACAGCTTCAGCGATTTTCACCCAACTCACAGGATGTTTTCAAATATTTAATACCTACATATTCTTTTCAATAAATGGTCCTGTGACGGTCCATTGAACAGAGATAAAAATCAAAATGTGTCGAAAATAACGTTTTTTCTAACATTTCCGTAAATTCCAGGGTAACTTTTTCACCAGATGTGATAAATCCTAATGGGGTGTCTTTTAGTCGCCCATACCAACATTTCGTTCTCTATAATTATTTCTGTATATATATGTTGAACGGAGATATAAGCCAAGTTAACTCAGAAAAGGAGATTTGTCGAATATTAATTTATCGGTATTCCAATTTTCTCAAAAACGGCTCTAACGATTTCGATCAAACTTACGGAGTACTCTCAGCTAACTAGTCCCTACATTTTGTTCTCAATAAATGTTCCTGTAAAAATGCGTTGAACGAAGATATAGCGCCCGCCTATGTAGGTGGTGTCCGAACTTAAAGGGGTGGCTGAAAGTTGTGTGTTGCTACGCACCAGATATTTTTGTGGGAAGGATCATGTTTACTGTTTTGGAATTGTCGGGTAGAAACTGTAAGAACTATGTAACTATGTTATGAACGTTATTAAACGCTTGTCGTATAAAAGTACTTTATTGTACCACCAGTGATAACTTGGGAGTGCTCCGTGAATACAGGCTCACACGAGCGCAGCTCTTAGGAATGGCGCAAGTGGTTTTTTTTTTTTTACTTACTGTAAGTTTGCTGCCCTGACAGCGGTGCAGTAGCCAAATATGAAAAAAAGTGAAAAGCTTCTCAATTTTGCTTGTCATCTACTCTTCTCCAGCCCGTCGCTTCATGGCCTACGACAAACACCTGCTGCCTTAGCCCAATGCCTCACGCTCCTAATCATTACGACCACTCGCACGCTGTGCCACGTAACTGTTGGTGCACCTTCTCCCTGTCTGCAGACGAGCCCACTCCCCTTCAGCTCGCCGAAGAGACGGAGAGGACCTCCCTTGGGAAGACACCCAGCCACCCCAGAAGTCATCATGAGGACATGATCTCTCTAAAAAGGGGAGTGACGTTACGGGCACGATTGGATTATGTAGTGAGGCATTCCACTCAGCGGAGCTGTTCTGCATGAGAAGGGACACGAAGACAAATGAAGTCGACAGTAATTAATGCGTGGGGGGGGGGGGGGGGGGTCGGTCTATTCGCTTCTGGATGCCTTACGATCGTCTCTCTCTCTACATATCATCTGTGGGCTATTGTATATACCTGTTGGAAGGCATCTTGGTGAAATATATATCGTACACTAAGGAAAGATTTGTTATTGTGTGACGCCCGAATATTCTATCTCATTACACTGAGCTCTGTATCGTCCAAGTTTAGTAAATGCACTGCTTCAAACCCAATTGTGCTTGGAACATTGTCGCGTAAACTTTGAACTTTACTGCACAATCATAGCCAATTAGCAAATGAAAGTGACTCATCACGAAATGATCACTTCGGCCTGTATGGTCTGAGGCTGAAGGCGACGCTGTAGAAGAGCCCGTTGTGCTACAGTTTTTAAGAAGTATTCGAGAATCGTGTGTGCGAGACTTGGTTACAGCTCGGTATCCATTGTCCCTTACGATTGCTCTAAAAATGGACGCTTGTTCAACTTGTCACTGTCACGAACAAATCAATAGCGAGGGTATCAGGTTGATGAGGTAAATGTAGATAACAACCGGGAAGCCCTGCGCAAAAACCCTTCTGGTCGAACTCTTCTAGGCAGCGTCGTGTAACACATCCAACACAAGAACCTTAGCTAGTGAGGCTACTGAACTTTGTGAAGGATATTGCCTTTGTTTCTCTGACGTTTGGCAAGCTGGCTCTGGGAAGGGGATACATAGGTACGTAGATACATAGGAGCTACTCCAGGAATTCCGGAATTCCAATCACTTACGCTTAATCATTTGTGAAGGTCTGTGCCGGTTTTTTACTTTCCGCTACCCGAAGGAAAGGAAAGTACAGTAATCGGCCCAAAATAAAAATTTGGGTTTTCTTCAGATCTTTACGTTTCAGACACTACTGAGTCTAAAAAACCTAATTTCGGCGCGTGGTCCGTGTGTGTGTGTCTGTAGTTCGATTTGCGGGAGAATGGCTGATCCGATTGAGCTGGTTCTTTTTTGTTTTGTTTGTTATTTTTTGTAGACACCAAAATAAGGTTATGGACGATTTCGGCCGATGGGAAGGGGGGGGGGACGAAAATGTACCAAAAACTAGGGTTTTTCGCATTTTTCTCGAAAACGGCTCTAACGATTTTGATTAAACTTTCAAATTATCTTCTCCTAATCAATACCTAACTTTTCTTCTCCATACATATCTCCATGAAAATACGGTGAACGGAGATATAGGCCCATGAAGCAAAAATAGGTTTTTTACGCTTTTTGGCAAAACGGCTTTAGCGATTTTCACCAAACTCACAGGGTGTTTTCAAATAGCTAATACCTACATATTCTTCTCAATAAATGTTCCTGTGACGGTCCATTGAACAGAGATAAAAATCAAAATGTGTCAAAAATAACGTTTTTTTCTAACATTTCCGTAAATTTTAGGGTAACTTCTTCACCAGATGTGATAAATCCGAATGCAGTGTCTTTTAGTCACCCATACCAACATTTCGTTCTCTATAATTATTTCTGTATATATATGTTGGACGGAGATATAAGCCAAGTTAACTCAGAAAAGGAGATTTGTCGAATATTAATTTATCGGAATTCCAATTTTCTCAAAAACGGCTCTAACGATTTCGATCAAACTTACGGAGTACTCTCAGCGAACTAGTCCCTACATTTTGTTCTGTATAAATGTTTCTGTAGAAATGCGTTGAATGAAGATATAGCACCCGCGTATGTAGCTGGTCTTCGAACTTACGGGGGTGGCGGAAAGTTGTGTGTTGCTACGCACCAGATATTCCAAAATGGTAAACACGATCCTTAAATTCAAATCGCTTAGGCAGCCTTGTGAATCTCCTGCACGCTGATTGCTCAATAATGACTATCGCTCTAGTAGGAGCAGCAGAATAAATTCCGGAACTTTAAACGCCACCAGTTTCTTGCGTAGGACGTATGGTTATGAACATTAGTTGCTAGATAGAATCAAGAAAAATAGCAGAATGCGCGCGTGGCCGAGGAAAGTTGTGTGATGCATCCCACCTGATGACCCGACCGTCAAAATCAATACATGGTAACTTGAATTTAGTGGAAATAGACAATGAAAAAGACCATTTCTCGTCCGGTTGTGTGTTTGTTCGAGTTTACTGCTTCATGTCTCAGTCTCATCGTATGACTCTCAAATCTTCATGAATGCACGTTATCTACGGAGTTGTAACTTTGTTTTGACTCAAATGTGTATTGTTTAGTGTTTCGTAAGTGGGGCTTCCTCAGTTAAAATTTAGTTCCCATTGTGGTTCTTTAATTGAAATTTTGAGAGGAAATGCCCTAAAAAAAAATACTGTCTTTGTATGTCGGGAAACGAGCTGATAAAGGATTGGCTATGGCGATGCTTTTTCTTTTGTCCTTGGCTGATTCGTAAATAGATTTTGGCGTTGCGGTTGCGCAGCTGCCTGGAAAGAGACTGTTCACCCTGACGGGGATTGGTTGGTCTAATAATGGCTGAGGCCGAGTGTTGGAGGGCATTTGAAGGTTGGAAACATAAGCGGCTGAAAATAAGCTCTCAGTAGGGGAGGGCCTCGCGGTGGGAGATGCTCCTTCTGCATTCTGCCATCGGCGGCCAGTGCTTTCGGTTCTTGACTCCTTTAAGGCTCTCGTCGTCGTTTGGTATTACCGTTTTGAGATGAAAAAAAACTCTTATCGCGTTCGCTGGGTTGTTGGAAACGTATCTTTCGAGAAGAATTATGTAGCCGTTCAATGTCGGGAGGGAGAAGACGGTTACAATAACGTTGGTGAGTTTTTATCATTGGGATGATTTTTGACGTCTGTCCTTGAGCCATTTATCTGTAGTCCTTGAAGCGGGTTGTGACTGTCCTCAATCCCTCCGCCGGCTCTGACTAGTGAACAACCCCGCATCGGGGATACCTGTTGTGCTCTGCCCATGCTGAAGGGTTTACGCATGCGTCTTAACGTTAACATCGATTTTCTTCCGGAGCTATCCTCACCTCCCGAGCCTAATATAATGACGAGAAGAATGAGGACACTTCAGCTTGTAGTTCGCACTTGAACGTGTCGTCTCTTCCGAACCTGGTAAAACAATTACGCTTACCCTTGAAAACTGACGTGCATAACTGAGCTCCTTCCTACAATGTTAAACTGCGTATGTCACTAACCTTCCTTTAAGCGCTAGCCAATCCCAATTTACGTCCTCTTTTATTTATTTATTTTTTTTTTGCGCACATGATTTCGATTCGCACGTTTTAGTATGCTCGTCACAATACCAAATTTACTTCAAAATGTAATAAATATATCGTGTTGTGCAATCAGGACGGACTTCTGATCCACAATGTCCGACGTAATGCGCATTAAACTTATTTTCCATTTATATTTCCTATACTTCCAAGTGTAGATGTGTCATTTGTAACCATTACGTTCCTGTAACGTCTTGCAACGTTGAAATGCCAGAGAATCCCCTATACGTCAAATTGTCCCAGAATATACGTAGGGAATTGTGCTACAGAGCTGCAAAATCCGAAAATTGCGCAACCAATTTATAAATTTCGCAGACCTTTTATTGGCCATTTTCCATAAATTGCATCTTGCTGGGCGCCGTGGCGTTTCGTAAATACCTCCAAACTACGAGGTGTATTCTCGATAATATTCACCAGGTCCCTAAGTGATCAAATTTTGACGAATTGCCATAATTTAGGCGTTTCTATATTTCAAGAAGTTGAAGGGTTTGTAGCTGGTTCGGAGTTCATAGTCCCTTGTGGTGGTGGAATGAGAGCCGACGTTTCAGTTAATGCACTGGCACATCCGGAGAGTTGGTTCTGAGGGGGGGGGGGACTAATGTTTGTTTTGTTTAGTTATTGTTATTATCTTATGGATGCAGCCTGGAAAGGGAAGATTAAAGTGAATTTTGAAGCAAATAGGGGTAATCAATAATTAGTTTCTAATGTAAGAATTGTTAACCCAAATTCTGGTGGGAGGGGTGAGGCGTTGGATCTGCCACTGAGTTACTGTAATATTCTTCCGGGTGCCCTCATTAAATCTGCTGGCACAAAGTATTCACAATTTAAGTTTTTGAACGGGTGATCACAAGTGACGGTTCTATGATAGTAACCAAGTCCAATAATCCAGTATAAGTAGTTATTAACACCAATCAATAATGAAAACTGCTACAGCAACGATGAACAGATTGCCAACACAAGAGTGCCACTGGCAAGCACTTAGGAGGAGGCTTAAGAGCGTTGGACACTCCATCCTCTTATAGGCAGAGAGGATGCCGATACACCAACCGTTGACTATTCAGGATGTCAGTGATGCAGAGGAGGTGCTTATTCATACCACAAGGCGAGCATCAGGAGGCTGTTATCTCAACCTTCTGGCAGCTGAGCAGCGCTGTACTCATCAAGGGAGTAACTGGAGTACGGCTATCAGAAGAGAACAACTGCGACACTTGGGAGGTATCACTAAGGTGACGAGTGGGGTGCAGCAAAGAACCAAACAAGAGCCGATGCATTTGGTTGATGGCTCAGATAGTGCTACAGTGAGGTGGATTGCTACTTTAGACGCAATTTCACGAGTCATGGAGAGTTTAGGGCGTATCTGCGCTGAATTGGTAAGGCTGCAAGCTCAAAGTGTAGAGTTGATGGTGGATGATGCTTCACGTAATGGGTGGCAGCACACGGTGGAGAGCATTGCTTAATTTGCCTGGGCAGTACTTCGAGGCGAGGATGGAGCTCGCTGATCTCTCAAGAATGAAGACACCAAAGAGAACAGCTCCTGAAACTCTTTAACTACTGCTGGGCACTATTGGAATGGTGGAACGGAGCAAGATTCTTGTGAAAATGACAAGAAAGAAGAGCTGCTGTATCAGAGAGATTAGAGAGCAACTTTATGCAGTATGCTACTGTTCCAGGTTGGTTCTCAACACTCGGGAGTAAATTCATGGGGCCACCAGGGGCAGACCCTCCCTCCAACGTCCCAAAAAAATAAACATGAATCAATCAAAATTAAAAAGGTAGATTTGTTAATAAGCTGATAATTTCTACCGTAATCATGGAGGAAATGAGTGGTTACTTGAGCTCCTCTTAGACGTCCATGAACTGGTGTAGACTCGAAAAGACAACACTGCGAGTCATTTTCTACTATACCCACATATCTCCGCTCTTAATTCCCAGTCATCCATGGATCCCTAAACTCGAGATTCTTGATGCTATAGGTGAGCTGAGGTATTTCTGGGCTTCACTCTAAAGGGTCGACAGTGTGCTAGATTCATTATCAATGCTAGATAAGAATATCGCATCAAATACAGTCACAGATATTGGTGGTAAGGTTCATGAATATTAATTGAGAATGTGTTATGTATAATTATTGTGATTTTGTTTGATAGTTGACTTTTAAAAATAAATTTGTCGTTAATATTCAACTTGTTTTTTTTTAAAGGATAAATGACACAATGCACATCATGGAGGACGACTGTGACGATGGTAGAGGGCTTCTAACTGGAGAGCGAGCTCCCAACTTACTCGAAAGAACGTCGGAGTCTGAAGATTCAAAGACAGCGATTTCAGAGGAATCTGCGGCTGAGTCTGTCTTTGTTGAACACGTAGTCGAAAGTACTGTAGCGGAGGATTCTACCGCTCTGGCCTTAACAAATGGCAAACATTCCAAGTCAAGTATTGAAGAGGCAAGCGAGTTTTGTATTATTTTTCTGCGATAAAAATGGTTATATTGCGCATTTTTTAATGTAGGTACGTCGAAAGGGCTATCATCACTATTGTTGAGGCATGAATGGTTATATATCCTGCATTTTAAGTTCGATTTTATGCATTAATAAAATAAAGAATGTTTTACCTCAATTTTGCTGGGAAACGTGATGTAGGAGAGTAGAGATGCCTTTTTGGCTTTTCTGTACTGCGTAGATCATGAAGAAGAAGATGATAAAGCGATTTATGTAAGGAACCAAAAGAAAACGACCGTTGGTATACATTTCCAGTTGTTCAAGGAAGTGGCTTGTTATTGCATTGACCCAGGAATCAACCCCTTTACATATTGTACGAAGTGTGGGAGGGGAGTAGGTACGATAACGTCTGAATGTAATCAGAGTGCACGGGTCAATTAAAGGCTCGGAGATTTACCACCACAAACAGGGTATTGGATGAGAGCGAACGGGAGGTGAAAGAACGACACCTCCACCAGTCAGCTCTGTTCACCAAGGTTTCGAGTTGGGACGTTTGTGTTGCTTAGTTGGCAGAACTGACGAGCCTTTGCTAAATCCAAAGGTATCAAATAAAGCCATTTGATTGACGTATATTCTTAACAACAATGCAACAGAAAGGTAGACATCCAGCGTTGTGGGTAGAAGCTAAATTAGAGTTATAGTTCAGGATGTGTTTGAAACGAAAAAGTATAAGTACAATAACTCCTTATTTGGCACATTTTAGGCATATCTACGCACAAAGAACAAGGTTGATGTGCAATTGGCATTTACGAGGGTATGGAGATTTTTATTTGTACAAAGCTCACCATAATTGAGATGTGGGCACCCACAAAAGAAGGGTGCTAAGTAGATAACAATTAAGAAGGGGGGGGGGAGAGAACGAAGAAGAAAGATCTATGATAGAGCGATCACAAGATCAGATACGACCCAAGCAATACGTGTGTGGCGATAGTTGAAGGATGCAGCCGGCGTACCTCCTCAGCACTTTTCTTGCACTTACACGTCATGATAGGAGACTTGTCAATTACCTGCCCCTGTATCATAGGACTGTCCTATCACACTTGCCCTTCTTTTCTTGCCAAGTTAGGACGAGACTCCAGATGCCAGTTACGACTTGGACATCCAGTATCGCTGCAGACTGGTTGGGATTAATGGCGACAATGTCATCAGGCCTAAGTGTACCTCCAGAGACAACCCGGCAGTGCCGCTCCCTCTCCACTTTCCAGCCCTCAGAACACAATGCACGAGCAACCTATGTACTTGCAGACTGCCCCTGTGAGTACGGAGACACACCTGCACCAAATGATTCCGTGATTCGTTACAAACAGGCTGAAGACAACCAGTAATCTCTTCCATGAATACCCTATGAAGCCCACTGGGGGTGTGTTTCTATCGTTTGTCTGAATGAAATAAAGGAACTGCATAAAGTAAAAAATTTGATCTCCTCGAAAAGCGTTGTGTTACTGGAGGTATACAGATATATATACGGCTTACCTGACTGAGAAAAAAAGGTTGGGATAGGAAATATGAAGGAGAAAAAGGGATTCCAGGTTTATGTACAGCCTAAAAGGGTTTGATGGAGCGTTGGCACTGATTTTCTTCCACTATCCGAACACTATTCTAAGAATAAACACAGTCCCCGTGGTGGTTCGAGGAGGATGAGAACAGTGTTCGAAGATGGAGCGGTGGTAGATGATGGAGAACCTAACTCCGATCTATATGTTGGCGACTGAAATGTAGGAAAACTGGGGACAGTTTTAGAGCAGGGCGGAATTCTGATGATCCTATGGCCCAATTTGTATAGAAAAGGAATAAATGCTGAAACTTGAGCTATTGTGGGTCAGGTCGTTAGCAGATCGAGCACTGGTAGAAAACGAGAGACCGATTGCCGGAAGAGCCGCCCCTCCCACAGGAGCGGGGGGGGGGGGCGTTGGTAGAGACGCAATCGCCTACAATCCGCTACGGGTTGATTCCGGGACCTTTTTTGATGCGAAGAGCTTGATGAGTGACTGTTGCTAATAAAACTAATGAAACAAAGAAAAAAGGAAAAGACCTCAGCGTTATCGCTTTTGTGAAACAAGCTTCCTTCTGAGCTGCCTGAACAAATAAGAAAAGTGTTAAGTAACTGAAAACAGTCCATTTTCAGATTTTTCTCAAAAAGGGAGCGTTTTACCAACAGTATCAGCGAATGCCGCTGTGTGTGCTTTGTGGAGAGGACTGAGCGTCTTATGAAAAAAGCGAGGAAAGACACGAGCGCGCCCTTATCGCCCTCCTTTGGGCGCGAACACCCACTCCACTCACACTGAAGAGTAGGGGAAGTCTGACACTGCCTGACTTCCCATCTGGGGTTAGCTGTTAGAGGGTGTCACCATATCATACCACAGCAGCTGATCCTGACTGAACCCAAGCGCAGCTGGCAACGTCTCAGTCAGATGCCTGCAAAGCAAGCAGGCACATACGAAGCTAACAAGAAGTAGTGGTAGAAAGATGCGGAACATCCCTAGGAGGATCTGGTTCCGGAAGCAATTTAGGAGGCCTAGTCAAGCACGCACTGCAAGTGCACTATTTGCCGTCAGCCCCAGCCCACACGTTAGCTTCTGTTGAGGCTTCAGTGGAGCGTGGCAACTTTCAGAAGATAATTACCAAGTTCTGCGCAGCTTCCAGATGAGGAGGTTGAATCGAGAAATCCGATTCTAACGTACCGCCACATCTTGAGGAAGCCTCTAGTCAATGGGGAAACCCCCATTCACGACCTTCACCCTGTAACTTCGATAGGATGGCACCAAAGAGACTGAGCCACGCTTTTCATCATTCACCCATAATCCTTATGCCTAGCTGCCTTACGAACTTGTCTAGGGCAACCTGAAAAGCCCGCTTGGAGATGTGGCAATCGGCTAACAATTTGGTGGAGGCCTGTCTTCATTATTAAGCCCTGTCAACCTATCGCAAACAAAATAGTCATATCAAGGACTTTAGTGACAGTGGCGTTAAAAGATTGAAATGTTAGTATTTACACCAACTGACAATCTCTGGAAATCTAGTTTCCTGAGCTGCTGATAGCTCCTATACCTGCTTCTAGAGTAGAGACTCATTGCCCTGCCTATTTACATTACTTACGACTACCTTTAACATTTTCAGGAGGTTGAAGAAGCTTCCACAAAGCAACTAAATGACATCGAAGCGGCTTCTGAAGCCGACTTGGCGGAAAAACACCTTCTGAAATGCAAAGATGACGAAAAAAAAACTGAAGAGGAACTCGGAACTCAAGAGAATTGCGCTTTACCTCTTCTGGTTCCAGGAGTGTACAAAGCGTTCGAAGACGACCAAAAAAGTGATTTGCCAGTAACTGCCTCTCAGCTCTCGCAGAGGTCGAGCAAATCGTCCCCTTTTACGGAACCGAGCGGAAGTAGAACGCCTCTCGGTGACAATTTTAAAGACAGCAGCCAATCAGGAGGCAGTCGCTCTATGTCTCCCTCTAGTCGGCCGTGTTCTCCCAAGAGCAATTTCCCGCAGCCAAGTTGTTCTTCTAAAGAAGAATCCCCGGTTTCTTTGCTTATCAAACCGCAATCCCCCTTATCTAAATCGAATCCTGCGACGTCTAACAGGAAATCTTCGTCTCCTTCTTCTACTCCCAAAGGCTCGCCGTTTCACGTTATTAAAGAAGAACCTCCTCTTTCTATTGATCTCAACTCAAGGAATGGCAGCTCTACTGTTTCGTTTTTACCCAACGTAAGTTCCGTTGTTTCTCCCAAAAAAATTAACACTTGTGCATGTAACTTTGAGCTCAAATTGCCAGTATTAGTAGAAGGATCGACATGGGCGTGTGGAATAGTTTGTGAGACTAAAAGAAAGAAAGAAGAAATAGGGACAGTAGTTTTAAACGACAATGCCACAAAGTAAGATGTTGGTCTGAGAATTACCTGATGGATGGTTGCTGAAGTTGAGGACAAGATCTCACGACAAGAGTCGACGAATGGACTCTACGTCACTTCCATTTACTGCCTGTTGTGCATGTTTAAGGCCCATGAGAAAGGGGAAGGAAATATTTAGCGAGTACTCTCCTTATTCGTTGGTATATTTCATGTAGTACTCTGGAGTGAATTGTATTGTGGAAGTCTGGCTCGAATTGAGAGATAGCTCACCACTTCACCACTTACTCATGAGAACTTACCTGGCAAATTGAGATTCTGCGGTCGAACGCAGGCTGGCCCAGTCCGGAGATCAATAGAGAAGGGGTGTCCACAGGGCTCGGTACGCCTATGTGGACACCCTGACTCCTGCAGATCTGTGCACAGTCCTCCGTATTGAGGCAAAACCCAACAGCGCGTTCCCAACTGCCACCTAATGGCGCGACGATGTCAAGCTCCAAAAGGCTGATGAATAAACCGAGCTCTTCCTCTTAAATAGCCAACTGTCAATAGTTTTGGTAGCGACAGGCTCGTTGAGAAGCGCCACTTAGAAGTGTCAATATAGGAGACAGATGGCGTTTCGAGCACAGGTTTTTATGTCGCGTCGAAAGGAATACGCCAGTGGGGTTACGCACCACGCAGCGTGTTAATGTTTTCCTGTTGAAAGCGGACGTCATGTGGCGGGACAAGCACTTTCTCTTGAGCTCTCTAGTGAATCACGTTGTCAACAATGTCTTTCCGCGCCAACAAAATAGTTGCTGAATTTCTCTGACGGCATCCACAGATGAAATGTTCCTAGAAAGGGAAAAAGAAGGAGCTTACAATGTCCTAATTACTCGACACCTCGACAATGGGGCGAAATTCAAAGAGTTTTGTTGACAAGTTTGACCCCCTTTACAATCGAGTAGCAAAACCAATATCACCTGAAGAAAAGCTCGAAAAGCGTAATTTGGTGGTAATAAAGTTCATTGGTTCCTTCGTATGCTTGGGCGCTATACAATTATACAATCGTCACAATTTTCAAAGTTCATATTCAGAGTTTTCCTATTACAGAAGTCCCATTGCAACTTCAGTCTAATTTTACCTATTCTACTGCAGAACCAGAAGCGAAAAATACCATTTCATTACTTACATGCAAGGATGTATATTCTTTAATAGGACTTTAATTTTTGTATAGACTAACGTAGAACTGAAAAGACTTGCAAATGGGGCGGATAAACCAAGAATTGTTAGTAATATGTATAAGAAATATTGTAAGCTAAGGAGTACAAAAAAATGTTAACTTTAAAAAAGTACACATAAGCTTGGTATAAGTCCGGTTTTGGGCTGGGTCTGGCTAGTGCTGAGAGTTGGAATAAATTAATGAGTGGATATTTTGGGAAGTCCAACGTGGGGATAGTAATGTTACTAACAGAACAAGACGAAAACGATCGTTATATTGGTAGCGCTGCTCTCAATCTCATTCCAAATATGGTCAGCATCGAGCAGGATGACACTTCCCCACGATTGCAAGCATCTTACGCTGATGGAAGACGCCAACGGGAAACTTCCCCCACTCTCTAGGAAAACGTTTGGCTTCTTTTTCCATTGAACGGGTGGTCGACATGATTCTGCTCGACGCAACAGAAAAAAACCGACTGTTCACGCGCCAAATCACTACGCAGACTTTCGTCTTTGTTTTGTTTTGTCACCCCGGTTCTTGCCTCGCTGTGTTCCCTTTGGACCCGGCGCGCGCCCTCGGGAGAATTGGTTCTGCGTACTGTACCACCCCTCTTCTGTTCCGCACCTGCCTTCAGCACCGTCGTCACTTCACTTCTGCCTTCCGTCCCGACGTGATTTGTACAGCCTTTTTCCCTTATTTGCCTTTATTAAGCACTCATTCTTCCTGTCATCGGAGAATTTCTGCCTATCGCCTTTGCTCATCCGTCGACCCTCATCGTCTTCGCAAGTGCCTCACAAAGACTTTCCGCGGTTCAAGTAAGTCACCTTTCTTTTTACTTCTGTTCTTTTTTATTCTTCTTTTGTAAATATCAAGTTTTTTATACGACAGACAATCAAAGTGTTTTTTCTTATATTTCAATTCCCCCTTGGTTGCCATAGGTAATTGGTTTAATTTTCTTGTAGAAATTACCCCACTTATGCGCAAACAATTTGTTGGTAGCAGAGCGTGGTTTATTTTAATTTTGTTGTAACACTGTGTTATTTTGCTTGTCTGTCGTTTAAGTGTATCTTAAAATTAGCACACAACCTAAACGCATTACGTCCTTCTGACTTATTTGAATTTCACGAACCTAAACGTAGTACGTCCTTCTGACTTATTTGAATATCACGAACAATCAAACAAAATTTCCGACTTTGTGTAGTTGAAAGCAATCATTATTATTTTGTGTGTGCAATCGTATTACGAATTTCGTGTTAACTACGTCAACGATGTAGGACGCCAAGCCTTGAAGGATAGCAAAAAGGTTCCATTTTTCAAGGGCATGTTTAGGTCTTTAGATCGTTATTATCAAAAATTTGAAGACACGTGGGAAGAATTGATGGACTTAGCCGATAGTGTTGTATCACCAGCTGAAGCCGACAAATTTCCATCAGAAGCAGAAAAATTCCTTCAGAGCAACACACGCAGGTACTATTTTGAAGCAAATAGTACCTATGAAACTTTAACTGCAGGAAGGTTTTCTTTAGCCTCAGGAGATACTACTCCCATAATTCGGGACAGGTCTGACTTACCCACTATTCCCCTGCCAACATTTTCGGGGAAAATCTTAGAATGGCCTCATTTTAGGGATACTTTCACTGCAATCATGGACGAAAATGAGACTATTACAATACAAAAGAAATTCATTTATCTAAAATCTGCATTGAGTGATCAAGCCGCCACTATAATTTCTTCTCTTCCTGTGGAACGACAGAATTTCGACCTCGCCTGGGACGCTTTAGTTAAAGCCTTTGACAACAAGAGTTTTAGCTGCCACATATCTAAATCAAATTTTAGAATTTAAACCTATTCAGGGAAATCCTACCATTCAAAATTTGCAAGATTTTCTCACTAAAGTCTCTGATAGCGTAGCAGCGTTCCAGCTCATGAAAATTGAAAAGGAGAGCCAATTTATTTTATTTTTCCTAGCCATCCGCTGTTTGGACCATCGCTCCCGAGAGCAATTCGAGATGTCAGTATCACGTAGCACGGAGTTTCCTACGTTTGACCAGCTGACGGACTTTATACGCTCTCGAGTTACTGCTTTGCAACTCGTCAGTGGTGCTGGCAGCCATGCTCCTTCAAGTACTCATTTTTCGCCGAAAAACAAAAATGTTAAGCATAAGTCACACATGTCATTATTATCTCAAGATGTTCAAGATAAGTCCCAAAAGCCCAGTCAGAATTATTCTCTAGTCAAATGTGTGGTTTGTCAACGAGAAAAGCACGGAATTGCAACCTGCTCTAAATTTCTCGATGGTTCAGTTGCACAACGGATTGAATGGCTCAAGTACTTCAAGGGGTGCAGAAACTGTTTAGCTTACAATCATCAGTCAAATGCTTGCAAATCTAAATTCAGTTGTAGGTACTGCAAAAAACGCCATAACTCTTACCTACATCTGGAACAAAATTCGCCTTCACCACCAGAAAATTATCCCCATCAAAGTACCTCTCAAGGTACTAATACTGAAGTATCCAGTCTTCAATGCTGTATTTCTAATCAGGAACCAGAAGTGATTCTAGGTACAGCAGTCGTAGAAATCTTAGATGCAAGGAATCAATTCCAACAAATTCGACTCGTCGTCGATTGTGGAAGTCAACATAGCTTCATTTCCCAATCATGCCTGCGACGTCTTGGTCTGAACTCTGAGAAATTTTCCCGTAAAATTTCTGGCATCGGACAAACCGCTGCTGAAGGTGCCACAGGCAAGGTGCGATGTACCTTGAGACCAAGAGGTAAACGCTCAGTCAATCTTAACACTGAGGCAGTGGTCATAAAAAATATCACCACATTTTTGCCGAACACAAATTTACCATACAGACTTCATCACTTGTACCTACAGTTTGAGTTAGCTGACCCAAAGTTCTTTTTGGCTTCAACAATTGATTTTTTGCTGGGTGCAGAATTATTTGGAGAGATCTGGAATGGTAATGTCATTACTTTCAACCCAGATTCACCCAAAATCTACCCGTCCATTTTTGGGCACATTGTCATGGGTCGTTTCTCAGCTCCAGATTTGTCTTCTTCTGCCTCAACCTCATTGTTCGCCTTCTCCAAAGATGAGGATCTTCATACAGAACTTCAACGGTTCTGGGTGCAAGAAGAGCCCAAATCAGTTGTATTCAAGAACCCTGATGAAGAAAAATGTGAAGACCACTTTCGTAAAACCCACTATCGCCTTCCTTCAGGACAATACGTAGTGCGCCTTCCCTTCAAGCATGATGAAGTACCTGACTTATCAGCCTCATCCCACAGCTCCATAAAACGTTTCTACAACTTGGAGAATAAATTGAAAAACAACGAAGAACTTCAAAGTCAGTATCAAAATTTCATCAGAGAATTTATCAATCTTGGGCATATGAGCCGGTCTACTGTTTCACCTAAATACGTCATCCCACATCACTCCATCGTAAAAATAGATCGGAATAAAGAGAAGCTTCGAGTTGTCTTTGATGGCAGTGCTGCTACTCCAAATGGATCTCTCAACGATCACCTTCTGCCTGGTGAAAAGCTTCAAAAGGACATCCGCGACGTTTTATTGAACTTTCGAGCTCATGCTTACGTCTTCGTCACAGATATCGTCCAAATGTTCAGACGGATTTTAGTAGATCCTGCTGATCGCCCATATCAGTGCATAAAATGGAGATTCGATCGTTCAGAAGCTATTCAAACATACCAAATCAACACTTGTGTTTATGGATTGTCCTGTTCACCATGGTTGGCTTTACGTGTTATTCAACAACTTGAAGCAGATGAAGGACACAATTTCCCACTGGCTGCTGAAGTACTGAATCGAGATATCTACGTGGATGATTTTGCTACAGGTAGCAACACTTTGTCATCTGCTCTTGAATTACAAAGTCAGCTTATCGGAATCCTGAAAAAGGGAGGCTTTTCCCTTAGTAAGTGGGCAAGCAACTCGCATGAATTGCTTGCTGCTGTTGCTGACAGCGCCGCGGATCACCCAATATCGCTTGACAACCACGAACTACCCAATTTGAAGATCTTAGGCGTTGAATGGGACCCGGTAGCAGACTCATTTTCCTATCGGATTAATATACCATCAACTGTAACAACCAAGCGCCGAGTACTTTCCTGCGTTGCAAGAATATTCGACCCCTTGGGCTTTGCTGCACCCACAGAATTCCTACTCAAGGGCTTCATCCAAGAACTCTGGAAAGTTGGACTCAAATGGGATGAACCCATGCCATCTGAAATGCAAGAAAGATGGAACATTTTGATGAATCAGTTACCACAACTTGCCAAAATCCAGGTTCCTCGATTTGTAGCATCAACTGCCGACTGCCAGTATCAAATCGTAGCCTTTTGTGATGCCTCAGAGAAAGTGTACTGTGCCACGATCTACCTCCGTACCATTTATCAGGATAAAGCCAAGGTTACTCTTCTCACTGCCAAGACGAGATTGGCTGCCTTGAAGTTCCTCTCCACGCCTAGGAAGGAATTATGTGGTGCAGTGCTACTTTCTGAACTGTATAGTTCGCTTTCTCAATTCCTGAAGTTTTTTGAAAACAAACTACTCAAGCCTCAATTTTTTACAGACTCTTCTACAGTTCTCTCCTGGTTGAACATGCCGACATTTCGCCTCAAAACTTTTATCGCCAACCGAGTAACTCTCATTTTACAGCATGCCCCTCTGGATTGTTGGAGACATGTTGATTCGGAGCTCAACCCCAGTGATTGTGGGTCAAGAGGAATCCTTCCAAATGAACTCCTCAGCCACAACTTGTGGTGGCAAGGACCGCATTGGCTTGAAAACCCCATAAGTCAATGGCCAAATCCGAGTTTTGTTCTTCCTGAGAATGTTCCGGAATTAAAGAAAACCGCTATCACTCTGATATCTTCATCGCCATCATCTTCTGCCTTTTGCAATTGGATGAAGAGATTCTCCTCATTTCACGAGCTACTTCGTGTAGTTGCTGTCCTCCTCCGTGGAATTTCAAATTTCCGCAACCGCCCTCATGTCAAAGTTGGTCCGCTTTTTCCAGCAGATATTGAGGCAGCATTGTGCTGCTGTGTTAAGGCAGTTCAGTTTGAGCTACTGACTGACAAAAACTGACAGAAAGGCGTGCAGAAAGTCTACAGTAACCTTGCACCCTTCCAAGATGAGAAGGGAGTTTGGAGGGTAGGAGGTCGCCTCAGACATGCTCAAATCCCCTACAATATGAAACATCCAATTCTTCTTCCAGCACATGCTCATTTTTCTATCATTTTGACTGACTATTATCATCGGTGTTATTTACATCCAAGCCCAACCACCTTGCAAGCCCTTCTCCAGACCCGCTTCTGGATTGTACCTTCACTACGTCGACTGGTTCGCCAGAGAACTACAAGGTGTGTGGATTGTCGCAAAAGGAATGCTAAACCCATTACTCCTCTAATGGCTGATCTGCCTTCTTACCGTGTTCAAGCTAAAAAGGCGTTTGCACACACAGGCGTGGATTTTGCAGGTCCATTCATAATGCGTGAGTCTCTTCGTCGTAAGGCACACACTTCTAAGGTCTATCTTGCCTTGTTTGTCTGCATGGAGACAAAGGCACTTCATCTCGAGGCAGTCACTCAGCTCTCCACAGACGCATTCCTTGCTTCATTTGATCGCTTTATATCCAGAAGAGGACTACCAGAAGAAATGTATTCCGATAATGGACTTAATTTTGTTGGAGCATCTCACAAACTTAGAGAGTTTTACCAGTGGTACCATGCCAAGGAGACTAAAATGCACATTACTCGCAACGGTGCCAAAAGAGGTATCAAATGGAGCTTCAATCCTCCTCATGCTCCCCACTTTGGGGGGTTGTGGGAGGCTGGTGTCCGCTCTGTGAAACGCCAAATGTGTGCTGCCACTGGACAAACAGCTCTCACTTTTGAAGAGTTTGCCACACTTTTTGCAAAGATAGAAGCTATCTTAAATTCTCGGCCACTATGCCCTCTCTCGTCTGACCCAGAAGAAGCTGAGTACCTCTCCCCGGGTCATTTCTTGGTGGGCGGTGCACTACTTGCTCACCCTGAACCTTCTCACCTTGACATAAAGGAGCATCGCCTCAGCAGATGGCAAATTGTGAAGAGAATGTACGAGACTTTTTGGAAGCGCTGGCGTCTACACTACCTTAACACTCTTCAAACGAGAGTCAAGTGGACTGACTCCTCACCAAATCTTGCCGTTGGAGACCTGGTCTTGGTAAGAGGACCCAGTCAATCGGGCTACTCACCAGTGATGCATTGGCCAGTTGCTCGCATCACTGCCACCCATCCAGGAACAGATGGAGTTGTCAGAGTGGTCACCATCAAACATGGTGACTCCATGCTTCAACGCCCTGTCGTACAGCTTATTCCCCTTCGACCCTTGCCAGATTCCAAAGACCTGGGAACTCCTGTTTCTTGAGAAGAAAAATTTAGGTTTCCAAATTTTGGTGGGCGGAATGTTCACGCGCCAAATCACTACGCAGACTTTCGTCTTTGTTTTGTTTTGTCACCCCGGTTCTTGCCTCGCTGTGTTCCCTTTGGACCCGGCGCGCGCTCTCGGGAGAATCGCTTCTGCGTATTGTACCACCCCTCTTCTGTTCCGCACCTGCCTTCAGCACCGTCGTCACTTCACTTCACTTCAACCTCACTTCACTTCACTTCTGCCTTCCGTCCCGACGTGATTTGTACAGCCTTTTTCCCTTATTTGCCTTTATTAAGCACTCATTCTTCCTGTCATCGGAGAATTTCTGCCTATCGCCTTTGCTCATCCGTCGACCCTCATCGTCTTCGCAAGTGCCTCACAAAGACTTTCCGCGGTTCAAATAAGTCACCTTTCTTTTTACTTCTGTTCTTTTTTATTCTTCTTTTGTAAATATCAAGTTTTTTATACGACAGACAATCAAAGTGTTTTTTCTTATATTTCAATTCCCCCTTGGTTGCCATAGGTAATTGGTTTAATTTTCTTGTAGAAATTACCCCACTTATGCGCAAACACCGACTTTAGCCTCGCAAAGCTTGGCTCATTAAGAGCCATTAGTGAGGCCATTTGGGGTGTGTGTTGTGACACAATCCTCATTATCTCTCCCTAAGCACCTCATTATGTGGGGTAGCGACCCCATAGTCAATCAAAGGAGAGAGCTTGTGGATCACCAAGGCACTCAAGTAATCAATGGTAAGCTACTTGTTGACTCAACTATTGAGTGCACGGCGAAAAAGGGGAGAGCGAAAAGGGTCATCGTTGATCTATCCCTTTGAAACTTGCCACTAAAGTGAATAGTTAGACCACGAGGGAAACCTGATTAGGAACACCTCTTCGGAAACTAGGCTTGCTTAGTAGCAGTCAATGCGGATAGGTTCTTCCAACAACCATTGCGCACTTTTGTAGGAACTATAGTGGAGCAGCACGTGATTTCTTGTTTCCTCTGCACTGGAAGCAGGAATGATGTTTTTGAGAGAAAAGAAGTAGAGTGTGCAAGGAACTGGCTGGCCCAGGTGCTCTGGCTCAGCCCTCTTTATCCTAAGACGTTCGCGGATGTTGGAGAAAAAACTTACACGTGTCACGTCCCTTCAAAGAGAATTCCCATCACATTTGTCATTTACCTAAAGCTCCCCCACCTAGCATGGCAAGTTTTCATTCAATTGGGGGTCTTTACGGAGTTCGGCCTATAGTCGGGAAAGCTCACCATTTATCCACCATTCACTCAACCTCCAAGACAAGTGGTAACTGACCAGTGATCACTTGGAGCGCTTCAGTGGGCCTTTGTGCTCTACCCGAGAGTGCAGTTTTCTTATATTGGGCCAGTACTCTCTGTGAGTTTGCTATCCCAGACAACAGGGCAGTAGCCAATCACGCCTAGATAGATAGCCTTTCATTTGAGGATCATGTCGATTTCAGTCGACAGTACAGTCTCGTTGAAAAAAACATTCACTGGCAAACATTCTGTACAAACATGTTTTAATCATGCTTGCTTTCAATCAAATAATATTTAGTTTCGACGTTACCTTTGTACAGAGCGAAAATCCTTCAAGGAAAAGGGTTGTGGACAAAGACGCAGACGGGGAATTAAGCAGCGAAGGAGATAGCGACTCAGGGAGGAAAAAAATCAAACTGGAAGTAGACGAGTCGACGCAACCCGGTGGTCATCAAGATCATCAGGTGACTATTTATATCGTTGTACTCCTAGCATACTGTTTAAACGTGTTGTATAAATGCGTTGAGTATAAACCTTCAAGTGCGACAGCAAGATTTTTGGTATCTGATCGGTACTGCTTCATGCCCTATGAAATTTCCTATCCTGTTGTGCCTTTTGACAACTTTTGTCATCACCTCGATAGTGCAGCAGCAGCTCACAAGTAGCACGACAGGAATCAGAACCTAGTGAGCTGTTTTTGCTTCCAAATTCCAATTTGGGTGCCCTGTAGAGTTCTTTAAACTAAATGAAAATTGTTGAAGTGATTAAGGTCAAAGTCGACGTGCCTGTTGGGTGAGGTTGCCTTCCCTTAAACTACTAGTTCTGGTACACCACTAGTCAGGGATGACAAACTGCCCAACTGGCTCGTAGACATCGACTTTGGGGGCATCTGGTAGAGTGACGTGTGTTCAGGATTGAGCAAAGCCCAAAAGGATCCATCGTCCAGAACATCTCTTACGAGTGTGAGTCGAGTATACACGCAAGACTTTTTTAAACTATTACACCCCATTTTCTGCATACTGTTCTTAAAACATTGTTCCCAGCAAATTGGTAATTTTGAAATTCCCCGCTCATAGAATGAAGACGATTGTCTCCAGTAATTGGCCACAAGGCCTCCACCTGCTCATTGCTGTCGAACTTTTGCCTTTGCAACGCTTCCTTTAGATGGTCAAGGAGGTAGGCAATAAGTCGAGGTTGTAGGGAGGGTGTTCAACTGTCTCTCAGCCCAGTTTCTCCAGCTTTCCACTCATCAGGGATGCTGTATGGAGACGAGCGTTGTTTTAAAGAAGCAACTCACCTTGACAAAGACAGACGCAGACCTAAGGTCAACTGACCTTATTTTTAATCTGCTCTCCGTTGACAGTCCATTGGCTGGTGCCTGGGCCCTTGTCCACCTTTCTTGCCATTCATTCATTGGGTGTGTCAAATGTCGCCTTTCTTTTTTGCACGCTGTGGTCACGAAACATGTTTTCGCCTTCTAGTCTACATGACTTATGGCAGCCACGAGGTCAGAGCATGCCACTGTGTGGTAAGCCGTTGCCAATTAAATAAACGCAGCTCGCTGTACCGACAGCTCAGCGTTGTTCTTATCCTGCACATTGCCTTTAATTGACCCTGTCAGGGTTTCGTTATCTTCTTTTCCTTTCAGTTCCCCACCCCCACCACTTTTTCAATAAAACCGTGTGACTGGCTACTGCTAGCTGAGTTGACGTATTACTATCTCGTTATGGTCTTGACAACACTTGGTGGTCGCCAGATGCGACGCATTAGACCTCCTCCCCACAGTGGGGCTTCCTTGTCACTAGTCAAGAGGACTGTGGGAGAATATGCCCGAAGAATGCACCAGGCAGTGTGGAATGCTGCGGGAATGAGACATTCCAAACGCTTTATCTCAGAGCAAACACATGAGATGAGACTGAGCCTTCTGAGGATGGAAAGAAAAGGACCTAAGGCAGATTGTGGACATCATAACCGGGCACTGCAAAATGAACAAACCCACGTGTGTTATGGGCATATTCGAACCCTTAGATGAGAAGACTTCCACGGTGACACTGCTGACGAAAGTGTGCAGTCAAAAGTGCTCACCAGTCCGGGTATCGAATAATATACTTTATTTTGTCTTTGCACTGACGAACTTATCCCAATCGCTTTACAAGTTGAACATACAACGTGTTTTCTTTATAAATCTACCTTCAAGTCTGCAGCTATTGTAACTTTTTTATGTTTATTCTTGCAGAACTATATGGATTATGAGAGAGAAAGACTGATTCAAGATTTTGTATCTGAATGTGCTCAACGTCCTGAAGAATTGCACAGGGCGTCGGACAAATTACATAAAGAAGTTGAAACGCTTGGAGAGCTTTTGAAAGCGAAAGAAATGGAATGGAATACGTTATTGAGGCTTAAAATGTTGAAAGAAGAAACGTTAGAACGGCTGTTGAGACGTAAGAGGCAATTGCTGACAGAAGGAACAACTGTTAACGATAGTTTTCTTGATCATAGTGCGTTAAAAGTAAGTACGAATAAACATCATTCGTTACAACTCTCATTGGTACCTTTTTGTCTATTTTACTGTATTAATTTATTTTACGAAACACGGGCTATATAAGCCTAATTAGTTACAAAACGAGTCTTCTAGTGAGTGAAACAAGTGCCCTACATTGGGGGCTAATGTTATGATATACAGGGTGAGCCATAACAAATGGTGCAGTTTCGAAGGAGTGCTGCATGCCTTGTAGTGGGGTTAACGACCTGGGAGGGGTCTCATTGTGCCCGGGCAGTGGTCCCGTTTTCAGTCGTTACAATGGTTTGGAGTGGAGAGCAACGAGGTTTCGTCATTCGCACGTTTTTTGAAAGTGGTCGTTCGTTCATCGCCACCCAGCGGGCCTTCCGACTGCGTTACAACATCCCACGTCGTGATCCCATCCCTCACCGCAATTTTATCGCACGTTGGGTTCAAGCATTGGAAGAAACTGGTTCCACAGTAAGGCGTAGAGGTGCGGGAAGACCAAGAAACGCAAGAACACCTGAAAATTTGGCTCAAGTGAGAGCAGCAGTGGAACAGTCGCCTCGGCGCTCTGCTCGGAGGCACGCAGTAGCACTGAACATCTCTAACACCTCACTAAGGAGGATTTTGCACATGGACTTGTCATGTACGGCCCACACAGCGCAAATCTCAATGGTGAAACTGCGGCAGATGTTCCCCGCACGCCTCGTCTCTCTCAGGGGTGACTTGGGGTGGCCGGCAAGATCGCCAGATTTGAGTGCGTGTGATTTTTTCCTGTGGGGCTACTTGAAGGAAAAGGTGTTCAAACATCGACCTCACACTCTGGAAGACCTCAAGATTCGAATTAGGGAAGAAATCGCCGCGATTCCCATCGAAATGTGCTAGAGGGCGGCTGAAAATTTCAGGAATCGCCTACATCAGTGCGTCGCTGCTGAGGGCGCCCACCTTCCTGATGTAATTTTCAGGACTTAATCTACCGAAATGGGGTGATGTATGGCGTTCAATAAAACGAACCGTAATCTTCTAAGTTGCACCATTTTTTTTAAATCGCCCTTTGAAACTGCACCATTTGTTATGGCGCACCCTGTAGTACGAAGTGTTATCGTCACTTGCAATCAGTCAGACCCACGATCGTAGAGATCAGTCAGCCTACTTTCCAAATTAGGCAAAACGTTGGAGGCCTTGTTGTTGCAGTCCCTCGAAGGGCGCACTGGCAGACAATATGGGTGGACTAAAGGAAGGTCCACGTTGAAGTCATTGTCGAAATCTGCAATGTTTCCCTGGAGGCGCTGGCTAAGTACGTCATAGCATTAGAGAACTGTTTGACAACCTTTGATGGCTGTAGCTTAAAGGTCGGGGAATGGGTACCTGCCCTACTGCTGCAATGGAAGTCCTTTTTAACATCTCACCTCTCTATATACACATTCAGAGGACTGCTTGCTTACCTGGAAGCGATAGTGCTTTTGCAGACAGGAAATATCTCCACCAGGGTCCAGGCGAGCCTCCAAGGACTAACTAGACAGTTTAAGCTAGAATAGGCAGCAGTCCTTGCTACTGACGTTATGCCAGAGCGGAAGAACTTTCGGCTGTGTGCGTCCGACTCATGGGAACGATGGGAGAATGAGACGTTCCTGACTGAGGTGGGCGCCTTGCAGTGGTATACCGATGGACTGGGCATCGTAGGGCCCAATTACAGTCTCGCTAAGCCGCTGGGAGAGAACGCCAAGATATTTCAAGCGGAAATCCTAGCTAAAGGTCTGCGCGGAAGAGATCCTGACTAAAGGACTCAAGGATCTACATGTTCTCGGACAGCCAGGCCGCCTTAAAGGCTATTGCAGCCTATAGTTTTAGGTCCAAGCTGGCATGGGAATGCCTTCATGCGCTCAAGCAGCTTGGCACCCATAACAGGCTCTGCCTCATCTGGGTGCCGGCTCATAGGGAGCATGAGGGCAAGGAAAAGGCTGACTGCCTTGCAAAAAGGGGGACAGAGTCCCTACCCATCGGGCGTGAACCATACGTGGGTATGACGAAGAGTCACCTGAATCGTCTGGTGGCTCGATGGGAGATACAGGAACAGCACCTGTTGGCACCACCAGCCACGATTAAGACAAGCGAAAAGGCTCGTTATGCCCTCCTGTCAAAGGGCAAAAGTGATGCTGACACTATTTCTCGGAACCTACACTTCTTTGTCAGAAGTTACCGACGAATAGAACTGGATACTAGACACCAAGTTGCTGTTCGTTTTGTCATGTGATGCTACTGTTTAGAAGCGCTGAAGATACCTTTTTCCAAAACAATGATTTATGCCTGAAAACACATGAAATGAAAAATCATTAGAAATGGCATGGGGTTTATTCCTTTCTTTCTCTTCATAATAGCGAGTCTATTACATTTTTGTTCACCATGTTTGGTATAAATCGGAAGAAATAACAGATTCGTGCCTTGCTTTTCTGAAATTTGGTTGGTTTGTTTTAGTCTACTCTGAAGAATCAACTCATGATGGTTCCTATTGTGTCGTCTAGTCCTTCTGTGTTGCTGAATCGAGCTCCTCCTCCCATGAGAATGCAAGAGTATACAAAGCTGCAACATAGACCCCTCCTTCCCAAACCGTTCCCTGCAGGAGCAGTTGACACGAGTAACGCGGCTCGGGAGGGACGCAATGGACCTGTGTTAGACGTCAAGTCTATTATTGCTGACTACAGGTATCTAAATAGCTATCGACTTCTTTTCATTCTGGAATGTCTCAAACTCAATGTTTTAAAAGTATGTGTTGGCTATTCACGGCAAACATTTAAGCCATACGTGACTTGTGTTAACACAAAGTAATAAGTATCATGGCAGTCCAAGTATGCAAAACAGCTCCCTGAGGCATTTTGTGGTTGTAGTAGCAGTCTTGTCAGAAAACGGGAACGCCTGGAATATTCGTCCACATTAGTGTTGGGAGTTGGCAATGAGCGATCAGCTGCCATGTTTATATTTAAGTTGGTTTGATGTTGAATAAAATTTATCATTCTTGGTTTTGAGTTCAACCGATTCGTTGCCTAAACTGTTAGTAGGAATGTAACATTGATATCAGACGTGGGATTGGGGTGAATATAGATGCATTTGACAACCACGAAGAGAAAAAAGAAATTAAATTGAGGGTACTGAAGAACTTCCAACCAACAATCAGTCATTGGGGCAACTGGCTGAAGGATTCGCGATTGTAGAAACTCAGGAAACAAGCGACCAAACATCTGCTTTTGCTGTCTAAGCTTTCTGCAGGGGTGTGTTGAGCTGAAATGAAAGAAAAACTGGGGGAAGAATGAAGGTCTCTACGATAGATAATGGCAGAAATGCTGGGCTGCTGGTGGGAAAGATCACTAATACAGGACGCAGTACTCTGCAGGGTGAGAAGGTGAACTCGAGATCAAACTGCAGCCTTGTAATGGGAGGGAAACTTGGGAAGCATACCTAGCTCAATTTGAAATGATTGCTACAAGGCGAGGCTGGTGAGATGTCTTTAAAGTGATCGCTCTGGTGGGAGCCTCTAAAGGACCAGAGGGGGAGTTCTGGGAGATCTGATTGTAGCCACACTGGTGGTGCAGTTTGGGTCTGGTTGACAGGAACAGGCTGGCGTTGCACAATTAGAAGGAAGTGACTCAGCAGTGTTCTGTTTCGTCCAGGCCAATCCTTCCCAACCAACGATCTAATGGCTAGGTGGAACTCCTGTGTATTGAGAGCCAACTCTGAACCATTTAACGTTTTGCCTCGGGTTGGCTGTCACGCTTCATCGCAGCTCTTGTCCTCTTCCACCTCACGAGAATGTTGCAGTGTGTCACCATTCCGTACTACCCTCCAGTTGTAGAGGTTTAGGAGCAGTCTTTCATCCATGTCACCATCCATGTCCTTGCATGGTGCTGGCCCCGGATCAGCGAGCCCCATCCTCTTCTGGCTGAGCTGAGGCACTCAACCTTGACCAACCCTGATGGTCCCTGGTTATGGCGCAGTGTGCTGTAGAGCAGCACAACGACCTCCTTCTCCCACTGAAACTGGATGTTTGCCTAGCAGGCTGGTATGCCACTTCATCCTTTGTGATTCTCCAACCCCCACTCAAGGCAGAGCATGCACCTTATGGGTCCAATACACTCCCTTTTCCCTTACCCTTGTTCCCTGTAGTACAAGCGTGGAAGAATGTGGGTAGCTCACTTGCAGTTTATTGCGCGATGACCATAGTCTAGGCATTGGACTCATCTGAGCACATTCACCTCAGGGCAGACCCTACAACCGACCAATCTGATTCCTGCTGTGTCCTTCCCATGAGGAGAGCAGCAGCTTCGGCTTTTATCTTGCTCTTTCATTACAGCATTTGTCAGGAACACCTCAGTTTTACCCACACCCTCTCGCTGAAGTTCTCACTGCAGAGCTTTCAGGATATCCTACTCTGTCATAGCGCTGTCAACATCCTTAATCTCGATACACGCCTGAGATGACAGTGCTGACTGTACCACGACCACCAAGAGTCTATTTTTCAGCAAATCTTTTTGGGTTTGCAGTATGGGGGCCAACTCAATCCGAAGATTGCCCTTAAAAGTTATCCTAATAGCCCTAACCTCTGCACCACCCCCTTCTGAGCTGAACTTAGCCTGCACATCCTGCGTTGCTTCGGAGAATGTAGTCGCTGGCTTGATAGTAATGGCATCTTGAGCAGTCTTCTGTGGGGGCTGCCATTCTCTTCTACCTAGCTGTTTCTCCCTCTGGAAGGGGTTTAAATACATCACTCCAATACCGCACAAACTAAGACATAACTGAACAAAAAATAGTATAAATAAATGGAACAAAATAAATATTGCATATATTTATATATTTATATTTTTTGTAGCCAGGAGCAAGAGCTTTTGGCTAAAACTAATCATAGAGGGCTTGTTCTCCAATGAGTACCTTAACAGCAACGATAATGACACTTATTTCCAAACTTGTTAGTTAATTGCATCCTTCGATCAAACTTCTCTCACGTGGCAATTAAATGGTGGAAGTCTCGTCAGTTACTATTCGACTTTCATTTAAAGCAATTTTAGTGGTTCTTGCAGGTCTAGAAACCCACAGGACATCCCAAGGAGGGGCCGAAGAGTGCGGGGGGATCCTAGTTCTCGAAGCCCCACTGTCAACCCTTCTTCCCTCATCAGTATGTCGAACATGGCTCTGGGATCTGGCGCTAGAGTCAGAACTGTAAACGAGTCGTCTTATGCCCTTCGTAAGTACAGCACGAAGCTTTTAAAGCATTTGTCAAAATAGTTTTATGTATTTGAAGGTTTTGATGAAGGAAAGTCTGCAGATTTTGTTTTCTACTTCTGTCGACACCTAAGGCAAGGTTTGAGCTGTTATCGAGGCTGCCTCTATGGGTGAGCTCAGGTTGATCAGGTTTTAAGTAACTGCAATAGTTCGAGAGATCCTATCTGTGGTTTTCCTTAATAATGATTATTCGTTCCATTTGCACGTGAAGTTCAATTAACAAACATTTCTGTTCAACTTTTCCAGCTACAGCCGAGCAGTTAAAATCGTGCTCTGCTGAGTGCCGAGATGACAATTCGGGAGCTGGCGGTTATAAAGACGTTTTGGCTCAATTCGCCAAGCTCACGGGACAATCCGCAAACCACAGTGCAGGAAACACTAAAGTGAATTCAAATATCCCCCCTCCCCCATACCCAGAAGTCACTCTCCATCCGGTAGGCAGTCAACCCCCTTCGCCGCCTTCATCATCGCTACTCCATGGCATTCTCACCAAATCCTGTTCATCGAATAGCAGCCGGCCTTCCAATTTTTCACCGACTTTGGCTCGCCTCCTCACTGCGCCGGACCGATCCGCTCATCAAGTACTCCCGCCCCCGTATCGACCGCAACCTTCTTCCAGGGTGACCATCAACGACATCATTAATTCTAGTAAGGTTAGTATTTGTCTTCGGGGTTGTGGCCCGCATGACTGTAGCATTCGCTCGGATTTATTTGAGTACTTTTTTGATTCCTCTCTACCTCAAAGGAAGTGTAAAAGAAGAACGTATAAATTGGAATCATTCTTCTTGCCCATTCCGCATGTATGTACAGCAGATATGATTAAGTAATTTGGTGAGATTACTGAACTGAAACTTAGAAGTGAACATTGCAATAATGTACATCACAAAGACATACTTACGTCGACGTTTCAGCTTGACACCGTCAGAACCTTTTTCATGGCGATAGTACCAATGGCGCAGCCGAGGTGGAGTTCAGAACCAAATCAGCCGTTGTCTCTCAAGGTGCACATAACTTTTTTTTGGCATCTACTTTTGTAAATGGAAGGGTGGCACCCGAAAACACTCTGAATAAATAAAAATGAAACAAAGGGTGGAGCTCTAACTACCCTACGCTACCAATTAGGATGGAAAGAAGGGGGCAGGAGCAGAAAGAGGAATTTACAAGATAAAACGCCCTCTGGTTTAGATGAGATGAGTCTCAGAGGATGAGGTGGCCACTCTGCCTAGTGGGGGAAGTGCAGGATATTTAGGGAGACTGGGGGAGGCTAGCGAGAGTGGCCAATGAGGGTTTGCAGCCTCTATGGGAGCACAATGGCGCTGGGTCTTCTCCAGTAGTTTTAGCGTGAGAAGGTGTTCAATCTGCTGCCCTTGAGCTAGCAGCACCATAACCATGAGACAACCTCGACATCCACAATCATTGCGCTCATCAGGACGAATGGCAATGATGTCAGGCAGCAGTCCTTCTGCAGAAGCAAACTGCTAGTGCCGATCCATCCCTACATTCCAGCCCTGGGACGAAAATGCGCCAGCAACCTGCATCATGACGGCTGTAGGTAGCCCCTCACTTGGACTTGATGCTTGAGCGATTCAAACTGGTTACCACAGACATGACAGTGAGCATTCACAACGTTTAGATCCCTGTCTCTCATAGACCTCATTGCTGTAGGACTCCTAAAGCCCACTCCCAATCTTCTTGAAGAGTAGGAGAAGCCAGAACACTGCTCCTGAGTTCCTGTCCATCAACCCGACTGTGCAGAGCAGCCTCAAACTCAGAAGGATTACTGGGCGGAGGGGCTTTTGGCCCTGGGGGTATACGACTGATGCCCACTTCTCATTCCCCCAGATTTTTCTAGATATATTTTTGATTAATGTATTCATTTATTGTATAAAATATGAAGTTCTCCATTGACCAGAATATTTTTCTTTATTTCCAGAAATCTCGCAACGAGATAACTATTACACCAGTGCCTGGAACTCAGCCTTCCAAAGTCTCAAAGGCCGAGGTAATTTTATTTCACAATTATCACGTGAATGCTAACTACTTATTTCTACCTTAGTGATGCTGTTTTGATTGTTTGACCAAGTGGGACCTCTCTATACTGCACGTCTTGCGCCTCCAGTGTGAAGGGAGTGAGAAACTACGTGCTGCTCACAGTGACACACAGGGAGAAGAAAAATGGATCTGCATTTAGCGTCACGCGTGTAGCTGTGATTGGTTACTGGCCCGTTGTCTGAGGTGGCAAACTCAAATGCAATCAATAGAGAGTACTGGGCCAATCCTGGAGAGTTAGCTCCTGTAGATCAATAAGGCCTTCAAGGCAGTGTCCACTGAATCACTCAAAGTGATCACTGGCCAAGTTACTCATTGACTTGGTCGTTGAGTGCATGGTGGAGAGTGAAAAGGGAGCTTCCCTTCTCTGGGCCAAACTTTGTATATACCATTCCACTGAATGAAAACTTGCTGCGCTAGATGAATGGGCATTAGATAACTGGCAAGTGATACGAAGAAATCTCATCAAAGGGACGCCACCCTTGCGAATTGTTTTAGCCATCTGTGAATATCTTAGGAGAGAGCCAAACCACTGGATGAGCCAGTTCTTTACAGGACATGGCGACTTCAATTCGTAGCTGCACTTCTTTCCTTTCAAAGGCTCTCCATTCTGCTCGTCTTGTGCCTCCAGTGCGGAGGAAACGAGAAACTACATGCTGCTTAGCTCCTACAATAGTGAGCAATGGTTGCTGAAGGAGCAGCTGCATAACCATTTTGCCCAAGTTGCGTAGAACCTGGTTCTGGGTTATCTTCCCAGGAGCATGCCCATGCTACCAGGCGCGACCACGGGTCAAAACCCAAGAGATCCTGAACAAAGGACTCAAGGGCCTTAAAGGCCATCGCAGCCTATAGTTTTAGGTCTAAGCTGGCATGGGAATGCCTCCATGCGCTCAAGCAGCTCGGCGCCCGTAACAGGCACTCCCTCATTTGGGTGCCGGCTCACAGGGGGCATGAGGGCAATGAAAAGGCTGACCGCCTCGCGAAAAGGGGTACAGAATCCCTACCCATCGGGCCTGAGCCACACGTGGGTCTGACGAAAAGTCACCTGAACCGTCTGGTTGCTCAATGGGAGATACAGGAAAATGGCGCCCATTGGCATCGCCAGCCACAACTAAGACAG
This sequence comes from Pachypeltis micranthus, assembly GCA_020466155.1. NCBI lineage: Eukaryota > Metazoa > Arthropoda > Insecta > Hemiptera > Miridae > Pachypeltis > Pachypeltis micranthus. The sequence continues at coordinate 2,648,875 of CM035779.1, read as the reverse complement.
GCGAAAAGGCTTGTCACGCCTTCCTGTCAAAGGGCGAAGGCGATGCTGACACTCTCTAGACAAGATCTGAGAGTACTGATAAGCTTCCTCACCAGGCACTGCCCACTTAGATATCACCTCAACAAGATGGGCATCTCAGAGGCGGTGGAATGCAGACTCTGCGGTGAGGAGGACGAGACAGCAGAGCATATCCTATGTGAATGCCCTGCCTTGGCAGCAAAACGCTTTGAATACTTCGGTCAGGGGACCACGGAACCCCAAACCGTAGCATCCGCTACAGTGAAGGACATACTCGGCTTCCCAAGGGGGGCAGGTATGTACGACGCCTTCTACTAAGAAAGGGCCAGCGTCACAATAGGCCCATATGCGGCCGCAGTGACAAAGGGACTTGTCCCACTCGCCCTCAGGTCAAAAAAAAAAAAAAGTTGCGTAGAACGTTATGACAAAAAACGTGGTCACAGTTGTTCTCTACCTTTGGAACTTGCCACTCGACTAAATAGTTTGATCGGGTGGGAAATCAGATTAAGAACTCCTCCTAGATGGTATGTAATTCACAGGGCTCTATCTCCACACAGTGACACATGGGCAACATCTCTCTTTTCTAAATGACAATCTGCCATTCCTCCACAAGTCTAGGTACGGTGGATGCTGAGCGAGTGACTGGGATCCTGCGTGATAACGAACCTTGGAGGAAACAGTGCCAGTAAGCGTAGTTCAGAGTGTACTTTAACTGGTGGGCGTTTTAAAATTATTGTCGTGAGTCTAATGACTGATCTGAATCATAACACGTTTTGTGAATTCCGTCATAATAACCTTTCTTTCTCCCTCGTTTAGCCCGAAGATGACGACGGAGAAAGCGGTGATCGCCTCGTGATCGACGAAAGCGCCGACGACTCGCCGTTACAATGCCAGGGCTGCAAGCAAAAATCAGCTCAATTTGTGTGCGCTGGTTGTGGGAATCAATGGTACTGCAGCCGAGAATGCCAAGTCAGTTTTCACTTTGTACTACGTATAATTAGTCTTTCGTGTCCTGCTGTACAATTGTAACGAGTAGAATAATAGTGAGAGTGAGGTTGTGAAGCCATGTCTCATTGAATTACTCTGTATTTCAGATAAACGTATTATAATTAATTTCAGTCAAATTATCAATTATTGCAGTCGTGTGGGGGTAGGGGATACTATCACTACCACTAAATCACTTAATTTGTTACTGATGACCTAACCATTGAAATCGACATGACAGGGCAGGTATTATAGGCAGGGGCAGGGCGGTTTGACAGGTATTTCGTGGGCGCTAAGTTTTTCAACCTCAACATGGCACAAAATGTGCGTTGGAAAATGCAATTGCAAAATTTTTGATCTCAAATCGCGTAGAACTTTCTGAGGAAATAGACAAATCGTCTCCTAGGTATCAGGTTGGCCCTCAAGATAACAGCTCTTGTCCTCTATGCCCTCATGAGAATCTTCCTGGCTAGATACTGGCTCCATCCTCTTATGGCTGGCACTGCCTGGGCAAATTGCACAATCCAACTGAACATGGTGCAGCATAGGGACCTGCAGGGCAAGCAGTTTGGGCTTGCAGCCTAACTAATTCAGTGCGGGTACCGCCCAAATGCTTGATGTCCCGTGAGAATGAAGGATATCCTCTTCAGGAATCAGCTACCTGATTTGCAACACTTTCTATGCTGAGTCCCACTAGTCTTCCCAACAACTTTTCTGGTGGCCATACTTACTTGCACCCTCAATACAACACTTTCCATTCTGCTGCCTCTTGAGAAACTGTGCTGTACTAGCTGGATATGCGGAGGGTGAACCTCCTGTGCACCACTGCCCTTTACTTCCTGTGTTAGGCATTGCTTAATGTATCAGGCCACACCCTGCCCCGTATAAGAGGATGGAGTGTACAATGCTTATAAACACCTGCCTTGTGCTTCTTGCCTATTGGACAGCCCGCTCTCCACTGGGAGACTGTCAAGGTGACCTAACATGCCGTACTTCCACAGGTCTGGGTTCAGTGGATGCTGAATGAGTGGCCGGGCTCTTGCATGACTTCGACTGATATAACTTATGAGTGTTAAAGAATCCATCGTTGAGGATTAGACCTTTAAGGTCCAGTTGTTAAATAAATCAGTCTCATTAGATTCTTTACTTTTCAGGTGACCGCTTGGGAAGAGCACTCAGAAATATGTTCCGGTTGAATCGATGTTGGGATTTGAGAACGTGCCAAAAAAACATTTCTTCAAGCAAAACCCTATTTTTGTTACCAAGTTACCTAAAAGTCTACGATTTGTCTAGAATGTAAATCGTCGCTCAGAGGTCTGATTTAGGTTGAATTAACTAACAAACAGAAATCTGATTTCTATCATTTACACGTAGTTTTAATAAATTGTCCAATGAAGTACTCTGCGTTCTTATTTCACCTTTTACTTCAATCGCTGTCGTGTATATCAAGATAAAGCGTATTTTGAATCAAGTCCTTGCGTGTTCATACCAGATTTTGGGTAATGCGATGTAATGATACATATGAGTGAAGGTCTTGCAATGTATTGCAACTGAAGTAAGAGTCCACTTTGCTTTGGCCTTCCAGTCACACACTATGTCTGCCACTGAATAGGGAAGACAGAAATCAGACAACTTAGAGACCCTTCTGGGCTCCATCCAGTCCCCAGATGGATCACGTGGCCAGTGCTCACTATGGAAGTTGGAAGTGGTCCTAACGAAGGACTGCCCTATTTTGGCGCAACATAGCCTCGACCGCATCAACCTTGGCAGACAATCAAACCTCAGGATTCGCAATAAAAGCCCCCCCCCCCCCGTATTAAGTTCTCTTATGTCGCTGTTCAGTGTAAGGCGGTTTGAATCGCCAACTGCGTAACACGGCCACACGAGGTAGTTCCAACCCCAGTGGTCAAAAATGTACATACCGCGTATCGTTAACAGCTGCTCACTGCGGAGTGAAAATGTCAACTAACTATTACGAAGCGTGTCAAATGCTACTCCTGCAAACTCTTCATCTGTCCTCCCAGCCAGTCCCGATCGAAGGAAGGCTGGGCTGTTTAGATCAAGCAGCTTCCGTGGTGTTTTACAGCTGTGGACGCCGGCGAACTTGCTCTCATCACAAAAGGGGGGGGGTATTTTTTTTATTCTGGTTAGGAATGCGCATTAATTAACACAGATGTGCGTCGAAGTTTCTAGGAAAGAGATTTTTCAATGGTGTCACATCAATGCGCCCAGGGAATACCAAACTTCTTAGTCGGGAGCGAGAAATTGATGGTTTCCGAATCGAAATTTATTTCATATTGATGGTGATGTTCTGTTCCATTGGGGTCAGACGCACGATTCTAACAGATGGGTTTTATGTGGCCATTACAGATGGGTGAAGTCCTAAATGAGTAATTAACTTGTCGGAAAGTCACAAGTATAGTTGTGTGGTCCAAGACCTGAAGTTGGGGAGAATGCCCAGCGAAAACAAGACCATCACAAATCCAACCAGTAACACTTTGCCCAAAGGCACTGCTGAAGCCCCCACAGGACCATTCTATTTGGCTGAAGCTTGAGTAGTGTAAGGACCTGAATGGGTGGCAGGGCCCAGCGCTGGAAGTGCCTAGAGGCGTTCTCCATGGGGGCTGGACTTGCCATGTCTTCCACACGATCCCGACCTGAACTGCGATCTCTATCAGTCCATCTGGCACACCCTAACTCGACCCGGAGGCGGATAATTCAATATTTGGCCTCCAGCAGTCATTACCCGTAGTACTAGTCCTAACCTAATAAATACTATCAACATTTAAATACAAGGGTGGGCTATCGTATGTTCGACCACTCCCAAAGACCGCCACTACTATGTAAGTTAACTCCCCCCCAATTTAAAAACATACCAATACCCCCCCCCCTGCAGGGCCCTGCACACGACTCCCCCTAACCTAATTCCCTCCCTACACCCACCAACCAAAACCCCTCTCTGACCTAACCACAGATCAGTTTCACCCCCAACCCTCCCTGACCCCCTCCCCCTGCCTGCCGAGTAGTAGTCCTCCCCCCTTTGAACTCAGGGCAGTCGAACACGAATGTGTCAAAAAGTCACAGTACAAGTGAGAAATGACTGTGGCGGAGAGCCCTGAGCTAACTGACATAACAAGCGACAGAGCAAAGGAATCGTTGACTTTCATTGCGAAACAACCAGCGCTCAACAAGCCACAGCCTTCAAAATAATCAGGGATGACACGAAATGAATTAACAAAATGGTAGTGACAAAATTGTATTTAAAATGAGGTTATCACCACTTTTCATTGCTTAGTTTCATAAAGCAGCTTTGTAGACAAGAAAGAAAAGAAAAAAAAAATACTTGTCCACCCCCTGGGACACAATCAGATCCTTAGCCAAACCTGGAAAGTTTTCACAATATCACTTAGGTACTAAAAACTAGAGTTTGGAGGAGCAGTTTGACTAAGGCTCAGAAGAATCAAATTGAGATCATAAGAAACGTTTTTCTTTCAAACCTGAAAGATTGCACCTTGTCATAAACACATCGAGTAAATGCCACAAATATCAACGGAATGATGCGGACAACTGATACCAATTCGCGCGCAAACAACATTCTTTTTTTCGACGTTTTTTTTTTGTTTTAAATGTTTTTGTTTTTTTTAATACAAAGGGGAAAAAAAGGAACACTCAACAAAAATGATGTTTGCGCGCAAACTTTCAATATTTCTTTTCGCCCTTCGTCTAAGTACACGAATCGAGTAGTGGAAAAATACGGGTAAAATAAAATGAAATACAAGCGGCAACGTTTACAATCTCCGTCAGAAAACCGTCCCAGGGTCAGATAATTGAAGTAATTCGACAACATTTTTACAGCTCATTTTGACATTTAACGGGCGAAAACGGACTTCCTTCGAGCTTGAACTTGAAATCCATATTTTACGTTCTAGTTAGGTCCTCAGGTCACACTGTTGGGAAGGGGGGGGGGCGCTTCTACGATATTCTTACATAAATTTTGCACGAGTACAGAATTCGATCCAACGCCAACGTTTCGGGGGTCATTCAACATTTTCGGTCCGGAAAAGCAGCAAAGAAAGCGTCCCTTCGACGTGCAGAAGAACGAAGAACTGGTGGCGACGTCAAGTTCCACGATGAAGGTATTACAACAAAACATTTCCATTGAGCCCTCGCACAACTCAAAATAACACGATTTACTTGAATTGCCAACAATAGCTTCAATTTATGAAAAGGCCCAAGCTGTTTACTGAGTGGGAGTTTAAAAGTGTATCTGCTTCCAACATGGATAAACAGTTTTCAATAATTATGAGGCCCTAACTAATTCAATTGTACTCAAGACATATCGATTATACACAAGCAGAAATTTAGGCAAATTTTTCAAGTTGATCGGTCGTTTTTCAATCATTTTAGAGACAGTTGGGCTGGCCAGCCAATCATCGCCCTTATCTCTGCATAGAAGAAACCCCTGTCATGCTAATGTGCGCAGTAAACTTAATATCCTGGGCAACAACCTGTAAAAACATTGAACGGCCAACCAGGTCAAATTACGATCAACAATTCACACTAACTCAAAGAATGCAGTTATTGAGATCGTATCAGAACTAGTGAGAAGTGCAAAGCAGCACAAGCGAATCAATTGCAGATAAACGACTTGTCTGGAAAGTAATTTCGATGAATACATCTGGTAACAAGTTGGTACAGGTCGTTGTAGAGGTCGCATCAGTCATTACAATGACCCGGGGCAAGAAAAAAAAATGGTAGCATTCGCTCGAGCAACAAATGGCGATCATGTTTTGTGTGAAACTGGAAGAGAGCGCTGCAGAAAACATTCCAACTTTGGTTCGGCATTCGGATAGGTAGTATTTCCCGGTGGCACAAGGCCTTTGCAAAAAGTCATCATCAACACATGTATCAACCTCCACTTATGATGACAATGTGAAACGTGTGCGCAACTTATTGAAGACTGACTGTCGTCTACATGGGTCGTTTGATCCCCAATGCAAAACTGTATCGTTGTTTTTGGAAATGGGAAAAGTGTGCACAAAGCTCATGTCAAAAGCATGGAGGATCGAAAAGCCCACGTTGAAATCTGCGAACTTTTTCGACACGTGGTAAGAGAACGCTTGACAATGTCATCGCCAGAGACGAAAATCGAATCTTTGAATACGATATAGAGATGAAGAGGCAAGGTAATGGCACACATTGAGCTCCCTTTGCAACTAGAAGGCCAGAATGTCCGAGTCAAAGGTCAAAACATGCTGATGGTCTTTTTAGATTGCTCCATCGTGCGTTCATTCTGCAGAGTACGACCATGACTGGTAGGTTCTACGTCAAGACGCAGAAGCAGTTGAAATGCACGCTTCACCACGACAATGCACCTTCACGCTCCAATTACATCTTCAAAGCAGGCATCATCGTCGTTCCCCATCCAACCCTACAGCCCCAGTGTGGTCCCCTCCAGACGTTTTTCTGTTTCCATACCAGGGAACTTCGATGATAGAACGCCATTTTGAACGACCCAACACCGACACTTTGAAGGTGATTGCAGAACAAGACCTACCATGCTACGACAGATCTGGAACCAGAAGACCGTACTTTGAAAGTTTCTGAAGATTTGTACGCGCAGAACCATTAAAAACCGTCATTTTAGGACAAACTCTGAAGAACTATCGGCCACCCCTGTGAAAGAGAAGCGCATCATTGAGCGTTTCAAATCACCTTGAATTGCATGGGACTGATTGACATCATTCAAATTCAGGATGCAACACATCAAAACGCTGTTCGACGTAAAAAGTGCATAATAGAACGCGAAAACATATCAAGAAATGACGTGCTCAAGCGAGGGCCAATCAGTGTGTCCTATGTCTACCCAAATATAATCCCGATTGAAAGCAGATTCACTATTCTCACAGAATGACCACACGCACAACTCGCAATGATGACAAGCGTTGAAATTAACGCACGACACAAATCTACACAATTTTAATGTTTAAGAAGAGAATTGCACTGAATCGTAATTATACAAAAAAAATGACGCGGTGAGGCATTTGGTGCAAATATTAAGACTGACGCCCTCCAGTTTCAAGAGTCGCTAAGCACGAAAATGCTACTACGTAACCTTTTGTTTATCAACACCTTAAGGCTAAATGACACAATGACGCAGCTACACTATCAAAATCAAAAATGTGAGAAACTTGGAATCATAACTCAGAAAAAGGTGAAAGTAACGGGCGCAAAGTATAACCTCTCATTGTGCAATCTCGACTGTTTGGTTGTTTTTTCTGAAATAAAGTCGCGTTGGATGTTGACAAGTTAAAGGGTTTCATGGTGAACGTTGCGCTGGATTCCACGTTGCTTAGTACGGCCTTACGTTTTTTACCTCGCACACATTTTTTTTCTCTCCCGTTTTTGTACAAAATTATCGACGACTTTAATGCCACAAACGATAAGAAGTAAAACAGCAAAATGTGACCCATTCAACCTTCAAATATCGAATCGCGCTTAGTAAATTCATGCACAGTCGAAGATATAGTAGAGCGGCGAATAGAAATAGTTTTTTTGTTATTCCTGAGAAAAAAAAATGTTTGACACAACCGGGTGACGTTTCAGCTCATTCTCGCTATCGGCCAAGTTAAAACGGGATCAACTTCATCAATAAATTCTGCTTTAATAAAAACGTTTGTAGAAATTTTCATCAGAGAACGCCACACTAAGGAGAAACTCGTATGAGAGTACAACGTTGTGCGATCTAGAAGCTTTCCCCGCGAAGAAAGAAGTTTTTCAAGGATAAACAAGTAGCAGGTTAACAGTGGATCATACGCAAATTTATAATAGCTTTTAAACGTCGAAAACGCGCATTTCTATGGCGCACGGAAGATAGAAAAACGCTTGCTTCTAACTGCGCATGTTGGACAATTTACGTGAAATGCGCCGTTGGCGATTTTCAAAAACTCGTTACGTAAGTAGCATTGCGTTTTACAAGGGATTCAGAGATAAAAATGGTATACAATTTTTCGTTTGGTCGTCAACTCGTTCGCCCTTTCGCCCGACCCCTCACCAACCGACAGAATCAGAGAAATACTTAATGTTAATGTTTAACGAGATGCGAGAATGAGCGATGAAAAGTGGGCAATCCCCGATAGGGTAGATGGTGGTTCAAAACGTAAATATGACGCTGTGCTGCGACATACTGACTATAAATTGAAATCATTCCGCCAACAACTATAAACTCCTTATTTTACAAATGACAGCTGTTGAAATTCCATTTAAGAAGCACAACGCGACGGAATAAACCATTTTGGTGTTTTGGGGTGACCAGAGGGGAAGAGCGAACGTTTGACTTAAATCTGTAAAGCGCACAAATAAACGCACATTCCACAAAAAAAGAAGACGTCTAAAGCTTCAGACAACGTTTTTCACACTTTTTTTTCAACAAAATAATGTCATCTACTTTTTTACAATTTTCAAAAAAAAACTCGTAATGAATCCGGAGATAATTTAAACGTAAACGACGAAATCAATTTGAATCGAGGTTGTAACAAACGCACGATACAATTCGACGAGACTTGCGCTGAAACATCGAATAAATGCCTACGCTTCGCCGTTTTCAACGCTCCTGAACGTTAAAGCAGAAAACAATACAAAAACGACGCCAAGTTGCAGCGCAATTATAACGGAGGGCCTCAACGCTCCTCATAGGAGCCTGAGGCCGTTTCTTTTCGCGCGCTCTTTTACAAAATACAGGAAGAAACCAGTAGCCAAACCAGTGCCGGACAGCAAATGCCGAAAAAACAGACTCGAGGAAAGTTACGAAGATTTTTTTTTTTTTCCATCGAGAATATGTCGTGGGGCGAAGGAGGACCAAAACAAATCGGGGGGAAAGAGGTATTGAGCAACAGTGGATATGTGTTCATGTTTAAAATGTACGAAGATTTCACGAATTTAAAAACAAAAGTCACAGTGAAGAATCGGGGCAGTCGTAACTTCAACAATTTAGGGGGTGGTGACTTTTTTTTTTTTCGGTGTGCGGTTTGGAACCCAAATAGTTTTTCGCTTTTTCGACCAATTTTGGGGTAAGGGGTAAAGGATGCCACCTGGTGGAGTACTTCTCGACTATCCAACCCGACAAACTGCGATCGTTAAACGAGCTTCGCACATCTCATAACTAAACGGGGGATAATAAGAAGAACATCTAAAACCGTAGTCAGCTCCATGTTTTGGCCGACGCTATAGAACACGGGTTCAGAAGAATTGTGTTGGCGAACTACACGTACGCATTTAAGTCATCTAAAACAAATTATTTTGTACATTCGGTTCTCACGGTGACAACACATTATTTGGGAAATCTTTTCTTTTTTTTAACGTGGCAATACTTTGTGTACGGCGAACATCTCGAACGCAAGAAAAATCAGTGACAACCGCACTTCATAACAATTCTGTTTGCTCCCCCACATAAATGACGATACATTTTCATTAACCGTTATATTATTTTTTTTAAAAAATCTATACAATATAATATATCACTTGGGACGTGTGTGGCACGGGCAGATCAATTGAGGTCCCTATCTTCTAAGTACTTGTATTCAAAGGTAAAACCTTCCTTCTTCCTTTGTCCCCATTTTTCGTAGTCGAAGTAAATATACGTGCCCTGGAAAGAATGCATCACGATAATTAATGTGCACCAAGGGAGACAATTGATAGAGCAACAAATTATAATTAAGTTAGAATTGATAACATGACACTGGGAGTATTTTTACTTTTCTCGGCTCTGCGACTAGGAAGGAATGTTATGTGATTGGCTGAACAAAAAGCGTTGAGTTTTCTTCAGATCTTCAAGTTTTAAGGGAAGCTGAGTACGAAAAAATGGTCTGTATGTGTGTATGCTGCGAAGGCAGACATGCCAAATGATTAAGAAGGGACCAGCACCCTTGGACCAGCACACTGGAACGCCTTCTTGGAGACTGGATGAGCCATACTGTGATGTGGACGACCAGTCTGATCTGAACATCGTCGATCCACCAAATCGAGGCAAAAACCCATCAAGCACACCAAACTGTCACCCAACAGTGCGAGGTGGGGTGGTTTCAGCCAACACCTCGAAGGCAAGGTTTGCCTTTGTACCAACCAAAGAACAGCGCTATTAAGAGGAAGGTCTGTTGCTGAGCATGAACGATCTACCCCTTCGCTGTTATTTCTCCTCCTCGCCATTAACCATATCACAAGGACGAGGAGCAATAGTTAGATAATAAGGTACTGGCTAAGGAACCGAATTTGAAGTGGCGAGTGGTCGAAAAATGGAGCAAGCCGAAACGAGAGTGCCTATTCAGCAGAGGATGACTGCCGAACCTTCCACCTAAAACCCGAGGTGTCTCTCCATTTCCATACCCCAAGGAAGCGGGGGGCTTCCATAACTCTGCAATATACTAGTATTATCTAGTCACCACAGTTCTTTCCTAGTCTCTCAACACATATTTCCTCTTCTGTAACACTTAACTCCTTTGCACCTTTCCTAATTATTTATTAATGGTTAATTCTCCGCCCCCTCAATTTCGGCCACATCAGAAAGATTACTGTGACACAATCCTCATGTACAATACCATTCGCTTAGTGGTGATAGGTTACTGCGCCATTGTGTGGAGTAGCAAACTCACAGTAAATTGAAGGAGAGTACACAGCTCAATCCCAGAAAGCCGCGCTCCTGTGGACCACCAAGTCCTACAAGGCAGCATCCATTGAAGCACTCCAAGTGAACGGTTCGAGAAGTCTTTTGATAGGGCTCACCTGTGTGTGTGAGTCTGTCAACGCGATTGAGTGAAAACGGCTGAACCAAATCAGCTCACTTAATACCTAGCCCGCAGGTTATCATCATCTATTTGTTGGATCGACTGTGCACGGATCAACACAGCAAGTCATTGATGTACGCATCTAGTTCACAGTCAGTCTCCGTGAGGCTCCTACCATTGGGTGATATCCCCCAGCTTGTTATTGCACTAGAACCGAGTGCAAGGTGGAATCAAGTTCCTCCTTGAACCAGCGCAGAAAATGTGTCTTGAACGAACTCATCAGCGTTTCCATTCGCACTCCTCATATATGCTACAGTGCCCTCGATTCCTGCTGCTCCTTCAGTTCCTAGGTGTTCAGCGCACAATTAAGTACGGCTTACCAGGGAAGCGTTGGATTGTGTATGCAGGATTTGGACCTTTTTGAGGCGGCAATTCTACAGGAGACCTAAACAGCAAATCAAGGGATGTTCATTCAGCGGGAGGGAGAAAAAATAACACAGTAGGCTGAGCGCTCTCCATCATTGTGTGTCATTCCTTAACACACTGCTTTCCATCTTATCTGATCTGGGAGATTTGTTGGCCTTTAAGGTCTACAATGGGATGAACGCCATCATTGTGGACACCAGTGCAATTGTGATAAGGTCCACTTCATGGACGATACCAGATACAAAACTTGCATTTTAGATCCACGAAACCTTAAATTCTGAGCTTTTTATCAAAACACCCCAAAGTTCCCTTGCCTTAACGTCAAAGCGAGGAACACAATTACCTGTTCGTATTCTTCATTGATGAGTTTTGGTTCTTCGTGTCTTTGAAACCACATCATATATTTGGTGTGGAACCTCCATGACTGTTTTTTGAGGGCTTTTGCCGCCAGGTACTGAGCTTTGCTACCTTCCATGTAGTAAAAGATGAAAAACAAGGTTTCGGTAGATAATCTTTGGAAAAACTCCAGCGTGTCTGAATGAGGCAACGGAGTCTGGAAAATAAAAGAAAAGCCGTTGAAAGTCAATATCTCGTCAGTAAGTAATGAGTTTTTTTAAATGTATATGTATAGACATTGAAGCTATATTGTGGAGACACATTTTCTTTCAGCGCGTTAAAAAAGCCAGAAGCCAGAAGGTGTCCCTATCGAGTTCCGACTGCTGAGAAGAGGAAGACTGCGTCCGGAGGAAAACAAGTGACTATATTTCCGTCATTTTTTTTCTTCTTCCGGTTATTGAAAGGCCAAGCAGTCTCTGTTATTAAGTATGTTCGAAGCAGTGGAGGACTATTCGAGGACATTAAAAAAAAGAAAAAAAGGCTATCTTTAAATTTTCATCTCGCTCCCACTAGAGCGAGAGCCAAGGTACGCCACTGTTTCTTCATTTTGTCCAGTTTTCATTCTCTCTCTCTCTTTTTTTTTTGGTCAAGTCATAAGAAGTCACCTTATTTATTTATTTGTAAATTACGGTATTAAACTCAATTTTCTCGTTGGACACCAACTACCACTCCACCCACCACTGACATATTAGGCTGTTTAGCCTAAGAGTTTCTTACAATTTCTTTTTTATTCATTATCTCATAATATATTCCAGCATCGCAAACGGGAAACGGAGCCATTGTACAAAATAAACTTTTTTGAGTTGATCAGCCCCGATCTCTACAATATAGACCTATAAGGTCACATCCTTCAACACCTACTTTATGTTGAAATATCGGAGCTGCTGGGGTATCACATGACGAACTAACAGAGTTCCACTGTAGTTTGCGCCAAACTGATCACTAAAAAGTTACATGTAGTGTTTCGCACTCGATGTACTAAAAACAGTCAAATAAAAGTAGACTGAACCTCGGGGTTTGCCACAAAACACCACTTTTCTTCACTTTAAAGCCAATTTTTCAACTTTTCAGCGTTAAATTTCATGATAACATTCATAATGAGACAGACAGCTAGTCGGCCATAACTGAGGGAACAGTGGCATGCGCTGTAGCCACGTTGGACCCATTTCCAAGCTCCCCTGGAAAGAAGACTGCCATACACTCTTGATTATTTAAAAATTAAGTTACTGAAAATTCTTGTAGGTTAACCCCGATTTCAAAACGTGCTGAAAGCAACTAATAGTCTAGCATATTCAGTCGCATTAAGAAGTGTCTAATTTCATTTCGTTTTAATGAGAGTGGCGTTAGCACAGCGCCATCACCAGCTCTAGGCGCCATTTTCTTGTGTGGCCTGAATTCCAGTCATAGTCGTCTTACCACGTGCCACGTTAGAACGGCTGTTGTAGTTTTTCATTGGCCACCACTTCCTGTTTTTGTAGAGCAAAAGTGGCACCATACATAAGGCCAAAAGTGGGAGCACAAACTTCAAGCGTCGTCCTTCGAAAGCTTGTCACAAGTACCAATTTAATTTCTTTTTTTTTCAGACTTTTTCACGCGCAGTCGCTTTTTTATTTTCTATTTATATCTTATAACTGAGCTTAACAATTAATTTTTTAAATAGTTTTCTTTTTTATAGCAAACTTCAGAGTGAAAACCTGGTTTCGTTAAACATTTCACCACTTGTCCACAAAACCGACAAATTTCAGGGAAACTTGAAAATTCAATCACCTTTCTGTGGAAATTCGAGTTCTTAGACTCAGGCAAAGGCCTATCACCCTATCTCACGTGCTTCCTCCTAAAAACTATATATAGTAGGAACCCTACCTTGCTCACACGTCGATACACTGTTCCTAGGACACCTGTCAGAGAGGGAAATCCACGGAGACTGTTTTTGAACTAATTGGTGACTCCGCTGGAAAGAAGACTTCAAAAATGGGTGGAGGGGGGTGCTTTGTGCTGCTTGGTTGCACATTAGTGGTGCCGTTGACAACACATAGACTGCCTTAATCGCAGGTGTGCTCAGGGGGGAGTGAGTAAATGCCTATTTGTGTACTAAGGAAATGCTGAAAAGCAATGAGGTCTATTTGGAACTTAGATGAGAAACTTTCTCTGTCTAAAAAAATGAGTTTTTTGAAATAAGGTTAACTGCGTTGCCAAAAAAAACCTGCTGAAAGCTGACAAATTAAAAAAATAAATAAATTAAATGAGCTTTCCAACGGTATGGTTATTTTTTCGAGTCCTGGTCAATTTCGTGGAGAAATTCAAACTCACACGCCAAAAAAACAAGAAAAAAGCAAGAAATTGTTTCGTTCTAAAAATACGACAACTGATGAGACTTACTTGGTGGTAGTATACTGGTGTTTGACAAGGGGTTCGTGGAAGGTAATGTCGAACCCTCTCGCTGTCAGCCGGGTGTGGCATGTGATAATACGCTGCTTCCATCATCTGAAACTGACACTGGTGTTCCTTCTGCAGCGGTACAGGGCCAAGGGGTGCTACTCCCAGGAGTGGAGGTATGTGCGCTTCTCCCGTACTACTGTTCGTTTTACTTTCGTAATTACCTAGTGACGAACCATCGAGCATTTGATTAGTTTCACGTATATGGTCACACAATAACCTGCATGAAATTTACGAGTATGAAGATATTTTTGATGAGAAAAGTGTGGCATCACTTATCGCTAATTTAAAAAAGCAACTAACGCTGAACCTTATTTTATAAACTACGAAAAAAGCATGCCACGCAGTATGTCAGGACAGCTTCAGAATGGAGCTTATGAAGAAATGAGGACTTCAACATACAGGGTAAGTAATCGTACAGCCGGACTCCCACTGTAACCTAGTGGTCAAAGACGAAGATTCGTATTCCGAGGAAACTAGAGCATTGGATTGAAGTTCGGGATCGCTATAATTTCTGCTTGAGTCAGCAGCTTTCCAAACATCTCCAAATCCCTCGTAACATACTATCAAAGAATGCTGTTTTGTCAGACACTGGTGGCTCCAGCGTTGGGGGGGGGGGGGGATATGGTTATAGGTCATTGCAGAGGTCGCATCGCTCAGACCAAATACAGCGTTCGCTTGAGCAATAGATGGCGATGAAGTTTTGTGAAACTGGCAGAGAGCGCAGCGGAAATCATTCTAATGTTGAAGAAGGCCTTTTGATAGGCAAATTTTCTGGTGTGCCACCAGAGGGCGTGCCGAGGGCGTCGTGGAAAGCAAGAAAGACAAAACCAAACCTCGTAGTGGGCGAGGTTCCAGAATTTATTGCAGCTCCTACTTGTTACATGACCCACATTGAGAAATCAGTACACGGGTCATCGAGAATACTGCACACGTGACATTTTTTGGGAAGGACTGTGTCCACTGTTTTGGAATAATTGGGTACAAACATTTAGAAATAGTAATAAACGAAACGGGAGTGGTTGAAATGTCGGAATTTCAGGAGTAGCTCCTACATATCTCATGAGCGTTATTAAACACGCGCCCATCATATAGTCTACCGCCTCAATTTTGTTGGAGATTCTAGTAACATTTGAGCGAAATTGTCAGAAAAAAACTGTGCAAAAATCGATTTTCGTCGAAATATTTGGCAATTTACTGTGCAGCTCACGGCATTACTCATAGATGGGAATTTCATGGAATCGTTGTGTGACTAGAGCCTGTTTATACAAAATATTTGAACAATATCGTTAGAGTCGTTGTTGAGAAAAAAAATTAGTGTTTTGATCCCTATGATAAGTATAGTTAGTAAGTATAGTGGTGGATTTAGCTCATACCCTCATTTAGGAGTCTCATGGTAACCCGTAGCCTAGATATTAAGTTTGAGCCGATTTGGGTCAGCAGTCTTCCCTAAATCTCGGTCACACACACATAGACCATTTTCCCTAACAGTGTTTTGCGGAATCAGTAGGGTATGAGGCTCAAGGATCTGAAGAGAACTCCATTTCACCATGGAAGCCGTTTTGAATATTAACCCCCATAACAAGTAGTAATAAAATGACCACACCTTTATAACAAATTAGTCCGATTTACAAAAACACCAACACTATCTCTAAATAAGTGCCTTACCAGGTCTAGGGGGCTCAGCCGTAGGGATTTCTAGACCAGCTCGATCTATGACTTGTTGAGCGATTGATTTCAATGTAGACAACGTCGTGTCTGGCGTTGGTAAGCTCGGAGCCGGAGGCGGGGTGGGTGGCGCCACGGGCGCCGGCGAAGGAGCGCTACTCACAGACGACGGCGATGATGAAGATTCCACAATTGAGTTGTTCATAAGCGATACAGGGGTGGATGAAAGAGGATGGTCAGAGTGACCTGTACTGCTACTGTGGACACCATTTTCTGTGACGTGACCTGTAACATATTTTCGTAAGTACAGAAGAAGCGCGTATTGACACTCAACAAAACTTGTGAATGCTAATAGAGCGGTGATAGTTTCCGCAAACTATACCTTGTTACAGGCACGGGAAATGGAATGGGAACAAGCTCTATCGGAACATCAGAGGAAAGGGGCTCTAAAGGAACTCAAAGATGAAGTTGAAGTCGCAAGATTTGAGAGAGGAGTGAGTTGGCGATTCAATTCGAGTACAGGGTATGAGACTGAACATGCCTTGTACAAGCTATCAGAAGTGGCCCTATCATAATATTACATCGGCGCCCAACGAGGGACCTGAACTCACAACCCTGAGCTCTACCGACTGAGCAATATTGCTTCCTCCATCACTCCCTCACAGGCATCGCCCCAGCAGTATCGCAGTAGGGACTTGTAGGGCCAAGTGTGATGGGGTTTGACAGGCTGGCAGATCAGCCATCAGGATGTTCCACTGCGTACAGCATGATTGGCAGAGACACCACTAGACAGTAGAGGGGAAGGGTGTGCAGCAAAACTCCTCTTGTAGAATGCCCACCAGTTGAAATATGATCCGTGCACGGCAGTACGTCTCCTAATCACCACAAACAACCCATCTTTGAGCGTCATTTGTTCCACACCTTGGACCAAGACAGCTACTAACAGTCTCTGTTAAGCTCTGCTAATTGATCAAGCTATTTGGAGTGATAGTTTTCTCTGTTGCAGGACCTCAAACATCAGTGTAATGTCAAGTCCACATGGCTCTTTGCATGATAATGGAGTAATTCCAAGATACTCATCCGCTTGATAGCCTTTCTAAGACTGGTGGGCAGGATGGGCCTTGATGCCCTAACATCACACAGCTCATCTCCTAACTATGGCTTCGTGGATGCGATGTTCCCAGTAGTGGACATTGCTGTCTAGTTCCGTTGCATTTACCCCACAGGTTCCAATCGTGCCCCTAACAATATAAAGTAATCTCGTGAAGGGCCAGTCATCAGTAAAATAAAAAATCACACAATATTCATTCATGTACAAATAAAACTCACCAGTAAGCTTACTGTTATGCTGAGCAGCTACAGCAGCGAAATTACTAGTGTGCGTTGAAGGAGGTGGGGGCGGAACTTGGTGTCCAGACGGAGGGGAGCAATTGTTAGACGTCGTGAATGACGCTGACTTGTTGACAGAGGAACCAGACGACGTTTTGCTGCTACTGTTACTACAATTAAGAACGTTATTCGTACTGTTGCTTGCTCGAACTGGCAACGGCTTCACAACCATTTTCTGGGGTATTTGCTCCACCCTCCTCTTTTCCTCGTTTGAGCTGTCGCTGGAATGGTTGTGTGGAGGAGGCAGTTGGGAGGAAGACAGCGGAGGCGACGGGGGCGGGGATGATGTAATACTTGTAGGCGTTCCATTGCTGTCGGTGGTCGCTGAAGATGGGTTGCCGACTCCTGATAATTCTATATCGTCAATTCCGATAATATCGTCATAAATGTACTCGTTTCCTTCAAAATCAGGATCTTGTGACGACTCGATATAATACTCCACATCTTCTTTGATGCTCCGAATCTGTAAAATAAACAACAAGGTTTCAAGGAGGAACCATAAACATTTTTTTAGTCATCGATTAAACAATAATATACCTTTTTTACTTAATTTAGCTCTACGGAGAAGTCTTCAACTCAAATGATGAATACAGAGTGCTTTCAGTAGTTGATTACTAGCTCTGCCTATTTCGCACTTCCCATTAATTTATCATTTTTAATGACAATACGCTTTGGCCTGTGGATTCATTACCCCAAAATGAGGGGGTGGGTATCCATTTCGATTCGTTTGTTCTACGAGATATAGGGATCCTGTCAACCTTAACGCATTGTTCAAGGTCCAGGCCCACCAAGTATCAGACTCTGTGGCCACGGGCTCCTTCTTGAGAAGCCAAGTGATTAGGAGTCAATACAGGTGAGGGGTGGCACTACACTACACTCGTCAGATTAGCCCCATTACGAGAAATTAGTAAGGCCACTTAGGGTGTGGGGTACTGTGACGCAATCCTCACGTACAAAGTAATTTCGAAGGAGAGTACTACGCCAATCCTATAGAGCTGAACACCTATGGATCACCAAGACCTACAAGACAGCATCTACTGAGGCACGTCGACACCGCTAATACGGTGTTTTTACCAAACAAGGAACAACCCAAGGTCTTCGTAATTTTGAAGCAAAACTGGATTCAGGAAAGATGGTCGAAGGCGGTATGAGCAACCGAGATTCACATCAGGAACTCTTACATCTTTGCTACCTAAACTAGGTTTGTCTCACAAATCACGAAAACCATGGGTTGGTCTGTGTTTGATCACAAAAACAAATTAGCGACGCTGTTTTTCGTATGCAACTGACAAAAGAAATAGAAGGGGGTACGTGCAGATCGTTTAAAAGCTTACTTAGAACCAAAGGTGAAAAGGAAGGAGGGATGTCGGAAGCCACGCGTTTTTGGGATGTTGGAGACCACGAAAAAACATAAGTTCCATATTGATTATTGAGATGTTCCATGAATGGCAAGATCATGGATGCAAATGTATGCCTCAATTTGTAATAATAGATCGCACCCTCTACATCAATACTAACGAACAAAAGCCTTGCGAACAAGTCAGGCATTTGGAAGGTAAGTCGCCAGTACAGATACTGCGCAATCTGATGTGTCACCTAGGTCACCAAGGAAACGCCAGGATGAACTGGGCGATTGGTCTTGATATAATAAAAGGGTCCCTCCTAGTCAGATTAGTTGGGACTTGATTGTACGTATTGGCTCAACAATTACCATAGTTATTCAAAGACAGTCTAATGCCTCCTAACCATTAGTTTTCATTAAATTCGCCTTGGTGAAGTTCCGTGAGCAGAAGTATCTAAAAACGACGTCATATTAACACAAAGGTTCGGATAAAAAACGATGATTAATTTACAGGAGCGGGTTCCCTTCATCACATTCAAACATCAGTTGTCTCAAAAAGACATCCCGGACCCAGATGATTCTAAAACTTTATGGTTTAACGCAAATCGAGCTCGAATTGCAGAATCATCAAGTACGAACTCTTAGTGGAATTGAGTTGAGGAACTCAATAAACACGCAGGTACGATCTAAGCGCCTATCAAAATCTCACTTTCAATACAAATAAAATGCAATCGCATTTGCCAACGCTTTCAGGAAAAGGGCAGTTTTGGATTGGAGCTCTTCGATCAACAAAAGTGGTTACTCACAGCGGAAAAAAGAATTAAAAAGAAATAAAACAACGAACCAATACTTACTTTCAACTCAATCCGTGACTCGATTCTCTCAGTCATTTGAAATTTAAAAACGATAAAAAAGTTAACAAAGATGAATCTTCAAATCTTAAAGCACACTGGCACGATGGGAGGACATGGGACTCCAAAGTATTCAAGCAAAGAAGGAGATGGGGGAAAAAGATAAGAAGAGATAAATAAATTAAAAGTCGACTGTAGACTGAGCTAACAGCCTTCAATGTTGACAGGGAGAGGTGCAAGGTTTGGAAAACAATGAACGCTTTAGTGGCCAGGGGGCAGGCGATCGAAACAAGAATGAAAAAAGAAACAGAAGCGGAAATACACCTGAGATGTTTCAACGACGCGACAGATTACTTTATTTTACGTTCGTCTTTCGTGTTTTGCAACAAACGCGATTGCTTCAAATTCGGAAAAATGAACATTTTTCGTGCGCCTATTTCGAAAATTGCGCTTTCCACTGTTGGAATTTTCGCAACATTTTTGGGTGTGGATGTCTGTGTGCCCTAAACTTCTATCGCTTTATTATCTTTAAAGCCATTATGCCTTGCAGTCCAGACTCGTGTAGCGGGATTTCTGTGTTCGTCGAGCAGGTGAAGGTGGCGCAAATGAGAAGAGACGAGGAAAGGGGAGGGGGCGCATATCGGAGCCCAATGAAGACGATAACGCTCCTGAACCACCCTGCCCAAGCGAGGGACGAAGAGAAAAGGAGTAGAGATCGAGCAGAAATACCGGATCCACGGCCTGGCCTGACGCAATGTGAGGAACAACCCCAGGCTGGGTATCTTGTCGACTCATACACCCAAAAAACGAGAGAAAGAACAGAAAGTTTTGTAAGCCAGACCACTTGACCAGCCAGTTCCTTACGGGACATGGCTCCTTCCTCCCAAAGACACTACATTTTGCAAGTCTTGTTCCTCTGATGAGAAGGAAGCTGGAAACCACGTGCTCATCCACTGTAGTTCCTACAACAGATAGCTACGGTTGTTGGAAGAGTAGCCAAACCTTCCAGCTTTGACTGCTACTAAGCAGACTTACAACCAACCATTTTGCTCAGTTTGCAAAGGAGGATATAGCAAAGAAACGTGCTCACAGTTGATCCATCCTCTTAAAACTGACCACCTGAGTAAATAGTTAACCAGATCAAGAACTCCCCTCAGTGTGGATTTCCCATCGTCAAACCTCCGCACTGTGGCACATGGGCAAGGTATAACAGAGGGCATTATGGGTACCAGTTAGTTAAGAGCAGCCGGTTTTTAGTAAATTGGAAAAACAACACATTAATGTTAGACAAATTTCGTTTCCATTCAACAGATAGATACGGAAATAGGTGCGAGTATAGGCTGCTAGAAGACACTGTAAGAATGATTTTAAAAATGTTCACAAAAACGCTATTTTCGACACTTATGGTTTTTATCTCTGTTCAATGGACTGTCTGACGAACATTTGTAGAGAAATAAATACAAGTGTTGACTAGTTGAAGAAATCCTGAGAGTTTGGTGAAAACCGATGAAGTTAGTCATATCGTTGGAGCTGTTTTCAAGGAAAATGCGAAAACTCCTGGTTTTTAGTACAATTTGGTCCCCCATCCCCTTTCCCAATCGACGGAAATCTTTTATAACCTTAATTTTGCGTCTTCAAAAACTCATGGGCAAAACCATAAAAGAACCAGTTCAATCAGTTCAGCCGTTCTCCTGTAAATCAAACAACAGACACACACACACACACACACACACACAAATCCCCCCCCCCCATCCTCCAAGCACACTTTGAACTGGACAGTGGCACATAAAGTTTACTAAATAAATAATAGTCATGGAGGGCGCCTAGACTAACCAATGAGGATGTTCCACACTAGAAAGATCACCATTCCAACCCTCCAAGAACGCCTGCTGACACACTCAGTGGACGCCTCCTTGGCACTTCTCGCACCACACGCCACTTCAGGGGATGGTGAAGTCTTGCACCCTGATGTTACCTGCCTCCGCTCAACGAGCTTCAGACACCCCCACATGAAAATCCGTACCGTCATATTTGTGCCTATTGGCCTACCAAGTTAACGCCAAATCAAGGCTCCCAGATACTACCTGAATATCCAGGATCACTGCAGACTGGTTAGGACCAATGGCGACGATGTCAGGCACCAGTCCTTCTCCAAAAGCAACCCGGTACTGACACTCTCTTTCTCTCCAAACACAGACCACAGAACAAGGTGCAAAAATTAGGTTTTTTGGATACAGTACGTAAAGATCTGAGAAGAAAGTTCATTTGGTTTTTAATAGTGGAAAGTAAAAATAACAATAAATTATTAGTTAAACGCGAAACGTAAATAGAAATGTTTATTGGGGGGGTTGAACTTGACTAGTACCAAAGAAGTTGTAGCAGATGATCGTGCAGAAAAAAATCCAGACAAATGGAATTTGAACGTTAACTGTGAACTCTTCAAGTGAACAAAGAACTGTGGAGTTCAATTTGCATGGCAACGAACTGCAAACACGAATCCGTAGAATGTCTCGTTCGGCTCTGGAAAGGCAATTGCAGGCCCACAGTCAGAGCAGGTAGTCCGGCGAGAAAGTCATCGTTCAACACATGGCAAGGAGTGGGTTTGTCGACGAATCTCCTTTTCAGTGAATAACCCCCCCCCCCCCTCGACAACATTACCGACCTCGCTTAAAACCATTTTTACACAAACATGTGTGTAGAAACTAAAAATTACGCCCCACTGAAGGAAAACACGAAACAATTCGTTAGGAAACTTATCAAACACATCAGACGAAAGTGCACGGTGGAAAACTCGTAATGCTCACCTGGCCAACTTCAACAGACATGTTGTCCAGCATTCGCAACAAGGTTTCAAGTTTCCTAATGTGATATCTATGTTTGTCCAATTTAGCCTTCAATTCATCCATCCTGTCTTGTTTATCTTTATCGAGCCTTTTTTTCTTGGCCGCCAACAAAGACTCTATCTCAGATTCGAACTGGTCTTGCTGAAATATTTCAAAGTGTGACAATTAATTATCATTAATCGTTCTATATTAATAAAAGAGAAGAACGGGCAATTTGTGGGTTCAATACCTGCAGATTTAAAGCGTCAATCGATTGAATTAACCAAGCGCTGATTTCTTCCCTTTCTTTTTGAGCCGGATCCATTTTTTGAGCCGCCCCCAAACCTTCTTTGGAATAAGCTTTAGTTTTTGTCTCTCTTTCGACCACTTTAAACCTCTCCATTTGCTGAAAGGTTGACAACGAGGGACAGAAATAAATTACATTCGCTTACGTTAACCGTACGACAACAGCGTTGAAATGTTCTTACAGTTTCGATAAGTTTCCTGTAATCTAGCAGAGTGCTCTTGTCTTTAATTTCCGCAGAAGCGATCCAACTCTTGATTTGATCTCTGAGCCTTTGAAGTTTCTTAATTTCTTTTTTGAGGTCGGCTTCATACTTTTCTTTTTGATTGCTATTGGTAGCATTGTGTACTTTTTGCCAAATGTCTTCGAAAGTCTCAACCCCCTCAGTCACTTTCTTGAGACACCTTTCAATTTCACCTGCGGGGTAGTAATAAACAAGTCGAATAAACAAGGCGCACGGTTGCACACATCAACTTTGAACATTAGTAAATAAACATAATTCATACTACATACAATGGTAATACCACCGCCATCTGGTATACTATAACGTCGCTCTTCATACAACATAATGTACTAAAAAATTCCAATGAAACACGATTACAATACAAAGCATCTTCTTATCTTAACAAAGACAGAATTCAAAAATTATTTCGTTCATTAAACTTTGGCCAAGCTAAGTGATTGCTGTCTTTTTGCCCTTTTAATGGGTCCAGCTCCCTCCGTTCGGCTGCCAGAAGATGGATTCAGATAACACTTGCCGCCATCAATGCTGCCTCTTGAGAAATGGTGTGGTATGAGCGAGCAATGCACAGAGCCCACCTCCTCTGCCATCCTGTGATGTATCAGCCACAGAAGAGGATCCCCCAAGAGAGTACTTATCAAGAGGGCAACCAGAGTGTAGCCACAAGAAGTGAAGAAGGGCAGTGACCCTTGGAATGTGGCAAGATGAGTGAAACACGGCCCAGAAGGGGTGGTGGACCATGCAGCTGATTCCAGCACTTGGTCCATGGCTCGGGTTCGCCCCATTCCTAAATTCCCTCCTTGTTAATAATCGAACAACTGTAATGCAGCACTAAGAGTTGTATATCAAGTGAGCCTCTTGCTTCAGCCAACATCGTCATGTCAATCTCAGAAAGATGTGAACAGGTCTGTTTCTTCAACAGGACTGTTCCTCGACACTCAGGACTGTTCCTCAGTTATATCAGTAGAAAGTCATGGAGATTGCAGTTTAGCTATCATGCCTAGGCACTTGATCAGCATCCACCAAACCACGGCCTGTGAAGGTACCACAGGTTGTCATTCTGCCAACCCTGTAAAGGGCTATGGAGGTATGACTCTGGAGAATCCGTACCATCTAGGATGAATCCTTAATCTGGTAAGGAAGTGGCTCGTCAAGTCTAGCTCAACCCACTTTCTCCTAACATAGGGTATATAGCCAGTAGTTTGTATCCACAAGGCTCCTGACAAGACCTTCGAAAAAAGGAGTTCCTAAGAGCTGGGTCTATACTGAGACATGTCTGCATTCGATCACAGAAGTTCTGCATGAACACTGAGTGTTACCCAACCAATTACAAACATTTGTGAAGTAAATAGTAAGTTTCCTGAAAACGAACACCCATGATGGAAACCCAAGGGACAATTAGCCTGACAGAGATGCAAACTATGAATGTCTCTGTACCCAAAATGTAGTTGGATTATAGACCAAGGCATCATTAAAGAATGGAAGATGAGGGATGAATGTAAAACAAGAACGACTAACAAAGCAATGTATACAACTAATACAGGGTGAGCCATAACAAATGGTGCAGTTGCGAAGGGGTGCTGCATGCCTTGTAGTTGGGTTAACGACCTGGGAGGGGTCTCATTGTGCCCGGGCAGTGGTCCCGTTTTCAGTCGTTACAATGGTTTGGAGCGGAGAGCAACGAGGTTTCGTCATTCGCACGTTTTTTGAAAGTGGCCGTTCGTTCATCGCCACCCAGCGGGCCTTCCGACTGCGTTACAACATCCCACGCCGTGATCCCGTCCCTCACCGCAATGTTATCGCACGTTGGGTTCAAGCATTGGAAGAAACTGGTTCCACAGTAAGGCGTAGAGGTGCGGGAAGACCAAGAAACGCAAGAACACCTGAAAATTTGGCTCGAGTGAGAGCAGCAGTGGAACAGTCGCCTCGGCGCTCTGCTCGGAGGCACGCAGTAGCACTGAACATCTCTAACACCTCACTAAGGAGGATTTTGCACATGGACTTGTCATTCCATCCGAACAAGATTATGATTGTTCAGGAATTGTCACCTCCAGACTACCAAAACCGCTTGAATCGATGCCAAGAGATGATAAACCGCATCCCACCAACGTCCACTTTTTTCAGTTCGCACGAAGCCCACTTCCATCTCTCTGGAGCGGTTAATAAACAAAATTTTCGCTATTGGTGTGACCACAACCCAAGACAAATTCACGAGAGACCTCTCCACTCCCCGAAAGTCACTGTCTGGTGTGCCATTTCAAAATTTGGGGTGATTGGGCCTTATTTTTTCGAGGAGGATGGAAGGACTGTTACTGTCAATGCTCAGCGTTATCTTTTCATGCTGGAAAGATTTTTTGAACCCGTATTGAACCAGTTAGCTGAAGAAGAGGATCTGGGGGATATTTGGTTTCAGCAAGATGGGGCTACGGCCCACACAGCGCAAATCTCAATGGTGAAACTGCGGCAGATGTTCCCCGCACGCCTCGTCTCTCTCAGGGGTGACTTGGGGTGGCCGGCAAGATCGCCAGATTTGAGTGCGTGTGATTTTTTCCTGTGGGGCTACTTGAAGGAAAAGGTGTTCAAACATCGACCTCACACTCTGGAAGACCTCAAGATTCGAATCAGGGAAGAAATCGCCGTGATTCCCATCGAAATGTGCCAGAGGGCGGCTGACAATTTCAGGAATCGCCTACATTAGTGCGTCGCTGCTGAGGGCGCCCACCTTCCTGATGTAATTTTCAGGACTTAATCTACCGAAATGTATGGCGTTCAATAAAACAAACCGCAATCTTCTAAGTTGCACCGGTTTTTTTAAATCGCCCTTTGAAACTGCGCCATTTGTTATGGCTCACCCTGTACTAGACACAGTCGACTAATCTCTCAACTGTTTCAAACCTATGCTCAAATAATCAACTACATGGAGATTTAATGAATGGAGCACTGAAATAGAAGTTGGAATGTACAGGCACCATCCTACAGATCAAAATAGCAAGCACAGTAGAGGTGTTGCAAATTTCAAGCCCCCTTCCAGACTCTCACGGAGCCTGTTCACCTAAGTGAGGCAAGCAAAGAGAGCGCGTCCACTCTCCCAGAGCATTCTTATGGAGCGCATTCACCAAAGTTGGATGAGGCGAAAACACACGCACCCAGACTAGTTCAGTATCCTGGCAGAACGTGGGTCACGCATCTGTTCCTGTTGATCCTTTGACTAATGGTACAAAAACTGCTCCTCATAGAAGTCATGCAAAGTGAGACCAGGGCCACCCCTCCCACATTCTCGCTCCTTAGGCTACTCCATAGGAGTATGTAAGGGTCTTTACTGTTGAAATACTGGCCTATGTCATCGAAGCACAAGCACATTTCTATATTTTGCTTTAAATTACCACAGAAATTTAAACAAATATTGCTTACAAGGTGGTTGCTGATTGCATCATGCTGAATCACCGTCACAACCATCTTGAATCTGATTGTGGCTGATGTAGCGTAACCAACAGAATAAGAGGTCACCAGTTGTGTGATAAAAGGAAGCAATGCTAATTGACACTGATAATTTAAAGTTCGCAAACTCAATCCTTATTAGGGCTACATGTGTCAAATTATGTAGGACCCAACATAAATCCAATAACTACCTCAAGAGTTGTTCGACAGTTCTGAACACTGGTCATAGTCAGCTAAACAAGATTTCGTCACTATGTGGCATCCTATTGTTTCTGTTGGAACTAACAACTCTTCATCTGCACATGATTCACTGTGTATAAATAATTTAAGGCCATTGGATTCAAGAGTGAACGTACTTGTTAAACGTCGATTCATTGCAGAATTTGAGAGAATGCGAGACCAAGCTCAGTGTGCCACTATATTCTCCAGACCAGCCAGGGGTCGACTTGTTCATCAGCTTAGTCTAACTGCTTCCAATCTGTTTATCAATATCAAGACACATAGCAATTATTTGATAATCAAAACGCGGCGACGAGCCTCGTTAACCACTACATTGTCTGACCCTTTTTTCCACTGCTTCGCTGCTCCACACTTGTAACACATCGACTAATTCATTCCACGTTTTCTCACTTGCGTAACAACAATATTACAAGTCAAATAAGAACAATCTAAGCGAACGTTTAGAAATGATTAAAAACAGAACCCGTTCGAAGTTGGTCAGGCAAAAATGTTAGAAATCCCCTGAACCTGAAGGGTCCACACAGTTAATTGATTTTAATAATAACGACTTTCAGGCTTTCAAATAAAAAATGGTAGCTGTATTCGACTCAATGAATAATCACGTTAAATTGACGTGAAATTACGAATTGGAAACTAAACGTTGCAAAAACTAAAATGAAACTGACCCGTACAACGAACTGTTTAGTCGCTATAACTTATACCAAGAACACAACATGAAAATGGATAGTAGCCGTGAATGAGTACGCGGGGCTCCGTGTGTTCTTAAATATTCGCAGTCAAATTCTTACTTCACTTCATAATAATCAAACATTTTTCCGTAACAAATAAAACGGGTAATCTATAAGGTATCGCTGTTCTAAGTGGCTAACTACTACAATTACAGTAGCTGCCTATGTAAACAAACCCAATTTCACTAATTCGGATGAAAACGAAACTCAGAAAACTACCGATTTGACTCAAACAAATAAGTAACGTGAGGCGAAAACCAGTCATTAACGGGAAATTCAGCGGCTCCATGGTGGAACGATGTCACAGGTACGTACACATCAGATCGGGACAAGCTCTCACGTTCTGATTAATCCCACGATAATAAAAGGGCTCAATAATAAAAAGCAAAACCCCGAGAGTACCCAGAAGCAAGTTAATAAGCCAAGTTGTATCCCATTCACTCCATGTATTTATACTAGGTAAAAGTCGCTAGTTATGTCAACCGACCAAATTGGTTTTGCAACGTTAAGCTCGACGAATACGGAATTTATAGTTCGAAATGTTACTAACGGCAACATATGCGTTACCAGCGTCGATTAATCGGTGTTTTTGGACCATAAAGGGGGAAGATACAGCACAAATATCAATAAAAATAAAGTAAACCTACGGTTAAATGGGCTGGTAGGATCACATACCTTGTAACTTCCTAGTAGCAGCCATGGCTATAAATCCAAGAAAAACAAAAGTTCGAACATATTACACATATATGAACAAATACGAGAGCAGAGATTATATTCGGCAAATGTGAGAACAACTTCGTTCAAGCTTTGTTCATTCAACAACAAGATGGCACCCATAAACCTTTTGGATCTTACAAAAATAAAATTTAAAAACGAAGGGATGAAGGCAACACTGGGAACAGCAGTGAGAAGCTAACACACCCCATCGTCCTAAGGAACGAAGCCTTTTGTGATTCCATGATTTCATCTTTTTTCTCTTCTTTTTCCTACGCATGTTTACCAAACTTCAAAATCAGTTGATAATATTTAATATGGAACGACAGTGAAATGCCAAAAAAGTGTTATGTTGAATTCTTCATTAGCTTTAAATAAATTGTTAGCCTTAGACATCAATGCCATGCTCTTTACATTGATTTGCGATCCCGCTAAAAATGAGGCGTCATTTTAAATTTTAACTAGTGAACTACCATTGAATTTTCATGAAGTGGCCCACAACTTGGCTCGAAATTTCAGTAAATATCAGTGGATTCTTTTTTGTGGGAAATATGAACCTAAACGTCTGCTTATTATGATAGTAATTAGCACTACGATATAAAGGAGTGTACATAATATCCCTTACTATTTAACGGATTTTTTTCATTGGTATAGTTGAATTACTACTGTACTGTTTCAGTTGATTCAAAGTGGAGGAAGAAGAAGAAGATAACAGACCACCAGCTAATGCCGAAGGAATAATGACTGAAGTCATTCTGCAAAGTTTATGAAATTCTGGGTTGACTCCTTGAGGAGATTGAACGAGTTGGCTTTAATGAACTAGTTCGTTTTCGTTCGTTTACCTTATTCTTATTATGCTAACTACGTGAACGGTTGAACTTCCCGAATAGATTAGCTTTTTGCTCTCCCAACGTAACTTTCATATAACCTTCCAACTTCATCCTTTTCGTTGGCCGATATGCAGATAAACACGAAAACGAGTCAGAAAATGATTTTGGATATTATAATTTTAGTTTTTCAAATATCTCGAAACCTGTTCAGATATTGTTGAAACTTACAATTATGTTATTCGTAAGTTTTTCTATACTAATGTGTTAATCAAAATAGTAGTCCCTGTGAACATAGGGGGATTTACAGGGGTGATGGGAAGTATTGTGATGCCTTGTCCTTGATATTTTTTTGATGTCCTTTGAGCCTTTACTCACCAAGTTCCTAGAAACATTTTATTGAAAAATGGAAAACTAAAAATCAAATTTATAGGCCGTCATTGGTGCTGACATTGGCGAAGGGGGGGGGGGCTACAACAAATAAACGTCAAAATTCAAATCACATATTATTACTTTTTAACCTTTGATGGAGATTTGCCCTCATAAATTGGACGACCTGCTACATAAAGTGACACAGAAGACAAACATTTAATAGACTAGAGTTTTCCCTGTTACAGCAGGTTATTTTTCCTTATATGGCAAATCGTCGAATATGCGGGGGTGCGGAAAGTTATGTGTTGCTACTCACCAATTAAGTAGAACGGTACAAAAGTTCAGATCTCCATTAAAGGTTAAGGGTAAGAGTATAATCGATTTGTAGTTTAAAGCTTGTTTGTTGTAGCCCCCTCAGCACCAACAATAGTAACGCCTTTTAATATAAATGTTCATTTTTCATATTTTTGATAAAATTTTGTTGAATCTCCCATAATTATTTGAGAACATTCGCACTAATTGTAATCGATATTTCGGTAGCCAGTGATAAGACATGACATGTTCGATTCCAGAAGCCATGACGTTCTGATTAATGATCAGCAAAGTGTCTTTGCTTTGTTATAAACATACTTGACATTTCACATACTTACACCCTCGCATTTAAGCAGGTATGTTGCCGTTGTTATTTCCGCCTGCGTTATTATTATAATTTGGTTCAATCTTCAATTTGTTCGTTTGGTTGGAAAATGAATGTCTGTTGACGCCCTTCACTATCATACCGATATCCAACCTTGTATTTCTATTAACTTTTTTTTCTTCCCTGAGTATGAAACATACTCTTATGTTCAACATTTAATAGATATCTCTTACAATAGGGTCATTGTGGTAAGTGAAATTCGCTGACGTAATCTTTCACGGAAATACCTTATACGAATTAATTAATTTTTATGCATCTGCGTACTTGCAGGTAAGGTAGCGGTTGTGATTTCGGCAAAAACAAAAAAACAGCATTTATTATCATGGAAACGCAAAATGCGGCGGGGCCTTCGAAAAGTTCGAGGGATAACGATGATAAGGAGGAAAATCCGATGTTCGAATGTAACATATGTCTTGACACGGCCAAGGACGCAGTTGTCAGCATGTGCGGTCATTTATTTTGGTAAGTAGCCACAATCAGGACGCTCAACTGTGGCTTACTACATTTTTGTTCTGGTCGACTCACGGTATACTGTGTGACGTCATGGCACTGATAGAGTGGAATTTGATCTCATGTTTTCGTGCTGTGTGTGGGGACACTTTTTGTAGCCCGCCCTGTGACTGAAGTCTACTGGGTGTTGCTATTAATGACACTGAGGCGTTTTAACTTGTCACACATCGTTTATCACATGACCTTTTATTATGCATAATCACCTCTTATCAGTTGTTTGACGTCCCAAGGTATAAACTGCATCCTCACTGTACTCTGTATTATTTTGGCCTAAATAAGGTGTTTAGTTACGTATAGAGCTTACAGTTCAGCTTTGAGCTATCATCAGAATTGAACATTATAAGTATGTATATCAATATCCTTCTAATTTACTGTTGGTATACTTGTCATCCTACCACTGCATTACTCAATTTAGTTTCCTGTTGTATGCTTCGTCAACTGTAATTGGGCTTGCACTGATTTTGTTAATGTATAAATAAAGACTGATTCCCTATGTCTGGGCCACAACACCACCCCTAGCTAAGTCTTCCATAATTCTGAATGTTACTGGATTGTTGCTAGTTAGGACTGTTATCACTGGCTACTGCCTAACGCTAGTGTTTTTCAATGTTCGGATTAAATCTAGTAGCTGCCATAGTTATTGCCTCAGTTTTGAAACTTTTCTAACCCGTCTGCCTTCTCTGACTAGTGCTTTCCCAACTGCGTTTTCCTCGCGTTTATTTTGTTGATACTTTTCGACCAGCCCTGGATTGGCAAATTAATACAGCTTCGATTCATTAACTTAAAAAAGTGGCGTTTGGGTGTTGATTTCATCTCAGATGGGTATGCAACGTCCTGAATGGATGAAATTGTGTGCAAGGGTTTGAATGGAGGGCAAAACTCCCTCTCCCCAGCACTTAGATGACTGAGAATGGGACACCTGATACTCTATGGTGTTACACCATGGGGCTACATTGTTCAGCACTGGGATATGGCTGATATTGTTGGAACGCCTCGAGCCTGTGCCCAGGACTGATTGAACGTCATTAAATGTTGAATGGCATACCTGGGCACCAGGGGTGACTCGGGAGCATCCCTCGGGGGAACACAAGCGCAAACTTGAACATCATGGTAAAAAGGACAGCTGAAAGCATGTGGGTTGCATCCTCATCTACTCCCTCTCCACACAGTCATTCACTAAATGTCCAGAGTTTAAAAAACCGCGTGGGGGTATTAAAAAATGTCACAGGGCCAGAAAGGAGCTGTGTTACGGGGAATGTGCCACCACCCCAAAGATAGTCGATTGTGCACCAAGGGCTGAAGAGTATGCCAAGATTTGTCTTGCCTGCTTCGGGGAACCACCCATTCATGAGCCCACCTGAGTCTGAACTCAGTTGTGCCTTGTAGAAGGAGCCTGGGAAGTTGGGCACGCATAGCTCCACCAGTGACCATTTCTTAATGTCCAATCACACCGCTGTCATGTCCAATAGAGGTCGCATGAACCTGCAGGACCAAGTGTGAGTTGGTGCGATACACCTGTGGGACAACTAAAAGGATATCAATCTGCAGCATGTGTATGCGCTGTCTGTCACGCTGCAAGGGAGTACTCACCGTTCGGATGCGGCATAAAAACTGCATGGTAGTAAAGGTAACTACTGTGGAGTGAGGTATTTACTTTTTTCCTGTTTGTACAGTTTTGTCTAAATCAAGCGTGCTTTGAAGTCCCACTAGAAGAAGGAGTCTTTAGGAACTTGTTTACCTGCTTTTACCAGTGGCGCCTAAGCTACTACTGAAAATTGAGTTCCCTGTATTTCGTGTATGGTGTTGTTCTGAACTGGAAACCTTGCACGGAACGCCCTCCAAGTTGCTGTAAGATAATTTGTCACTTTTCATAACACTCGGGCTCCGTACGCACGAGTATGCCATTATGGCTATTAAAAACTCGTCTTCCAACTGAGTATACATTCTACTTTAGATAAAACCCGTTTAAAAGTTGAGTATTCATGAGTTTTGCAAAAAGCCGATGTTGCAACAATCATTAATTCGCCATAAAGAAAGGTGAAAGTTATTTCGATGAAAGGTGTCGGGTTATTTTTTTATGCGCAGACGACTTCGAGCTGCGTATGGCAATAGGAGTCAATAGAGCATTAAATTTAAATTGTCAATAAACCCAAAACAAAATTTTATCGGGAAATCGATGCTATAGAAAATTAAAGTGACTATTTCTTTCAGCTGGCCATGTTTGCATCAATGGCTCGAAACCAGACCAATGAAACAACTCTGCCCTGTTTGTAAAGCTGCTATTAGTAAGGATAAAGTCATCCCGCTTTACGGAAGAGGAAGTAAACAACAAGAGGATCCACGGTGAGTCCTGTAATCTGGTTTCTTCCAACCAAATGGCCGTACAAAGGAAAGTTGTGTAATCTGTTTTTTTAAAATTGAGTTTTCTTCGGATCTTTACATTTACGGCCTACGCAGTCCGAAAAACTCTATTTGGGAAAATGGGGTGTGTTAGTGAACGTGATTGAGCGAAAATGGCTGAACCAAATCAGTTCAAACTTGATATCTAGCCCATATATAACCGTTTGACGCCAAAATAAGGGCGTAAGAAAAATTAGCTCAAAACTAACTATAGTTATCATAGTGATCAGAATCCTAAATATTTTTTTCTCAAGAACGGCTCTAACGATTTTAATTCAATTTTTTGTATGGACGGCGCCAGATAACACAATAATACTGTAAAAATCCCATCCACGGTAAAATGACGAGAGAAGCACAATCAATTACCAACAATATCGACGAAAATCGATTTTAACGCAGTTTTCTCTTTAGAAACCCCTCTCAAATGTTATTAGCACCTTCAGAAAAGTTGACGTCGTATAGTCCAATCTAGTACCTATGCGATGAGCGTTTAATAAAGCGCATAAGATATGCAGAACCTACTCCTGCAATTTTGGAATTCCAACCACTGCCGTTTCAATTACGATCATTTCTAAACGTTCGAGCCTGATTTTTACAAAACCCTGAACACTATCCTTCTAAAAGAAAAACAAAATCGCATAAGTAGTCTTCGAAATCATCTGTGCCAAGGAAATTTGTGAGATACGTTGCACTTGATTTGTCCCTTGCAGAATGCGTAGTTTTCCCACGAAAATCCCAATAAAACTGTACAAAGTCTATGAGAGTTTCTTGAGCAAATGTGGAGTATTATTCAAAAATAACGTTCCCCGTTATATTTCACAACATTTTTCATGTTGTCCACGTTAAGATGCTCAATATTGTTGGCTTTGAGCATCAGGCGCATTTCACCCCCACTCAAATCAGAAGGAAGTCGTTGTGGTTTAATATTTCTTGAATTAAAATATTCGTCCAACTTGGAAACGTGTGCGCTCGGCGTTGCACATCACGCCAGACATCCCATTGTGAACCACAGGAGACCATGGTAGGGCTCTTGGGACCATAACACGCTACATATCTCCTGGGCTAGGTGAGATACAAAGCAATATGGTAAGGAAGGCTGAGGGGATCCATCAGCAGCTGCCTTAATTTATTTAATGACTGCACATCAGGTGATTCCTCAAAAAGGTCTGGTTCATTCCAAATTAGGCAAAACGTTGAAGATCATGATGTTACAGCTCCTCAAAGAAGTTTTTGGCTGCAACCTTTGAGGCACTGGCTAAGTACTTCGTAGCAGTTCTCGTTGACATCAGAGGAGTGTTTGGCAACCTATGATGGACAGAACTCCTCAATGAGCTTAAATGTTGAGGAGTTCCTTGTAACTGCGTAGTTGCTCGTCAAAAGTTACCTGATGAATAGAACTGGTATGGTTGAATGTAGACAAGTCTCAGTATAGAAAGCGATAGAGAAGGAGGGCCCACAGGGCCAACTCTCAGTCCAGTGCTTCAAAAGGCGCTCCTCAGGAGCCTCATGAATACTCGTACTCTGATGTGGGCGACTTGATTGTGCCGATCCGTGCACAGTAGATCCACCAAATTGAAGTAAAAACCCATCAAATGCTACAGCAAACGAAATGGCAATTGGCTGATGTGCAACAGTTCTTATGTCAGTTCTCCTCTCTTACTTTCATCCTTTTGTTTCACTGTGGCGTTGTAACACCATTACTCATGTTTGCGAACTCCTATCTGAAGGTCATTGTTGATTCTGCATAACAGTTCTTACATCATGAACCAGTTACTTGGAGATTCTTGCATGTTAAAATTGAGTTGTTCAGTGTCATCAGTCAATATATTTTAATTTCAGAAATAAGGTTCCTCCTAGACCTGCTGGACAGAGGACAGAACCTGAAAGCACTGTGAGTATCGACGTTTTTGAATTTTTGGATTTTGCTTTCACGTGTAAAAACCTGTGTACAGTGTTTTGCAATATCGCAGGAAGGGTGGGAGGTTAAGTGGGATAACGACCTAATGTAATTGGAGTGTGGAGTTTTACTCGTAATTACAGTCCGGGTATTTACCACCACAAAAAGGAAACTGGGTGGGAGCGAACGCAAACGTGGGTGACAGGACAAGACAAGTTCAAAGTAAATTGAGGAAGTATGAGTTGCCTGGTCAGCTCAAATGCCTGCACAAGTCTTCGCTAAATCGAAGAGTTCAATTCGTCCTCAGTACATAATAAGTATGTCCTCTTCATAATGTTCATATGTACTGGCATGGGTTGGAGAATAGAAATGTGAACGTTTCAAACGGCCACGTGTAATTCTAAAGCTTTCTGGCCTGCGATTGGCTTGCGTAAAAATAATTACTGAAGTTGTTTGGAGCAGAGTGGAATTGAATGAATCCTGGCGACTGGATTTAGTTGTAAAACGTAACTTGTAATTGAAGAACTGGAAAATCACAACAAGAGTGCAGATATGTACCATGGAGAAGTGATTCGAACGACTATGTTCACAATCATTTTAGAAGTGCTGAGGGTGCCTGTGGGGAGGGGTGCGGTCACCATTGTGGAAGGGGTTGAGAATTCATTAGTTTTTGGGCCATTGTTAGCCTTATCCTATTGAGAGGTGGCTATTTCCAATATGATACGGCTTTTAATGATGATCGCTTTTTATGATATAATAAATTTTAAAAAACAAACAAACTGATCGCCCGACGCTGTATAAATTAATAAAATAAAAAGTTGCTTGGAAATGAGTTAGCAGAGTTAGTTAGATGAGAAACAAAAATAACGAGTAAGAGAATCGTTGCACCTCTTTCACCCACCCATTAGTCCTTTTTTCTAATGATGCAGAAGCAGTTTTAGGAAAAACGGAGATAGCAACGTTATAAAATGATGACCAAAATGGCTGGTTTTCCTCTGTGGCGGGCGACAGAAATATAAGACCACGTACCGTGACCAATTGGTCGGTGATAGTAATAATAGTAATAATAAAAGAGAACGGGGATAAAACAAAACATTCCTCGATCTAGGAAAATAAAATAAAATACACCTTTTTCTTAATTGGTCGCCTTATGTGTGATCCAATCCAAAAATGAGAAGTCACACCAATTAGATTCGTTAGTTAACTGAGGAGAGATGACAAAAAGGGGCGTCCGAATTTTTATTGGTAGATTTAGCGTGGATGACAAATGCAGTCAGTGGAGAGGTAATGGGAAGGAGACAGGAAGGGCCTGAGGGAAAACATGGAATTATGCAAGCTCATTAGCTCTATTACAATTTGCGGCATTAACATTTGAAACCTATCATACTGGACGGACAAGTAGGAGGGGTAATTCTAGAGTCTATCTGAGGGGTCCGGGAAAAACTAATTGGGAAACAAAGGAGCGGCGAGGTGCTGGAAAGACTAGAAAACTGCACATGAGGGCTGAAGTGAACGTTGATCCTTGCACAAAACAGAAGTTGTGTTTCAATGGTTCAATTAACTCAATTGGTTTTCAGGGTTTTCCTGGTTTTGGTTTCGGAGACGGCAGTTTCCACATGTCATTCGGCATTGGCGCATTTCCTTTCGGCTTCATCACGTCAACGTTCAATGGAGGGCACGATCAAAGACCACACATGTTTCAAGGTGAGCGGGTGACTTACAACTGCAAACAGATTAGGCAATGAATCGGTCAAACTCAGCACCAAGTATGATCTATGTTAACCAACTTGAACGTAAACATGACAATCTGCGGCTCATTGTGAACTCCTAACATTACTCCTATCTTTTACTGCAAATGGCGCCACACACTGTTTGCAATTAGGCACGGCAATTTTGAACACCACCATGGCCCAACCCATGGCAATTGCAGCTTCGGGGATTTGCTGACTCGCCATTTCGACGGCCCGGAGCAGCACACATTGTCTCCCTCCTGAAAAGCTGGCGATTGAACTTTTGCGTCATTGCGCCGTTTAGCGGACATCATGACCTTCCAGAGCTGCTTCCTTAGAAGTCCTTGCCCGTGGGGCATGGCGTGTTTTACAGACAATTCATGCCAACAACAAGATGGGTCTTGTTTAGCCAATAATACGTCTTTTTCCATCTAACTTCCCAACTCGTGGGTTAGGTATATCAGGTCGTGCACCATTCAGGGTTCAACTGTCTGTTCCCGTTGCTGAAAAATTCAACTCAATGGCCTAGATCGATTCTTGCTTCACGTCAAATCGAGCCACATACCTCCGTGGTTCCAAATCCAACTGCACGATTCGAGTTTTCTCTTCAGCTTCTTACTTCTTCCTTCGCCGTTCTCATCATGGGTGCTGCTTCTTCCCTGGTATTCCCCCCCCCCCCCCCGGCAAACAATGTTTCTCCTCGCTGGAACGATTTATTCCTGTGCTGGGTGTATGAAGCGATGATTCTGCACCAAAAGAACCGTCCCCTGAATGGCCTGTTCGTGAATGTCTGCTACCAGCACTTCTTGATGTCGTTGAACATCATCCTCCATGTTAAATTGCACTACGATTTGTCCTATTACTATGATTACTCCCCTGACACTGAACGAAACCAACGTGTACACCGACAGCTGTTTAGCCAATCCCTGGCTACCCAATACCAACAGATTTACAATCTTGTTGACACCCAAAGCTGAAGTCAGTCAATTGTTTTCTGGGTTTCTGCTGTCTTAAATCCTTCCGCTAATTACTGCGATGCCCAATTATTCGGTGGAAGTTCCTCAGTACTCTCAGTTTCATTTCTTTCTTCTATTCGGGTGCCACTTCTCAAAAATCCCACTCCTAACACCAATGTTAATTTCTAGGAACAGATTGGGCAATGACTCGATTAAACTTATAAAATCCGTACTCGGGATGAATGATTCATGTGTGATTGGATCTGTAAAGAAGGTATTCAACTCATGAAAATAGTTGAATGTACAATAACAGGTTGATTATTTATTATAGAAAAGTAAAATATAAAACATGAAACTAACTTGTAAAGAAGAAATCAAAAACACATGAACGTTCGAGTATGACCTAATAATTCGGCACTTCTCTGTTTGAATCCGGATGTCAACTAACCGAACGAAATGTGAGGCTGAGAACGGTAGCGCGCATTAAACATGAACGACGGCGTTCGCCAACATAAACGTGACATGTCATTTCCGTGACTGGTCCTTTGCCAGGGTCCTCAGACCAGTAAGCCAGTCCCAAACCAGCCCGACGAAATACGCCCATTAAACTCGTAGTATAAGAAGCCAGTTTCTTGAATGTTGTGCACTTATCTTTGTGCTATTACTTCCATGTAAAATTGCCACGTAACATGATTGATTATAGTTTAGTTAAAAATAAAATAACAAAAATAATTTAACATTACTTTTTATTATTCTTTATTAATTGGGCGATGTTGCATTCTTGTTGGTTTCAGAAAGAGGCACCAACCCTGAAGATGAATTCCTGTCTAAAATGTTTCTATATTTGGCTATTATAATGTTTCTTTGGCTTTTGATAGCGTAGCAAGATACAAACGCATTATATATTGGGAATGGTTAAGATTGAAATGAATGTTTATTTAGATTCAATGTTTTAATGTGTAAATCTGAATTCGAAGTTCGCGTTAATTTTTAACGGGCAATTTTTTTTAAGGCATCTTTTTGTGTATATTTGAAAGAATCGTGTAGGCGTTATTGAGATTTTCGTCTGTTGAGTGTACATCGGTCGGTTTCGTATTTATTGGAAGTCGATTCTTCGTATTAGGGTAAGCTGAAAAGTAACGCACACGAGGCTGTTTCTCGTGAAAAGGCTGAGGCATGAATATCTGGTATTGTTGCAATTTGCTCAGTCCGGGAGGGCTTTCGAGCTTAGGACGTTATGCTCGGCACTCCACGCAGTAGATGTTTTGTCAAATCGAATTTTGGATTGATGGTGTCAGAAAATTGTAGAAACGAGGCAGATTGTTCAAATACAGATATGTAGTTGTCAAAGATGTCTGTAGAATATTGACAAAGTGATGTTACCTTTAAATATTCAAATTCAATTGAGTTTCTGTGTATAAAAGTCTTCTCTCTAGAAGGCCTTGGAAACCATGCGTTTTAGTTTTCTCCTCCTGCTCGGCTTCGGGCCATCATCGTTTGTCATCAGCCTGCTGAGGCTAGCCACCATTACTGCTGCCTTAGTCATGGAGCGCTGGCTCAGCTTGCTATCAATTGTGAGACCGAGATGGAGGCTGGCTGTATGTCACCTCCTCGCCCACAACCACGTAAGGCACTACTGCGGGAATTCTCCTAGTTAGCCGCCTATGTTCAGCTTGTATATTGATGACTGAGGGTTCCAAAGCCCTCACGAGAGAGTTAAGTCATGCAAGAGCCCGAGCATTTGCTCAACATCCACCAAACTCACACCTGTGGAGCTAGGGCTGGTTGCCTCTCAGCTGTTCCTTGTGCATCACTGTGCGAAGGTATAACTGGAGAATCTCGTACCATCTGGGAGTTCTCAATCTGATTCTCCGCTTGATCTAACTATTTACCTGGGTGGCAAGTTTCAAAGGGACAGCTCAACTGTGGCCACGACTTTGCCATAACCTCCTTCGCAAAATGGGCAAAATGTAGCAGGTAACACATTCAATGCGAAGCATTGGACCCAGATAGTACCAAAACGGAATTGATTTTTTTCTATTTTCTGCGAGAGGAAGGTACGAGGTTGTATTAGTAGATGGGCAAGTAATTTATTTGATAAAGATGAATGCTTCATAACAGAGTAAGTAATTACAAAGAAAACTCAAACAAATTACTAAGTTATACGTATGAGTTACGAAGTTGAAGGAAAAAATTATTACAAAGAAACATATACGAGTAAGAATCAAATACGACCTGTATACAAGTGATTTAGAGCAGAAAGTGACTTAATATGAGTGGTACTCCTTGAAGCGCTAGGCATAGGGTAGGTTACTCAGTAGAATCGGGGCAATAATAAATTGTACTCCAAAAATATCCACCTCATTGACTTTCATATCTGTATCGTACACTTATATAATATTGTCCAAACACAAATCGTCCAGGAGTGAACGGATCTCTCCGTCTATGAACACCTGCAAGTACCAAATGATGCAGGTAACGTTGCGTGAATGACCTGCAAAGAAAATCCAAAAGAAGAATAAAGTATAAAGTCCAACTTAACCCTTCTGGATAAAGAAACCAACTAACAATAAAAAACACCGCACACAACAAAGAATACTCGTTTAGAACGCCTAAGGGGGGTTTGTGCAGCTGAGTGACATTCAGGTAACAATAACTCGAAAACTTGCGGGGGGCAACTGAAAAACGAGCTTTGCCTTCTAAAAGCTACCCATCCAAGGAATATGTTTTGAAAGTCGTGAGTCGATCCGGCCACATATCAGTTTTTAGTGCCGTATTAAGAAGAGAGAGAGAGAGAGAGAATGACGACTCAAGTTTTCGTCATGTCGTACCATTGGTAGGTTTGACTGCTCTACCAACAACTGTCGCTCACTATCGTAGGAACTAGCTCGCGGTTTATTGTTTCCTTTGCGCTGGAGTAGCCGGACGTGCAGGATGGAGAGTCTTTGAGAGACCAGAAGCGAAGCCACGAACTGGTTCGTCCAGCGGTTTGGCTCAACCCACGACGTTCGCGGATGTTGAGATAAACGACGTTCCACGTCCATTTGATGATCCCAATTCACTCGCTATTCATCTAGCGCGGCAAGTTTTCGTTCAATAGAGAGGTCTATACAGAGTCTGGTGTCAGAGCGGACGAGACTGTTCACACTCCTTTTCATTAATGCCTGAGGCAACACTCCTGAACTCGTGGAAATTTGCTTTTATTATCGACCCCTCGGTTTTGTAACGAATTGTTGGCAATCGCGGTCTACCGCTTGCGTTGAACAGGTTCTCCTAGGTTTAAACCGCGTTGCTGTATTACTCGTCGATTCACAATAGACCGATCAATGCTAGAAAATGAAGCCAAGCTCCGCTCAACTAGTGTAAATAGCTCAACATATTACTGCCACGTAAGACGCATCGGTTAAATCGTCGCATCCTCGTACAGACATGACTTTCATACACTACGGAACAGACTGCTGGTTATTTTGTTCCATTCGTACGAACGTGTGTATTACTTTTCAGCCTCCGACAAATGCAAATTTTCGTACGATTAGTTCCGCCATAGGGCGATTCAGGGTTCCCCATTGATGAAGAAATGTTTTAACGCACGGTTCGTTTTTTGTGGAAGTGTGCGATATATTGCCTTATGTTTTTCTCTTTGTTAGATTGCCCTTTGTCGTGAATTGTCCCACTTGTCAGTTATTCATATGGGTTGCAATAAATTAGCATGTTTATCCTCTTCTAACGTTGTACCGCCACAGATCTGGCGGTGTGTCACTCCTACTTTTCTTATTTCCTGCGAATCAGTTCTTTGAGAAACAGTCGTCCGTTGCAAGGCGTAATACGATGAGAAGTAATGAGAAGACATGACTTTATTACTGTCATCCTTTCCATCTCCACTGATATATTTACCATCGCTCTAGCCAATGTGTTGAGTAGATGCGTGTTGGAGTTCGTCATGAAAATGGAGAAACGAAATCATGAGCAACGCATCGCAATAAAATTTTGCGCCAGATTGGGACGAAACAGCTTCGGAAACGTACGCTTAAATTGTAAAAGTATACACCCATCGTTCACACACACTTTTTTCCAGTGGGACGGGGGCACCCAAAAAAAGAGAAACTAAATAAATAATAAGTGTTTATGCGTTAACGTGAAACGGGAGTTAACTTCTCGATACGTCCCAGGCAAGCATTTTACTATTTCTAACAAGGCGAGCAACAATTGAATATGATAACACGCACTGGTAATGCACTGTCGTTCTTGTTCGCTGGGTTGGACGAGATGAAGATGTGATACGCAAAAAGAAATTCTCGCCTTACCTGGCACCGAAGTAGTTGAGTTATAGGTACCGGGAAGTAGGATTGAAGTAAGTTGAATTATCGGCTCAGTTTGAAGTTCTCGATGTCATACGACGCGAAGTTCCAACGAGCATCTATGCGTGACCAACTTTATGGAAACGAGGAATATGGGATCCTCGAGACAAAACTTGGTGCACAAAAAGAGACAATGGGAGTAGAATAGAAAAACGGCTATGAAGCGGCGAACGATGGAACAGGACTGAATAAAATAAAGCTGCGTCTTCAAAGTAGAGTGGAGGAGATGAGGTCCCCCTTCTTCTGGTAAGGTGTGCACAAATCGTGTCATCGTGTCGTGCTCATCCATTCGCTGTGTACCAAATGCTCATTAGTGCTCCCCCCCCCCGCCATTTCCATACTTACCTTACCTTGATACAAAATGAAGTTCAGTTGTGCTATGGCTACAGATCGTGATTTCCCTTTCCCCAACATCCACAGGATTACCACATTTCCTTTCTACTCTGTAGGGCTAAGGAAAAGTGGAAACCTTCCAAAACGCGTCCTCTCCAAGTGCCAACTCAGAAGACTGTGCAACTGCAGTCAAGTAAACTGCAGTGCAGGCCCTGCCTAGCTGTGATGGGTTGTACGCATATTGCCCACACAGCTGCGCTAGAGCACCTCTACATGTGGAGAGAGCTGCCTACATACAGGCAGCTCGCATGCTGGAATTGGCTATTGGGGGCACCACCTGATATTGGATGAAGTGCGTGGGGGGGGGGGGGTCTTGGTATGTCAGGGACTCGATACAGACGAAGTTGAGCTTCCCTTGGGGATACAAATCCCATGGAAGATCCTGATGGGAAGGGGGTGGTCTCTCTCTTGAGACTGGGGCCATAATATACACTGACTGGCCTAATGAGCGCAGGAGTTTATGGGCCAGGGACCCAAACAGCGATATCAGTGAGTGGGTTGGCCACAGTTTTCCAAGCAGAGCTCTTCACTGTGACAGTGTGTATGCAGGGGCCTGATGCGGAAAAGAATATACATTATGTCGGACAGCAAGGCCCTGACTTCCTATACCATCACGTCAGGGCTGTTTTGGGAATGCCTGACACGTGGGATGGGTAGTGGAGGGATGTGTCAGGCCATAGGAAGTCAAGGCAGTTTATCAGACTCTCCAGGGAGCGAAAGAGATAGGTCCTCAGTTTGGAAAGAGACAGATGGTATGTAGATTGTTTACAAGTGGCTGTCAACTGAGGTACCACCTGGCCAAGATGGTAAGTCAGAGGTAGAGAATTGCAGTTTCTGCAAGCTGGAGCTGGAATCAGCGGAGCATGTACTATATGCGTGTTAGGAGCTGGCTCAGGTGCAGCTCAGCGTGCTTAGGGTTCATCAGCTGCTGCCAGAGGAGGTTGCAGGGACGCACCTCGAGGTTGTCTTGCGTTTTGTGCAAGAATGCTGTGGGCACATCAGAGAAAACTCCGTTCAGCTGGGAATGGAACTGACTGGGAGGACATGAAGTGACTTATGTAGGTCACACAATAGGCCCAGTTGTGGCTGCAGTATGGGGTTTCCCAGTGCCATCAAGAAAGGGCGGGGGGAATACCAACTCATTCATTCCCTTGACCAGTGTATAAAACTCACGAAATGACAGAGTTTTAGGTTTGTCCAATGAGTCATGAGTGCGAAAAACTTCGATTTCGGTACACTTTGTTCCGTGTACGATACCGGTATTTTCGGGCAATTCGTCTTATGGGGTGCGGGGGTGGCATGCGGGATTCAGTTCCACATCGGCTGGGAATAACCGGAGCCGCTTAGTCATTGTCTACCTGTTGTCTATCTTGACGGGCGTCCGGTGACTCCCTGGCTGGTGAGTCACCTCATGTCGAGGCGCCAACTCGTCCGATTAACCGTCCCCCAGCCCTCTGGGCAGGATGGAGAATTTCCGCCCTCCAGACAACCCCTCTCGGGTAGTCGCTGAAGGGGACGGTAGTTTTATCGATCTCCACCCTCCTCTCGTCATCGTCCCTAACATTCCCTCTCGACTCTCCTTACGTCCCGACCGCGACTGCCTCAGTCAGAAAATGGCCGTTGACTGTAATGCGACGTACAAAGTGCTCGTTCTGGGAGACTCGAACGTCGGCAAAACTTGCATCGTCCACAGATACTGCGACGAAACATACTACGACACGTATATTTCGACAATAGGTGAGTTCCCGATCTTCCCGCATTCCCATGGTTTGTCATCTTCGAGCCTCGAGTCGAACTGGTGTTGTCTGCAGTCGAGGGAAACTCATTCGCCAGGTGAAGTGCTCAACGACCGAACCGCCTGTTTCGTCGATATCCTCGTACAGCGATCACAACAGTCAAACAGCTGTTTTAAATTCCACGGTTTTTCATGATCGCCTAAAAGAAAATTCACAACCAACATGAGCCAAAATGAAAACACGATTCCACCGCTGCAATCGTAATAACAGCAAAAAAACACAAAACCAACGGTAGTTGTCTTTCCCCTGGTAATTTTCCACTATAATAATTTATGGATTTGACCTTTCTCCAAGGTCGTCATCGTCAACATCAGAATTGGCAATTCCGATTTGCACAATTTGACATCGTTTAAAGGTGACGATTATGCAACTATGGGAAGTAATTTATTGACTAACCACTTTTAGTTACCTGCTCCCCCTTAATAAAACTCATGACAATTTGACAGAACTGTGACTTCTCATGACGACATCGTTAAACCGAAAGCACCCGTTCGCCGTACGCAGCAGGCCTAAACCACTGCACCATCTTCATTTTGAATCTTAATTTTCCTAGACAGTCCAGCCCGTTCTTCATACTGTACAGTGAGTGTGGAATGGGTGTTGGAGCGCTTTCATAGAACGAACAGCCCATTTATTTCACGACATACATTTTTATGTGACCGATTATAACTGTAAGTTTGAGATTACAACATGACTGACGTTCGCTGTCATTACTGTAGATATCTTTTTAGTTGTGAAACAAGTAGTCAAGAAATGTGCCAGTATGACACAGGCCACCTTGCTCGTCATGTGAAACGTGAAATGTTAGAGGGAGATGGCCATGCAGCTGGTTCCAAAACTCGATCCATGGATGGGTTTCTTGCGGGGCATGGAGCAAATTGGCAAAGCTGCGAGCTTGAACTGCCTGCTTTGCAGGGTGGACGATTCTTCGCATTTTGTCTTCTCGCCCTTGGGGGCGTATTGTGGAGGGCAGAGTCGGCCACAGC
Organism: Pachypeltis micranthus; assembly: GCA_020466155.1. Taxonomy (NCBI): domain Eukaryota; kingdom Metazoa; phylum Arthropoda; class Insecta; order Hemiptera; family Miridae; genus Pachypeltis; species Pachypeltis micranthus. The sequence goes on along the minus strand of CM035779.1, from coordinate 2,604,177 downwards.
CATCACTATGTAGTGTATTCACGAAGGTCTGTACAAGGTTGGAAGAGCTGAATAATTGCGTGACAGCCTTTCTGTCCGTGACCCTCCCTCCTCTGACTTCGACTTTGCAGTTGGCGACGTTCCCTAGTGGAGCCCACCATCTCATTCCATTCTGTTGGTTCTAATCGTGCATGTATTATCACTCCTCCTCGTAGAATGATCACGACCTCAAGCGCACAAGTCTTTGAGGGAGAGGGAGTTGGGGGGACGTGCATCTTCACTGTGGATGTGGGAGTGTGGATCCAGCACCCGCACAAGTTAGTGACAAGATAGCCCCTGGTAGTACTGGTAGTATACTCAACAACTAAGTTGAATTCTGAAGAAAACTGTAGGTTCAAAGAGACGTGATGACTGATGACTAGTTTGGTGCCTCAATGCGCACACTTAAATTCATGGGGACCGCTAGAAGCAAACCTTTCGTCCAACGAACCACAAAAAAGGGAAGTAGCCAGAGAGTTTCCGAGTCTCGAGAATCACAGTTGGTCCTGGCCCGTATACTGTGATAGTTAGAAGCTCAGGCAAAAGGCAGAGTCAGAAACTCAATAGTTAGGGCATTGTCTGAAAAACTGGTGTGAATTGGGCTGAAGGGCATCTGGATTGCGGACTTACTGGTTGAATTTGGAAGGCATCATGATATTTGAGTAAAGCCGAGGAGAGAGGTGATTAAGACTTCTGGGTCTGTAGGTATAGACAGCACCAAATGACACGACAATACCATCACATTCTCATTCGTAAGAAAATGGCGGGAGCAGCTCAATAAATTACCGAACTCTTGGAAGATTTTAGCGCAGTTTTTTCCTTATAAACTACGTCCAAATGTTACAACACTTCAGAAAAATTGACTTGGTACGTCCAATCAAGTATCTATACGACGAGCGTTTGATAACGCTCGTAACATACATAGGCTAATTCGAAAATTCCGCAATATCAACCCCCACTGTTTCACTAACTACTCTTTCTCTTTCCACCCGATAACCTTAAAACGGTGAAGGCGATCCTTCTCAAAAAATCGTCTAGACAGTTCCTTACATCACCTGTGAACTGATTTCTCAATAATGGCCGTGGAACAACACAATAAATTCCAGAACCAGAGCGCCTCCTGCTGTCATGCAGAACGTTGTTATAAACAGAATGAAAAACAGATTCGATATGCTTGAGACAAGAGAAACACTGAGTGCATGTGAGGCCAAGGAAAGTGGGGTGATTCTCCACACTAGATCATTGTTTGAAGTTAATAAATGAAAATAAATTCGAGACCGCGATGAAAATGAAAATGTTTGATCTATGAAAATGTTTTCATCAGGCACGCTGCACGGATTTTCATGTGTTAAACTTTCAGCCTGGGACATTTTTGAAATCCGTATTCCGTGTTAGATGAACGGAAAAATGTAAGTCGGCTCTACTCTCAATTCAATAATAAACTCTTCTACTCGAAACCTTTTATTGAATTACTATAATTTCATGTATCTCTGGCAAGCCTCGTCTCATTGTGAACGTCTTTTTTTTAGGAATCGACTTCAAACAGAAAATAATCAGCGTCAACGGAACTCCGATAAAAATGCAAATCTGGTTGGTATTAAAATGGCGTAGTTTGAATCTTAGAGTGGCCGTTACGAACGATAATGCGAATGAAACTCTTCGTTGTGAATGTGGGTTGCAGGGACACAGCGGGACAGGAGAGGTTCAGGACGTTGACAACGGCCTATTACCGAGGAGCCATGGGGATCCTCCTCATGTACGACGTGACAAGCTTAGAATCCTTCAACAACCTCACGTACTGGTTGAAAAACATTGAAGAGGTAATTGAATAATCTTAGATTTAGAGCAAAAGTATTTATTTATTTTCAGACGATAGCGTTATTGTAGTAGTATTTTCATGCGCTCACTGTTCGACGAAGACATCCATAGTTTCTTGTGCAAATTCACTTTTGGAAGACGTGGTCCATAAATCCTTTCCTCTGACCATACAAGATTTGCAATCAGCACTGAACTGTGCCGCACGTATGTCAAGTACCGAACGTGACGTAACTGACCTCGCTGGTATCTTAATATATAAGGTCGTTTCGATCGATAGAAAAAAGTCTTACTATTTCAGTTGGCAAAGAGTATGAATCTACGAGTTGTTCGATGAGAGCGTGAGGAGAATTACTGAGTGAGCTGGAATGTAACTGAAACTATTGTTGTAGAGAAATAGAGCATTAAAGGCGTACCTGCACCTGATAAGGCTGATGCTTCCTATGCCATCATATCGTGCCAAAGGTGCTGGTGGCTGGTGGCACGCAGTGGAAGACACACAGTCAGTTCACACCACAGGCATTCGTCTGATCCACGTTGAATTCCGAGGAAAACTTGAGGTGCATTGCTCAATTTGCCAGGGCAGTGCGCAACCAGAAAATGGCGGAGCTTGCTGACCCATGGCCAATATTCCGCAGGGATGAAGAAAGAAGGCTCGGAGAAAAGATCGCTCCTGAAGACTGCATCCTCCCATACTGTCTAGCTGTTTGGGAGGATGTATGATAACGGTGGCAAGCTGCGAGATTGTCGTTAGCGGGAGAAGGACAAGAATGAAGAGACTCCCTCCTACGTCCAAAAGAAAATAAAACTGTTGTCTAGTCCTACGTGCAAGTGTGATCATGAGAAGGAGAGTCTACCTCAATTCCATTGCCAGAAATGATACGACCCAAACAGTCTAGTAATTTAAACGAAACGTAGCATTGCGTGTATAAGCGGGCATTGCACAGTGTATATGTTACAGTTGGACGCCTGAATGCTAGTACATTTGACTTGAACTTTTCGTAGATAAAATAAAATGAACCAAACCCATCTGGGACGACTCATTGGCAGAAAACTATGATAAGATCAAGAAACAAATATCTGGGGCAGCTCATCCCACAACCTCGCTCTGCCCCACGTGTATAAAATCTGTGTTAATTCCGTTTATATGAACTTGATAGAACGTTCTGCGTAGAAACAGGTGGCAGTTAAGGTTCCAGAATTTATTGAGTTGTTCCTACTTATTGTCCTATAAATTTCAGGAGCTATTAACCAGCTGTGGTGAGGGCAACCTGGCCCTAAAAACGTGTTTCTAGTTCCTAATGGCGAAGGAGGTGGCAAAATAGAAGGCGTGAGTGAAGCTTCGGGTCTTCCCCAATGTCGAAGTATACCTAGCGTAGACAGTGTGAACAAAACCCATGCATTGCACGTGAATTTTAATGAAATTCCTTGGGCGTAAACATGAACCACTGTTGTCACTTGGAAATAACTGCAGACTTTCCCACAGCTCTTTCACGTGAAGAAGGGTTGAACTCGAGGTTTGAGGAAAATCTGAAACAATGAGGGGAGGAAGATGTGACGCAGTAGACTGGAATTTTAGTTCCAACGAGGGTTCATCAGTATTCAGATAGAAGGGGACTCGCTGTACCAAATAGTGGGGATCTGATTCGACTGACACAAATGGAACTTATTCAGGCGGATACCGATCAAGGATTATGAAGTTCTGCTACAGTTATGGGCTGACTGTCTTGCTCCCTAAGCAGCGTTAGTCATGAAGCTCCATCGCCACGTCAGCAGAGAACCCATGGTACCAGGGTAGTGGCAACAGAGTGTCCATCTCAGAGATGATCTAGGGTGGAAGGGACTGGGCTTGTTGCTCGTTGAATCGTATACACAAAGTGCTCAATAACATTTGATAATCAATCAACTTGTGGATTTATAGTTATTGTTTTTTCTTCCAGAATGCTTCGCCATATGTGGTTAAAGTTCTTGCCGGAAACAAGTGTGACGCCACAGCAAAAAGAGTCGTAGACACAGAAATGGGACAAAAGGTAAAAATTCATTCTTTCAGCACTTGCTGGCTAAAGTCTATAAATCCTTTTGAAACCTAACAGCTTAAGGCACAATTAACATGGGCCCTCGTCCTGAAACAAAAGTAACGACTCAATTGCAGCTCTCCAGATGCTGAAACGAAATATGTACGTGCAGCGCTCATGCAGGATAAAAATGCAATTAAAAAAACACTTCTTGAGCGTTCTTGTCTGATGCCCAGGAATTACAGTAACGCTGTGTGTGTTCAACTTTTATAAATGCTATTTGCGCAAATAAAATGTGCGTGGTATGTGTTTGAATTTCGACACAGATGGTTGCCCCTGTCGTTTCTGGCCACTTGCCTTCAACGCCAGGCTCCAATTTTTCAAGCGGCGTGAGTTCGACGCACGCCCATTAAATATTACGGTCCTCATCCTCTTCGGCTGCCACCCATTGTTTGAGTATGCTCCGGGCCTACGATTCGGCGTTTGACTAAAACCCCGCACGGCTTACCAATTCGAAAAGAGAAACAATTATTTAATGGGTCTGAGGGTTCCTGGACTGTACGTTGAATAGCCGGATGCAAAGGGGAACAGGAGAATTTAAATAATTTATCGAGATCACAGGGTTGGCTGTAAAATGAAATGGGGGAACCGGTAAACGAGAAAGTGGCCAAGTACTAGCACTTCCAACGCCTGAACTGCTGAGAACTCCAACTCGGACTCATGAGTGGAGAGGTTCGAAGAGAGCGCACAAGGTGAATGTAACTGGCTCAGGTGCCTTCCTTGGAGGATGTTCGGCAAGTCCGAAAGGGTGGTAAAAGTTCGAACGAGAGGAGGTGAGTGGGATGCAGGACGCCGAAAAAACGCATGTTGTTTCAGTTTTCCTTGTGGTCAGTCTCCACCTCCTCACGTCTTCACCAACTTCATTTAACTTTCATAACTTTCCTCGTGTGTTACAGTTGGCTGAAAACTATGACATACCTTTTTACGAAGTATCGTGCAAACAAAATATCAACATCGACACAACCTTCCTCACATTGGCAAACCTGATACAGGACCAACGAGCAAATCAGGTGACTACAAAATACGTTGGTGGAAGCTATTTTAAAAGACTCATGGCCCAGTGCCCCTGGCACTGGGTTCTGTGTACGAATGAAATAATATGCTGTAAAATAAGCTTGCTTTACTTAAACATGTAAGTTAAGCTGTTGAGTAAATTAAAAATAAAAGTCATGCTTTGAGTAGATTATAGTGGAAATTCCTCCAGTTTGAGCTGAAGTATGAGTGAAAACGAAGAGCTCAATCGGTTCTGCTGCTCTTCTACAAACACTCACACTTCGTTGACATGAAAGTTGACTAGGGTCAGCCGTCTTGTTACATAATTAGCTGCAGAAATAATTCAGATAAAAAAATATTAATGACAGGCTACACATCTACGAGCTCCAGAATTAGAAGAACTGGGTACGGAAACGATAGAATTATGACAGGAAGTTCCACGATAGAACGACCACCAGATGAGATTTGAACTGCGTTGGTAGAGATTATGGTTAGGAGCAGTCGCAGAGAAATTGGAGAGTCATGAAACGACCGACCTTAACAAAGTGGAGTTTGTGGTGCTGATGTGGTGTCACCAAGACTGGTCTATTACTGTTAACGGTTTGTTTTGAGGGAACTAAGATCTCATTCAGTTTTTATCTCTTTCGTAAAAGAGAATTGCCTGTTGCGACACCGAGCTGACTTTTCGTCTTAGCTTGCCACACCCCACATCAATACATGGGCTAGCACACTCACGAGCTGCTGATTTGGCAATAAGAAGATCTATCATCGTCGCTTCTTGACCCGAAAGGTGGGATCGAGATCCAATTTCATTGCAGGCTAGTTGGGACCAACAGCACGGGGCAATTCTTGTAGGAAGGGCAGTGATTACGTGCTGTTTAGCGCCAATTTAGACCCTGTTGGCTTTACGTATATCGCCTTTTAATAATGGAATACTTTTAGACTGTACATCAGCATCAGCAATTTTCAATTCGCAAATTGTTTCATTTCAGGTCGAAACATTCGCCAGCGGACAAACGGAACAGATTCATTTGGATTTGAAATCTCGCCTGTTCGAAACGACGTTAAAAGAACCCTGGAAATGCTCCTGTTAGTCGCGATGTCCGTTTCGACGAGGTTTTCCTACCTACAAATATCGATCGATAGAGCTAAGAGTGGCTTAGAGCAATAAATCGATTTATTTATACGCGAAAAGGCCTTTTCCGAAGAAAAAAAACGGGCCCTTTTTAAATTAGCCCACTTCTGAGAAAGGCTTCTTTTTCGGGAGAATAGCGATTTGTCGGACCAAACAGGGTACTTTCGTTGATGCTTCAGCTTTACATTGAGTCACTCAAAACGAGAGATTTCCAACTAATTTGAAAAAAAAGTTTTGAATAAAAGTCAAAAAAGTTGAGCGTGAATAACGAACGTTAGGGTAAAATAGCGAGTACGATACTGTAGGTGGGAAGTAATTATAGGGTTTTATTGTAAAAGAGATTTACCTGCAGAAGTGTTTTTCACTTAAATAATGAACCAATGAACACTAATAGACACAGATCGTAACGCGTATTTAGAGTTTATAGAAGCGTACTGTCTATCTTGTTTTACAATCAAATAATGCGATTCTTGGAGTTGAACTGGCACAATTAATTGTGTCAACAAGGTTACACTCATAATCGAAAATCGTTTGCCCTAAAGTCCTGAATCGTCACACACTAGGTCGGCCTTTTATCAGTTTTGTCGAACTTGAGCTGCATTGAAAATCGGCCGCCAAACAAAACGTTGACCGTTCGGCATGAAGTTGTGGAACGACCGCTTTTTTTTAAATCAAAATGACTGTTCTTGAACCTCAATTGGTAGAGAGTTATACCAGTCGACTGTCATGAAGGTTGGGGTTTCGCTATCGTGCAATAGCCTGGCCACTCCCTCAGCATCGAACCCAGGCTTGTGGAGGTACGCCTGAGTACTTGGTAGGCGACAGTTTGGAGCAGTTGATGGGGGGGTCTCAATTTGATGGATCTCCTGCGCACAGATCAGCACAGTCAAGCTCCCAGGCGAGGAAGGCATGCCAGTGTTGTTCCAAGGACTGAGCCTTGTGGTCACTCCTTTTCCATCGTTCTCTTCGCTGAGACATGTCTGCATTCGATCATAGCAGTTCTATCTGTCAGGTAACATCTGACGAGCAAGTATTTGTTACAGGGATTCCCCTCATTAAGCTCATTGAGGAGCGCTGGCCACCAAAGGTTGTCAAACGCTCCTATGATGTCCATCAAAACTGCTACGACGTGCCAGTAGGGACATTCTCCGTGAACTTTCCTTTATAAAACCATATTGTCTGCCTGTGAGGTTGCAGTCCATGACTCCTTCGAGCGACTACCACATCAAGATCTCTAACGTTTTGTCTAATATGGAAAGAGAGCTAAGGCAATCTCCATGATCGAGGGTCTGACTGTTTGCAGTTGCCTCCCTTTTGAAGACCTACAACACGCACAGACTTCTACTGAGAGGGAATGCAGAGGAATGGCATCTAAGCCTTCCTTAGCATGTTGCTCTCTATCCTATCTGGCCCATGATATTTATGTAGCTAAGGTCGCCTGTTGCCCACAATGGGATGTTCGGCTTGTTCAGAGGGTCCACAATCAGCTCCCTCGCTCCTCCTGTAGCTAGATCTACTGTGTCCCCGAGGAACGCTTTCGAAAGAAGGGTTTCCTGAGTCACATAGCTAAAACCTGCTCTACCTTCGCTTTTCTATGGCATTAGTTAATATCTTTGTGATCTCTGTATTTTCTCGAAGGTTTCAACTTTATTTCACAATTTTTGACACTGGCCAAATTTGAACAGGCCTAAATTTAAAAAAACTGAAAATAGCAGGACCTAGGTTTTACTCCCCTGATTCCACATATGCGGCATAACTATGTATGCAGCCATCTCGGACAGAAGAGTATAAACGGCCAATTTCGAAAAAACTATCGTTCGACTTAGATATTATTTCTCTGACTCCAAATTGGTGACGTATTCGTGTGTGTGACTTACCTATTCTCTGAACAAACGGTCGAACTCAAGATCGTAAATACGAAGTTAACTTCAGTTCGGTAAATTAACTGCGCTCAACTCCAGCGAGAAACGGTGGCCTTCAAAGTCGACACATCTCTACGTTATTTATAAACCCTTCACCGGGTTAACGTGAGTATTAATTATGGGTTGCACAAAAGGTCACTGTTGTAGTGGTGGTTAACACAAGTTTCTGGTTACATCAAGGAACGAGCTTGGTACAGATCGCCCATTAAGAATTGGGACGTAATTGGATTAAAACACCGAAATTGTTGATCGCTTTGCGATTAAATTCCCGTTAGAAACTTCAATTTCCTCACAAGATTTGCAACCGAGAATATAACTGGACGAGTAGCAATACGGCCTCGCAATATTGTAACTTTTTTTACACTCCATAGCCCTAAGGAGTAAAAGGAATCGCCTGAAATTGTTGTTGAGTTTTCTTTAGATTTTAACGTTTTGAGAGGAAATACCATTTGAGAAAAAGGTCTGTGTATTTATTTGGGCTGAACCAAATCAGCTCAACTTTCACATTAGCCGCGGGAACATGACGGGACCAGCACAATAAGCGATCAAAAATGTTGAAGAAAAACGATATTAGCGCAGTTTTTTCCCCCTTATAAATTAGTCTCCTGTGATAGTACTTCCAGAAAAATCAGGATGCCCTTACAGAGGTGAAACCCCTGAAATGATACCTCAGAGGCGATGCCATATCGTCTACGATAGGCTATTCTCGATTCTTTTTTGTGAGAAATAAGGGTGATTAGATAAACATTCACTTAGGATCGCAATACCCCGCAGAAGGCTGAAAAAGTGCGTGTACATTTAAGTAAATTGTGTATGCACAAGCGTTGTGTGTATTTCGTGAATTAGTTTTAAAAAATTGAACGAGGGCCTTCAAACGACGCTCTTATTTTACTGTCTTAGAACCGATTTACTAAAAAATTAGTTTGAAAACTAATCACACATTTTAAAGTGTACGGACGCCTTCAATTTAAATGTATTTTGTAGCAGTTGTGTACATAGCGGATTGACCTATAAAGTCGCTTTAAAATTGCGCTTTGAATAAATTGTCACTAGAATGCCTTAATCTTTGGGTAAATGTAATTAGAGTAATGTGAAAAGTTTAGTTTTCTTTTGTATGAAGCGGAAGAGTTGACTCGTCGTGCAAGACTATCAATAAGTACGTTAATTAACGGGACAGGCATTAGCGACGTTTGCTGAATGAAACAGCTAACGCATTGTCTGACGTAGATGCTTTAAATTTTGTTGAATTGAATTGTTTTTTTTGTTTACCGAGACGAATAAAGCTCTGAAATATTTGCGATTGACTCATTCCGCATGAGCGGCAGCGCAATAATTTGAGAAATATACTAAAATCCTGTCTTTCAAAAATCCTCCCTATTCTAACCGATTCATCGACGACTTATTCTCTCTCGGGCCCAGTCTGCCTGGTTTGAAGCGAGCGCCTGCATCCTGAAAATAGTACAAAAAGTAAAACTGTGACTAACTCGAATGGCGTCTCGACCGACTTTCATCTTAAATCTGTTAACATGACCCAGGCTAGCAGCGAAGATTTGAGCGATGTCTATTTAGACCAGGAGGATACAAAGAATTCTGCCCTTCTTGCTGTGAACGGGTTCGTTGAGCGACGAAGAACTGCCACTTTGGCACTTTCAGGCTCAGCTCACTGTTGTAGGAACTACTATGAAACAGATCGTGATTTCTCGTTCTCTCCACAGTGTAGACGCAAGACGTGTATTCTAATGCCCATTCGTCTAGCCCAGCAAGTTTTCGTTCAGTGGAGAGATATGTATGTGGTTTGGGCCAGAGCAGGGTGAAGCTCGCTTTTCACTCACTCGCCTTCCATGCACTCAACAGCCAAGTCAATCAGTGATCACTTGGAGTGCTTCAATGGATACTGTCTTATAGGCCTTCGTGATCCACAGGAGCACAGCTCTCTGGAATCGGGCAAATACTCTCTTTTGGTGGAATGTGATTTTGCTTCTCCAGACAGCAGTCGATCACGCCTAGATAAATGGCCTAGCAGTTGGATAGCAGGCAAGCACTACTATGTATGCCGCCTGTTTTAGGGGCGTCGGAATCTAAGTCAGCCTATATGACAAAACACATACAAACACACATGTTCACAACATATGCGAGTAGGGACCATAGAAAACAAAGAGGTTATAGGTCAGCACCTTCCTGTATTGCCTATGAACTAGTCCATTCAAGGTCAACAAGACAGCTTCCACTGTGGTGGTGGGCTGTAACCGGTTGACTTGGCCGTTGAGTGTATTAGAACACAGAGTGAAAATCCCACTCTGGGCTGAACTCCGTGCAAATCTTTTCACTGAACGAAAACATGCTGCCAACGATGAATGGGCAGATTAAGAACTCCCAGATCGTATGGGATTCCCCAGGGATCACACGTCGGCGTGGTAACACACGAGCAACACCTCTCCAGACTGGCAAAATTACCAAACCTGCACAAATCTGGGTTTGGTGGATGGTGAGAAAGTTGCTGGGCTCTTGCATGATAGCAAAACCCCTACCTCCATGACAGTCGACCGATATAACTCTCTACGACGGTTCAGGAACAGATTTACACCATTATTCTGGTGTTCCGTCGTTCCCGCCAAGAGAGCAGTGGTGCGAGTCTATACCTCATGGATTGGAGATGTAAAGCCATTTATAGGCCCAAATACCCCTCAATAGGTGCAGGAAGCAGTGCCGAAAATACTCTCTCGGCTCGAACAGTGTCGCTGCTGCCCTCCACAGTCTGCACTGACCTTGCAGAGACGCCTCTTCCGCCTAACCAAAATAAATGAAAAAAATTGAGAGGAAAGCGCGGGCGTTTGTTTAGTTTCGGCCGTCTCCCTGACATCCTGAATCGATGAGGTCAGTTAAAGCCTTTTGGCCGCCGAAGAAACACCTCGAACATGAATTACAACGCTCTCGAAACCACTTACTTAGTTAAAGAACCCCCTTCGACGGCCGCTTTATCCAAATTTGACGAGACGAATCAAACGTTGGCCGCTTCGAAATCCTCAACCAAAACTCATTTGGAAAGCACTTACGAGAAAGTCCGAACTGTCGGGAAAGGTGCGTAAATTACGTCTAAACATCAGTTCAGTAGCTCACGTACGATACCCTTTCTAGATAAAATAACACTCTCCACCTGAGCACAGTGGGTGTTTGTGACGGGGCAGACAATGCGATGAAATGAACGATAAATAAAATTTTCACCGCTTTCATTTTCTATGCGTCCACAAGGTGACAGCACGCATCACATTTGCTGTCAAATACGCGCCACGTTTCGCACGCCATCTCCTCGCCTTCCAGATGTCAACCGTTCCACATCATTTACACCGTTGAATTCCCACCCTCGAATTTTCGTGCATTCAATGAGCATACTTGTGTAATACTACACACTATTGACACAATGAAAATGAAGAAATTGCCAGAAATAATTGGAGTTTTATCACATACTAATGTTTCTGTTGTCGCTGGGCCAGGCGTGCATTCAGCGATTGTTACACTGGTGAACTAATAATTTTTGACTAACAAAAACTACATTTTTGGTGAACTTAGTAGAACATAGCTAATGGCGCTTAAGGTGATGATGGCATTTTTGAGTTCAGGCTCAGCTCTGGCTGAATTAGTTCATTGCTGTTACCCCTAACAGGAAACCCCTCATTCAAGTTCTGCCCTTCCTGACCTGATCGGAGATCAATTTAGTAATTAAGTGATTGGGTTAGTTCCGCCAGTAAGTAAATTATTGAAGTTTATGTACTTGTTTGGCGAGTCAGCAAAAATGTAAAGACATCATCGTTTGGTCATTACGTCAGTACTGAACTCAGTCAGTTAGTCGTGGTGTTTTTGTAGGAGGGGAAGGATGAATGGTATGGAAGTGATGAAGGGGGGGGGGTTACATGAGAATATTGACTGTTTGTTTTTTGCTTTCTGGAAAATCCATTGGAAGTGAAAAGAAAGGAGTGTAGGAGGAGACAGCGTTTCGAGCATACTGTTGTCGTATGATCGGGAAATAAATTGTTTACTTGCACATCATGTTATAAAATGAGATACAGTCAAATTCCGAAAATGTGAATCGCTTTTACGGAATTATAATTCTTCCTCTTTGAGTGGTGTTCGAACCAGGTAGGGGTATAGGAATTTCGCATAACCAATTAACCGGGGCTCTGAGTAAAGTAAGTGTAATTTATAAAAGATAAAACAAAAACGAACTTAAGAGCTGGATTCGTCGCAAGTGTGGCCCAACCTATGGAGCTCCGTAATCATCAAATTATCAATGCATCTTATACGATGAAGAAAAAACCCTGCAAATTATTACACAACGGTTTATTATTCGGATAATCAGCTTGACCTAGCATTAATGCTCCGAGACCCATCCCGTTCGATTCAGCATCGAAAAATATCAAAATGAAACCCAAAAAAAGGTCGAAAAGAACTGAATCGTAATATTAAAATAAACAAAAAAAACGAAAGTATCTAGAAAAAACTGAATTTTAATATGAAAACACGCACGCTAAATACTAATATCAAAATGTAACCAAAAATCTACGAAAAAAACCAAAATGAGAATGAAACGAAAGAATCCAAAAAAATTGAATCGTATTAAAACCAAAAAAAATGAAACGAACGAACTATTAAATAAATAAACCAAAAATAAACGAATAATGAAAAGTTCAATCGAAGATAACAGATATTTTGCTAACGGAAATAGTTGAGACGAGCGAAACAGTCATTCGTGGAGGTGAAGACGAGAACGAGGCAATCGGACGATAAAGAGACAAATCGTAATGCCAAAGGTTTAATACGAAACACGAGCGCTTCCTAGAGGAAGCAAAAACCCTGCAAATTATTACACAATGGTTTATTATTCTCATGAACAGCTTGACCTAGTATTAGTGCTCCCCCATCCCATTCGATTCAGCATCGAATACTAGTAAACCATACGAAACATGTCCTGGCTACAATGGAACTATGGAAACAAAACGTCTGATGATTTTGCCTCGTCGTCGGGGAAATTGGAACGGGGGCGCTTCGAGCCCCCGTTGCGAGGCGAGGAGGAGGCGGGTTTTTACTTTCCGCTACCCGAAGGGAAGGAAAGTATAGTAATCGGCCCAAAAAAAAATTTGGGTTTTCTTCAGATCTTTACGTTTCAGACCCTACTGAGTCTAAAAAACCTAATTTTGGCGCGTGGTCCGTGTGTATGTGTGTGTGTGAGTGTGTCTGTAGTTCGATTTGCGGGAGAACGGCTGATCCGATTGAGCTGGTTCTTTTTTTGTTTTGTTCGTTATTTTTTGTAGACACCAAAATAAGGTTATGGACGATTTTGGCCGATGGGAAGGGGGGGTGGGGGACGAAAATGTACCAAAAACTAGGGTTTTTCGCATTTTTCTCGAAAACGGCTCTAACGATTTTGATTAAACTTTCAAATTACCTTCTCCTAATCAATACCTAACTTTTCTTCTCCATACATATCTCCATGAAAATACGGTGAACGGAGATATGGGCCCCTGAAGCAAAAATAGGTTTTTTACGCTTTTTGGCAAAACGGCTACAGCGATTTCCACCAAACTCACAGGATGTTTTCAAATAGTTAATACCTACATATTGTTCTCAATAAATGTTCCTGTGACGGTCCATGGAACAGAGATAAAAATTAAAATGTGTCAAAAATAACGTTTTTTCGAACATTTTCGTAAATTCCAGGGTAACTTTTTCACCAGATGTGATAAATTCTAATGGAGTGTCTTTTGGTCACTCATACCAACATTTCGTTCTGCATAATTATTTCTGTATATATATGTTAAACGGAGATATAAGCCAAGTTAACTCAGAAAAGGAGATTTGTCGAATATTAATTTATCGGTATTCCAATTTTCTCAAAAACGGCTCTAACGACTTCGATCAAACATTCGGAGTACTCTCAGCTAACTAGTCCCTACATTTTGTTCTCCATAAATGTTCCTGTAAAAATGCGTATAGGGCCCGCCTATGTAGGTGGTGTTCGACCTTAAAGGGGTGGCGGAAAGTCGTGTGTTGCTACGCACCAGATATTTTATATTGATAGCTCTCAATCAGGCAATAATACTATAAAATTCTCATTCGTGGGAAAATGACGAGAGCAGCACAATAAATTATCAAAATTTTCGACCAAAAGCCTTTTTAGCGCAGTTTTTTCCTTATAAAGTCCGCTGGAATGTCAATAATGGTCCTGCAATGAGTACGAGCAGCACAATAAATTCCAGAACTGTAAGCGCTACCGCTTCCTGCTGCCGTAAAGCGTTGTTTGACCAAGTTCAAATTAACTGAGTGATAAATGAATTGATTAAATCGAATTGGCCATGTACAAAGTGAATTGACGTAGAGCTAAGGAAAGTTGTGTGTTGCAACGCACCAGATATTTTTAAAAGGTTAATAATAACTTTTCCCCTGTTATCCTGCCTTAAAATAAGTCGACTTCAACGTAAATGGAAATAAAGGAAAATGAAAAGGAACGTGCTGACCGTTAATTTCGACCACGTGGCGTCTGGTTACACGCAATAGCTCCCGTCACCTGTTGTCGTCGTTGGGCAAAATCCTTGTCATCTGTCGTCGTCGTTGGATAAAACCCTGGGACAGGATGTCTTCCGGGAAAGATCGGACTCCAAGCAGTTTCCAGAAGGCGGATGACGGTGATCGATGCAGATGATGAACAAACTGTGTGGTGACTGTTTGACGGACTGTTGGGAAAGTAAATTTGCCATCAATAAATGTTCTGAAGCATGTGAATGGGATTTACCAATTGCTGACGTTGTCTTGAGAATTTTACGCAGTCTATGAATGTAAATTGCTGCCAGGAATCCTGAACTTATGAAAATGTTGCGAATAGACGCTATGGTGGCTGAACATCACACTGAAGGCGGAGCGGAAGAAGACAAAGGCGGCCGTGATACTCGACGGCCCCTCCCCAGTGGCGGCAAAGGACTTGCACGGGACTGCCCGTGTTTACTTGCTGTCGCGTAACGCGTCTAAACGCCTGCGTTTAAAATACGGAAGGCGTCCGAACAAGTGGTAACTTTTTTAAAAGAGTTTACCTGGCACGGATAACAAAAATTGCCATAACAGCATTTTCAGTGGGCACTGCAGAACTACTAAAGTTAATGTACCTCGTACTTACCTGCTACTATTCATTCCATAGGCGTTCCTGAATCAAAGGCGCTAGTTGTACTTAGCCTGCCACCGTAAAGGCGGTTTCACACATCACCTCGCCGAGCTTTCAAAAACATCGGCTCCCTTTGTTTCAATGGACCAATTCAAACAGGCATCGCAGACATCGGCGAAGTCAAAGGACGTTCGTTTGGAAAACGTCGGCCGACGTTTATCGAGGCGCACGCGGAGTTAGCGAGCTTCACAGGGATGACAACCTTGCAACCCGTAGCAGTTCGCATGGTTCGCATAGCGCGGTGGATCAGTGCAAACAAACCTATTTCACACTGTTTCTGTTATATTAAAGCTCATTTCTCAAATTACAGGTGCTTTTGGCACTGCAGTTCTCTACCGCAGATTAAGTGACACGAAATTGGTGGTGTTAAAGGAGATAAACATTAGCGAATTGAGCGCCAGTGAACGTCTAATGGCGTTGAATGAAGTCGAAGTTCTTTCTGTTTTGCACCACCCCAACATAATTAGGTAATGAGCTGAACTAAGTACAACTTTGCTGATTGTGTCCCAAGCTTTCTAGTCTTTTGTAGATCTTTAGATGTACATTGTTGAGAGCAATACAGGCATGAACTTAGTGATGAATGAGACGAACCAGATAGAAAACTATATTTATATACTGGGTTTTAAATAGCCACTGGATTAGCACGGTAGAGATCTGATGGGAAGTCAAGACCTACTTAGGCCTCTCTTACTGCCTTTGAAATCATTCATTTTTGCTTCGTTCATTTCAGCTATTTGGGAAGTTTTGAGGCAGAAGGGACGCTCGTGATTGAAATGGAGTATGCTGATGGTGGAACGTTGTCACAATACATCGCAAGAGCTAAGAGCCCAATAAGTGAAGTGGAAATTTTGTTACTTTTCAAACAAGTTGTTGCCGCTATTCAATACATGCACGAACATAATATTTTACACAGGTGATAGTCGAACGTTGCATCCGTAATAGATTGCGTCGTCAAAAGACAGTTTCTAAACAAAGACAATTTTGTTTCTTTTGCAGAGACTTGAAAACAGCTAACATCTTCTTAACTAAAGACGACGTAGTCAAAATTGGAGATTTTGGAATTTCCAAAGTAATGAACACAAAATCTCAAGCACAGACCGTCTTGGGAACGCCTTATTACATCAGCCCAGAAATGGTGACGTATTCATGACTCCTATTACACTAAAGTTACGCTCCATGTAGTACTGAAAGATAGGAAAGTATAGATAAACAGCTTGACCTAGTATTAGTGCTCCCCCATCCCATTCGATTCAGCATCGAATGCTAGTAAACCATACGAAACATGTCCTGACTACAATGGAACTACGGAAACGTCTGATGATTTTGTCCCGTCGGGTCGGGGAAATTGGAACGGGGGCGCTTCGAGCGAACCCGTTGCGAGGCGAAAGCGGAGTTGAGCAGTTGAGCGGGCGGGCGGCGTTGCGAGGCGAGGACGTTTTTTATTGAGACGGGAGAGAGGGAGGGACTTCAAACGACGAAACGTTGACTTCCGCTGTAGTTCCCGCGTTGTACTGCGTTTCGTTAATTTTTTTAACCATTTTTTGCCCATTACAACCACGGGCTTCGTCCGATCGGATTGCCGAGATGGAAGGAACAACTAGATACCAAATCGGATTTTTCTGCGAAAGAACGAATTTTTTAGACCTCGTTAAAGGCACAAAACGGCCCGGACGGGGGACGGCGGACGGACATTGCAAATTTGGAATCTCCAAATCTTGAAACGTAAAGTATCAAATTTTGAGGGGGGGTTGTAAAAAATTTTTCGTGACCGAAAACATAGCGTTATTATTCAGAATGAATAATAAACCAAAACGCTGAAAATTACTACGCAACGGTTTGTTATTCTATCGCACAGCAAGATTGAGACATATACAACTCAGTACAATCAGTGTCGCTTATTGCACCACGTGATGATAGCACCTGCTAGGTTCTGTCATTCTTACGCTGATTTGTGTATAATAATGTTATCTCAGCACAAACTGAGTAGTAATCAAATTATATCTTGGGAGATCACGCCTATATAGGAGGTTGAGGGTGGTGGCCAGGACGCTGCCTTGGGGTATTCCAGCTTTATCTGGCCAAATCTGTGACAGCGACTTACTCACTTCAACAGTGTAGGTTCTGTCGGTTAGGTAGTATTTAAGCATTCTATACGTGCTAGCTGAAAAGAGTTCTTCCAACTTGACTAATGACGATGATGTGTTCATTAACTCGCCATTGCGCTGAATGACTGCATTGAGCTCGGATCGTCTGTCCTTCAAATTTTCTCCAAAGTTCATTTTCTGAGGCATAACTCTACCCCGGCCCCATTTATCCCAACACCGTTCGTAGTTGCCATTGCTTCCTCACCTCATTGCCGATTTTCATCTTCTCTCAATGTTTCCCAATTTTTTGTTTTCTTCCCGGCAATTTATTACGTCCTGCAGGTGGCAACGGCTCTTGAAGTTGCATTAAGTACCTTTGGCACGTTGCTTGGTATTAGCGACGCAACGTGCTGACCTAAACCTGCTTCCATCGCGCCACACCACCTGCAATTCATCCTTAGCTTCAGACTCCACGTTGTATTATTAATATAGTTTTTTAACCATCTCTTTCGTTTTATGGTGCGCCCACACGATCATACTTTGGTTTCATAAGTTAAATATACACATAAGACACTTGGCGTAATCGTTTATCCAAAACCTCACTCGACAGTCTGAGATCCAGACTTAGTCAAATGCCTTTTCAGGATGACAGATTGATTGTTCTTCATGCGCGTTGAATATTTCAGTAACTACACGGTGAAGTTGGCGGATAGGTGAAGGCTCTGGAGCTCAGGGTGCCCGGTATCATTGGTTTTAGGGCTTCAAGGATATGTCTCAGAATAAGACGTTCAAAGCTTTTCGCGACCACGTGGAGGCAATAAACTCGACGAACAAGCTCAACTGCACGGAATATCGACGTTTTACCAATCTTACTAGGTCATAATACAATTTTCCGTTTGTACCGTTCGACAGTCTCTGTGGAGGAACAACTAAATAGTTTCTTTTGCTTTCTAGTGTGAAGGGAAGCAGTACGACCAAAAGTCTGACATGTGGGCCCTGGGTTGCATTTTGTACGAGCTTGCGTGTCGTGAGAAAACTTTCCAAGGTTCGAACCTCCCTGCCTTAGTCAATAAAATCATGAAGGTAAGAGAAATTTACTTATTGTTACCAACTAAGGTTGCGTTTTTGCTTTGTGCAACCCGAAATTGACCTTTCACCAGATTTGAACGAGTTGAGTCCTCTGAATAAAAAAAACTATTTTGGCGAGTGACGTGCGGGACGCACACACTACGTCAGCACACTCCTTTAAAATATTTCTCGCCACTGAAAAAGGAGTCCGAAGAACAATCCTAAAAGTTGTTCCTCCTCCTTAGTAAAATTTGTTTCTGACCTGTTCTGCTACGGATCTTAAACTGCCCACAAGGCCCCTTCCCTTGATCATCGTGGTTTATGAAAACGCCCTTATTGCCTCAACCCCTGGCAGGATATATGGAAGGTACATGGGGAGAAGCGCAATCATCAAGAGCCACCGCTCGGAACACACAACCGCAAAAGCACCGCACGCTTCTCTTCAAAGGGATCTAGAACGTCCAAATAGTCTTAGAGGGTACAACCAATCTGACTAGCAGCTGTGGTATCTCTCATGAACTACTTCTAGATCACCTAACGGCCATTGGTTTCCAAGGAAGAAGGCGACGTCGAGAATTCCTTCTGCGAGAATGGATGGATTTTCTGAACTCGAGATGTTGCGGTTTTACTGCATGATGAGGTATTATATGCAGAAGCTGTACATATCATTGCGATATTCAAACAAAATTCAAGTGAGAGAGAGAGAGAGAGAGAGAGAGAGAGAGAGAGAGAGAGAGAGAGAGAGAGATATGACTGTATTTACTCTGAACCCTGAAGTTATGAACGTTCACTGAGACACACGGTATAAGAAGAGTTTCGAACAAAGCCACTCGAAAACTGCTATCCAACAACACTGATACGAGTACAATAATGAGCTACAGCGGTGAAAGTGTTACTATTCAAGGGATTGGGGAGTCAGAAAATCGGCGATACGAGAGACTGTAATGAACGCAGGATTGTTCCTGTTCTCCCCTCCTATTGACTGTACACGCCACTGTGGTCTTGTTAGTATGAGTATCTGTTTGCCCTCGTACACCTCAGAGACAGTCGTACAACGCAGAGCGACGGAAGTTTATTGAATACAGGGGCGTTTCAGCCAGGGTGTTATGCACAAGGGCAACAGGTGAAGTGAGGGATGTCAGCGTGGAAAACGCAGGAGACAAGAAGTTCCTTTACGTCGAGAGGGCGCGGCCTTAAGATTTTGGGAGATGATTTCTTGTCGTCTACCAAACAGCAGAGTTCACATACCCCGAAACCTGAAACTTTCCATAGGTCAGCCACTGGTTCTCGCGATTATTCCTGCGAACTGGCTGTGAGAGAGGCTGCGTAACGAAAAGATGAAATTATTAGCTGAGAACAAGTCTCTTACCTCTGTAGTTGGGTTAAGGAACGTTACAAATAATTAAGAGAATTTTACGTCCAAGTAAATTTCTTATACATCGCATTAAAGGGATGACTGTTCGTAGATAACTAATCAATGCCATTTTGCAGGGTAATTACGAGCCCTTGCCAACGATATATTCTGCCGGCCTCAAACTGATAGTGACCGATCTTCTTCAGAAAAATCCTGAACTCAGACCGCCTGCCGCTGTATTAGCTTTCAGAGTCGCTCAACTGTACGAAAGGACAAGCGCCGAATTGTCTACTTCTGCGACTTCTGACGTTTTTCAGTGAGTTGTGTACTTTTTCGTTACGCAGTTAAATAGACAAAACTGGGAAAACCGACGTCGGGCTTCTTAGAACCTCCCTCAACAGATGTTCTGACGGCTATTCATCTACTGAAGAATTGAAATCAGCCATTGTGCTACCTATGGCTCACGTGAAGCACAGGAATCGTACGAAATTCAACCCTTCGATTCAATTTTACTTCTAGTGGAATGAGAGTCAACAATAGATATATTGGAAAACGAATATTTGACGAGCAGTACGTGGCGTGTCACCAACTGGATCATATCAACAGAAACGAGAGCCAGCATGAGATGTAGGAAGAAGTGTCTGTCTTGCTTCGCTCTGTGCAGGGATATGTGTACCTCCGAGAGAATTTTATGATCCATTACCTCATCAGGTAAGCAATTAGGCGTTTCCCCTCCAGCCATCCTGCTTGCTCGTGTCTCTATTATTAATTAATTTTATATAATGTGGTACCCCGACTGGAACAGTTATTTTATCCAAGGTGAAGTCCTCAAATATGAAAAAGAAAACCAAATCAATCACCCGCCAATTGAGGTTGATAGTGTGTGGCTCACTCGTCACATATCCAGTGGCCTGACACTGGGCAGAACTAAATAATTCCTCATGAGTCCCAGTCCTGATGGGTGGCCTGGGACTCATGTGGGATGCTTCCGTTGACCTGCAGAGAACCAGGGAAACAAAAATTAAAAAAAAGGTTGCATTTACACCATCTGAGCCTCGTCCTTGGATGTGCCAAACTCGGTTCTTCTCTCTGCTGGGGTAGGATGCTCGTCATTCCATTAGACCTAGGTGGAAGTCGGCTAGCAATTCATCTTCTTCCTCAGCCAGGTAGCCTGGCTACTTCAAGCATCAAGAATCTTAGTGAGGAGATCCCTATACGAGCAAATCTGTAACTATGTCCAGCTAATTCTGACTCACCCATCTGGTAGAAAGTCAGGCACTCTACTCTCCTCACCACTGTTCACAGCCCCCACCCCCAACCTTACCCAAAGAGCACAATATCTAGAGATAAAATCCTTAAGCTCGTGGGTCTCTCATTCCTATATCATTCGTAAACATAGCGTTAACCAGTCCTACCCTTCACACAAACTGAACTCAGTCTCTCTCTTCAGGCAGAATTACACCCCTATAGGCTCAATGTATGCAGAGTGGGAGCTGTTCTGCTAAGTTACCAGTCCTTTCCCTCATTTAGTCAAATACGTGCGCTGTTATCCTCTCTCCCATATGAACTAAATCACTCGCGACGAAATTGTGGAAACCCATTTTATTAAAAACAGAATAAACGATAAATTGTCTATATTTCCACAGAAATAATGAGCACAATTGAGGATCCAGGGGGAAAAACAATCATAGTCCTCAAAACAGCTTTTCGAGAAAAGCAAAATTTAAAGTTTGGAATTGAATAACTCGGATCAACTTAAACATATAAATTTCCAATTTTGTTTATTAACAGCAAAGTAAGTCTTGTAAGATATAATCAATAATCCATAGTCTTCTATAATCGATAGAAGGAAAAAAATTAATTTCCGAAACAAGGGGGAAAAAATTGTTGTGGTGGGACGTCTTTTCTTCTTGCTTTGGGGGCATCCCTTGGCTTTTCTTTGAAACTCTGAACTAGGTTAGGAGTCCCGCTGTTTAATCTTTTTTGTCGACGCATAACAGGGAGAACGGTAATGAGACCACCTAGATAACGATTTTGATTGTCGTAGTTGGCAACTTCATTGAATTCTTTCAATATACGTCGCCTTTCGGCTTCATTGACGTTCTCAAAGCAACGAAGTCGGTGGCACTTACAATCCAACCCTACCTCATGAGTGCTGGCCCTCAGAATCTTCATAACGTCACAAAGCGGCCTGATTTCTTTCTCTTGTTGGCAGTTTTCTCAGCAGTCCCTTCTTCGATCTCACTCAAATCACTACCACTTTCCATCGATGCGCAAATTGAGTAGGTACCTTTCAAATCGAAAAACAACGTAAACACGCCGGCGAGGAACAAAACAGTGGTGAGCTGGGAATGTGCTAATTACAGAAATGTTCCACAGAACGACGCCAATCTGGTGAAGGAGGGAGTTCAAATCCCCCGTCATCGGACTCTTGACTGTTTTTCCCCCAAAGCGCGTGGACCATGATGGTTCTTCCCCAGCACGCGCTTTCTGTTGCCTCTAATATTACAGGACTACGAATGTTTTTCCTATTTTACAAGTTACCATCTGAAAGTTAACTGTAGACGCCACTAGATAGCAGCAAAATCTCAATTTTCACCGAAAGTGGACTATGATTGTTTTCCCCCTGACTCCTCAATTGTGCTCATTATTTCTGTGGAAATATAGACAATTTATCGTTTATTCTGTTTTTTAACTCTCTCCTATGGTTAAGGGTGCGCCCGACAGTGCTGCTGCATGCGTGTTGGGTCTGTGCAGAGAGTCCCAAGACCTCCAGTGTCCAAGTCTTCTTGTGGCGACGCCTGTTGGTCTGTGCTTGTTCTAAAAACGCGAAGCACACATAATATGGGGAGCTCGAGTTCATGCAACTTCGTACAAAGGCCTCCGTGTTGTGTGATTCTGAGCTCTTGTCCTCTCATTCCTATCTCATTTGTGAACACCAAGTTAACCAGTGTACCTCTCCCACTCTCTCCCTCCCTCTCTTTCACTCGCCTCTCAAGAATTATATCCTCCTACTCTTCTCACGAATTGAATGAAAAATACGTTCGATGGTTGGAAAAGTTGTGAGATGCGTCACACCTCAGGTTGATGCAATTTAAACCAGTTATCGACGTTTTTGTTAAATTTTTGGAATCAGGTCGTTACCAGCTCGATCGGTGCTGTACACATTGAGCGGACATGGGTCAACCTTTTCAATGACGCCTATCGCTTTGCCTACAAGAACCGAAATCCATTATGTTTCTATAAGCTCGTCGCACTACATCGCTCTCACGTCAGGTAGCGTAGAGTATTAGTTTACGTTTTTGTACTCGACAATGAGATGTATAACGACAAGAATGTACGTTATTTTATTGTAATTTTACAGATATGATGGTTTATGCGTGGGGTGAAGGGAAAAGAGGTCAGTTGGCGCTCGACACTTTGCCTGAGTGGGTCAATGAACCAACGCCAGTGGACTCCTTGACTTCGAAATCAATAAAGAAGTGAGATTTTAAATAAAAAAGAACGATGTGTCCAGAAAAGCTTGTGTTAAACGAAATTAAAATCGCCCCGAAAGTGTAAGACGGTTCAAATAAAGTAACATACTCGAGCACTCACCTGAAGTATCGAGCTCAGGGTTTGAGCCAGACAATGTGAGCTCGATGCTGACTGCAATTTGAGTGTGAACTTCGAGAGAAGCCATACGCTAAACTTCCTGGGTCTCTGTAGCCTTCAGGAGGCCATTATCGAATTTCTGCTAGACATTGAGTTCGCTGTTCGGTTGAAAGTATCCCTGGATGTTCTGGAAACAGTTGATGGAACGTATCGTTCGGATCGGCTAGACACAGCAAATTGCATTCTTCAGAATTCGACTCAACTGAACATACCATGTGGGAATACATCACTGATTATTCAAGGAAGTGGTCGTATTATTTCTATATACCCCGGAACTCATTTCATTACGCTAACCCCAATGTGGGGTGATGTCAAGGGTCGGGGGATCCGATTCTCCTGCTAATCTCAGACCCAGTGCCTATGTGTTCCACTGACACTGTGGTGTACTCTCTCCACCGATGCTGTGAACTACACTTTTCGTGGCTTTACATTGGCGCCACATGTAGGATGATCATGATGCTTGGGGAGGGGCATTCGTTTCTCTCATCCGATACCTCCCCAAGTCTGCAGACCCATTGTGTGGCGTCATGTTGCTCGACTGGCACTCTTCACAGACGCCAAACTACTACTGCCCAAGCTAATGCTTCTCATTTCCAAATCTTAAATCTACCAGCACCCGATTGCTCTGCATGCTGTAACCACTAGTGCTTCCAATCTTCTCACTAACCCATGCAGCTGCCAAACGAGTTCCTTTGTCCACATTATCCAAAAGGACTAAGAGGATGTCGCTTGTCGAGGTGGATAGCTTCCCCGAAGCCCCACGATCATCAGGATTATTATCTTCCTACAAGGGGGTGTGATGTGACAATGAAACACGACGATTTCAAGCTCTATTGGAGCGTCTAAAGGAACGTCAGAGGAAAGGAGCTCTAAATGAGTTCTAAAGGAACCTCATGTGGAAGTTGAAGTTGGAAGAAAAGGCTGAGGAGGTGTGACGTGCATGCATCATGATGGTGACTCCATTTTTACATTGGTATCTTGTGGAGGCTATCGAACTGAACGTTCCATGAGGCAAAGCATCACTGATTATTCAAGGAAGTGACCATATTACTGCTATAGACACAGGAGCTAATCCCATTACAAAAACGTTCACTGCATAGATTACAATAACTCGCTGTTCATACATTCGAAGCAGATAAAAATTGGTTAAGTTTGGAATAATAAGACATTGGTGTTGTCCAAATAGTGTAACATTTATTTGAACTTGTGAGGAAACTCACAGTGTACAATGTGGACAGGTGTCCTCAACTTAAATTACCGACAAAAACGTGTTGCGATTAAACTAGCCACTTTCTACAAATAAATGTTTCAGAGTAGCGGCAGGCAATGGATTCAGTATATTTTTGAGTGATTCCGGAATGGTGCTGACTGTTGGTGATGGCACCTCTGGTTGCCTTGGACATGGAAACTTTGACAATTTAGAAACTCCAAAACTTGTAGGTTAGTGAATGAAAAGTGAGATCGTAATTAGAGATAACGTGATTCAAACGCGTTGTGGTGATTTCAGAAACCTTACTGAATGAAGATGTTGTTGACATTAGCTGCTGTGAGACCCATGTAGCGGTGCTGACTCAAGATGGAAAAGTATATGCGTGGGGGGCATTACCATCTCAGACTGCTGTGTAAGTACATTTCTCAAATATGCTTAAACTAAGTTCAGCGAAACTAAAAAGTACTTTATAAAATAAGATGAATTTTTAAAAAAGGTACACATAGGTTGTATTACCAGAATGTGATTGGATAAGGCTTGAGAGGTCCTTCACGTGCACTTATAACTTTCTAGGTGCACACTCGGATATTACCTGAAGGCCCATCGTATACATAGGTACACAACCCATGGAATCCAAGTGTGCAAGAACCGTAGATGTTGGGAGTACGCCTCTTGACCAGCTCCTGCCACCCATTCACACCTAGGTAACTTTAATGGCACTGACTTCTGCCTATAGCCACTGGCACAGTGAGGACAAGGTGTTGGATTAGCGGGGTTGTTGGTCAACAGAGAGATCAATTAGCGTGTCAATTGTAGAGGGGTAGGTACCACAGGTCTAGGCACCCTCTCCAACAGCCAAACGGTATGATCTGGGTAGCTGTAGGACTCTGATTACAAGCTGTCACCAAGAGGGGCGTCTTGACTCAAAAAAGGTTGTGGAACTCAGTCCTAAGCTGAATGAAAAACAATCTTTGGCGTCTAATTAGTATAAGGATATGGGTGCACAGTGATCGACGGTGCACCTCAGAAGATAGCGTGGCATAAGAGCAAAAACGTTGTAATGGAAGATGTCAGGTGACATCATGCCTTGACAGTTACTGTGAATCACAACCAATCTCAACAATTTTCAGGAGCTCGCCACAGTTGTTGATCATAGACAATGGCCTTACCCCATTATCAGTGCATACAGGACCAGAGGCAATTGCGATAGTCACGAAATGTGGAAAGGTCCTTGCTCAAGGAATGAATACTTACAACAAGTTGGGGTTAAACCAATCGATTTTGGGGTACACGGTAAGTCATTGTAACAAATATAGTTGTGTTTTGTTTAGCTCTAGAAAGCGAGCAATACGTTAGCGTAACAGGTGTGCTCTGCTTCCTCGGCATGATACATATTACCGCTTCATCCCCATGCATCTGAGCTCACAATGGCTATGGGTACATGAACCCAGCTGTGACAGTTGGTCGCTTGCCAGACACCTGTGCTTCTCAGCTGGGTATTCCTTCTAACAATCTCTGACTCTTTTCTCAAGAAAACTCGCACCCCATGAAATACAGTGGCCAGGCTACAACAGAAACGTGAGTACCGTTTATCTCCAACATCTCCACTACTCATACTAGAAGCACAACGTTCACGAAAAATTAGGCTCCGCCTGAATTTTGTTCCAATGTGTCACTATATTGTGATTTCAGCAATGTGTGCCATCCAGGGAGACGTAGTACCAACCAAGCTTTAATCACACCCTCTTGTCTGACATAAGCTCATCAAGACTGCCACGGGCGAACCCCAACCTACTTAGACTGCCATCGGAACAATGGTAGTGCTGAGTGTTCCTAATATAACCTCATTCATTGACAAACCCAACGTTTGGTCCTAACCAGCCCTAAGGCTCAATAACTCCTTTTGCCACTCCCACACATAGCTGCCGATATTGTCAGCCCTCTTAGCACTACTGAGGGATATAATCTCATTCCATTTTTCACTAAAGTTGATGAAGAAGTCGCCAATCTGCATCATGTATAAAGATGTGACGATTCAGTGCTCGGCGTGCACAGGCTGTAAAATTAGTTCTTCAAGCCTCTCTAGTCATTTGTGTGCAGAGAGCCATGCGTCCAGTAAATCAGGCCCAGTAATTCATTTGATTTGATTCATTTATCCAACATTTAATCGTACATCAAAATTTTCCACTTGAATGCTATGGGGTACCATTAAGACCCATTTTTTCTATTTAATATCGTGTTAGTTGCTGCCTTAATTTTGTATCTCCACAAAGCACTTGGCATGGTGTAGATATCACAGAAAGAACACAAATAGTGGTTAATTCAATTATTTAATTACTTTTACTCCCCTCCAGTTTATCGATCGTCAACTTGATATGGTTTTTCTTTCCTTCTTAAGAAAGTAGTGAGAAGTGCTTCCAAACCAACTATAATCAAGAGTTTGGGCCGATGGTTCGTGAAATCAATGTCATTGGGACGAACTCACAGTGCGGCAGTGTCCAGAGGAGGCTATGTAATCACAATGGGAAGTAACAATGAGTCTCAGTTGGGGCATAACTACAACCACCCAGCAATAGTGAAATGTGTAGCTGATCGAGTCATCAATGTGAGTATTTTAAACCATAATACATTTAACGTAAGAACTAATTACCTGCGTACTGTTTGGCTAAGCTCTGGTGCCTTTGGCCTTAAAAGAAGATTCCGAGCATTCAAATTTAGCTGCCAATCCCGGAAACCCAGAGCCCCCTGTCAATCGATCCTTCGATTTTTCAAGCACTGCAGACACTTTATGAGCCGACAACGTATTTTCCCTTTTTTTAGGGATTCCTTTAATAAATTGGCGAGCCATTTTCAGTATTTGAGATTTCGAGTTGGGCTTCACGAGAACAGCCATTCCTGACGTAAGGCCTTTGTAATGGGAGCTGTCATGAACTCCGTAAAACCCATTCAATCATCTTCTTCCCCTGACAAAAGGCTAAAGAATTACTTCCTAAGCTGACAACAAACTTTCCTGTTTGAAGTTTCTAAAATGTTCAATTGAGTTTTTCTTCTTTCTCCCTTCAACACCTCTCCTCAAGCATTTCACTTCTCTGCACTCGCCCAGACAACAACTCTCAGTTCTCGCTGATTTAATTAATGCATTCTCAGACACCGTGTGTCAAATTTGAAACCCTACTGTTAAAGCTGCACCATATCCAGCCGATCCTAGGCTATTCGTAAGTCAAAAACAATATCGGTTCAGTTCATCAGAAAACAGGACGCCGTTCTATCGGCAATCTTTAGAGTTCATCCTCTTACGGATCTTCAAAAAATAACTTATTGTCGCGTTTGTTGACGTTCTAGATGGCTGTGTGCGGCCCAACGTACACTGCAGTTGGAAGTTGTGAAAACGTGGTTTACTTCTGGGGAACTCGTTTTACACAGGTGAGAATTGCGTTGGTGTGATGAAGTGTAAGTAGTAACTGGATAGCGAGCATTATACGTTTTGGCTCAAGGAATGACGGTAATCACAGTTACTTTTACTAAATGCTGGTTGAATAGCTGTTTATTGAGCTTGAACGCATTTCACGTATTGTGACATAATGGAATCCGTTCTTGCTAACAGCGGGCAGACTCAGGAATGAACGACTCAAGAGTGTCGATGACCACTTTGGAAACACAAGTGGTTTATTCGCCGCAAGAAATATTAATGTAAGTTTTCAACGATAAATCAATCTGATCAGAGATATTGCTATACTTGTAATCACAGCTTAGGTTATATGAGTTAGTTATTTCTGACTTTCAGTCTTTACGCCTCACGGGCGCAAGCAACGAAGGGTCAAGTTGTCACCCTGAACGCTCTTGTGCCTTTGTGGCACTGCATCTTCGTACTGGTTGACACGACAGCTCCTCTCAACAAAACTCGACACAACCCTAAACCGTTTCTTAAGACAACAGAAGTTTCGGATGAGAATGACGAACCGGTAAGTTCTAAAAAAACGAAAAAAATGTTTGAAGGGATCAATCACACAATATACGATAGTGCCTAAACCGTTGGATCCCAACCTCTTATAGACTACCACGCCCCTTTACAAGAAAAAAAAAACCCAACCGCTTCTTCACATAACAGTTAATTATACCGATTTCATATCTATTAAAAACTGTTGAGCTGGGTTGGACTCTGCAACCGCGTCAGGAGGCTCGGCCTATTTGCTTCTGGACACCTTCCTATATACTCTATCTATCCTCTTGAGCGTTTGTACATATATTGCAACAGACCTTTGTGGAATAAGGACGTATAGTGAAGGAAGGATTTGTTATTGTGAGATGCCAGGACCACTTATCTCATTACACACTTGTGACTCAAGAAGAGTGGAAAAACGAGCATGCGAGAGAGAGAACAGGATTCACACGACTCAAGAGGGTCTCTGGATTTGTGAACTGATGTAAGAGTGAGAATGGAAAGCTGGGTGAGAACTGATAATTGAAATACCTACGAAGAGGTGGCAAAGGGGAACTGAAATGAGGACAAGCCCACTTTGGAAATCCTAAAAGGGAGAATACGTTGTTGGCTTAAAGTCAAAGATCTGATTGACAGGGAGCTTTGGGATTCCAGGCTAGGCGGCTAAACTTGAATGGAGGCCTCTGAGCTCGGGATCTTCCCTCACTCAACTAATTCACGCTCAGGCTCTAGTCTGGAGGGCACTGAACTAACTATGACCAGATCTGAGCCTAACAATATCCATTGAACTTGGCAATGGGCAGTTTAACAGTGCCTCCCCCTTTCAAACATTCCCTGCGGTCGTCAGACATGACAAAAAAAAAGGAGAAAGCAGGTACCACTCCAAAAATCAGCAATGGAGGCTTTAATGCGAGGTGTTGCCGCCAAAACCTCAACAAAATGGACATTCGTATTGCAGTAACCTAACCTGCTTTTGGGTGACCAACAAACCAACCTACAGAAAGAGGAGTTGGCCTAACAAGTTGTCGAGCACAATGCAGTGGTTTGCGTAAAAAAAGTTGACATCAGACACCTTTGCATGACAAACTGGAAAGAATTGTAAGTAGTAAGGAGCAAAAGCGATTAACGTTTCTGCTATAAGCTGTGCAGTGAGCTTCCCTTAACCAGTGATTTGTATGTTTCCAGGTGCCAAGTTGGATAAAAGCCGAATTAGCCCAAGCTACGGACGAATGGCCTGGGGAATACCTAGACAGTGGGCACTCGCCGGATAATTCAAAAAGTAAATGAATAAAAAATTCATGTCACTAATTAAAGAGATAAAGATGGAACAGTTGATTCTTTGACTACATCACTATTCCCGTTTCTGTTATTAGATCACTAATTCGACTTTACCAAGTTCCTCGTGATACATGGAGCATTTAGGGCGTACCTGCACCAAGTTGGTAAGAGCGTAAGCCCAAACTGCCTGCAGTGCAGAGCAATGGTGGATAACGCTTCCCATGCCATCTTCTAGCGCCAAAGGTGGGCAGGCTGGCAGTGCACAGTGCAGGACACAAGTCAGTTGGCTGACGCCAGAGGCATTTGTCTGCACGATGTTGAATTTCAATGAAAACTGGAGGTGCACCACCTATTGCATTGCTCAAAACAGTCAACTGCATTTGCAAGCTCAGGATTTTCTCCAGCAAGAATAGATTTAACACGTTCACTGCGGCTGTCGACACGTAGTTGACAAATGAGACCCCTTCCCCCTCGCGGACGTCGACGACCTTTTGACATGTACCTTCCCTTATTCAGATCAACCGCAACACATCCAGCCGACAAGAAGCCCTTTCAGACTCAGCGTAGTGAAAGGTCCGAAGTTTATGACCAAGCCTTCGCCGTCCACCAGATCGATTTTTCGTTATTTTTTTCTCGTTTTTCTCATACGGTAAGTTTTTTACTCAATACATTTTATTAGCTTACGCCAAATATTATTGACACTAATAAGGAGTAAAAAGAATAAACTTCTTTTTTTTTCAGTGCGTTTCATGTTTTAGTGCGTACTTTAATTTGCTGTTTTTTGTCCAGATGAGCAGACGTGAAGCGAAGAGACGATTGGTATTTGAGGAAGAATTGGCTTCTGGATTTATTTTTTTATTGATTTTGATTACAATGTATAAATTTTCTTGTACCGTTATATTCTTAATGATATTTTCAGTAATTATAATAATTCTTTAATATTCTTGTACCGTTTTTATATGTACAAAATACTTTTATATGAACCCCTTGTGAATTATACTTTTGAGCGCATTTTCGTGTTGTCTCCTCATTCTTATACCTGGATGTAAGTACTTTTACCA
This sequence comes from Pachypeltis micranthus, assembly GCA_020466155.1. NCBI lineage: Eukaryota > Metazoa > Arthropoda > Insecta > Hemiptera > Miridae > Pachypeltis > Pachypeltis micranthus. The sequence continues at coordinate 2,573,363 of CM035779.1, read as the reverse complement.
AAAAAAGCTGCTGGGCTTCCTTTCTAATTACTTAGGTACATAATCTTTTCAGGCAGACACTTAGGTACATAATCTTTTCAGGCTGGACACTCGTTTTCTGTTATAAAAGCTGTCCCCTTTACAGCTTAGCTCGGTATTTAGAGTATTATAACTTCACCTACAGTATGTCGACCACCTGCCAGAGGTAAGAGTTTCCTATAGTCAGGCGGGCGTCGACAAACGTTTTTCAAGGTCAAAGGTTAATGAAATTTGAACTACAAGTCATCAGATGTTTTTTTGGTTCCAAAAAGAAAGAAATGGAGACAAAAAAAAGTTACCACGCAGAACATCGGTTTTGCACAATTATTGTCGCAGTGAACGTGTTAAGCGGGGAACTACAATTTCCTGCCCATCTTCTGTTGCGAAACCAGTGACAAGAGAAGAATTTACCAGACTATTCAGACGAGATTGTGGAGATCCACGTAACAATGTGTAAGAAGCTTTGCATAAAAGTTGAAAAAATGTGCCGCTGGTACGTCATAGTCATGAAACGAGACGACCAAGGTGACAGTGTGGATTTATAATCTCAAGAGGTGGAAGGGTTATTTCTAAAGCTACAGTGAAGCAGGGAAGGGCCTTACACAGTAGTGTCATGTTGACCACAGCTCATACATAGTTTCCTCATTAATATGACCGTTCCTGAACTCTCATGTGAGGGTTATATCAGTCGCCACAGGGCCGCACACAAGATAATAATTCAAACGGTGTAAGCACGTCACACTTAATAACTCACCAACCAAACCACCCTCGCTAGTTTAAGAAGAATGGTCGCAGGCGCTCTATATCAACAATTTGGGCCACGAGATGTCATGTCTGGTGTGAGAGATGTCATACACAGAGCCCGCAGTATTAAATGCCACATTTAAATCACTTCCTTTTTCCAAATATTCCACAATTTCAACTGTGCAAGCAAATAGGACAATGAAAAAATACATTTAGTAGGGAGAGGGGATGGAAAAAACTTTTATTTACCAGATAGTACATAAATATATACATCAAGAGAACGAAAGTTCACAAATTTACGTTTCCCTCCAAAATGATAACAATTTCAGTGTACACTTTGACTTCTCATTGAAATTACATTTCGCGCTCTCAAACCAGAAACTATAAGCGCAGTTAATTGTTCAAGATGGAGAAATTTACACGAGACGAGTACGTAACAATAATTCAAAACACATAACACAACACTGACACATGGAATACGAAGGGAGGGAGGAAGGAAGAATGAGGGCGGGTTGGGGTAAGCGCTAGAGCCAATTGTTAACTACGCGATGAACTAAAATTCATTGGTCTAGCGCTGTCCTAAGAGAATGGTCAGCACAGGGACACGGATACAATGGATTGGAGCAACCAGTTTAACATGTAGACACATAAAAGGGGATTATAAGGTGTTTTAAGGTCGATAGTCAACGTTTCGAAAAACGTCGGGAAAACAAGGGACGCGAGCCGAGCCTTTTGTTGAACAAAGTTCCGAGAGCCTGAAATGAAAATATTTTAGGTGCAGAACCTTCACTCATTTGTGCGAAAACTCGAGTCGAAATTTAGGTGGCTAAAGCACTGGATCTTGCAAGCCACCGGTCGTCGAGTGAGGGGGGGGCTGAGAGGGATTTTTGCAAATACAATCTTCCATTTTACTAGGTTCGTCCCTACTCTTCTGGGGAGGTTGAGCTTTCCAGTTTGTCCAAGTCAAGCAATAAGCAACCAGCTCACCTATCGGGTTGAAGCTTCTGGTGCAGCTTTGGGGTGCCCAGAAGCTTCTTCAGGGCCACTCTTTGAAAATCTTCATGTTCAGTGACACAGTTTGCTCCAGAGCTTTGTGAAGGAAGAACTTAGAGAACCTCTTTGAACTCAATTAAATATTCCAAAGTGTGGTATCAAGGGGCAGTAACAGCCATCACACCGTCAGCGTACTGGCAGCTTTGCAGATGGTGTACTGTCCATCAACCGAGCTAAAACGGTCACAGATGTATCTAAACCCCTGGGGGCACTAGGGGAGGGTCGTACATTCCACTGGGTCCCACTCTAACGGGTTTTCAAGCAGAGGTTTATGCTATCATTGGCAGAGTCATCATAATGCGACATATTCAAGCGTCTTGGAAGGTTCTGACTAGTGAGGGAGTGCAGGATGCAGCTCAACTCTTTGGCATACACTAATAGGGTTGAGGTTTATTGGATGCTTGGACATGTAGAGATAACTGGAAATGGGAGGGCGGACTCCCTCCATCTACACCACTTCCTTGCAGTGGGACACCTCCGTTACTTGTCAAGAGGAGTGTGGGAGAATATCCCAAGGGGTGCATCAGATGGTCTGGAATGCTGCGGGAGTCAGCTACTTTAAACACACGAGATAAGAAGTAGCCTTCTGATGACGGAGAGGAAGAACTTGAGGCAAATAGTGGTAATAAACGTGGGGCACTGCAAAATGTACCAACACACAGCCACGGACAGGTCAAGAGTTAAATATATATACACTCAACCCAGCCTGCTCGAAGCCCTTTCTTCATATTCCCTTCACAATTATTTTCTGTGTCTTTCATCTGCCTTTTGACACTTTCATTCGCTCCAACTTAGCGCCACTCACTTCATATCTTAAACTGGGCACGTATGCGTTAGCCCTCAAACAGATGAAGCCTTTTAGGTAAAAATGGGCGTTTCCTGCAACTAAAATATTTTTTCTAGGCCCCAAAGGAGTTTATTACACGAACGCTCGGACCAGACGTAAAATAATACGTCATCCAAATCAATAAACACCTCGTCATGAAGGAAACAAATTAAACAACATTCTCGCCTACTCGAGACAAGATCTAATCACGACATCGTAAACCACGTAATCAATATTGCGGTAGGGCAGAGGTTAAACGGTACAATTTACAACAACATTCAGTCACACAATGTCGACTCAAACAGCATCGATCATATTTTCCAAGTTCCCATTTCTTTCCAACAAGATACAATCATATAAATTACACATTGGACAACACAATGACACATTTTTTCGTACAATTTAACGCAATTTATGTTCTTGACTGACTACTTAATCGAGGAAATCGCGATGTAAACAAAGTCGCAATTTGATCTCATTAAGACGACAAATGAATACCGATTTAAAGTAATAAGACCAAAGTAACAGACAAGAAGGTTCCTACGATCCTTTGGATTGGACTGTGATGTACACTCAGGAACTGTGGATATCAGCAGACAAGGAATCGCTTTCAACTGTGCAGCATCATTCAACGTTTGAGACGACTTGACGAGGGTAACACTTTTCAAACACGGAATAAGACCTGTACTGAGTGGGAAGAGGACCTAAGAAGAGCTGGCCATATCACCCTAGGTGGCGGTGGATCTCATGACTCAAAACGCACTATATCACAACCTCATGTTCTACAGGAGTACGGTCCCACATGGGAGTAACTTGTGTGTTCAGCCATACTCCAATATTGCCAGGAAGTAACTCCGCCAGTCCCCCCCCCCCAGTCAAATTACCTATTCAGCTCCTAGTTCTAGTTCTCATTCGTTTTTGTTAAATGGCAATGCCGTCCAAACTTAGAAGACGTAAATGGGAGGTTGCGAGGGTCCCAGCAACCAGATCGGATCAGCCGCCCTTCATCGCGTAGCCTCACAAGGACCTGGATAAGTATTTTCGAACGAGACGCTTTCAAAGTGTGCAACACGCAGGGTAGCAATGATAAAATATATGGTGCGACGCATCACACAACTTTCCTCAGCCCCACGTCCATTCAGCTATTTTCATAGCAACCTATTTTTTTCTCCTTTCACCTGAACCTTTTCACTTCAAGCTAAAATTCCGAAATTTATTGAAGTGCTACTACTCATTGCATGGCTATTAATGAGCAATTGGTACGCAAAGGATTCACGAGACTGTCAACACGATTTTTTTAAGACAGACTTTATTTACTGTTTCGAAATTATCAGGTAAAAACTGTGAGAAAGGGTAGTAAAATGAAATGGCGAATTCCAGAATTTCAGGGGTTGCTCCTAATTACCCTACGAACGTTACTGAACTATCAGCAAATACGCAGTTTATTGGGCTACCCCTACAATTTTCCCGAAAACGCATCATATAGCGGGATTCATAAGTAAAAACCTTGATAGTTTATTGTGCGGCTCTCATCATTTTCCCATGAGTGAGACTTTGACTGAACTATCGAATTGTTTGGAACTGTTCATACAAAAAGTTTACTTGAAATCGTTATATACGTTTTAGAAAAAAAATCGATATTTCGATACTAACTATACATAGTTTTAGACCGATTTTGCTCACATCCTTATTTCGTCGACTGTTTTCTCTCGATCGTGTTCACAGATACACACGGACCATTTTCTCAAATGGCGTTTTTCGGCCTCAGAATCTCTTGAAACGTAAAGGTTTGAACAAAATTAAACGTTTTTCTTTTCATCCGATTACATAACTTTGTGTCAACTGTAGAGCCAAGGAAAGTAAAACATGAGGCTGTCTGTCAATCTCATATCCTAGGAATTAGTGATGACAAGGAACCCTTGGTCAAGTACGCCACGATATCAACACAACAATTTACGTTCAATTTTTTTCAATTCCTGGCTGTTAGCCCGTCAACTGACGTCACTTTGAGCCCAATAGGACGTTCTACTGGACAGATGGGCGAAGAATGGTGGGGGATATTGACAACTGGATATCTATATGAAGCACCAGCCCACAAACCCTTGCCCTTACTCGAAGTATTAGGAAGTGGCAAGGAGAATGGGGTGCAGAAGACCTAAGACAGTGGATGACCAGACTGAACTAAACACGGGACACTGCCATTCCTAGCAGTCAATCGGTACGACATTGGCACTTAGTAGGACACCCAATTGGTTAGTAGTAGTAGTAAGCATTACAACAGAGGATCTTGGATGCTGTCTCTCACAGAAAAAGTGGCGGGAGGCGAGCGAAGAATAACGCTTGAGCATTTCACTGGAGTATTACGGACTGAGTTGTCCCCAGGCAGCTGAGCATTCAACACAGAAGGTTGTTTTGGTGAGTTCATGCCCTTAAAGAAGAACATGATACACGGAGAACTCTTGGGAGGGGGCCATAAACGTTTGCACAAGCCTGTTGCTTATGGGGATTGAAATAGGACCACCAAAATCAGGGTTGATGCTAAAAACCATCCTAAACTTGTACTAACAGAGGTAGAGTTCATATGGAGCCCTTATAGAGGAAACTGGATGGTCTGGGGAAACCACACCCACCAGGGTGCACTCCATTTCTGGCTCGTTCTTGTTCTTCACACACAAGCTGCGACGGGTGACTGGACCAACGCCTTTTAGCTATCGCTTTTTGAGTAAAGCACCGTTCAGTAGAGCCCTTTCATAGCTTCTGGGCCCTCAAAGCCCAATACACTTACGACGGATATGATTAGATATCATCGGCACCACAATAGGGGGTCTGCTACAACTCAAGAGTGGGGATTTGACTCGATGGAACTCATCCAAGCAGATGGCAATAAATGAAACTTGCAATTCTGGGGCTATGCAAGCGCGAATGGAGGATGTACCAATAAGTCCGCTCAGGGAAGTCCCCCACGTGACTCATCCAACCTCCAATACTTTTTCGCCTCCAGAGACCACAGGCTAACCTGATTAGGTTCAGTCAGAGATGTCATCTTATCTGAACGACCTCTCAACACACACAACAGCGTTTTACAAAAATAAAAGGGCAATCACACTGCCTGTGTTACTTGGCAAAGTCGAGTCCTTTCGTCGGGTGCAAAAATATTGAACACTCTACGCCTAACGAAGCGCATTGTCTTTACACATGTTCCAAATGCCCTCGTTCAAGTCATCATCCTATAAAGTAGTACAGGCCAACATTCCTTAGGATCCACCGAATACACAAAAACACCAGCCGAAATGAACCATGAAACCCAAACAAGTTTTCACACTGTCCATGAACGAGTCAAGTATGAACTCTCACACTACACTCACCGCTCATGTCCATTCAGCAGGGCTCATTTAACCACCTCAAACGCTTATTTTTCTTTTCGACGAAAGTACGTCTATTACTTCATATTTCGTCCAGACGGACGACAGAACACGAAGGAATTGGGGACAAATACAAAAAACAGTTCAACGAAGATACAAACGGCGGCGGTCGTATTTTCGTTGAAAATGGCGATCGAGGGACAGACAGTTCGAAGAATAAGTCGACTCGCTCGCCGCACCTTTGAGCCTCACCGACATTGAAGTTGAAATCACACAAAATCAATAACTAAGTTGAGCGCACGAATGGATTGTACTTTTTTTGAATTTCAAGACATTGCACACAAATTGTATACAGAATCGACTGCTGAAACGCAGCTGTAAAATTCTATAGCATAGTTGTAGGTTAAATAACTAACACAATTACACGGTCGTTGATGAATTTCTGAATCGTTGAAACAAGAAGAAAAATAAAATAAAAAAAGTGATTCTTATTAAAATTCTCCTTTCGCTCGAAAGAAAAAAAAAGAAAACGAAGTCTTCATTTCAGAACTGCATATTATAAAAAGAGCGCAAAACAAATCCTTCCAAGTTATCGAGAGGTTTTTAAGACGTTCCATCTCCAAGACGGTGAGATAAATCAAACATCGTCGTCCGTCGGGATATCTAAAAGGCTCCCGCTATTATCCATTTCACGTCAGATACGCGCCGACAAATGCTGAAAAAATCAGTTCTCAAGAAAATTGAATTTGCGAATATCGATTTATTCTAACACACAAATGCCTTTTTTGAAACAAAAAATTGACATTAGTCACAGGACGAACATTCGGGTTCAAATAATAAATTAGTAACGCTCCATTTAGAATCAAAATGGTCTTTTGGTGAAGAGTACTGTTCGGTTCAGGCCGAATTAGTTCGATTTTCTTGATTTTTTTAATCATTATGACAACTTTTTGACCATACCCTCATTTTGGCGTCTCTGTGTAACCTGCAGGCTGAGTATCACGTTTGAGATGATTTGGTCAACAAGTGAATTGTCAATCGGACCATTTTCTCAAATAGCGTTTTTCAGCCGATTACATAACTTTACTTTCTACTTCATATCGACAAGCAAAGTAAAAACACGCTGCAAATTATTACACAACGGTTTATTATTCTATCGCACAGCTTGAAGTCACACCCATTCCATTCAATGCAGCATCGAAAAATAGTAGTTAACCTTACGAAACGGGACCTGACTACAATACAACGGAACTACGAAAACTAAATACCTGACCAACCTCGGACGCCTGTTGGCAATTGGCACGACGTGACGAGACGGAGGGTGGTTTTAATGAGTCGGGAGGGAGGAAGTACAAACGATAAATCGATTACTTTCGCTGTAGTTGTCGTTCCGCAAGTCGTTGCGTTCAGTAGACTTTGGCTCACTATAATTGGTGCGATTTCGCGGTTTTCAGTCTAGACACAGTCGTGCACCTCTGAAAATCGCTCCAGTCGATCCAGCATCTAAAAATACCTTGAAAACGATACCGAACACGGCGTATTTGCAATAAAACTGCCGATAATTTTTTCAAACTTTTTTTGCCCATAACAACAATGGGCTTCATCCGATCGTACCGCCAAGCAGGCGGGCATAACTGGAAACCAAAAAACGGGTTTTATGCGAAAGAATGGATTTAAAGGCATAAAACAGATTTGGAATGCCAATGTCTTGAAACGTTTAGTATCTAATTTTGTGTGGGGGGGGTCGTAAAAAAATGCTCCTAATCGAAAAGCGTATCCATTAAAAAACAATAACTTGATTAATTATTATTAACACTGTTTCATCGTAACGTTAATTCACAATTTAATTTTGGGTAGAAAAATGTTAATGTCACAACATGAGTTGACGAGCGTTAGATTTGTTTTGACTTACGTTTGAACCCAAAGCTCTCAAAGATGTCGAGACAACAGTTTAGATACAGATAACCTCTTCCTGGGGTGAAGCGTTATTTTCCTCCTGGAGAAAAGGACAACATTATTATAAACGATAGCAGATTTGTGTGAAGGATGTGAAAGAGGGAGCAATGAACAACACAAGAAATTAGATAGATTTCGAAAAAGCAAGAAGACTCACAGAGTTCATAAATACCAGTTCCACTTATCAACGTTCGCGCATTGAGCCTTCGAGTTACTTACTAGTTTAAAGGTGGGGAATCACGTGTCGTTCGAAGCGTGGGAGGGGAGTATGTAGGATAACTACCGCATGTAACTGGAATACGGAGTTTTATTAACAATAGCTCGGAGATTTACCGCTACAAGTGGGTAGGGACGAGCACAAGCGACTTATCAAGTCAGCACAAATGCCCTAGACCAGGCTTCACTAAATCGAAGAGTTCGATTCGTGGTCCGCCCTTCATGAAAAGACTCATGAACAGCGCTTTCTTCTCTGTACTGCATTCAGAGGCTGATGCCAGCCCAACAAAACGAACTCTAATTTTTGGCACAGAAAGTGAGAGAATTTTGATTAACGTTCCAAAAAGATGCCCACATCTGTAGATCATCCTGACATCCAGGGTTCAAAGAATCTGTTCGTCTTTTGGCAAAAGACGACACCTCAGGTGATTCAGAATTGGCAGCTGTGTGAGATGCTGTGACTACCCTGCACAGACCGGTAGCACTCTTGGAAACAACTGGGGCGTTCTGGCTCATTTATGGATAAGGGTGTGTTGACAACATTCGCACTTGTTCATTGAGTGGTCGCTTTTGAAAGTGTGTGAAGCTGCCAGGCTATTCGTGCAGACAGTGCATTTCCACATGGGTTCTTCTAGCAACCGAAGAGAAAACGTGGGCACTTTCATACTTAATAATGTTTATCGCACATAGGGCAGGGGTGCAGTTCTAACAGTCGAGTACTATCATGAAAAGACCTTTTTAAACCCAGAACCGTTTTTTGAGAGTTCGCTCTAGGTCAGTTGTCACGCAGGAATGTACGAATATTAGTAGATCCTGGGGGTGGGGAGTTGTGGATTTGAGACTACGTTGCTGGAGATGTGCTGAAGGAGGTTATCGACACTTCCATGCAAGAAAAGTATAGACCTCTTCTGTGCAGTTATGAATGAAGGGCTAGCATACGTGAAGCTCCTCAACATCTGTCCTGCTTTCTTCGAAGCAAGTGTCGTCGATTGAGCAGAAAGCTGTGATCGACTGTTCATCAAGAACGGACAAAGTTCGAACATGATGACAGGCGAGGAATAAAAAATTTCCATCGCATTAGAAGAATTGAGACCTAAACGAAACAGCTCCATTTTGCAAGTTTGAGGAGCCTAGTCTCAGGTCGAGCCTTAGCTAAGCCGAATAGTTCGGCTCGTCCCAGTGCATTGAACATTTTTTGAAAATTCATTTTCCAACTTTTTTAAACAAGATGGCAATAGTTTCATTTTCTACGAAAATTGGCTAGAACCGCCAAGTAACCACTCCACGCACACCTGAGACACAAGTACTCAACTACAATGAGAATTTCACTTAAAATACATACAGCCGTGAACGGAAAGCCAACATTTAGAAAATTAAAAAAGAAAAAAAGAAAAAAAAGTTACTGACTTTACAAGAATTGTTGGGAAGCAGAGTGTCATCTCCGTCTGGTATGTGTATAATTTCGCCGACGTGAAGTTTTCCACATCCATCAAGCGATATGGACGAGTTCGAATCGTCCCCGCTGTAAATGTCTGTCCGACTGTTACTACCTTCGAGCTGCAACGCGTTAATGAAACGTTAGAACAGAAGCAATTCACATAGTTGATGCGGCTCTTCCAGAATTTTGTTTAGTGCGCCAGGAATAATTTCCTGGAATGCAAGCTAAACTGTTTATTTTATTAATGTAATGTCTCCCCACGCTCTCTCTCTCTCTCTCTCTCTCTCTCACGCAATGCGATGGAACGTGATTTGAATCGGGTTGAAATGTGTCACAACATTAAGACCCCAGTAGCTAAACTGCAGCAGCTCATCAGGAATCCCTCGATTACGTGCTGGCTTTAAACGGGCTCCTCTAGTCCACGCCTAATCGAATTGGCCTGACATATCTAAGGGCCCTTGGTCTTAGTGCGGAAGACCATTGTATGCACACGTTCTTAATTGAGTTCTTAATCTGTTTTCTCAACTGAACTATTTACTTGGGTGGCAAGTTTCAAAAGGACACATCAACTGTGTCCACGTTTCTTTGCCATAAACTTCTTTGCAAACTGGGCGAAACAGTTATAAGCTTCCTTGGTAGCAGTCAAAGCTGGTAGGAGTGGCTGCACTTCTAACAACCATCACTTACTGGTGTAGGAACTTCAATGCAGCAGTACGTGGTTTATTGTTTCCTCCTCACTGGAGGAGTAAGATGTGCAAGATGGAATGTCATTGAGAGAAAAGAAGTGGAGCCCCACATTGAAGTTATTCTGTCCCCCAAGGAACTGGCTTCTCCAGGCATCGGGCTCAACCCACTTTCTCCAAAGATGCTCACGAATGTTGGGAGAATGCGTCACATCCCTTTGACAAGGATTCCCATCTGGCTGAATTGAGAGGCCTATACAGAGTTCAGTGCAGAATGGGGGAAGCTCCCATTTCACTCTCCACTTATCCATCATTTCGTGCGCTTCAGTGAATGCTGTTTTGGAGGACTCAGGGTGTACATGAGGATTGCATCACTGCAACACAAAGCCCAAATGGCCTTAATTGCTCTTAATGAAGCAAAGCTTGCCTTACAAGGACTGGGGGTGTTGGCACCTATATTGACTTGATGCGCTTCTCAAGGAGTCTGAGACTGCCAAAACGTATCAATGGTTGGCGGTATCGCAAAATTTTCCCTTTAAGAGGATTAGCTGGGTTGTTTCCTCAGTCGCCTGCTGTCTGATACTGACGAACCATCAATGGCTTCTTAACAGTTTGATTGATGGTGCTCCCGTACATAGGTCTCGAGACCCCGTCCACAAGCTCTAATGAATGGACTCAAAACGACAGCGCCTGCATTCTCATTGCCTTTGAAATTCTGTTTCTTGCCACTCACTTAAGGGTAACCCAAGTGCATTTTGACAAGTTACAGAACCAACAGCGTATCAAAGACTTAATAGCAACCTGATTATGTGAAAAAATCTAGCACAGAGTGCTCCGCCACTAAATTAAACACGTTCTCACAAAACGCATTACAGCTTGAGCTACAAAAAACCCCTGTATGTGACAGGAAATGGTTCTCCCATTTGGTTAGCGGTCTGCGCATGTTTTGAACGATACGTGCATCTTTGAAGTTCGAGAGGTTTGAGTTTTCAACATTCATCCCTCTAAAACTATTCTTCCCTAGGTTCCTAAGTCACCATGAGGGCAACAATTATACTAATTTCTAAACTTGCCACATTTTCCCGATCCTTTTGTAGGTTCTTTGCCACCTTTGAGTCGGTTTTACTCGAACTAATCAACTAATTCTGAACTCACTGAATTATCCTACTGAAGAAAATACAGTCTTACTGAATCAGTAGAAAAATTCATCTTGGCCCTCTTAGGCAGCAAATCGGACCCACTTTCGGACGACGTTCTCTTCCTGGCCTGCTCTCCAGGGCCACCCACAGTACTCGCCGAGCCGTTCTTAAGAACCGGAGAGCAGCTATTTCTCGCTGCGGCAGCCTGTGAAATTGAAATATGAAGAGTATAATGAGAAACTGTAAGTTCTGAAAATTGAAATGAACATAACTAAAGATAAAAATGGCGCAAGAAATTAACAAGGCTCACATTAGTCGACGTTCTTACCGGATTATAAACAAATCAATACCAGCTGTAAAATACAAAAGTTATTACCTCCATATCAAACAGTTTAGTGCTTAAGAAAGAGATGTTATAGGCGGAACGTGAATTGCTATTGACGTCACTCGTCACATCCTGTCGTGGCAAAGCAACAACGAGAATAGGAAGGTCAAGCGAAATCACACGTAACGTGTTTAACTCCTCAAGTTACAAAAAGCTAACACACTGAATGACGAATCCACATAGTCAGTTCCTAAGTCAGCTTCAAACGTGCTGCCTAAACAAGGGCTTCAAGAAGCTTATAACTAGTCGCATCTTTAATGCTCTACCGACAGAACTAATGTGTTTTCACTCAGCACTGATGAAGAACACAAAACAACAACATGCGAACAACACAAAATTAACCTTTCACGCTAATAACAGATCAAACTTGAATATGTGTCCCCACCCCAATAGTTTTGCACGATTTTGTTTGAAGAGTAAAGGACCGTGACAGTCAGAACACACAAACAGCAAGCAAGTCTGATCCGCCTGGAACTTGTATTTAGGTATGGTCAGTTGCCACAACTAATAAACAATTTATGACAATGAGCAGATACGGCCAAAGTGTGATTTATTTGAATAAATAATTAACAGTAACGCAAGGCAGGGTGGCTGAAGGGTTTATGTACGGTTTCATTCTGAAGTTAGTCGATTAGGAAGCCTTACGATCTATTCCTTTTCACTCATCTGCATTCTGTTATTGTGTGGTGTTATGGGGCTTTACCCGAGGGCACACGAGACTAAGTCCCTTTGTACCGCGACCACACATCGTGACGATGTCCCTTTCCTAATAAAAAGCGTCGTACATACCAGCTACTTTTAAAGTACTGAGCCACTGGAGACTTCCCTGCGGTTTGATGAACCTCTGAGAAAAACTTTTAGAGGATCACCGTTAAACTGCACATCACTATTGATCAGTATCTCGCAGTCAACCATCGTGTTGTTCAGGGTATAGTATGAGCTTACTACGACTTTTTGTAGACTTTCTATACTCGGGTCATCGTGATGGGCAGCTTTATAAACGAGCCAGGGGGCCCTGTGACACGATTTTGAGTTACTTGGACCTTATGAATATGGCTAGAACCCCAAAGCCCTATGGAGTCAATCCAGATATATAATAAGAGAGGTATATTAGTCGTTTCGTGGATAAAACGCAACCATTAAAGACGTTTCGGAGTGAGTTTTTATCATTATACCTAAACTTGAGACGATTTTGCTCATAACCAATTGTGGCGCTTCACGTTAACGTGTTGCCCAAATATTAAATTTCCTTCAGCCACAATCGCATTGCACACACAGACGCATTTTATTACACACACACACACAGCTTCAGATTTTTGATCGGAACCAGCCCTACTCGATAACGGCTCGGCTTTACGGATAGAAAATACTCTTCACCAATTGAGACACAAACTCGAATATTTCAACGTATGATGGTGTATGGCATAAAAAAAATGAAATTTGAACCAGTAAACTTTATTCAGTTTCTGTAAACGGCGCTTTACAGACGACAATCACTAATTCCATGACTTCCTTTGCACTACGTAGGGCTAAAGGACGGAACAACGTTGATTCGTAAAACTGTGTCACACTAAACGTTCCATTTCCATCAGTACGCTACGGGCTATTGTGAGACCAAATCGCTGCGATTTTTAACGTTCATGGCAAGTACCGATTATGAAGTATGTACAATACAGGATCAATTCAGAACCCAGTTTACCTGAAATCTCAGAATCGTTCCCAACCAGCCAACTCCGCCTAATTTCCCCTCATGTCGTGAGAACTCAAGGGCTCATGTGACAACCCAAGAAACAGGCACCATTTGAATACGAAAGAACTGCGCAGTTCTGATCTCCTACAGCGCCCAGTCTCTCGCGAGCAGTATTCACTGCCAAAATGAGGCGTGGTCAACCGCAAAACTGCCCTCAGCTCTGAATGAATCAACTTGAAACATGAGGTGCGTGCATCACACCACTTTCTTCGGCCCCACATACACTGAGCGATATTTCTACATAAAAACTGGTGGCGTTCAAGGTTCTAGAATTTCTTGTACTGCTCCTACTTGTGTCACGACTATTATTAAATAATTTAGGCGCAGGTGATTTGAAAGACTGTCTACCCGATTTTTTGAGAAGGATCTCGTTGACCATTTTTGGAATAATCGGGTACAAACTTTTAGAAATGGTGATAAGCGTAACAAGCGGTGGTTGGAATTCCGGAATACCTAGCGTATCTCCCACGCATTTTATGGGCGTTATCAACCGCTCATCGTGTAGGAACTTTATCGGACTACCACCTCAATTTTCTCTAGTAATTAGAGCGTGGAGATTATGAGGAACTATCGAAATGTTTAGTAATTTATTGTGCTGCTCTCGTTATTTTTCCACAATTGAGAATTTTACAGCGTCGTCGTGTCACTTGGAGCTCCCTACTCAAAACTGTTACTCAAAATCATAGGGGCCCTTTAGGAGAAACAATTTTTTAGTGTTTTGATCACTATGATAACTATAGTTAACATACGGCCGATTTTGCTCACAACCTTATTTTGGCGTCCCGTGGTAACCTATCAGCTAGACATCAAGTTTGAACTGATTTGGTTCACCCGTTTTTTCTTTATTGCGTCAAAAGGCACACGCAGACCATTTTCCCAAATAGCGTTTTTCATGCTCAGAAACCCTTAAAACGTAAAAATCTGAAGAGAAAATTGGTTTTTTTTTCAGCCGAGAATATAACTTTCCTTTTTACTCGGGAGAGCCAAGGAAAGTCAAATACGATTTTGAGTTGCTTCAGAGGAGCAGAGGAAGCGTGCGACTTTTCCGTCATTGCGGGACAAGATCGGAAACATCAACGAAACGAGCCGTGCCGAGTGAACAATTAGCCAATTCATTAACCAAACGAGGCCGTAATAAGCGTAAAACTAAATGACAGATCGTTGAACGTGTGTCACAGATCTTTATTCGTTCAAAGAGTTATAATTAATCATTCGTCTCATTTACCACAGGGATTTTCGAATTTACGTTCGTCAAGTTTCATCGAGAGGACACAAATTTAAAAAAAAAAAAAAAAACACAACGAAAAATATTCAAGAAGTAACTAAGAGATTTTTCGTTTCATTCCCCCGGATGGATTTCAAGTTGTTGCATTTAATTATCCTCTGTAAACGTAAAAGTCTTGTGTCTTGAGCGCGATTAAATAAAAACAGGTTTGTAAAACGCTCGGCCGAACGGGTCAGAATTGGGTCTATTCCTCGTTTAAGCGGTTCAATTGGTGAATTCGTAATGGCTCGAAATGGCTCTTCTAAGTCATCATAGTCATCAGCCAATTGGTTACTGACCTTTTTCTCCCTCTTCAAAATGGCAGCAGGCAGATAAGCAGATAACTGCTTTCTACATAAACAAACAAAAAAATAAATAAATAAAACATTTAAAAACGGACAAGGGTTTATAGATAGTAACGAATGAGCCAATGGCAAAATGAAGTTGTACCTTTTCACATGTCGGGCTTCAATTTTCATAGTGTCTTTGATCATCTTGCTTTGCATTGCTTGTCTGTGAACTGAAAAACGAAAAAAACGAACACTCATGAATTAATGAATTGCTATATGAAACTGTCCACGAAACCAGAACTTCGGTGTAGTGAACGAAACACCAAGACCAGACGCAACAAGTTTGATAAGTATTGAGTTGTAATTCAACAAACGTTCACTCATTCGAGGCACCCCTTCGGATTTGCCGGCCTCCTTGCCAATTACAGTCAAATAAATACATTCACCTGATGTAGTAAACGACTGTATGTCATAAGTGAGATCAACGTTGAGGTTTTCCAATTTTTTGAAGATCAATCCGATAAACCACATCGAAGTGGGAGTCGATTTCTGGTCAGGGAAAACGGGAGCCGCGTAACATTCAGGATTGACGTGGGCTAAGAGAATGTGCTGGTTCCTTTCGAGGTTGCCCACTAAATGACGGACTTTTGATTCAATAAGGCCGCACCATTCTAAATGTTCTTCTTGATTGGCCGAAGTTGCTATCAAAACTATGAAGTGTCTAAAAGGAAAAAAAAATAAAGAAGAATTAGCGTACAAGCCTCAACTGTTCGAATAATGCCACATTTTGATTAATATTACTAAAGTATGGTTACAGGATTGGCTGAAAAATTCTTTTCGATCTCTGTGTCTGGAAACGCGAGAAAAAAACTGCAGCTGCAAATTACTTCAACCTGATGCTGTTGATGTAAAGGGTATGAGCACATTCACAGAAAGTAGCATGTGATGTCAATTTTTGAAATGAAAGATCAACGGACTACACGGTTGATTAACACACTCAGCCCAAAGGGCCGCCAGTTGGCGTCATTTCAGAAGGGCTTCCTGTTCCATCATATTAGTTTGCAAACTGGTTTGGACCAGTCCTCTAGTCCTGACTTAAGACCCACGTCTTGTCACTTAGAACCCTTCCAAGACGCCTTCAGGAGCAGTCGCCTTTGGATTTAGCTATTAGTGCATGTCCAACAGTGAAGGCGAGTAATTGTTGAGTTTTCCTGGCTTTTGTTTGATTTTCTAATGTCTCAAGTGGTTTAAAAAAAAGTTAATACTAATCTTCAGCACAGAAAGCACTCTAGGCACAGGGTTTTTGGTTACATCCTGGGAGTTCAATTAGCCTCCTGCTAACGAAAGGGTTTACATTTTATTTTCAGGGCCATCACTGCCTTGGGTACTCCCAATTTCCAACACCGACATCGGATTTTCCCTGCAACTACTTTCGAAAACAAAATCACTATCAATTGATCGTGTGATAGCAAGTGAGTTGGCTCCATCTAGCGAGATATGACTTCCATGTGGCAATTCCACCTTCAAATGTTGCCCACCCGCATACCGCCCACTATTTAGACAGTTGCTTTTCATGTGTCAGCGTCAATTTGTGCTCAAATCTCGTTCCCAGAACCGTCCCAAAGTGGACTAGTTATTAGTTCACAGTTAACATTTTTTTGCATATTCTCCCATTTTTAAGTATTTTCAGTTCTACGTTAGTCTCTACAAAAAAAGTCCTTATATATTTCCTCGCGTGTCAGTTGTAATTTTAGTTGTGATAAAATAAAAATTGTTCTTTTCAAAATGGGGTTTAGTTTGTTTTTAATTCTTCTTTCCTTTTTTATCTACGTAAGATGAAAAAAAAGAGAGAGAAAAAAGTTGGTATTACAGGTTTTGCTTAACTGAACCTGAGTGTCCTTGGGCCCAGAGTTAAATGGCAGCCAATCAATGTTAAATTAATAATAGCAATTTTAACTAGAATTTATGATAAATGCATCATTTTTTGCAGCGTTACGTACATTTTGAGGTATTAAAGCAGCGACATGTTATTTTTTACTTTTGGTCCTGGGGTAGAACAGGTAAAATTAGGCTCGGGTTGAATGTGTTAAGGCATTTTGTCTACCGTACGTTGGTAATTTTGGCCGAAGTCAGCAGTTTTTCGTGTTTTTCTCTGTACAGGCAGTCATCCGATACGCCGGTCGTATATCGAAAGAAAACAGATCGACTATCTGTGCAGCTACTAGAAAACAGTCTACAGTAATTTTGCCCTTGCGGGCTAAACTCGAAGACTTTGAGCACCTTTTAACACAGTTTACAACAATTATGAGCCCCACTCAGTTATGTATGGCAGATTATGCGTGTGGGAAAACTACGTGGCGCACTTATAAAGAAGAGATTTATATTGCGTACAATTTCCTGTCAAGGGGGTTCAATCTACAGCACTCGCAACAGTTCATTGGCGATACCAGAACTATTTGTCTTAAAAGCAATCACAACAAATTGAACGGAACAACATCTAAATACAAAACACAACAACTTTCCAGCCAACCAGTTCCAGTTCATAGTTGTATAAGAGCGTACTTGTATTTAGTGAAGAATATGGGTATTTCAAACAAGGTATCCCAAGTCACTTTGCCAAGGAGAATGTCGTCAGTTGTAGCGAGACCCTCATTGAACGCATCCTGCATAATCGTTCGAGTCGACGTTGACACGTTGAAAGTTGAATTCTGCTGAGGGTAAACGGGGGTGATGATGGGCATTAAATGGTATCGATCGGACACAGTCACCTGGGGGGGAAAGAAAAGGTTGCAGTCATTTAAAATAAAAATTGGTAAACAGCAGACCAGCTCTTCATGAGCAACTTCTTGAACAGACACGTTTAGGCTTGAGAACTGCCAATCTGGTAACGATAGCATTCCGCCTACTTTTCCTACACTACAAAATATGCATTCTTGACGAATCGTTTTCATAAAGTCTTAAAAGAAAACACGCTGAAAATGATTACACGACGGTTTATTATTCTCTTGTTTACTTCTTCTACGTATTACGAGCGATTCCGACAGCCTGATTCATATTTTTCGTTGACCAAGCTTTGCAGGTTGGCGAGCCTTTTAATTGGTTGATGGTTGTTTGCGACTCTTCCATTCTTCATCAATTTATCAGGGAGTTACAAACATTATTTTAAATCGAGTTATCGGCAATTAGTTCCCTCATTCTCTTGCTTTCCTTTTGGTTTATTATTCATTCTGAATAATAACCCTATGTTTTCGGTCACGAAAAATTTTTTACAACCCCCCCTCAAAATTTGATACTTTACGTTTCAAGACATGGAGATTCCAAATTTGCAATGTCCGTCCGCCGTCCCCCGTCCGGGCCATTTTGTGCCTTTAACGTGGTCTAAAAAATTCGTTCTTTCACCCAAAAATCCTATTTGGTATCTAGTTGTGCCCGCCATCTCGGCAATCCGATCGGACGAAGCCAGTGGTTATGGGCAAAAAATGGTTAAAAAAATTAACGAAATGCAGTACAACGCGGGAGCTACAGCGTTTCGTCGTTTGAACTCCCTCCCGCCCGTCTCATTAAAAAAGCAACCGCGCTCGAGGCTCACTTGCCTCCCAACGACGCCGCCGCCACTCAACTCGCCTTTCGCTTCGAGCGCCCCCGTTCCAATTTCCCCGACGTTTTGGTTTTAATACGATTCAATTTTTACTTTCCGCTACCCGAAGGGAAGGAAAGTATAATAATCGGCCCAAAAAAAAATTTGGGTTTTCTTCAGATCTTTACGTTTCAGACCCTACTGAGTCTAAAAAACCTAATTTCGGCGCGTGGTCCGTGTGTATGTGTGTGTAAATGTGTGTGTGTGTGTGTGTGTGTGTGTGTGTGTGTGTGTGTGTGTGTGTGTCTGTAGTTCGATTTGCGGGAGAACGGCTGATC
Organism: Pachypeltis micranthus; assembly: GCA_020466155.1. NCBI lineage: Eukaryota > Metazoa > Arthropoda > Insecta > Hemiptera > Miridae > Pachypeltis > Pachypeltis micranthus. The sequence continues at coordinate 2,554,324 of CM035779.1, read as the reverse complement.
CGATTGAGCTGGTTCTTTTTTTGTTTTGTTCGTTATTTTTTGTAGACACCAAAATAAGGTTATGGACGATTTCGGCCGATGGGAAGGGGGGTGGGGGGACGAAAATGTACCAAAAACTAGGGTTTTTTGAATTTTTCTCGAAAACGGCTCTAACGATTTTTATTAAACTTTCAAATTATCTTCTACTGATCAATACCCAACTTTTCTTCTCTATACATATCTCCATGAAAATACGGTGAACGGAGATATAGGCCCATGAAGCTAAAATAGGTTTTTTACGCTTTTTGGCAAAACGGCTCCAACGATTATCACCAAACTTTCAAGATGTATCCGAATATTTAATACCTACATATTATTCTTAATAAATGTTCCTCTGACAGTCCATTGAACAGAGATAAAAATCAAAATGTGTCGAAAATAACGTTTTTTCGAACATTTCCGTAAATTCCAGGGTAACTTCTTCACCAGATGTGATAAGTTCTAATGGAGTGTCTTTCAGTCACCCATACCAACATTTCGTTCTCCATAATTATTTCTGTATTTATATGCTGAACGGAGATATAAGCCAAGTTAACTCAAGAAAGGAGATTTGTCGAATATTAATTTATCGGTATTCCAATTTTCTCAAAAACGGCTCTAACGATTTCGATCAAACTTTCGGAGTAGTCTCAGTTAACTAGTACGTACATTTTGTACCCCATAAACGTTCCTGTAAAAATGCGTTGAACGAAGATATAGCACCCGCATATGTAGCTGGTGTTCGAAATTACGGGGGTGGCGGAAAGTTGTGTGTTGCTACGCACCAGATATTTTTAGATTCTTTCGTTTCATTCTCATTTTGGTTTTTTTCATAGATTTTTGGTTAAATTTTGATTTTAGTATTTAGCGTGCATGTTTTCATATTAAAATTCAGTTTTTTCTGGATACTTTCGTTTTTTTTGTTTATTTTAATATTACGATTCAGTTCTTTTCAACCTTTTTTTGGGTTTCATTATGATATTTTTCGATGCTGAATCGAACAGGATGGGTCTCGGAGCATTAATGCTAGGTCAAGCTGATTATCCGAATAATAAACCGTTGTGTAATAATTTGCAGGGTTTTTTCATTATATAAAGCACTTAGCATTAAAAGCATTAGCGCTTTTATTTTATTAAGGGGCACCCCAGTGTCACGTTCATTTTTCCATTCACGTGTTACGAATTTTCTAATCCCCCCCACCCCCCAACCATCTCAAGATAACGATCTTACTGACTGTGTTGGGAACGTGAAGCAGTTACATTTTAGCGAAGTCAAAACAAAGTTAGTTAGTTCGAGCGTTTTTGGAGTGAACGAGGGGTAAATACAGTAGAGTGAGTGGATGTTAAGGGTGGCAGTTTGAGCCACGACGGAGACTGCAACAAGTGTCTCAGTCTCTTCTGGATTGACTGTCATTAATTTATTTCTCAGCCACCTGAGAAAAAAACACCTAATCCACCCACAAGCTCCTTCTTGAAAATGTACTGTTCTTTTTAAGAGAATTAGCTGGGTTTGTCCCTCAGCTACCTGCAGCTAGATGTACTCGCGCCATTGGATGGATTTTTCCCTCGCTTTAGCGGATTGACTGTGCACTGATCGGCGCACTCAGGTCCTCCATTTAGGCGTATGACTCGCAGTCTCCATGAGGCTCCTGTTAAGACCTTTGAAGAAGAAGTTCGAGAGTGCTGGGCCGAGGACTCCCTGTGAGCACACTTTCTCTATCGTCCTCCGCACTGAGACATGTCTGCATTTGATCGTAGTGGTACTATTTGTCAGACTTCTGACGAGCAAATATAGGTTACGAGGAATTCCCCTGTCTTTAAGCTTACGTGCAGTCATATGAATTCAGTGAGATTGGGACTGTAGGATGTACTTATATTAGAGTGCAGCATTCTTTTCTGGTATAGCGCACAATGAAATATTATGAAGGGATAGTTACGCATTTGGAACTGAGAGCTTGTCCTTAAAGGATTCGACGTTAAAGCAAAACAATCAATCCAGAAAAATCATTCAAAGACACCAATAATTGCAGAATATAATTTAATTATGTCTTACTCGGGGATCCCAAACAGGAAAGCCAAGGTTGACGTTATCCGGTTGTTTCAACAGAACTGGTTGAGGCCACTTCCACTGCGAAAACACGAGGAAAAATTTGTGAACTAAAGTAGCCGCCACAGCATTTGGATACAGTTGGCAAGTTCTGGCGACGAGCATAGCCCAAGAGACGCCGCCTAAATATCCCATAACGTTGCTGTAAATCCCACGCCCTAGAAAAATTCGAGAAAATAAAAATTAAACCAACTCGATTTTTTGTAGACGTTTCACAGTTCCACAAAATACATTGAACGCTTACGTTTGGCCCACAGTTTGATGGTTCGAAGCGTGAGTCTAAAATTTTCTATGTCGGGAACGAGCCTCAAAATTTCGTCTGTCACGCGACAACCGTTCAGGCTTCGAACGCACTTTTGATCCAAGTTTTTCAACAGCATGTCGTCTCGTAAGTCCTGAAAATAAATTAGTCGTATAGCAATAACTCGACATTTGTACGAGTGATACTTCTTTGAGGAAACCGCCAGCAATTAAGCAAACAGGTTACAAGTTTTAATACGAGAATCTCGTATTAAAACTTGCACGTAAAATTCGTACTGTAACGAGACGAACCAAACTCTTCCATTCAGCAGAGGCTTGTCCGAGGCATTTGTGCTGACTGGGCACCTCAAATGCCCCAAATCGCTCGAAATTTCACTGTCGTCAGTTGTAACCAGGCGGTTCTCTCGTCGCCCACGTTCGCCCCCACCCAGTTCCCTGTTTGTGGTGGTAAAACTTCCCCGAGTGTAATTGCGATAAAACTCTCTGCTATAATTGCATTTGGTTGATATTTTGCTTACTCCCATCCTCACTTAGTGCGATATCACTACATGCCCTATAACAATAATAAATCCTTTCTTCCAAATAAATGTGTATTGTGGGTCCGTTCCAAATAGATACGTTCAAAAGCCCACATAAAATAAATCAAGCAAGAGCAAAGTGAATAGGAAGGCGTATAATAGGGGCTATTATACGCCCCCCCAGGCGCCTGGTTCTCGGAGCCCCACACTCTAATGTCTTCGTTGTCATCTTGCCCTTGGTTGACACAAAACAGCTCATCACTTCAGGTCACTGCATAATCCAATCATGCCCACTGCAATACAATTAAATTTCATAGTCAATAGACGCCACTCCACCACTTCAATCAGCTGTGAACTTTCCCCAATCCCTCCGTTTCATCCTAGTCTAGTCCGTTTTGATTTCTCAGAGATTCCCACACGTAGTAGATCCCACTGACACTCACTATGCAAGATCAAGGTTAAGCTGGTCGTGGTGTAAATTCACTCGAATTAAGTGGCCTGAGGTGAGTGAGCGACCACAACGAACCTACCAACGGGTTATTCACAGTGGTACGAATAAAAGCTGAAACGGTAGCAACTAGTAATTACTAGGTCTAAAAAGAAATAGTACCATGGAATCGGGGATTTCTTTCAAAGCAAGTCTGGCAAACAGCAAATCGATTTCAATGCCGTCAAAATTCATCTTAATGACAGGAACGAAAGCATCTTCCACAGCCTGAAATTGAACGACGAACAAGATTATCGACTCAAATCTACGCTACGCCGACTTCAAGGAGCGAAAAAGGCAAAATGGGCTTACTCGCAGGTCGGTGACTTCAGAGTGCTGTTTCAACTTTTCAAAGAAAGAGCTAAAGTAGTCAGCACGATCGATGTGCCGAGGTGCCACGCAAAGGGCGTCAATGTCGGCACCTTTGTGATGAACGCCTAACCTGTATGAGCCAAATGTATAGATTTTTCCTCCTACCTGGTTAGCCACACTCTCAGGCATGTTCCTACTTATACTCAGTTCGCGGATCCATTCTTTCACGAGGAGGTTCAACTTGCTCAAAATCTCCATTCTGAAACAATTTCAAGAAAGAATTCAAGCGTTGTGGGATTATGATCAGTTTGGACAACTAATCTAATAAACAAAGTGAGTGAAGGAAGAGAAATTCAACAGAACAAACCTATGATTGAGTTCTTCGTCTGATTCCATGACCCCGTAAGGTTTCAGAATCTCCATCAACTCTTTGGTCCGCTGCACATCAATTATTTTGGGACCGGCAAGAGTGATAGCTGATGTCAGGCCCAGAGTCTTCGGGCTGTGATTGTGAGCCTGGCCATCCTTCTGCTGTGGTGTGTGTTGTTGAGTTCCTTGTGACGACCACATAGCTTCCCTGCGACAAATTGAAATGCGAAACTTGTTAAGTATTGATCATACGACCCACAGGCAGTTAGTAATTTCAAGTTCAAGATGACAAGACAGACGAGTCTAAAGCTTTGGACGGTTAGAGGCGTTAGAGCCCTCTACTCTGTGTACCCCAGAATCTGCAGTAAAGTTATAACATAGAAGTTTTTACGCTTTCTTGAATAAGGAGCTGCCTTTCAAACGCTGCTTCATGACCGCCTTTTGCAGCTCCACCTTATCTGTCATTCGTGTCCCAGAGTCTCATTTCTTGCCAACCGAGATAACCAGGGGCGGAGGAATGTTTTTGATAGGTTATCAGAGTTTTGTTCCTGATCCCGACGTTTCGAAGTCCCATATTTCCCCCTTCCCAAGAAGATTTTCTCAAATCCCGCGAACTTCTCCATTAACGGATCTCACAGTCATCGTCAATCCCTCTACATCGAAATTACCAAAACATCACGTTCCCCTTTCCAATTTGTTTGTTCATTTGGTTTCTGTCTTTCTAATTGCTCCGTTCAGTTTCAAAGATTCAGTTATTTTCATATTTATTGTAATTATTGTTTGTGACATGTACCCTGAGAAGATAATTAATTTTGTCCACCCCAACCAAACTTAACTTTATTTTATAATTTCATTCCCTTCAAATATCGAGTTTTATAATTTCTATCAACTCTCCTTCCTTGATATTTTTGTTTGTTTGGAGGTGTCTATTCTTAAGTTAAGTTAAGATTTTTTCACTATTGGCCCCAAGTCTTGGGTAAGCCACCTCGCATCTTACCTGAGTTCAAATGGTTGACGATTTATCGTAGTATAAGACAGTGTAGCAGTCAAATACATAACACTCTTTATGGATCGAATGTTTCCTGTTAAAAAATGAAGATAGTCACTGTGAACTGAAAAAGACCTGCAGTATCGAAATGAACGGATAGAACTTGGACAACTGAACACTTGAAATAAATCTTTGACGGGTAATGGGAGGGGGGGGGGGATGATCGAAATGGAAATGTTTTTTATCTTTTTTTAGCCGGGTTATACTAACATCCTAAATATGCGAAAAATCAACCCTCAGTACTACCTACCTTAAGTTGAGCCTCCTGTAAGTTAAGTACCATGTTCACAAGGTGGGAAACATTTTGTTAGAGCCCTTATGCGGCTAGTTGTGCTCTTCTCAGTTCAGCTCCGGCATCTAGAAAAGAAATTATGAAAATCACACAGGAGGCGAAATGCAAAGGTAATAACATACGTCTGTAAATTCTGTATCTTCGCCTAAAGATATTACAACGTTCCCTGGGTGGCCTAAAGGCGCTTCAGACTCTCGCAGAGTAGCCCTAGTAGCGAGAATGTGAAGAGGTTCCTTAGCCCTCCTCGTTCTTCCTGACTTCACTTTAAGAGCGGCTTTTGTACCATAAGTCAAAGGATCATGAGGAACAAACGCGTGAGACTGACTCCACCCGGATACCTCGTGAGAGTCACAGATGTTCGTGGCTTAAGTAGGAGCAGCTCAATAAATTTCGAAACCTTAAACGCCAGCAGTTTCCAGGTAGAACGTTGTTATAAACAGATTTGGAAAGTTGCTAGAGTCCAGAAAATCACCGAATGCAAGTTGTGTGGTGCGTCACATCGGATGTTTTGAATTCGCAGATGGTTTCAGCAAAATGGCTGGACCCTGATTGAAACTGGTTCACAGCAACTCAGTGGGCATTTACTGCTAAGAAATGGACAAAATATTTCACAAAACGGGGAAACGCAACTGATGATTTGCCCCTAGATATTTCACATTATATTGAGTCACGACTATAGTTAACACTTATTAGTTCTTCGGCATTAGAAACTGTCTCGACCGAATCTTTAATAGCCTGCAACGCATGCCACCTGTCGCCCCCCCCCCCCGCCGACGCTGCCCGTTTCTGATCAAAACCAAGGGTCGTCGAAAATGCTGGTAAATTCAAATAATAACACCGTTAAAACACAACCTTTTTGTCCAGGAAACGTTCGTATTATATGGGAAGAATATTATGGGTTTTCATTATAGTACCACGGCACTGCCAACAGGATTTTGGCAAGATTCTTCAGCAGAGCAGTATTTGTAGAGAAAAACTGTTTTACGTTAAACGTTGAATAGTTTATTGTGTTTCTCTTGTCATTTTCCCACAAATGAAAATTTGATGACATCGCACTACAATACAGTATGTCAAAACATGATTCATGAGGCACGTCAGAGCCGCTGTAAGAGAAAAAGTGGAGTTCTGGCGAGTTTGATAATTATAGTCAATTTTTGACCAGCTTTACTCTGAACTCTTACGGTGATGTCGCTAATTCCGCATGTGACATTTTGGTTGATTAAGTTTAGCCGCAAGCACTTTCAACAAAACCACCTGTGCAGACCATGAGTGGTATAACCTATTAACCATCAGAGGACCAATGGGACCAGAAAAATGGATCCACAAAATTAATCAAATCCAGAGCCATTCATCGAATTTGTAACCATTATGAATGGAGATGAATCCCACTACACATGAATGGCACCTGTGGAAGTGAATGCCGAAGTAGGAATACAGATGTACACGAGAGTCACAAATTCTAGTAGCAAACATCAATCGTGATGACGTACGATGACCAGATAAAAATAAGAATGGAGTCCCCAGCCATAGGGAAACAACATTGAAATGGGATTTTTCCCTGACGTGTCATGGAGGACCTCAACCAATCTTATTCAACCGCTAAACACCAAATATTTCGCTATTACCTTTTACCGTCAAAGTGTCGCGCGAGTTGGGGAAATTTCTCCAAACTGACAACGTGCGCGAGGAATAAAGACAGTTGAATAAAATGACGAGGGATAACAGATCAGTAATAGTAGGCCTCTGATATAGCGATAGCAATAAAGATCCACATAGCGCAGCACGCCCCCTGCGCGTAAAACAGCCATTCAGCACAAAATCGTCGCCTGACAGCACGAATGCATGATATTAAACGAATTAATCAGTGTGGTGACGTCACATGGTGTAAACTGAAGACCCGTAGACGATCAGTTACTTCCCAACATCTAATGCAACCCAGAGTAAACAACAATCAGCAACTGCAACCAAATTTCACGAAAGAGAGATACAGAAACCGTAACGAAACCTGTCAGCCTGTAGCGAGGCAGATAATGACAACTACGAGCAATCGTAAGTGGTAGCATAATAGAGCAACTGAAACATTCCGAGTCTTCGTTGGCAGGGTAGCATCACAAACAATCGGTGTGGCGGTTATATTACCAGTAAGATCATGGTTGACTTTCGACCCCTTCAAATAATTAACCCCCCAGTGAATAGATTCCAAATAAAGCCTAGGAACACTGGCGAAAAAGAATTGAGTAGAAGTACGATCAAATTCCTAGCTCTCATTAACACTTTCTGTAACTTATCCAGGAAGTGACACCAGACAAACGTTCCGGAGAGCGAGAACATGCAAGAATCCTCAGCGAAATGCTTTCACTCAAAACAATCTCGTAACCGACTAGAACTTAGGTCTTGGGACAGCCATCGACACCAGATCTAAACGTTAAGTCAACGAACAGTTCGATAACTCGGCGACCGGCCGCGACAGCTTCAAACTTCAACACAAAAACTGAACAAAACAATTTGTACACGATAATTTTAGTCCGTTTCCAATACCGCAGAACCCGGAAAAAGCTTGATGTTGAGATCGACACAAACATGACTTCGAACGGCGAATAAAACCTCTCTCTGTTGAAAGCCTTGGTTACGAACTGAGGAGCAAATAAGGTACGCTTACTTTAGTCATGATGACCTACTGTGCACACCCAGAATTTCGTCTGTTGTAGTATCAATAAAATTTGGTGTAAAATACAATAAACAACAGCAGGACGTTCACAACAACGGGGACTCCATTATCTAAGCCTGAGCTCGAAGACAAATATGGCGACTGTCGTCCCTTTTTCAGGTCTACCATAACAGCCACACGAAATCCCTAACTTGTTTTGCAAAATTAACATGGGGTAGACATGTTCGCCAAAAATCATCATTCGCCGTTTTGTTTTTTACAAAGTTTCTTCTCAAACATTGGGATACTCCGTCATTTTGGAATTTATATAACTTGTTATTATTATTGAAAGCTACCATTTTTGAATTGTAAATAAAGGTGTAACTTTGATTTTAAAAATGCTCTTAGAGCGCTCACAATGTAACTGACATTGGTTTAGATGTTGACATTGTTTATAGGCATTAATTACATAATTTTAAAGATTTTTGCCACTTTTTATTTTAATATAACCTTTAAAAATATCTGATGTGCACACAACCCCTGCAAATTCGACGACCTGCTGTGTATACTGATGCTGTACCTCCATTAAACACATTCGAACAGAAACATTTACGGAGATCAGTATGTAGGTACTAGTTAGGCGAGAATACTCTGTAAGTATGACTGAAATCGTGAAAGCTACATTGTGTAGCTCAGAATGCACTTGCGCAAAGTGCTGTTCGACTGCTATTTTTTTATCGCTTCTTAACTATTATAACACAAAACGATCTAATAAATTATAGTAGAAGGGTTGAAAATGGGATCTCATCAACCCTCATCACTCAATCTTTATTATTCAAAGAAACTAATTTTGAAGCACTAGTGTTTTGAAGATGATAGCTAAAATTTGTAAAGTTCAAATAATCGCATTATCACTATTAAATTATCATGACTTCCAGCGTAATCAATGAAACAATTCAACATAAAGCTTCAACGAAAAGTTTGGTTATGCACCATACTATATGTTGGCATCAATCGCGCCATGGAGGGTCAATTGTGGAGGCTGTTTACAAACGCAGTCAGAAGCTTATCACGGCCTCCAGCTCCCTGACTTTTGACATTTTACTGCACAATTACGATCCGGCGTGACTTCGATGCAATGTGGCCTTTTCAGTCTGCTGCTGAGCCCCATTCCCCAACACTATGTGCATAAATAAGGAAAACGAATGATCCTTGTTTTCCACATGAACGCATTTTGAATTGCCGTATATTATATGCCCATGCATGTATAGCTGCCTGAATCCTCCTTGAGTTGTAATGATAAGGTTGCTCTTACTTAAAACTGCAAAGTAGTCCATGTATTAAGATTCCTGTGACTTGATTTACTTAACAGCGTTGAGCCAGTGCGCGCGTGCGTTGCGCTTATTTCTTCCATCGGTTGTCCAAAGAGACGTATTATGTACACGGAAGCTCCAAAAACTTTCATCAAAATTGATGGAGAACAACACGAGAAAGTCAAAAGGCGAAGTAGAAGAAGAGAACATTTATAACCTGTTGTAACAGGTTCATCAGCTGATAACCTTTCATTACATAAGTTATAGTAAACAATCGGTCATTCAATTTATTGTCAGTCATCTAATCTGGTGTATTGAGTCTTGTTTCTTTTAGAACTTGATAGCAAACGTGATGAGATCACACGATTGAGCGAATGCTCCATCGTTGGAAGTAAGTGTCAAAGCCTTGTGAGGGCTAGTCGCATCCAAGGGTAAATCATCTTCACTACATTCCTTTATTTACAATGCACCTCAATTAGTATTCCCTAGGACAGTATTAGCATTTAACTGAGTAGAAGCGTTGGTCCACTGAGCTAATTGTTAAGTTGCTGTAGCTGTCATTTCTACATTGGAACTATCAACCTATTTCGCAATTAACTGGGAGTACGATTTGTGGCCGACGGCATGATTCTTCAAATCCTAATTCTGTGTTGAGTGTTGAATAGTATACTGTATATTATGAATAATAAAACACGTGATTAATAATTTTTAATTTAATTAATCTAGTTAGTTTGACCAAATACGACACTTGGATGGAAATTCCAAACTAACACTCAGTAAGCAAAAGTTTAAACGTTTGTCTACTGCCCTTTTTTAGCACGTTTACTTGGCTCGCCCACAGCCTTGTACTAAAGGCATCTTTATTGGTATTTCACCATCAATTTTTTGCTCGATGAATCAGTATATTTCGACAAAAACCGTTTTGAAGGGGATCAGCAATGATTTCTACTGTGCGTTTTTTTATTTCGTGTATTTTATCAATATGTATATATAATTGTGCTGTTGTTTTCCGTAGGACCGTGTTTTTTTGGTCAGATGAAGCAATGGATCCGAACGATGGCTCGTTAGTGACCTCTTCTCCGTCGCCGGATGGTACATCTGGTGACGAAATCTCCGATTCATCCCTTAGTTTGCCAACTAGCTTCGTAAACGCTGAAAATTATATCACTATCAAAGAGGTAAAGGAGGTTTCTCGCGTTCACATAATGATTTTATTTAGTCTATCACACATCCATTATCTTGACGTTTAGAGTAATTGTATACTGGAATACTATTAACAATGCTGCAAATTAGTATGCAGTGGTTTATTATTTTCTTGCACAGTATAGCTATCCTGCTTTGTGCAGTCTCACACCCCTGAAACCCATCCCATTCGGTTCAGTATCGAAAAATACTAGTAAACGATGGGAAGTGGGTGGGGTCCCATGCTTGAGGCTGGGGCCATACTATATTGCACAGAGGGATCCACAGGTGTGGGAGTTTACGGGCCAATGATCCTGGCACCGATACCAGTTGGTGTGCTGGCAACCATTGTTGAGGCAGAGTGGTGGTGGTGTGTGTGCAGCACCTCCTGCACAGGGGGGTGAAATGGAGAAAGATGTACGAGTATGTTATGTCGGACAGTATGCTACACTTTTGAGGCCTTGTCTTCTTATAGTATTTCGTCGTGGCTGGTTTGGAAGACCTTGGCTAAGAAGTACACCATAACACTATGTTGGGTGCCAGGTCATACAGGAAAGACCCCTCTGCGACATGCGCGCTTTCTAGGGACCAAGAGCCACTTGGATAAGGAGGTACAGTGCAGAGGAGGAGAAGCGCAGGGCTGCCTATACGCTGGATGTGCCTGGTCAAAGGCAGCCAAAGTTATTTATTAGACACTCCAGAGAGCAAATAAGAAAAGTTTTTTTGAAATGATTCACTTAATTTACTGCTTGAGTAGAGGTAAGTAAAATTACGATGTACCTCGAGGTCTTAGTTGGAGAGACAGTACACCAGTTGAGATCACTGAGGGCTCCACAGGCCTTTGCGGGAATGTTAAATTAGCTTTTTGAGCGATGCGAAACTGCAGCCGCCCTATCAATGTGTTGTTCAGCCCAAGCGCCTGGTCTGAAAGTTGCAAGTCTCAATAAAGTGCACACCCGCGAATTTCCCAGTCAAGTCTTTACTGTCAGTTTTCGAACCTGATGGATGTCGTTTTGTCTTTAGATAACAAACCTCCCCCCTTTTTTTTGTTTGTTTAGGGCTGCCAATCTGCATTCACCGTCGAAGAGCTGGGCGAAGCTGTTTCTCGTTGCAAAATATTGGTGCTCGAGAGTGAGCAATGTTCGGAAGAAAGGAAATGGTTCGTGCGAAGGCTCATTGAACTGCGTCATCGACTGGAGCAGGCAAAAGAAAATCGGGCAGCCGAGCACAATCCGAAAGTTGAGGAGTCTTTGGTTCGATTGGGCCATAACTTGAAAATACAACCGCCTGCTGCTCCCGCGACTAAGAACGCCTACTGCGATTATTGTTGTGGAGCTATTTGGAATATCGTGCAGTCCTTCTATCGATGTGTAGGTTGGTAGACAATTTCTTCTTTTACCTAACAGTTACAAGATTCACAATAGTGTTGTTATTTTATGGAGGAATCAGATGCAAAAGATCAAGATGCATGGAAAGAATACGTTTATTAGTTAGCTAGTGGTTAGTTCATTACTTATAGATATTACGGTTATGAATACATAAAATATCATTACTATAATACTGTAGAGCTCGGGGCTGAACAAAAGTGGGAATTTCTCTGCCAATTCCTCCTCCGTTTCCATTTCTGCAGTGGAATAAATAATATATTAAAGGCAATATTAAGATCAACTCGAACTTCTAAGGGCAGGGGCTGAAAAAATTTAGAAGGGATGGAGCTGATGGCTCAGAGAAAAAAAATTAATTCAATGTTCCTTCGGCAAAGCCTTTGAGTTTACTGACAAATGAGAGACTTCCCTCAGATTTACACAACACAAAAAATAAACGAAAACTAGGCTTGGGAAAAAATTTAGAAAGTGGTTGCAGCAGCAACCTACCTTACTCTCGCTAAGTTTGACCGCAATTGTACAAACAGTTTTTACTTTCCGCTACCCGAAGGGAAGGAAAGTATAGTAATCGGCCCAAAAAAAAAATTTGGGTTTTCTTCAGATCTTTACGTTTTGAGGCCTACTGAGTCTAAAAAACCTAATTTCGTCGCGTGGTCCGTGTGTGTGTGTGTGTGTGTATGTGTGTGTGTGTTCTGTGAGACTGGCTAAGACCAAATACTGTACCTCCACAGGTCTGAGTTCGGTGGATGCTGCAGGGCCGCCTCTGCATATTAAGCGAATACCTATGACTGTCGTCGAGGGTTTAGGTACAGTCACCAAATACCTGTCTGTAGTTCGATTCACCCTGCAGTCGGGGGTCCAGAATACCGCTGAAGCCGACTAAAAGGGAAAGCCGGTGGGCCCAGCTTGAAAGACAACCTCACCTCTACGAGGTCCCCCGCAGGATTACATCCAACGAGGCTTAACTGTGGCTGGGCGTCACAGTGTACTCTGTCGCCACACTGTGCTCACCCTGCAGTTGGGGGTCCAGAATTCCACTGCCGTACTCCCTGCGTGTTCGCATAAGCCGAACTAAAAGGGACACAACTTACACTTCATTCACATACATGACACACTGGGAACCCCTACCTCTAGCTGGGCTCGGAGTCCACACCCCTCGCAGGAAGGGGGACAGACCTCTCCTGCCGTGTCCTCTGCGTGGTCGTTAAATCCGGCCTTAAAGGGGCTTAAAGCTCACGACACAGACACACGCAACTTATTCCAGATACAAAATACACTGCAAACGGCTTGCGTGGCAGAACATATTGACTTAAAACACTCATAATGAGCGAAAGACAGTCCTGGAGGTAGCTCACTAACACCTTTGAGCGATCCCCTATATAGGTGCGGCCTTCGGAATGAGGAGGGGGAAAAACCAGGTTTGAGCGTTCCTGGGGCGGCTGATAGCGTGTGTCCCGCTCACCACATCACCAGTGGCCGAGGGCTGACTCTGAGCAGCAGCCGAAAAATCCCTCATGCGTCCTAGTCCCGGTGGGTGGCCGGACTGGCAGCTGCGGCGCATGTGGGGGCCTCCCTTTGACCCTCAACGGACCAGCGAAAGGGGCTAGAATCAATATGCCTGAGGGGGAGCTTCCAGGACACTGCCTCTCGAGCACCTCTCGCTCATACCACTAACACACACAACAAATGAACTCACAAGGATACACTACACCAGTCTGCTTCTTTAATCTCCCCCCCCCCCCTCAAAATTAGTAAAAAACATGACTAAGTCAAATAACACAATTGCAGGTAATAAAAACGCCACCTGCGCCTTCTTCCTGGCTCGCCAAGCTCGACCTCCCTCTTCGGACGATGAGCAATCTACTCGTCCTCCAAACAAACAAGAGGCGGAAAGAACCGGGCAAACCGCTCATCTCCCCTTTCTCCCCTAGTAGCCCGGGCAACCCGGCTACTACAAGCACATGACACGCCGTTGACCCTAATCTGTCGGACATGGAGCAAATTTGCGCATATGTCCAAATCATCCACAGCCAGATGGCACGGATGAGGTCAACGCGACAGACCTATGCGGGACCTCATCACTAGCTGCCTCTTCGAAATTTCGAAGCTGGCTATAAAAGCTAATGCCCCCAACGACATCGCCCCCTGCCACCCCCCTGCGGAAACTGTGGCGCTGTCGTGAGGGAAGAGCTGCGAGGGCAATTGCCCAGCAGCCAGTGCCACCAGCCCCCAAACTCAAGGACCTTCAATGAGCCAGGGTAGTACCCCAGGCCCCTCATATGCGCAGTAGCCGCTACTGCGCCCTCCTCCCCTCATGGAGCTGAGGCGGAATGGCAGTCTGCCAGGGCCAGGAAGCGCGGGGAAGCGAAACAGGCCCCAACTAAGCAGGCTGAGGGCAGCGCCCGCCTACGCCTCTGCCCAAAAACAAGGGCAAAAGTAAAAATAAAAACAAAAATAAAAGCCTCCACCGCTTGCCAAACTCCCCCTAAAAACCCACGACAAAACGTGGTAGTGGTTAGCATACATGTAAGGAAGGAGAGGCTGGTCCCTCCAACCCTGATACAATGGAAGCACTGATGCGGGTGTCCCTGCTACGACCTCCAAGCTCTAAGCGTCCGAAAGTGCTAGACATCCGCACCGCAGTAGGAGGTGGCGCCGCCATTGTGGACGGAAACGCCAGAAATGGCCAAGGCGCTCACGAGCCACATTTCAACAAAAAGGAGTTGAAGCTCAAGCGTCAGCCCCCTAAGTCGTTTCCCACGCCTGCTATTGTGCGACGTGCGGACTGATCTTCAAAGAGGACTTGGCCCAACAAGTTGTTGAGCACAACCCTGCGTTAGCTTGCAGCCGCAGGATGTCAGGCCCTCTTCACCAAACAGCGTGGAAGGCAGAAGGATTGAGTGATTGAGGTATCACCCAGCCTATACAAAACTAGAGGGGCAAGGCACCTCCAAATAGCCTGGCAGCGGTGCGCCATACGAAAGTACCAAGCCCCCACTCAGTGCTACAAATGCCAGCGCCTATGGCCACCTGGCAGTGGCCTGCGCCAAGACCTGTTGTGTGCCTGGTGCGCCTTGCCACATCTGAGTAGGGAATGCAAGCGTGATGCCCCTCTCAAGTGTGCCAATTGCGTCGAACGCAAAATCCAACAGGTCTCACACTCTACACGAGACGCACGCTGTACCATTCATTCGTCAGCGAGCGATTGCCCTCCAGGAGTCACGAGTAGATTATGAATAGGTCAAAAACAGTTCGAATCCTTCAGCACAACACAAATAAGAGTTGCCCAGTTATGGCTGAGTTGCTGCAAAATGCACTCAAGAAACGCTGCAGTGTCCTCGCCATACAGGAACCATACATAGGATCCAAAACCCTTGGTCTGGGATCGCAGGCACGAGTGGTGACTGGAGCAAGAACGGAGCCAAGGCAGCAGTAGCCTGCATCGACCCGTCCATTGACATGCTCGCACTCACCCACCTGAACAGCCAGCACTTGGTCAGCTGTGCTCATCCGAGCCGGTGGCTTTGAGCTGGTTGTAATATCATTTTACAGGCAATTTGGCGCACCAGTTGCCACCAGCCTTGAACCACTGAGCGGCTCTAGCAGGCCTATCAGGACGACCCCGCGAGTCTGTGCGATGCAAACGCCAGATCACCATTGTGGGGATCCCCAACCCTGGACAGGGCGGGCGAGGCGTATATAGAGCTGCTCACCAGGTACAACTTGGTTGTTGCCAACGACCTACATGACTGAGGCGACCTATGATGGTCCAGGAGGAAGGTCGTGTATAGGACGCGTCACAGCCGTGTTTCACACCCTGCTACTCAAATTGCAAGGTTGGCGAGTCGCATTGCCAGGTGCAACGCAGAGCGATCACATGGTTATTGACTTTGCCATCACGGATGACAACATCCTCTGCAAAGACATGCGTGAAAAGCGATTCCGCACAAAAATGCTGACTGGCCACAATTCTGTAGGGTACTGGAAGGTGAACTCGCAGACACCGACCTAATAGCAACATCCACACCTGAAGAGGTGGACAGCAAAGTGGACACATTTACCACAGCACTGCACTCTGCTGGGCTCTCTGTACTTGGCCAACAGAAGCACAGGGCGATCAAAGTCCCATGGTGGACTGAGGAACTTAATCCCCTCAAGCAAAGTGCAAATAGAGCCAGAAGGATGTACCAAAAAACTCGTGACCCTGATGCCAGAGCAACACTCCGAACTGCCTTCATCCAAGAGAAGAAGGCCTTCCACCGCATGCCATCAAACGAGCCAAACGGGCAAGGCTGGCGAAATTTTGTGGAAGCGAGAGCTCTGAGAACCCCTGGGGCAGACACTACAAGTCCTCCATAGGAAAAGCAAACGTAGAGCAAGTCTTGGCTGCGATGCAAAATGAGTCAGGCTGGGCCTGCAGCATCGAAGCTCACTGGAAACCTCCTTGAGAAGGCGTTCCCAGATGACCAAGTAGCTCGAGACACTGAAGCCCAGAGGACAGCAAGGAGCTGTTCATGGACCCTCCGAACCAGCCCGACATCCCATTGTGGACAACAGGCGACCTCGGCAGGGCCCTTGCGACCTTAAAGCCCAACAAATCCCCCGGGCCAGACAAAATAGAAAGCAATATGCTAAGGAAGGCTGAGCGGACAATCTCCAGCGGTCTCCTTAATTTATTTAATGACTGTCTGCAGGTCGGACAGTTCCCCACTCAGTGGAAGTCTGCGCGTGTTGTCACTCTTCAAAAGGGAGGCGACCGCAATCAGTCAGACCCGCGATCATGGAGACCACTCAGCCTTCTTTCCATATTAGGCAAAACACTAGAAATCTTGATGTTGCAGTCCCTCCAGGAGTCTTTGGCCGCAACCTCACAGGCAGGCAATACGGGTGTACCAAAGGAAGGTCCACGAGGATGTCATTGTAGAGATTCGGCGTGTTTCCCTGCTGGCACCGGCTAAGTACGTCGTAGCAGTTCTGATTGACATCAGAGGAGCGTTTGACAACCTTTGGTGGCCAGCGCCCTTAATGAGCTTAAAGGTAGGGAATCCCCATAACCTGTACTCGCTCGTCAGAAGTTACCTGACAGACAGAACTGCTACGATCGAAAGTAGGCATGTCTCCGTCCTGGAGAAAGATTGAGAAGGGGTGCCCACAGGGCTCGGTCCTAGGACCAGCACTCTGGAATGCCTTCTTCAAGGTCTTCTCAGGAAACTCATGGAGACTGACTGCGAGCCGTACGCCTATGTGGATGACTTGACTGTGCTGATCTTTGCAGAGTCAGTCCGCCAAATTGAAGAAAAAACCCACCACGTGCTCCGCACTGTCAACCAATGGTGCGAGCACGTCAAGATGCAGGTGGCTGAGGAAAAAACCCAGCTAATCCTCTTGAAGGGGAAAGTGAATAATCCACCCACAATACGCTTTGGCGGCCACAGGCTCCTTCTTGAAAAGCATGTCAAGTATTTAGGAGTGAATATAGGTGAGAGGTGGGGTTTCAACCAACACCTCCAGTCCCTTAAAGGCACTACCATTGCAAGGTTTGCCTCACTGCGTGCCATTAGCAAGGCCACTTGGGGTGTGTGTTACCACGACACCATCCTCATGTATAAGGCCATCTATTTAGGTGTGATTGGCTACTGCCCCGTTGTCTGGGGTAGCAAACTAACAGTCAATCAAAAGAGAGTATTGGCCCAATCCCAGAGAGCTGCGCTCCTGTGGATCACCAAGGCCTACAAGACTGTATCAACGGAAGCACTCCAGGTGATCACTGGTCAGTTACCAGTTGATTTGGCTGTTGAGTGCATGATTGACAAGTGGAGAGTGAAACGGAGCTTCTCGCTTTGGGCTGAACTCCGTATGCGGATCTCACCACAGAACAGAAACTTGCCGCCATCGATGAATGGGCTCTAGAGAAATGGCAAGCGAGATGGGAATCCTCGTCAAAGGACGTGATACGTATGAGTTCTTCCCCAACATCCAGTGAACGTCTTTCTAGAAAATGGGTTGAGCCAGACCACTGACGAGTCAGTTCCTCACGGGACATGGTGACTTCAATGCGCGGCTCCACTTCTTTCCCTGAAAGACTCTCCATTATGCACGTCTTGTGCCTCCAGTGCGGAGGAAACAAGAAACCACGTGCTGCTCCACTGTAGTTTCTACAACAGTGAGCGACGGTTGTTGGTAGGGCAAACGAACTTAGCAGCATTGACTGTTACAAAGGAAGCCTATAACCATTTTGCAAAGTTCGCAAAGAAGGTGATGGCTAAGAAACGTGGTTATAGTTGATCTGTCCTTTTTGAAACTTGCCACCCAAGTAAAAAGTAAGATCAGGTAGGAAACCAGATTATGAAATACTCCCAGATGGTACGGGATTCCTCAGGTGGTCAACCTCCGCTGGTAACACACGGGCAACAGCTCTCTACGGTGAGACTGGCTAAGACCAAATACCTGCCGTACCTCCACAGGTCTGAGTTCGGTGGATGCTGCAGGGGCCGGCCTCTTGCATATTAGCGAAACCGCAACTTCTATGACTGATATAATCCTCGTCGAGGGTTTAGGTACAGTCACCAAATAAAGAAACAGACCTGTCTGTAGTTCGATTTGCGGGAGAACGGCTCATCCGATTGAGCTGGTTCTTTTTTTCTTTTGTTTGTTATTTTTTGTAGACACCAAAATAAGGTTATGGACGATTTCGGCCGGTGGGAAGGGGGGTGGGGGGACGAAAATGTACCAAAAACTAGGGTTTTTCGCATTTTTCTCGAAAACGGCTCTAACGATTTTGATTAAACTTTCAAATTATCTTCTCCTAATAAATACCTAACTTTTCTTCTCCATACATATCTCCATGAAAATACGGGAACGGAGATATAGGCACATGAAGCAAAAATAGGTTTGTTACGCTTTTCGTCAAAACGGCTCCATCGATTATTACCAAACTCACAGGATGTTTTTAAATAGTTTATACCTACATATTGTTCTCAATAAATGTTCCTCTGACACTCCATTGAACAGAGATAAAAATGAAAATGTGTCGAAAATAACGTTTTTTCGAACATTTCCGTAAATTCCAGGGTAACTTCTGACCAGATGTGATAAATTCTAATGGAGTGTCTTTTAGTCACCCATACCAACATTTCATTCTGTATAATTATTTCTGTATATATATGTTGAACGGAGATATAAGCCAAGTTAACTCAGAAAAGGAGATTTGTCGAATATTGATTTATCGGAATTCCAATTTTCTCAAAAACGGCTCTAACGATTTCGATCAAACTTTCGGAGTACTTTCAACTAACGAGTCCCTACATTTAGTTCTGAATAAATGTTTCTGTAGAAATGCGTTGAACGAAGATATAGCCCCCGCATATGTTGTTGGTATTCGAACTTAAAGGGGTGGCGGAAAGTTGTGTGTTGCTACGCACCAGATATTTTGTAATTTCTTTTGTCTTCGGTACATTCTACAGTGTGGCATGGAAAAGGAGGAAAGCAGAAAAAAGCAGCCGCAGCTTGATTTCCCACAGATGAGGAAAAAAAGTGTCTCAGGTTTGTAGCAACTTGTCACACACCACGCGTCAACTACCAGCGGGCTTTGGCAGCTCCCCTCCTCCTTCATAGCGTTACAGGCACGATTGGAACCCGCCATTACAAAGGAATGGAACGAGGTTTAGCCGCTGGGTACTTAGGACGTCAAGAACCAGAAGAGTGAAGATGAAGTTGGCCTGGAAAGGAGGGGAGGAAGAGGTTAAGCATTCGCGTCAGTTTGGACCTCAGACTTTGATTCTAGTTATAAAGAAAGGGGCCTAATTATTGCCTTATACCTCAGATAACGCACATTACAACTTTGCCCCGTCGAAATACACCTTCGTCCAAAATATATTGCGCCTGAAGTGTATTTGATTTTTTATAAATGTTGAAACAAATTTTACGTTTCTCTTTCCGACAGATTGCCGCTTCAAATGCCACGAAAAATGTTCTCAGTTTTTCAAAAGGGTCTGTCCGGTGTTAACCCTTTCAGAAAATCCTCATTATGAAAACAGGATATGCCCTGAAGAGGGGCTGGACAAACAGGGGTATCAGTGCTTTGAATGCCAAACTCGCATCTCTTTCAGTAAGTAACTCATTTTTAAACTTTGTTTTTTACTTTGATGCTTAATTTTTTGCTCGAAACGCGCCTGGCCAATCCAGTGTATTTGAGTGTCCCCCTTGCCAGGCGTATGAGGGGCTCTGAGTAAATTAAATGAGCTCTTTTATTGGTTTATTATTCATTAGCCCCCAAAAAGTTTCAATTTGGTTTCGTACCAACTGGGGAATATCCCAGTGTGAACAATATTTCCTAAGTCATTTCAGTCATCCTCCTCGTCTTAGATGTCTTTATCCCCCCCCCCTCTCCATCGACATTTCTGGTCGAGCAGTGGATGTGCAAGGGAGTAGAGGATAAGGCTTGTGGGCGCGACGCAATAGATCGATCTGAGGCTGTATTCAGGGTGTTTTGACTCCATACGAATATGGTTAGCTTCCACCTTCTCAAGCCTTGCGTGTGCAAAAACAACATCCCAAAGGTTCGGCTGGGTGTTCCCACCCGCTGGACGGCGCACCGATTCTGTGCTTAGTTCCCCATGCACCACCCTTAAGCCAAGATAAGGTATAATGTCGTAAGTACTGGCATCAAAATGACGCGCTTCGTACACTACAAACTGTCTTGGAGGAACTTAATACGTGCATCACGAGATAAGATTAGCCCTCATAGCTGGCTCTCATAAAGGCGACTATTATGCTGTGTGCTATCCTGTCTATGGTGGCATATGATTCCCACACAGAAGGGCAACCGCAATCCCCGTGATAATGGCACACGAAAGGCCTGATTAAGTTTCCACCCAGGTTTTCCGGTGAAGTAGAATCCACTGCTCAGTAACTGGACTTCCATCGGGTGAAGGTGAAGAAATAAAAACTTGTCTTTAAGTGATACTGTTGCGCAGAGGTAAGTAGTTCTTATTTCTCCATATCTGAATGAAATTCTTTCCGCCGCAGCAGTTTTATGGGGTTCATTGTGACCCCCTCCAGTTCAACGAGGGAGTGGGGGTTTGTGAGCCCTTTACTACTCCACTCTTGGCCTCAGGGGTGAGGGAAAGTTCTCTCACACTTCCTAGAGCTTCCTACTTCTGCGCACTGAGTGTACATTTTATTGAGAATTGATTGAGAAAGTTGTGTGAGGGCAGCTCGCGGAGTTTTATCAGTTGCCATCAATAAGTAGAGATGGAGGATTAGTTCATCTATGTTGCTGATAGTGTGAGTTGAACTTATTGTGAAGAATGGATCATATTCGATCAGGAAAAGATAATTTCATTCAGTTTTTGCCTCACCTGGTGACACACAGATGTTCTGACCTGACTTGTTTGTGCTTTTTCATTTCAGCTATATCGAAAGGCTATTTGGGCAATCCCTTCTCCTCTGGTAAGTCCTTCTAACCAATCCCTTCTGCCAACCAACCTGTTAATCTAAATACTCAAATCAATAACAAAACCGTATTATTTGGACCAGCAAACAGCATGTTGGAAGCTCGAAGGTGCGACTACAATGGACGATATTACTGTCACAACTGTCACTGGGGCACAGTAACAGTTATTCCCGCACGAATCATGCTCAATTGGGATTTTGACGCTTATCCCGTCAGTCGAGCTTCGTACCAGTTGATCATGATGTCGCGTCGACGACCAATAGTGACGTTGAATCCTGAGCTCTACAAAGTTATTGATGACCTGAACACAATCAAGGTGAATGTTTATCATTATCAACAGGCAGGCTTACTTTAGAGGGTAAATGCAATAAAAAAGACATGACTCCTCAAAATGCATTATTTGACATTTTGTAATGTAATACCAAGTCCTTTAATTTAGACGCTTCATTGAGTATATTTCCTTTGTAATGGTTTGCGGCGGACTGCCGATGATGGCAACACTTTTGCTGCCACCTGTGCATTTCGCCGCTGTTTATATTAGCGGAGGAGCCGCATTTTAGTTTCATAACGGCTACCGACATCGCTGATTCCCCTTTTTTAAGCCAGTGATTAAATTCCCCTTTAGATAGTGTGAAGTAAGGTAAGCGACCAGAGCTTGGTGTTTCATTTTCCCCATTGTCCTTTTATTGTCATTTAATACAATCCGAGCATAGGTTATTTGTTTCATTCTAAAAGGAGTTCATTTCATTTCGAGTTTTTCCTGATTAAATTCAAGTGGGTCCTATTTGGTTTATAATTTCATTTCCTATCCATCGAGTGCCACCAGCCTGCCTGCCTTTTGCACGAGAAGATGGCATAGGAAGCATCACCCACCATTGCCCTGCAGTGCAGGCAGTTCAAACTTGGAGCCTCACCAATTCAGTGTAGATACGCTCCAAGTTCTTTTAAGAATTGGGTTGTGTAAAACTCCGCCTCACTGTGGCGCCACCAGAGCCATGGAATTAGCCACTACGCCTTCTGGGCTGTCTCCCATCATCTTACCACCTCCCAAGGACTCACCAGTATCAAGCAGAAGAAAATCTACGAAGTTCATTAGAACACAAGGTATGATGACTTCAACTGAGGGCATTGTCTCTGAACTTGAAGCGATTTTAATCTGAATGTGTCGCATGTTTGTTGGAGCCATCCTCAGATGAGTTGGAGAGACTGAACAAAACACGAAGTTATGGTCTGGTGAGAGGGGGATGACAGGTTGTTTCCTAAATTGGACACAGTCTGCTTCAATTACAAGTTAGGAAGAACCACCCCCCATTCCCTCCAATTTATCTGATGATGACTTCAACATTCTGATTCAGTGGGTTGTGAGGGTATTGTTGGAGAGCTGCTGACATTGGCAGTCTCTCCTCCATGTGTAAGGCGTCGCTCCTGAAACTGACAACTTCAATGAATGAGTTTATGGGTTTATAGTCTATCCTACGAGCGGATCGAATTGTTGGAGAGCAGCCTTTGACAACATTTCTGACACTTCAAGCTCTGAACTAGTTTTCATTCATAATCCGCTACTCCATTGGCATTAGTCGCCCTAAATAGGAGCCATTCTGTAGTCCCTTCAATAATTAAATGCTTTCTTACTCCTAATTTCACCGATTGGCTCGTATAATTCGGAAATTTCGTTTCTGCAGCAAATGAGAGAAGAGCTGATACACATGAAGCACTACATAGCCACCTGCCGTCTATCCCAAGAAAAAGGTTTGCTCAAAGAGCTCGATTGGGGCCGAAACCTCATTCATAACTCGGATCTATTCAGTCTGGACGACTTGATTTGCGCCAAGGAGGGAACGTTGATCCTTAAATTGTCCGAAATTCACGACCGCCTGACTGGGCACATCAAAGGAAGCTGTCAAGTAAGAAGGCATTCACTTTAGTTATATTGTGTGACTATTGAGAGGATTAATTTGAATAGGCTCATTTTATAACTGAGGCGTTATCATTTTGCGATCTCCGTTTTTCAGGTGTGCAAAGGCCACGGGTTCATATGCATGACCTGCAAAGAAAAGAAGGTTCTATTCCCTTTCGATTCGAACGTCTACGTTTGCCCCAATTGCAAAGCGGTTCAACACAAACACTGCTGGCTTCAAATGAAAACTTGCGCCAAATGCGAGCGGAAAACGAAATCTCCCAATAACGAAGACGGCGATGAAGAAGTTTAGAGACTGTTAAATCGGAGGGCGTGTCAGGACTATGAACTGGCTTGAGTATTCCGGAGTCGGTCGAAAGAGTTATTTTTTAACCCTTCCAAACGTGTTACAACTTGTATCTTCCTCGAGGAACTCAAATTTAACCTTTAAATATTGAAATGACACGTGAGGTGTGCAACCCGAAGAAGTGCTATAATTGGTCCAACTGCTGCAACTTCAGGGTGTTTATGGGAGACCTGTTGTGGGTTTAGACTAGATCCATTGTCGTTCCTTCAAGATCAGGTAAGGTCAGAGGCGTGCAAAACCCTTCTCATCTTGTT
Source organism: Pachypeltis micranthus (assembly GCA_020466155.1). Lineage (NCBI taxonomy): Eukaryota > Metazoa > Arthropoda > Insecta > Hemiptera > Miridae > Pachypeltis > Pachypeltis micranthus. The sequence goes on along the minus strand of CM035779.1, from coordinate 2,530,414 downwards.
AGTGTACTGCAATGTACCAAATGGTCATCAGAGGCCTCCAACTGGCTGAAAACCCTAAAGTCTTTGGTGTTGTGAATCAAATAGGAATCAACAATCACAACCGAGTCAATCACAAGGTGTCCATTGTAGTTCCTTCAGGATCTGGTAAGGTCAGAGGCGTGCAAAACTCTTCTCCTCTTGTTGGACCAAATGGCTACCAGAGACTCCAACGGATGAGACACAACCGTCTTTGGTGTTTCGAATAAAATGGGTATCATCTGTCGCAACAGAGCTGTTATGGCAGAGATCCCGGGTTGGGCAATTGCCAGGCCGCTTGCTTTGTAATCGGAATATAATTTCACGAAGTCTGTTTTCAGTATTCACAATTCTCGATCCCTGTCGTTGGATAGTAATCCAGGCGAAGTTAGGATCAGAATGATTTCTGAACTGATCGCTGACGTGCAACCTTTCCCACTTCTGCCTTCTGGTCTTGGCGCCTAAATTATTCCAGAGCGGTTCCTGATTAGCTAAGCTTCGTTCTGTTCCTTTGCCAGCGCATGTTCCAACATTGCCCTTAACAGAGCCAATCGCAAGGAGTGCAATGTCGTTCCTTCAGGATCTGGTAAGGCTAGAGGCGTGCATACCTCTCTCGGTTTGTTAGTGTACAGCAAACAAACCCTACGGTCATTGTAGGTCTTCAACTGATTGGTCTTCCCGAAGTCTTTGGAGTTGCGAATCAAATAGGAACCATCACACCTGAACCACTCTTAAGGTGCCCAGAAGTGTTACTGTATGCACCAATACGTCAACTTCGATAATGTTACATTGTGCCCAATGGGCAACCTAACACAAACTTAAACTGTTGGGGATGCTGACTGAATCTTGAATAATTAATCAAGAGCAATCAGTAAACTGAACAAAATTTTGTTTTGCCCATTGCAAATTTTTACATTGCTCGTGCTAGACAGCCGAGAGATTATTTTAAACCTGATGGTTGGGTGAATTCATCAGTTTCAGATTTTACAGATCTAGTGAAAAATCATTATGGGAGCCGTTCTTACGAGTGCTCTTAATTCCAAAGTCATTAGCCAAAGTGTTGTGAAACAAGACAACTTCGTTTTGTTGGGGACTACTTCACAAGACTAGATGGATCGAGTTTAGACTCAAAACTGGACACTTAGAAGAATGCAAATTTACAGCAGAGAAGTTTTCTTTGTTGATCCTTTAAAATGTTCAGCAGCTAAACGTCATGAGTTTTTGGTTTATTACAGGGTGGGCCCTTGGGCTGCACACCTCAGTGGTAAAACCTAGCCTGAACGTACGAAATTTGACGCACGCTCTTTTGGAGAGCCATGCAGCCATTATGCCTTATTAGCTCCTGCGCAAACGATATGTTCCTCGTCAATAAGGCCAGATCGAGTGATGAGCATCTGTATAAGTTTAGTCCGAGGTTGGATTGATTGTTTCAGTGTTGTTTTGGTATGTTCTCAACCTCCTCTCTTTCGTGACCTCCCTCCTTCATTCAGCCATGTTACAACTGCTGCCTTGTTCCTCTCATTCCCTGTGTCCGTTAAAAGAACACCGATTTTCAGTCGGGAAAACCCACTATAAGGTCATTCAGCGATTGAAATCTGGCGTCATGCGGTATCTAATTGATGATTTCTCCATAATAAGTGGCTCTGGAGAGAAAAGCATCATTCTGGGGGCCCCTTGGTAACGAGTCGACGCCACATGGAAAAGGTGCGTTTCATTCATTTTTCTTAAACTCCCCCGAGTGCCATCTGAACCATCGAAACCTGTCGATTTAATACAGGATCATCTTGTGGTTCACGTATTGCATTGTTTGGACCGTAGCATTCACTGCTCCACATCTCACGCATCGTACCGTATTTTAAAGTCAGAACAAATACCACTAACTGTTGAGCTTTTGTGCTATGGAATTATCTCTCGCTTCGTCAAACACTCATTGTAACCGTCAGTTCTCGAGTTGCCACCAAGGTGTTCCCGCTCCATTTCCCCAGTTCGATAGCGTATTTTTTGTGGGTGTATTTTGCCAACTTTGCTTACCCCTTTTCACACTGCTCATGCACATTTCGACCAGTTTTGTATATTTATAGGATGCAAGGCGAACCCAAGGTTGTACAGTGGAGGATGGCTGTCAGTTTGACCCTTGACAAGTATTTATGCCCCGGGGATGTATGAGCAGCGTTTAGAAAACGAATCTCAGATCTTATTTCACTCGCAGCAGCATTTTTAACTAAGGGTGGCATCATAAAGGAGCGCTACAAAAGCAGCAGCGATCTGAAAATGGCAATGCTGCTCGAGTAAAAGTAACTTGCAACTACTTGTATGCTTGGAACTATGATCGTAGCGCTGTCGTGGATAGCAATAAAAACGGAACTTAATTTGTGGATGTACCTTTTAGGAAGCCATCAAATCGGCCTAATCTCTTCCTAAATTTCGTTAATCTAGAAACGAGTGAGTGTTATTCTTAATATAACATATCTGTTGAGATTTGGGGTGACAAAATGTTTTCTTTTTATTTCTTGTGCGTTTCACATTCGGTTATTTATTTGATTTCAAGAGTTTTGATCAAACGACCTTGACTGTTACTGCGAGGTGTTGTAGAGAACTCTTCTGCTGTGAACCCTACGATCCACATAATGCTTTTACCCCATCCCTCCTCCCTTGTATCTGGAAGAGCGTGCTCAGAGCAGGGGGTCGGCTGAAGGGATCTCAAAATTAACAACAGGCGTTAGCCTCTTGGGGTCACTTCACAATTTAACCCATATCCAGCCTTCTGGCGCAGCTGGCTTCTCGCATATTCCTCGAGGGCCAGACGCTTGTCAAAATGCGGATTTCCGCTCTTCAAGGCATTTGCCATATGAGTGAGCTCAAGTTTTGTTCAAGGCCCTCGCTAGATGGTTAGGCGTCGTTGACTATACAACCTACAACTTATCGCTCATAGCTCAAGACTTGAAACCAGATCAACACGACAGGCCAAGGCCTCACAATAATGAAAAAGAGGGTGTTTAAAAAAAAAAAAGGAAAAAACCCTCCAGTAATTGTAAATTAAAACTTAGCAAATTTATTGAAACTTGGAATTCTTATAAAACGGCTCCTTTTTAACGGAGCGTACATGAAATAACGACCAGCAACAGATTGTACGAGCAGCGATTGGTTCAGCGCACGCTCGGCAGTACTTTTTTATCTTCGGAGACTCGCCGGGCCATTTGGATGAATTCGGCAAATGTTTTCTGGAGCTCTCCCTCCAACTGAAATCAATTAAATGAATAACTCATAGCGCTAGGCAATGACAATATATTTTCATTCAAACGACAGTAGGAAATAATGTTTTGACTTAAGCGAAATTGTTAAAAAATAATGTGATTGGAAATCGAATGAAACGATCAACAAAAATTGAGACTGAAGAGCGAAATATATAGTTAAAACGTTGAAGGTGTTTTATTTTTGACCCATTCTGAGCAAAAGCTTCTCATGAGTCTTCAGTACATTGATGTGACACCAATGGAGGTGTAAGCGCCAGCCTAATAAGATCTTGATGTAGACGACCTCCAAATAGCCTGGAAATGATGCGACGTTAGAAAATACCATGCTCCCACGCAGTGCTACAAGTGGTAGCAAAGCATAGCATAGAACGGAAATTAGAGCAGGTCTGGCCTTCTACAGCGTGGTGCATCATTACGCGACAAGCAATCATCTTCCAGGAATCACAAGTAAACTGTGAATAGGTTGAAAACTGTTCAAATCCTTCCGCTTGATACAAATATGGGCTCAGTTATGGCTGAGTTGCTACAAAGTGCAATCAAAAAACGCTGCAACGTTCTCGCCATACATAGAGAGCAGTTGCAGGTGCCAAGGCGGCAGTTGCTTGCATTGACCCGTCTCAGAACATATTTGCGGTAACTCAACCAAACACCCAGCACTGGGCTGCTGTGCACATACGAGCCGGTAGCAGCTGGACCTGAGGCTAATGCAGTTACAAGTAGCTTGAAGCCAGGAGGTAGATGGTGTCTGTGGGGGCTATTGTTCAGATGCCCTCTGAAATTTAAGAACCACCCTGAGACTCAAGATGATCGTGCTGTCATGACCTCAGCAAGGGGGAATGCAACTCTCCACGATGGCACTGTTACATTTGAGTAGTGACATCGCACTAAGTACGATATCCACTGAGTAGTAATTGGAACAAGGAGTTTTATTGTCAATTACGTTCAGTCAAGTTTTACTTCCACAAACAGGGAACTGGGCAAGAGCAAAACGGCACACCTCGAGAGAACCACTCTGTTACAACGAGTTCTGAGTTAGCACAAATGCTCCGGACGAGCTTTCGTTAAATGGAAGAGTTCGGTTCGTCCTGGTACTGCTGAGTAATGGTAAAGGTGATACTTGTGAGTTTTTCTCAAACATCCGTGAACGTATTAAGTGAGAGTGGAATGAGCCAGACCACTGGACATGCCAACTTCAACATTTGGCTGAACTTTTTCCTCCCCTAAAGACTCTTCACCCTGCACGTTGTGCGCCTTCAGTGCGGAATAAACAAGAAACCACATGCTGCTCCACTATAGTTTCCATAAACGTGAGGAACAGTCGGAAGAGCAGCCAAACGTCCAACACTGAAATGTGGTCCCTAATAGTACAGTTATTGACAAGCTACTTGATTTCCAATACTTACGCGAATAAACTGATTTTAAAGAGCACATTTTTCTGCAGTACGTACTTGGTAATGTTGCAGTTCTTGTATAATTCGGTCTATCGTGTTGAGGGGAAGCCACAGAGGAGGTGAATTCGGAAGTAGAGGGTGCTCAATGCCAAAGGCCTCTTTACCAATGCCCATTCCTGCTCTCAAGTAGTCCACGGCCAATGCAGAACAATCTTCCAGATAACCGTGATGAAGGTAGAGTTTAAGTAGTTCCGATGCGTTTCTTTTCTACACCGATAATAACAAACGACAAATAACAACAACAAAATGTTTAGGCGATCGCTGAAAAAAAAGGTTATGTATACTGGGTTTTAGAATAAAAATTACTTGAAGCAGGTGAAGAAATTAGGCTGCACAACACGCTTCAATGAGAGAACAACTTCAATCTCACCGAGCTATTTCTGGGTTTCATGCTTTTGTTCCTTAACGAATACTACTAATGAACCTAAGTTTCTGCGAATTGTATACTGTGGGGCTAACATTTTGGAAGGTAATGATTCCACAGGTTGTACTGGGGTCAACCACGCTAAAAAAAGTGCATTTGGGGCTGGCCAATACTCATAGGTCGTTGTACTGAGGCTCTTAAGAGTTTGTTATGGAAATGTAGGAAATGCCATATTCAGCCAAGGGCTGAAATTGAGGCACAACCAGTCAAAGGTCGACTCAGAAACAATTCCATGGTCTGGCTGCCCTCCACTAAACACAAGTTGCTTGCGCCTGGGTTTGCTGCCCGAATAATCATCTTTAACACCCGTGCTGGGTGAGACGGAACAAAATTGACAGATACATCAACGAGGAAAGATGGTAATGGGAAGGCGAATAAGGAAAAAACGAACACTTCTACCTCTATTCCAATTTCATTCTACTTTGTAGTTCGCGCTGGAAGGTCCTAACTGTCCAATTTGTTGTCAGAGCCTTGACCTTGAAGAGTTTGGCATGGGCCTAATTTGAGTCGTAGCTTAAATTCTGGTTAAGTCTCTGGTAGCACGCCAAAGTGTTGGAGTGTGGAGCGATTCCAATCGTCTCAGCTGGCCAAGGCGGTCTTTGCAGTAGTGAATCGCAACCTTCCAGTCTCTTGTCGAGAGTTTCGGGTGATAAGATGTGAAGTTGTAACTGGTAGGGCAGAAGAGCTGGCGAGGATGGAGATTACAACGGAAGAAAACCAAAAAAAGAAGTCCTTCTGACTATTAAACCGGTCTTTAGGGCCTTGACACAAGTTTTTCTTGACAAGACAGTGTATCCCAGCCCAACCAAATCAAACTCCACGTGGCCGTCAGCGCAACATTCCTCACATCCTGGAGAACGTCATATTGAAACGTGATGAGAAGAGGCGAAACCCCTCTACCCCAAACAGCTGGTAATCATGGGAAACAATTAATGAATCAAGATATACACACGTCATTATCTTCATCTCAACACTATTATTATTACCTTCACAACGTCAAGCAGGACAAGCGTATAAGTGAACTTACGCAGTAAGAAGCTGAAAGCCAGGCGGGTAAAAACATTTCAAGACTAAGGAGTTTGTGGGCTGCTGCTCGATGGAGTTCCGTAGACTGCTTTTTTTCGTATTTTTCAATAAATCTACGCAATATCCTCCATGCCAAGTCTCGTGAATTGTCCTTAGTTACTATAAAATCTGAAAAAGTAAACACACAGTTAATACAATAGCAGAAAATATTGGTTTGATTAGGATAAAATGTTTCAAGTTCTGAAGGTATTGAAGGAATATACCACCCCAAAAGGGAGTACTGAAGAATGAATTATAATCAAGATGTATGTGATGAGTCTCATGGTAGAATGGAGGCATTGAGGGATGCATGTTTACTGAGGTAGTTTGGAGATGCTTTTGAAGAGCAGCTGACTCATCCATTATTGCCTGACTTTCGTCGCGAATATGAACTATTGTCCTAACCACTAGACCATGATCGCCTAGTGCCTTTTATAGGAGTCAATCAGTACACATGCAGGAGCTGTGCCCTCATCTCTAGAGGGTTTGGCTCATTATGAACAATTAGCAAGGGCCCTTGTGGTGCGTGTTACTGTGACAATGTACAAGGCCATTTACTTAGACGTAATTGCCTACTGTCCCTTTCTCTTGGGAAGCTAACTCGTAGTCGATCGAGGGAGAGTACTCGCACAATCCCAGAAAGCTGCACTCCTTTGGATCATCAAGGCCTACAAGACATCATCCACCACTCTAACTCGCCCAATTGACTTGAGCTTTGAGTGCATGGTGGACAAGCAAAGAGTGAAAAGGGAGCCTCTCGCACTACGGGGCAAACTCCACATGGCCACTTCACTAGTTTCTACAACCGTGAGAGACAGTTGTTGGAAGAGCAGCCAAACCTTCCAGCACACTGCTAATTTGTCATTGTTTGGTATACGTTGCCTTCCTATCAATGGAAAAGGTCAAGAACCTTATTTTGGCCTGTTCCCACACAAACTTGACCACAACATACACGCTCACTGTGAAGAATAAACACTTTCAACTATCGTCGTCAGAGTGCACAAGGAACTACACCGTATCAATGGCCTAAACGCAGTTCGACCAATTCCTAAAAAGGAAAAAAACACTCAAGTTAACTTATCAGATTCGAGAACAATAAGAATCACCTTCTATTTCGTTATTACGAAGCCACTGCCAATTATGATCATCTTCAAGCGTAGCGCAGGCCGCCGTGAGGCTTTCGATGACGCAACTTCCCGAAATGCCGCACATATTCGACAACCTCATAGCCGCTTTGTACTGTTGTTGCGTAATGCAAAGGGCGACCACTTCTTCTTTTGTTGCGTCTAAGAAAATGACAAACGAATACGTAACGAGATGTGACAGCAGGGGACCATTCTAGGCTTGTGGGTTTTGATTTCAAGCGATACTACAAGTAAAGTACAAAGCAATCGCAAGTACAATTACCGGGAGGACAGTTGCCGAGGTTGTATCGAACGCCAGAGAGCTCAAATTCTTTCCTCACTTCGCTGATGTCGAGAACTTCGATGGAACCCTGGAAATTTACAAATAATTGTAGCAAAATTACTATAGCATTTCGGACATTGATGTTTGCGACAGACTCAGTATTGATGCAGAAACAATTTCAACTACATACTTGCTACCAACCCAGATACATGCCTATTACTGTAACCACCTACAGACCCTGTTTTACTTGAGCTAGTTAGCTGCAGTGTTAAATCGTGAATCTTGGAGGTGGTGTAGATGAACCAGAAGATGAGATCTTCAACCCTTTCGCACCAGTCAAAGGAAATACATCATTTTGACACCTCCTATCTAACTTTAACACTGGCCAAATCAAAATATACAGCTCCCTTCTCCTCGGTCTCACCCTCAGTTATACTTTTCAATTATTCAAGTGGAGAACCCTAGTTGAAAGTGCAATAGATGTGGGCATGTTTTTTGCCCTTGCGTGGTTAGGTTGCGATTGCAAAAATGGTCTAGTCAACTCAAAGGGCTCCCTTTCTTTCACCCAGTTCGATTTACGACGCGTCACAGGTGATCTAATGTGCTTTCACTCCGCCGATATAACTGCTTATAATTGTTAGCGCCCAATACTATTCGGATCTGGTAATCGTCTACTCAGAACTTCTAACAGAACACTGACGTCACAAAACCAGCCCCCCCCCCCCCCGGGAGAACAAGACCCCAAAAACTCTTACCTTCTCATGTCCGGGTTGAATTTGATGCCAAACAATCATTTCGAGCTATATAATACGAAGTCCTGATTATAACACGAAGAGATCAAGAACGTTACCTTTCAGAAGTTACTAACCCCCAAATTTATCATTTTTAAGACCTTCAATCGTAACACTTTCGACAAAATGCGATTTTAGTGCACTTTTATCCGTTTATATTCGCGTATATGATACTAGTTGTTAACGCCAGCAATCAAAGCTCTACTTTTGGGGTCGAAAGATTGATCACAGAGCTGGCCGACTCATCATCCCCTCACTTGGTTCTATTAGAGCTCCCGTGCGACCTTAAAACTACTCCTGCAGAGACTTATGCCCGCATGGCAGACATTTTCAACTTGTCGCTCATGGCAAGAAGCCTTATTGCCTTGCTGCAGATCATCCTTGCTACCTTTGAGATTAGAGGTCTTCAGTATCTGCTACTCTTTAAATTAGGCCTTTTCAATTCATGTAACTAGTTAAATTACTAAGGGGGAACATATTAATAATAGCGTGTTTGCAGGAGGGCATTAAGACGATGGTAGTGGTTACACGACGCAAGGGTTAAGACTGCCACACTGAAGTCACTGAATGCAAGGGTCCTTATTATCTGGGGATGTGCGCGTTGGCCAATACAGTACATAAGGCTGAGGCGAGTTGTATTATGAACGTTTAAGCTACGATTTGTTAAAAAGGAAGTATTAATATGCAACATGGTCTACACAATCATAATCAGATAGAAAGGTAAGGGTGAAATACCTCTTCAGGGGACGAAGTGGGTTTAGGGCGAAGAATCCAAGCTTCCGAAGCATCAATAAGTGCCAAACAGTTGAGCGCGATTCCATAACATTTCCACTGCATTTCGCAGTTGTCACTCCTCATTCCTTTCTCAAATATCACGCTCGCCGCTTAAAAAAAAAAATTTTTTTTTGACCGCTTCAAATTTACTAATTCCACAACCATCAAAAATCCAGTGTTGAACGTTTTTCGTATTTTACCTTTTTTGAAATTTTCCTCCTTGACGTGGAACGCGTAAAGAACGTTGTAGTAGTTGACTGCCTGAGAAAACGCGAGAGATCTCGCTCGAGTCGTTAGAAAATCGTCGAGTTGGTTGACAAGACCGATGTACGGGTAGGAGATCAATTTTTTCAATTTTCCATCGCCCATGAGCGTCGTCACGAACGTGTATAGTGAGTCGATTTTCCTTTGCCAAGAGTTGCACGATTCGATTATTTCGTAGGCTTCGTCAAAACGTTTCAGCTGAAGTTTGTGGATGAATAAAATGAACTGAAGCGTTTCCTGAAACAGCGTAACTTAATAATTATCGCGACGAAGTGGTGGAAACCCATTTCAATAATAAAACGGAGAAAGAACGATTGTCTATGTCCACTAAATTTGATTTACAATGTTAAATCGATTTCGACAGTTGAGTAATCGTCAGTAAGAAGAACGCAACTAAATAGGACACACAGCTAGGACATCTTGTATACCAAAAAGTGAAATAATAGCTGCAAGGATTTCAAGGCATGGTGTTCCTCTTCATACCACATCCTATCATCCAGCTGCTAATGGTGGGGCAATTTCAATACATGAGCAATACATATGACGGGAAGATTGGGTCCCGTGGCTGCCATTAGTCCTCTTAGGACTGCGTTCCTAAATCAATAAAGAAATCGGCATTTCACCAGCAGAGATGCTGTACGGAGAGCCAATACGTCTGCCAGGTGGTTTCTTTGACTACCCAACCAACTCTGGACTGTCTAGTCCCTTGTAAAAGATGGTATGCAATGCTTGAAAAGAAAGGGTTCGTACTTTGTATTACTCGACTGCACCCCAGCCTCACCTTCCACTCATGTACATCCTCAAAGCGCTGACATGATTTTTGCAGTCCCAAGCACAGCTGACCGTCAATGTAAATCAACAAATTTCCTCTTGCAGTTCCCACCACTCTGAGTTTGAAATTGCCAAAGGCTCCACCGGGCTATTTGAGCAGAACCCCCCCCCCCCCATGCCTAAATAGGATAACGGGGCTGGCGCACTCAGATTATAGATAAATTTCCACCACTTACGTTACTCTGCATTCACATATGTGTACGGGAGCGTTTTCGATTGTTATTCATTCTGAATAATACACTTACGTTTTCGATTACAACCCCCCCCCCCCCAAGTTGACGTTTCACCTTTCAAGGCATGGGGACTCCCATACTGCAATGGCTGTCGACCACCCAACTTTGCCTGTAATACGGGTCGCTCAGGAAAAAAATTGCAGTGTTATGGTATCAACTGTCACCGCGTTATTTGCAACTCCTGGAATGACATGGACACGGAGTAATGGGTGAATAATCCATTTCGACAAAAGTGGACCTAGGGCAGCACAAGATCGGTACTCTGCCAATTGGTAAGGCCAATTTCGATGAAAGACCCTGAGATGTTTATGTAAACATTGCACCCGCAAGATCACTTGGTGGGGACGACAGCTGGGCAGTCTGTTTCTGCTTGTGCTTCGGTCTCATTAATTGGGGGTGCTTTCTATAAGAGATAGGTATTATAGGTGTAAAAAATAGGAAGGAAAGAAGGGATTATGGATAGCCTAAATGGTTCGGAGCATTGGCGCTAATGTTCTTTAACTATTCACTACACAATTCAAAGAATAAGAAATGTGAATGTACCAAGCCCAATGCACTTATGGATTTTAATTTTTTTAAATCAAAAAGGTCAACCAAAACCTGCTTTTCTTTCGTATTGTCTCTGAAAACCCGCGTTTCCGTCTCGTCTAAAGTTGTCCCGCTGCGTTTTTCTTTGACAAGGTCTTTGGAGTAGTCAGGAACTCCCAAACCAGCCCTGGCGAAATAGCGTAAGAAGTCAGGGTTTTATGTGCAGCCAGACTATCCGAAATAATGTAACTCTTTGTCCGTTTCAGCCCCCTGCACAGAAGGTGCTGCGTGCGGTGCTCCAACAGTACTGCAATTACAAGCTCGCTCGCTGCAACTATGTCCCATTCCATCGACTTCCTTTCTCAATAAGGAAATGTTTAAAAATAGAAAACATAACTTATGAAATGGATCCTAAAATAATTATAAGCTAAAACGAAAATGATATACCAAATCGGCAGTGGAGATTTCAGTGCAGACATCAAGCGCTTTGGTAGCAACAGCCACTGCATAATCCGGTCGAGAATGAACTTCAAACAGCCGAATGACTTTGAGGTAGTAGGCGACGCGAAATGGAAACTCCGACATGCATGTGTCGTACGCCTTGTCGTATTCTCCAACCGCCAAGAAGGATTCACACAGAATCAAATTCCCTACATAGAAAGCGTTCCAATATATTACACATAAGCACAATTTTGTTTATTGCATTAACTCCATTCCGTAAAAAAAATAATACTAACAAGATCGAGTTTTGACGATGCGAGAGAGATCTTGTATCAACGAATACTGCCTAATAGCAAATAGATGATTGACGATCAAGTCATTATCAGGTCTCGGCCATCTAAATACCGATTGTTAAGGCTTCAATATCGACTTTTTACTCTCTTCAACTTAAACAAGCGAGGTAATGCCATCCAAAGTCAGTTGAGTTTTCGCCGAACATAACTAATAGGACCAATCAGAAAGGCGGTGAATATGGGAATGGAACCAAGCAGCGAACCGTAAACTAAAACATTTCTTTCTGAACTGAACAGATGAGAAGGGAAAAGTTTTCCCAAAATGTGCCAAAGGCTATAATAATTTTAATTGAACTGACAACATACGTTCAGCAGTAATACTCTGAACAAAGACTTCAGCCAAGAAACACAAAGGCCTTTTATTTGCCTTATGGAAAAAAATGGCTTCAACGATTGCTTACCATTCACTTCCACTTTGCGAAAAAGGTTATGACAAAGAAGCACGGTTACAGTTGATCTGTCCCGGGAAAGAGAAGCAAGTCAAGTACATAGGAGTAAACGTAGGTGAGAGGTGGCGCTTCAGCACAATGGCACTACCATAGCAAGGCTTGCCTCACTACGAACAATCAGTAAGGCCAATGTACGCAGCCAAGTGTATAGGCGTGGTTGGCCCCGTCAGTCAATCAAAAGTATTAGCCCACTCCCAGAGAGGTGCACTCCCGTAGATCACCAAGGCCTATAAAACCACTGAGTGCATCGTGGACAAGTGTAGAGTGAAAATGGAGCTTTCCCCACTCTGGAATCCCCAGACCTGCCTAGACTTCTGTGTCAAACGAAACCTTACCGCAATAGATGAATGGGCATTAGATAATTGCAAGCGAGATGGGTATCCTCGTCTAAGGGACTAGACATGTATGAGTTGGTTAACCAATATCCACGAATGTCTTAGGAGAAAGTGGGTTGAGCCAGACTACTTGATGAACCGGTTACTTACACGACACAGCGACTTCAATTCGTGGCTCCACTTCTTTTCTCTCAAAGACTCTCCATCCTGGACGCCCACTTCCTAAAGCAGTGGACGACGATGGTAGGAAGAGTAGTCAAACCTACGAGCATTGACTGCTACTAAGCAAGCATGGCAAATATATGTATTTACATCCAAGTAAATAGTTAGATCAGGTGGGAAGTCAGAATACAAACTCCTCCCAGATGGTATACAGAATTCCCAAGGGCTGTTCTTCTGCAGTAGGCTGATGCACTCCGCTTTCGTCTTTTCAAAGGAGTGACACTGCACTGCAACCTCAAATAACGATAAGAAAAACGCGCGACGAAGGAGCAATGATCTTGAATTGAATAAAAAAAAGAAAAGAAAACCATCCGATGAAAGGCAACATAACACTGTGCAGTGTAAACAGACAAATTAACAGAAATTAAAGAAAGCGAAATAATAAGGATACAGAGCATTGACCAGAGCAACAACCGAGTCCTCCAAGGTACTTTGCATGGCCTGACTTTGCTGAGAAAGAACGTAGCTTTGTATGACTGGCGTGTCAAAGTCCACATTGGTAACGCACAGCCAATGAAGAACGTAGTAAATCTAAAAAACGAAAGAATATTTTCGGAAGGATGCTCTATAAGGCGGAAACTACAGTTTTTTACTTGAAGAAATACTCACACGGGCGAGTTCCATCAGAAGCTCTTTGTACTCCAACAGAAAGTCGTGCCCAGTTAGGGACATCATAATTAGCAGGTTGACTGAGATTTTCATTCTGGCAAAATTGTGTTAATTAATAAAACGATCAATGAAATATTAATAGATCGCATACACCTGAAGAGCGCGTACCTGGCAGTAACGTATTCGCGAAATAATTGAGTGATAGCAGCCAGTCCTGATTGACCACCAAAAGCTTTCCAGTCCGGAGCTAAAACGCAATAACTAAAATGAGAAATATAATTTCCAGGAAGTTCACAAAAGTACAATTCAGTTCTTTTCAATTCACTATGAATAAACTGGAATGTAATTCCGCAAAATCCCTTCAGTCTGACAGCCTGAGCAATAACTTCGATTTCAAGTTTGGAAAAGGAATGGCTGACTGTCGTACTTTGTCCCCTCCTCCTCTGCCTTATCTTTCAACTTCAACTTTTGAAGTCGAAGTTTGATGATGCTATCGTTCCATTCCATTCTGTTGGACGTCCTGATGAGTTAGATCTCGTTCTGCTCCTTGCTCAGCGCAGGTCGCAACTGAGCCCACAACAACACTAAATTATTTCTATTTTCTATTCAAAACCTGTAACTCCTTGGGGAACAAAGGCTAGAAATGAGATCCGGTCGGATCGGTTGGGTGCAATTCTCCTAACTTCATTCCAGATTTTGCCAACCAGGCAAAGCTTCTTATCTAGCGATCTTCTGCAAGTCTCCCTTGGTCTTCTTGTCTTCTTCCAACTCATTTGACGACGAAATACGCGACCAGTATTGACCCATGCCAAACATACTGAAGACGTTTTTGTTTTTGCTGTTCGGGTGCAGCAATCATAACTGTGCTGCTTGGCTTGGGGGTTGGGAAGAGTTCAGCATGTCATTTCTACACGTTTCCTGCTGGGTTAACTGTTGACCCGGCTTTCAGGTTGTTATATCACACTGACTCTCATTGTACTTCACTTTGTATGCATCACTCACCAATGCAAAAGCCCCCCCCCCCCATGCATTTTCTCTTCTACCTTTTTTTACTTATTCCTGCGCCATCGTTCTCATCGTACGTTCAGTAATCGATTTGTTTTCCCAGCTTAAACTATCTACCACCAAAATGAAACCTCGATCCTGACAGAATCAATTTGCGCAGACTCAACAGGGCTGGCACAGTACTGGATCTCAATCAAACTTCCTGGATGTCGACCCAGGTAAAACTCTGAACTTTCCCTTTTATTTGCACGCCAAATTTGGTTGGGAGCTCGTCTAGTGTTACGGACTCGTCGGAACAAAGCCTTAGACAGCGGAGGTCCTCCAGGAAAAAAAGGCTCCATTTAGGACGACCCTGATGGAGAAGGGGGTAATAGTTCATTTGCTTCCAAACATTCACAGCATGCTAAAAGTAGTACTACAGTATCCACAGGATTATTTTTCTTTTAGCCCAAACATTCGGGCATATTAGTGTGATACACCAGAAACTTCTGTACGAATTGCAATGTGTACCTTCTAGAATGCAGCCCTCAGGGTAAGACAGCTCCTTGATAAGTTCTGCAAAACACTCATTCATGTCCACTTGGCTGATCAAAGTGCATTTCTGAAATAGAAGTAAGAAAAAAAGTATAATGAGACGGCCAAATGCAAATCTCACGCATCTAAATCTAAACATGTTATTTGAAATCTGTCATCAATTAAAAACCCTGCAAATTATTACACAATGGTTTATTATTCTCATGAACAGCTTGACCTAGTATTACTGCTCCCCCATCCCATTCGATTCAGCATCGAATACTAGTAAACCATACGAAACATGTCCTGGCTACAATGGAACTACGGAAACAAAACGTCTGATGATTTTGCCTCGTCGGGCGCTTCGAGCGAACCTGTTGGTAGGCGAAAGGGGAGTTGAGCCGCCCGCCCTGCTGCGTTGCCGCCGTTTTTTATTGAGATGGGCGGGAGGGAGGGAGTTCAAACGACGAAACGCTGTAGCTCCTGCGTTGTACTGCGTTTTGTTAATTTTTTTAACCGTTTTTTGCCCATTACAACCATGGGCTTCGTCCGATCGGATTGCCGAGATGGCGGGCACAACTAGATACCAAATCGGATTTTTGTGCGAAAGAACGAATTTTTTAGACCACGTTAAAGGCACAAAACGGCCCAGACGGCGGACAGACATTGCAAATTTGGAATTCCCATGTCTTGAAACGTAAAGCATCAAATTTTGAGGGGGGGTTGTAAAAAGTTTTTAGTGACCGAAAACATAGGGTTATTATTCATTCTGAATAATAAACCAAAAGTGCCACTTTCTCCGTCCCAAATTTGATTTACGAACAAAATTTATGGGATCGTTAGTGACTCAAGAGGTTAAACTCAATGAGTCACCCAAATCGAATTATTTTAGCAGTTCGTTAAAAAAAATGTTTAAACCCCTCTCTTAATGCGGCTTGGGCAGTGTTCTCACAGGTATATTTAACTGTTGACGTGAAAACGGAAAATCATCTTTATTGCGCACCTCCTTAGCACTGTCTGGAAACCCCTGTCCAGTAGTCCTCCGTTTCACAAGCACTGCCGCATCTTAACTTTTCGTATAACGCATTCAATCGCTCATAGTTGAGCTTAGTAGCTGACACTTCAGCCATTTTCCCCTGGCTCATCAGCAACGCACAACAACAATCTTCTGGGTCATCACCATTCCACCACTACAATCGCCTGGATCATCAGCATTCCACAACAAGAATCCCCTGGCTCATCAAAACCCCAAAACGATTTTAAAAGACAGTTTCCAACAAAAAAAAGTAAATCAACCAGAAAGTTGTCACGCTGGTATAAACCTCAGAGTGTAAGCGGACTGCATGGGGGAACAAGGCAATACAAGAATGGTAAGCTTCGTGAAACACACTAAAAGTACTCATAAAACTGGAAGTGATCTTAAAGACCATCAGCCTGCGCGAGAGGTGACCAAATGACTCAGGCCGTGATCATGAAAGTGAATGCACTTAATAAGAATACTGAGGGGTATTCAAGGGTACAGTTAGCCGAAAACTAATCACGTTAAATAAAATAATGGATAACGAGTAAGAAAGGGGTGATAGCGGGGAGTAAACTTGAGAAACCGATAATGGCGAGAGACTGACACGAAGGACCCAGGAAGAGTGGAACGACTTCATCTTCACATTTCATTTCATGCATCTCGTTTTTGAAGGTACAATACAACAAATAAACTAGAAATAACTCCATAAATACTAGTTAAGCGGCCATAATTACCTCAGTAAGATACGAGGAAAGAGGAACCAACTTCACAGCTTCATCCAAATGGGGTTGGAGCGGTTGTCCGAGGGATAAACCAAGAAGGACTCGTTCAGGCGCATCGCCGAGGTTAGCGTCACGCAGCGTTTCCAAAAGACGGCCGTAAGTCACTATTAAGGTGAAATCCGTTCGTCATAAGTTACGTTCCGCATCTTATATTACTACAAATAGTAACTACTATAACAAAGAATCCAAATACACTTCGAATTTAATAATACAGAAGCTTTTACTCAACGACGTTCTATATTGCTGTTTACGTAAAACAACCTATGGATTGTGTAGATGAGAATTCCTAGTGGTTTCGATCAAAACCTTTAAAGCCGTTTTTACGAAAATATGAAGAAATGTTTTACCTGTTAGAAAATGTCTTGCAGTGACTCGACTTATACTTCTGTTCAAAAAAGTAATAGTAGTGTAGAATAGAACAAAGTACGGGCCAGACTGCAGACACCAAACTTATGAGTAAATTGAGGTGCCTAGTCAAGTTACGAGTTCGAGGTGTTTAGTCAACACAAATGACCCGGAAAAGCCTATATCGTTCAGGCCAGTACAAAACTAATAAAAATGATGTACCAAATTAAGTTTAAGAAATGCAATTCAAATTTTGCTGAACAGTTATGGTCTCTGCGTTAACACCAGCTCTGACAATCTTCAATACTTTCACTAAAGAACCTCCAGAGTCGAACGAATTAACAATAACGAAACAATTACCATGCGGATACGTTGCACACGTAGCACCACAGCTCCAAAACAGCTCAGCGAAATCGCAACGTGTGGCCAAAGAAAACCCTGAGTCTTGAACGAGAACTAAGTTACCATTCCCCAACCAAGCAAGAGAGAGAGTGAGGCTACCGGCGATGATATGTTGTGAACAGCAGGAATAAATTCGACTCCAACACCTGAATTTACAACAATAATCAGTTCTCGCACGATTGTTATAGCGATAACGACAAAGTTTCGATGAGTGAGGAACTTACCTCTCGGATACTCTCAGAAAAACGTGATCGTCGACCGACTGTTCTCCGAGTTCTGAAAATATTTCTGCCTCGACGATGCTGTGAATAAATGACTGTATATCTGAGTTGTGCTTGACGTTTTTGTTAGTTGTTTCGTACGACTGAAATAAATATAAATTACTTTGAACGAAACAGACATTTTGACATAGATGAGACATTTTACGAAAATTAAGATTAATAAATGCAACACGACACGACACTTAACTGGCCTGAAATGAGCAGCAATTATATCGAATTGTTGCCACTAACGCTATCTGGCTGCAGTGACGTCCATTCAACAGCCACAACCTACCGCCGCTGAGGTAGCTCTTCTTTTTTACTTTCTGCGGAAGATTAACGAATAATCTCGATCACGAAGCAGCCAGTCACACAATATCGTCCTGTCTTTTTTAATTTCCCAGTATCCCAGTAAGAGTTAGTGTGTGTCGGTTTTCTTTACATATTTCGCAGGGGTGGCTCACCATTATTTCTCAGAAAAGATGAGTCCCCGGGACCGGGTCAGCGCAGCAAGCTCCAAAGCCAGGTAAGTGGGATATTGCTGAGGAAAGCTGACAATAAACCTTTCGAGCTAAGTTCCTGGTTAGCCACTGTACTAAATAGTCATGTGACTCAACGTATAAGTTGAGGTGCCAATTTCAAGCAATAGAGTATGAAAGGCACTCGTCAACGCGAACATTATGGTACTCTGCACAGCATTTCTGCTTGATCTAAACGCCATTTTTCTACAGCCCTCGCTTGATAGGTTTAGGACGCAACCTCTCATCCCTCCGGCAGCAGCACAATTACTTTCGTTTTTTATGTACTAATTCAGAAGCCTATCAAAAAAAGGTCCCTTACAGCAAGGAAAATGTGTAAACTCAATCAATACGTACATTTAAAGCCTTTCTGATGTCTTCAACCGTGAAAAATCCGCTGGTACAAATAGTTTTCAAGAAAAGACTGGCTGGGTCTAGGCAGATGAATTTTTCGGGTTTTACCTGCAACAAAAATTTATAGTTTAATGCAGTACGAAGGAGGTGAATGTGAAAAGTTGTGATGATCAACTAATATTTTTTGGCTATAAGTGCACAGTCAGTAAAATAGTTCGTTGATAATGCGTCCCCAGTCTTTTCATAGCGCCTCTTGTGAAGCTCAACGTCGCTGTAACGCAATGTGAGGCCTTACAGTCCTCCTATTGGCCTTCTAAAAATCATGTTCAACATTACATAATTTGACGAGTGAACGTAACTTCCTTCTCATTTTTCAAATTAAAACGATAACAAACCAAATTTTATTCCTAAGTCAAATAAAAACTCGGAAGTATTCCACACAATACGCTAAAAACTATACACTGAAACCAAACTTGAGGAAAATTATTATAATTAACATTCATACCGCAGTAGGAGGACGGGAGGGAGCGACAGTCAACCAAACGTCGGGCTCTGACCAACTAATTCTTGTGATAAGCGCTGCCTCGTCACCAGTCGCCAGCCAACAGCACCAAACGTCGTCGTACTCTCCCATAATCATATGAATCAAATCAAGACCCTATGTGAAGTTAAAAAAAACATTGATTGTTTAATTAGCACAGCGATTTATGTATATAAGGACGGATCACAAAACTTTCTTAAGCTTTACGTCAATTCACTGGTTTTCATGGCTTTTGCTACTAATTTAATCAATTTTCACTCAGTTTATTTGAACTTGGTCATACAGAAGTAGGAAGTAATAGCGATAAGTTCCAGAATTTATTGTTACCATCCGAATTTTTCTGAAGATTCTGGTAACGTTTGAGAGGACTTAATAAGTAAAATATCTGGTGCGTTGCAACACACAACTGTCCTTAGCTCTACGTCAATTCACTTTCTAACATTTGAGCGGAGTTTAAAAGGAAAAAAAAAACATGCTAAAACCGATTTTCGCAGAATATTTTGATAATTTATTGTGCTGCTCTCGTCATTTTCCCACGAATGGGAATTTTATGGTATAATTGCCTTATTGAGAGCTATCAATATCAAAAATTTAATCAAAATCGTTACAGCCATTTTTGAGAAAAAAAATTGGTGTTTTGATCACTACGATACCTATAGTTAACTTTCGGTAGATTTTGTCCATACCCTTACTTTGGCGTCCCATGGTAACCTGTAGGCTAGACATCATGTTTCAGCTGATTTGGTACGGCTGTTTTCACTAAAAATCGCGCTAAAATCGATTTCGTCGAAAGTTTTGGTAATATATTGTGCTGCTCTCGTCATTTTCCATAAATGGGAATTTCATGGTACAGTTGCCATATTGGGAACTACCAATATAAAAAATTTAATCAAAATCGTTAGAGCCGTTTTTGAGAAAAAAAAATTGGTGTTTTGATCACTCTGATAACTATAATTAAATTTCGGTGCATTTTGTTCATACCCTTATTTTGGCGTTCCATGGTAACCTGCAGGCGAGATATCAAGTTTGAGCTGATTTGGTACGATGGTTCTCTCTAATCTTTCACAGACACACAGACCATTTTCCCAAATAGTGTTTTTCGGACTAATGAGGGTCTGAAACGTAAAGATCTGAAGAAAACTCAAAATTTTTTTTTTCAGCCGATTAAATTACTTTCCTTTCTACTTTTTACACCCAAGGAAAGTAAAAACTGCACTAAAAATAGAGATCCGTCGAAAAGTTTGGTAATTTATTGTGCTACTCTTGTTGTTTTCTCGCAAATGAAAAGTGTATGGTATTGTC
Source organism: Pachypeltis micranthus (assembly GCA_020466155.1). NCBI lineage: Eukaryota > Metazoa > Arthropoda > Insecta > Hemiptera > Miridae > Pachypeltis > Pachypeltis micranthus. The sequence goes on along the minus strand of CM035779.1, from coordinate 2,509,925 downwards.
GGGTCATTTGTAGTTTTCTATACAGAAAATTTATCAAAACGGTTGAAGCCGTTTTTGAGAGAAAAAAATTATCATTTTTGATCACTTTATAGTTAGTTTAGGGTAGATGTTGCTTATACCCTTATTTTGGCGTCCCAAGGTAACCTGCAAGCTGGATATTAAGTTTATTCAGCCGTTTTTTGTCAATCAGGTTCACAGACACAGATCTGTCTCCCTATCAACATGACAGTTCCTGAACCCTCATGAGAGAGTTGTATCAGTCAAATGTAGCAACAATCAAAGCTGGTAGGTTTGGCTGCTTTTCAAACAACAGCAGTGGTTTCTTGTTTCCTCAACAGCAGAGGCGCAAAATGTAGACACAAACACACACGGAACATTTTTCCAAATAAAGTTTTCGGACTCAGTAGGCCTTAAAATGTAAAGATATGAAGAGAACCTTTGTTTTTTGTCATCCGATTATATAACTTTTCTTTCTACTTTGTACAGCTAAGGAAAGCAAAAAAGATTTCAATGGCGCCAGTACCTGAGGAATCGCTGAAGTTGATAATACATCGAAATCTAAAGTGTTGTGGCTGAACGTGGGGTGCACTGCAGTCAAACAACTTCCATGAAGGTAACAATAAATAACAAAGTTTTTTCCCATAAATCCTTTCATCATTTTGTGTTTACTGCCTGAAATAATAACAATTCAAATTAACAGTACAAACAAAGCCGGAAATTGTTATTATTATAATTCAAAAGATATAATGGAATTAGGACGCTTTGTCCATTAAATTAGGGCTATTTTTGCCAAAACTGCAGTAACCATGATATATCAATTTGACGTTAGCCTGTTTTCATTTTTCACCAAGCTAACCGCGATAACTGTGGAATGTGGTTAGACAAGCCATGATTTAAGCCAAGTTAACAATGAGTCAGCTGAAGCAGCATGAGCCTTGGCCAAAGGAGGCCCATTTCCCATCTCCGCTGAGACAAACCCCAGCAGTAATACTGGTAACTTAACAGATTGCTGCTCTTTACATGTAGGGCTAGCCAATTGCAAGTTGGAACGAGGAAAAGAGACAATACAAGTATCGCGGTTTCGAATGGTAAAAACAGGACCTTTGAACTCTTGCTGTCTACTGGTAGAGTAGTGCTTATGGTCGCTTCGGAATCGCTTACTCAGCTCCACCTCAAGTCGTCAGATTTTTCTTGTTACACCTGGCAGTCTGCACTTTGCTCGTATGAACGACTATCGTCCCAATCTCTGAAGAGTCAAGAATTTTTGTTGTTGTTTCTTTACCTCAGAAGCGATTAACGTACCAGTACGTTGCCCTACATACCAGTAATCTTAACCTAATATCGTCATTTGCCAAGTCATAATGCTTCAGTGATTTCAGTTCTCGAACTAGACCAAACTGCATAGAGATCAGAGGCAGAAATGTGTCAAGTTAACCCAAACCTCCAAAAGGTTTGTTTAATTCCGCGCCATCTCGTCCATTCAGATAAGTTTCCTTCTTTTTTATTTCTTTGTAATGAGCTCAATTAGGACTGGAGAATAAGTCTTTAAGGTTTTTGTTATTCATTTGCGTAGCCCTGATAGCCATTTATTTTCATTAGATATATACACACACAGAATTTTCTCTTTCTCGTGAACTCTTTTGGCGCACACTGCCCATACAAACCCTGTGGCTCTAACGATGGAATTTCGCTCATTATACAAAATAAAATGAAAGTAACGAATCAAGACTAACTCGAGGCTACAGATGTTCCAACTTTCTTCGCTAAATTAATCGATGCGAGGGAAGCACCAGTTTGACAGCACCAAACGTTGACAACGCCGGCGTGGCTAAGCGAAAAAAGGTAGAGGTGCTTTTGAAAAGAATGAAACACCATGGAGGAGGAGACGTTTTCGTGGCCATCTTTTCTCCTGTAAACATAAACGGTATCAACACCCAAGAAGAGTGGAAGATTGTGGTTTCTGAGTGACAGTAACATAAAACTAACGCAGGACAAGTCGATGCAAACTTGCAGTTTCCACCGATTTATTTACAACCTTATTTATTATATAATTATTATTGCTTAACAAACAGTGCAACGCACAGATTTCTCCACCCAACTCTCTTTTCCCTTTTGCAGGCCTGAAGGAGCATAAATCTGATTCGCTGGGCGATCTTGGAACCTTGAGCGCCTGTAACTCTTCATGTTATGATAGAGCACGTTTCACCCCACTAATATATCCGCTTGTCATTGAGCAGCTCATACAGTTCCCCATTCATCGTCTCAGCCTACAACCTTTTCTGCGCATCCCCTTTTCTTCATTATCTGTACTATTTCCAACCACTTCTCAACTGATAAGCCCACTTCACTTAATTTCTTCTGCACTTCATAGTTGCATATTCATCGCACTTTCCATCAACACATCATCTCATCAAGGGCCCCAACGTAAGCTAAATTCATGTGGGCCTTAGTGATTAACATAAAGTTGCCAAGGCTCCACTGAAGCCACAGCAGAAGGAAAAGAATGAACTAACGAAATGGCACTAAGAAAATTGGTGCGAAAGAAAGCGGTTTCGCAGCAAACAAATAATGAGGGTTGCTTGAGAGTTTTACTGATGGCAGATAGTACAATAAAAAAGGCGAGGAATTTGCCTGCTAAAGAGCGCTAAATTTGGACGAAACATGTGCCGCTTGCGAAGTTTGGCCTCACCACAGTCACAGTCGAAAAGTATGTGCCCCGGTGTCATCTACAACTATATCGCAGTAGATACAGTTGGGAGACTGAATGATCAGTAGAGGCCGACCTTTCCATTAGTCTTCACCAAAGTCTACGTTCTTTTGATGGAGCACTGGTGCTCCATACTCCACTTCCCTTCTTGCTCAATCAACAAGATGACCACTTCGCCTGAAATATTTTTCTTATGGCAGCCATGCGTGAAATCAATTGAATACTGACAATTCAGTACTACAGCTCTTTACTTCTCAATACCAAGATATTTAAACTGCTCCTAATTGATAGAACAATTACTCGGCTGACAATTCCATCTATTTTACTTCCCTTAACTTTTGGGTTGAAGGGGGGTAAACAATAAAACTCACATGAGCGCTTCTGTAAACCCGGCGAGAAAACGAGGCATAATTGAGTCGTGTGAGAGAACAGAAGTGGACACAGATCCATCAGGCGCCATCCTTACGAGGAGAGCAGACGTATTTGCCAACGCTAAAGAGAAGATGGCGTCTTCATCGGATGAGACGCAAGATGATGCATGAGCGATACTCGCTGAAAACACACAATTGACCCACTTTTAGATTACACGACCTACAGTCTAATACCATAATAACATTCGCAACAAATGACAAACTTACAAGGAGTTGGACTGAGAACGTAGTAAGAGGAGGGTTCCATGGCTGTTGATATAGTGGCACCTTCAAAAATGGAGCGTGATGCACCACTTGTTCCCTTGAAATTTAAAAAAAACGTATGGACAATTCTAACCAAACGCAACGCAATAATATGTCACAAAATAATTAAAACAGAAACTTTCAAGATGAACTAAGTCGTCGTGTGACAAGTACTGCAACATTAGTTGCCCCCCTTAATTTAAGGATTTTGTTGTTTGTACGATACTTACGAACTTAGCGTGGGAAGGGAGTATGTACGATAACAACTGAAAGAATATGGAGGTTTATTCTGAATTACAGATCCAAGATTTGCTACCGCAAACAGGGAACTGGGTGGGAGTGAGCGTGGTTGACAGAATGACACCTCGACGAGACAACAGCTTCATTCAGACTGCAGATACTCAAGTTTCGAGTAAAATGGGAAGTATCAGGAACCTAGTCAACTCACATGACTGGGAGGAGTCATCACTGAATCGAGCCAGTTCCTTGCGGGACACGAAAAATTCATTTCCTTTCTCTCTTATGCCTTCAGTGCAGAGGAAATAAGAAATGTAGTGCAGTTGTTGGATGAGAAGTCACTTTGAAACCACAACTGGGAAACCAGATTAGGAACTCCCAGATGGTATGGGATTCTCCAGTCATACCTCCATGCGATAACACATGGGCAACAGCACTCCACCAGGAGACTGACTAAATGAAAACTTTCCGTACCTCCACAGGTTGGGTTTAGTGGAAGTTGAGGGACCGAACCGGGCTCTTGCATGATTGCAAATCGCAACCTCAATGACTGATATGACTCTTTCAAGAAAGTTCAGGAACAGTCATGTTGAAAATGATCTGTTTGAAAAGAAAACAGACCTAAGTTATTAATTATACATTGAAAACTAACAATTCATTGACACCAATTACCTGACTATCTGGATGAGGAAAAGTGAATTTGTGGAGGCTGGATATGGTAGGAACCAATACGATGATTTGACGTGAGAGCTCAGTAATGGAAATGCCATTGAGAACTGGGCTATCGACAAATTTATAACGAAGTTGATTTCCGCTCAGATGAACATCCAAACTTTCTTCTACTAACTCGAGCACATTGTGAACTGAACGCCTGAAAATAAAAGCAAATACTCATCCTAAGAATAAAATAGTGAGGAGCAGCTGATTATGTATAGTTAAGGCAGCGGGAAAGTATAGTGTCGCCTAATTTGTGGCTTAATGACGCCCATGACACGGCAATAGAATGGTTTTACACAGGCCTGAATGGTCAGGTAACAAGGAAGCCTGCAAGCACATACCGACTCTAGACATAACTGGCAACTAAACACGAATGAAACCTGTAGATGATAATGCACTTATAAATGAAGTATTAAGGAACACTTTTTTATTTACCAATAAATGAATCGGTTGGAAATTTGACCGAAGACGAAAGTTCCGGACCACTGCTGAGCTTTGACATCTTGAAGGGTGCTCGGAACGCCACCTGAAGAAAAAAAAATCTAAATAGTTCAACAAGTGATTGCTCTGGGGCCTATTCTTAGCCTCAGCACAGCTTGTAGGATTCACTTTGGCCATGTGTAGCTTCAGGCCCCTGGTATTTCCAATAATGCGCTGGCATTGGAGCAAGAGGTGTTGTGGGCCCGGTGTGGTACGAGAACTACCCCATCCATGAAGGTGAAATGAAGACGGCGAATGGCAATGATTAACATAATAATTACTTCATGTGGCCACGATTTCAGTTATCCTCTATAGCCCTGTGCTGACTTCTACAATCAACCCTCCCCTCTTATCTTCTACTGGTTTCTGTAAGGTACTGTCGTCACGTACATGGGCCTTCTTGGTCGACATCCTCAGGATGTAACTAGTCACTCCGAAAACGTACTGCTGTGCCCACAACCAAGTTTTAGCTTTTCGAAGGATAATAAATTACCTGTATTGAGCGTGATTTCATTCCAGTTGTCTGTGGGAGGCGTACGGAGAAACACTTCCTTATATTGTATCGAATGTTGGGAATTCATAGTGCCAGAATTAACCCTAAATCTTGTACAATTATTTGGGCAGGAATCGGTTCAACATTTGCCACGAGACCCGCTACTTGGCACAAATAGGTTCAAAATCCTGCTCATCAACACACAAGCGGCACTTCAAGTGAAAACAAATCTGAACGCGGTAGAACGCTGTTGTTGTTGTTGTGTCGGCTAACATGACAATTACTTTATGATGCTCCATGTAAGAATGTGCAATAAGAGAGTTATCCTTTACATTTTCGGAAAGCCATTACGCATTCCCGTATAACCTGCATGGTGAGAGAGTAAGTTTGCAGTTATAAGTGTTTCAAATGTTACGTCACAGTTAAAGTTTCGTTTTGTAAACTAGAAAAGAAAACTTTTGTAGCACCCAAATTAGAAAGTTTCTCACAAAAATACGATCAGCAGCACTCAAAAAATCGTCCTAGAGGTTCTCCCCATCAGATACAAATCGTTTCTGTCTACATTTATATCGAAGAAACCGCGTGCTTGGAAACGATAACGCTTTTCCGGACCACTACTATTTTTACCTCGGCAAAGGCAAGCCTCTAAGGAACTGTCAAACAGCCCAAATAGTAGAGGCAGCAGTCCTAGCTATTGACGTTATGCCGGGACATATTTTCAGCGCCTGCAACCTCTCTATTTAGTGGGAGTGACCAGATATGTCAAGCAGAAATTATAGCCATAAATACGTGCGCACAAGACGTCGCGGCAAACGGATTGAAGAGTAAGCGGATCTGTATATTTGCAGACAGCCTTAAACGCCTTCACTGGCACGTGACCCATTGGGAGACAGGAATAACGAGACTGTTGACATAACCAGTCTAAGAGGTGAAAAGACTTATTGCACCTTCCTGTTCAAGGGCAAAGGCAATGCTTACACTCGCCAAATGGGAACTTAACTCCTTACTAACTTCTACACTGGGCATCGACCCCCTTAGATACCACGTCAACAAGATGCACCTGTATGCCTGGCATACTGTACACCTTTTTCTGTTTCACCCTTATGCGCAGATACTGCATACACCATCTCTGTGAAGATCTTTGGACAATTGTTGCCAGCACACTAAGTGGCATCGCTGCCTGGATCATAAACTGCTGCAACTGTCAAGGCCACCTATCCCACATCGGTTTGTGTAATATACCATGGCCCCAGCTTAATGTGTAGGACAACCCCCTTTTCATCTGAATCAATTACGAATCAGTATCCTGAAGAGCAGTTCTAAGTTCTGCTTCATCCGTATTGTAGCCCTGGCAAAGCAGACCCCCCCCCCCCTGATAAGACCCAGTTCCAGTGTATATTCCTATAAGTAGGCAGCTCTCCGCAAATGTATGAGAATAAGTGGAACATCCAGCACAGCTGTGGGCGCTGTCTGCGTACACTCTCACAGCTACACAGGCCCTGTGCTGCAATCTACCCCACCACATCACCAGTCTTCTTTCCTGTCTTGATCTGCCGGACCAAGGCACACAGGCCTACGATCATCCACAGAACCATCCTTGGCCATAGTATCTTGGACTACCAACATCACAGATGAAGCCCTTCACATTGTTCTCCTCACATATGTGATTAAGATTAGCTTCCTATCTAGGAAGTATTTCACCTCCTATCGGATCGTCACCATCTTGCCCCTGAGCCAGTTTCCTGGTGAGTGGGACCAGGCTTGTTTTGTCTGGATTGACATACAACCCCTGCTCATTGCACCATCTTTGCATAGTGTTCACAACCAACTGCTGCTCGTCTATCATCTATCGTCAAAATGTTATGGATAAAAGGTGGAAGGCAGTAAATAACTTACGAGGTAAAATCTTAATGTTCATCGGGGTAACAACACAAGAACACAAAAGATTAAAAACGCTTAATGCCAGAGGCGTTAAAAAAAAAATTTAAAGGGTAACTCCAAGGGTCAGGACAGCCATAAAGGCTCAACAAACTTACAATATGTCTAAGTGTTTCATTAAAATAGGATGGCTATCATTCCTGAACTCCCAAGACCTGTTCGGACGATTCAACGATGAGCATGATCGAAGAGCCTTGCTCGGCAGTTGCTGAGCGAACGCACTCTACTTGATGATTACCCCAGTCTTTCCGTTGGCAGAATGTAGAACAGTAGGGAGTTTTGCGACACAGGGAACATTCAGCGAAGGCTTCTCTGTTGCAATTGGCACACTGTAAACGAAATACGAGTCAAAACATGATGTGTACAGCCACCCTACATGTAGAAATCCTAGGTAACGAGTTAGACTACACATTACCCAAGCACATTTGGCATACGATGACAGATGGCCTGACAATATGACCCACAAAGGGGGGGGGGACTTGAATGACGTAGTGGTAAGTAATTATTGGCTCATGGGCTGTTTCTCACCCTGCAGAAGACAGAGACACGAAGAATGGAGACTCTCCTTTCCATTCGTGTAGACGCCACACAGCTGCAAACAAGGGAAGCATTTCGATTTTTGGGTGTAATAGAGGATACCAAGTTGTCATTTGGTTTCCTCAGTAACAACGGTTTCTCATGAGGCATTGTTGGTGGTAGCTAGCGTTATCCCAATCCACCTTCTGGCAGCCGAGTGGAAAGGAGCCAGAGAAGCCTTCAGAAGAGAAGGAGAAGGGCTATGGTGACCCTAGGGTAGTGGCAAGACGAGTGTGATGCAGCCCGGAACTAACAACTAACAGGACACTGAGCATTTATTGAGTACCTGCAACAATTTGGTAAGGCTCCAAGTCCAAGCCCGATCTGTCTACACTGCAGGGCAATGGTGGATGATGCTTCCCATGCCATCTTCTCCTCTGAAAGTTAAGTGGCACACGTTGGAAGGCACAGAGGCATTTGTCCGTTCCATGTTGAATTCCAAGAAAAATTAGGCAGATTCCTCAATTTGCCAGGTCAGAGCTCAGCCAGACGAGGACGGGGCCTACTGATCCAGAGATAGTATCTTGAAGGAATGAAGGATGAAGACGTTGAGGAAAGGCTGCTCTTGAACCTGACAAGCTATTGAACGGTATGGGAATGTTGGCACACTGCAACATTCTAGTGAGGATAAACAGTACCGCATTGATTCTAAATATGCAGAAGTAAATTCATGGGGCCACTAGGAGCAGATCCTTCTTCCTGCATCCCCCACCCTTTCAGTAGGAGCTTTCCAATTTTATTATTGGGCAGGTACATGCATAAGACTCCCAAATAAAATAAAGACAATTTTAAGCATAAACAGATCCCTATCCCTCGAGCCCAGACTGTTGTGTATGTGTAAGGAATTAACACATACGTATGCAGGCGAAAAGACTTACTTTTTTGTTGTCATTGGTGTCATCTGAAGCGTGCAGTCCAACAGTAGCCATGGAGTCAACTACGTGAACTGCCGAATCGAATACTCTGAAAACCAAAAGATATTTTGTTGAGTAATTTGGCATTTAAGTTTCATCAGAAAGGACAAATCTTATGCTCTAAACTATTTACTTGGATGGCAAGTCTCAAAGCGACATATCAATGGTGACTGTTTTTTTAGAACCTGTCCACAGCTCTATATAATCGAAAGTGTGTTTGCTTTCGTTAGATCTTTTCAACCAACGATGAAACAATAACTGAGGCTCAGAGTAGAATCCACAATGTACTAACTCAAAAAGCCATCAAAGAACGTAATCCACCAATTCTAATCCTGTTTTTTAAGTATCATTTCACATCCTGTAACTGTAGGGACAGACACGCAATTTCAACGTAAATCTCACCTTGAACAGGCGACTTGAGTGTCGAATCGAGCTGTCATCAACGCTTGCTCTTTGTCCCGTCGAAGTTCACCATTCAACTGGTCTCGATCGGCTTTCCATTGGGCCTTCACATCGTCGACGTCTTTTCGCAATTGGAAAACCATCTTTACAAGTTTGGTCGCTACCTTTGGGCATAAAAGTAAGTAATTTAATGACATCAGTCGAAACTGCAACATGTAACTTTTTTGTGTGAAAGTTGAGGATACATTGAGTGGGTTGTGCCACATCGCTTGAAAAATGTCATATTTCAGTCAGGCAAATACGTCAGGAAGAGCTCGACGACTGTAAATGATTGAATGGCTATTTGATTATTTATCATTTCACTCAAGGCAGCACTAGAACTCGCTAATCTCACGTCCTCTTCATTAGGTATAAAGGCTGCTGACAAGCTGAGGGTTTGACGCGAGGCCCTCTAAACCCCTCGCATCACTCGTACAGTAACCAAGTTAACATACACAGCGGGGGGATAATAGTAATAGTCCACTCGACTCACTTTATCGAGACGGTTTAGAGTTTCTGGCATGTTGACTTCCATCGTTTCTTCTGGCGATTCTGGTTGTGGATTTGTACCTTGAACTGTGTTTGTGGAAACGTTAGCTCTTGATATGTCTGCTTCACCTGGTGAACAACAATCAAACTTAACGTTAATTCTAGGAGTGCATTTGTTTTGAAAGTACTTACACATAAATCCAAAATACAACACAGCAGCGTTGTCATCTTTAAAAATCAAGTTGCATCATCCGGTAAAATTTTGAATATCATCAGTTTTTCAACTTCGAAGCACATACTTATGCACAAACTAACTGTTTGAGTTAAGAGCAGACATGGTAGGCATTTAAACTGCCACCAAGTCAAATGTGACTCAGGACTCCTCAAAAAGAATTACAAATTTCTGATTGCCAGTTGTCCCAAGGAAAGTGAATGGGTGTAGTAAGCCAACATTTCTGGCCTACCGGCTCATTGGAAATTCAGGGTTCTAGTGAGGTGAGTGCTTGCCTAGCTAGCTACTTCATCAAGCTGTGTTGTATACCCTTTAGTGGGGGACCCACAACTCCAATGTGTTGCTATTCCCCTAGGCGTACACAAAGGTTGTGAAATCTTGGATCGCTAACCTACCGGGTTACCCAACAGCATTTCTCCCCCGAACGCCAAGCTCAGGCACGTATGCTGTAGTCGTGCAATACATGGGGAGTGCATTCCTCAATTCCTGTGCTGCATGGGGAGTCACCAAAGATGCGGCGTTTAAAAAATTTGATCATAGGCCACCTGAAGTCTACCCTTGACGACAGTGTCCCCTTTGCAGGTCTGGGAAGGGCGCCAGGGCAGCAACTTTCTCAATACTTGTTCAGCAAGCCCATCTTGATGTGTCCACACCTGGGTCCTCCTTTTCTGATGGGGGTTATCCACCAGGAAGATAGCACGGTAGTATAAGTACCAGTGTTTGGAGACAAGTGGGCTCAGACAGGGAATGCACATATGTTGCGAGGACTGAGCATTCTTCCTCAGATACGTCAAGTGACCCTTTGGGTGACCTCAGGGACACCACACGATTCCCTGGTAGTGCACAGTGGGTTCCAGCCTGACTCTGGTGCAATTTCTATGCTGTCGTACAGCAGTGACAGTTGTGAGCAACTGTTAGGACTTGGGCGCAGCAAGTTGTAGCTGGTGCACTCAGAATGTGAACTCACTGTCCACACTCTATCAGCACTGTCCACAAGGTAGATCTTCAGCTGCACCCTCTGGTCCCAAGGAAGCCAATAGCCCAAGGAGATTCAAATTAACAACACAGAAGATACAAGTACTGATTTTCCATGGTACAATAGCCAACTGAGCATGGCTTCGAATCAGACATTTATAAAGCGCCTATGCTAATAATGACTACACGCGTAAACATCTGGCGACTTCTGTCTAACATCCTGATTATATTGCCAGCTAAGATGTCAATCAGTGCAGATTCTAAATAATTGAGAGTTTGACAATCAAAAACTTCAAATACCATTTGAATCGCTGTCCGCGCCGTCGGTCGATCCACCATCCCTCTTAGATTTTCTGTTCTCATCATTCTCCCTCTTCCTCTTTCGTTTGTACGGAATGAACAATCTTATTGGACCAACCTAGGGGTTAGAAGAAATGTTAAGAAGGCTGCTTGAAGCATTAGTTAGCGATGTAAACTTGAATGGTGGTTGTATGAGTAACATAATCATACCTTCACAACGAAAAACAAACTAAACATTTGGTGCAATGAATAAAAAAATTTCCTCAGCCTCTCCTACATTCATTTATCTGTCCAACGTGTTCTTCACATCACAATTTATCGAGCTGCCCCTATTTACGTCACGATCTCTATGGAGTAACCATTGGGAATGTCATGTAAACATTTCAGAAGGTTCGTGTTTAGAAGTATAAAATTACAGGGGTCCCAGAATTTCCAAAGTTGCTTGTAACTATCTAATGAACATTATTAAACTGTAATTGTGTGCATAAACTATCATGTTTTAGTGAATGCTCGTGTTCTATCAGCGAAATTTATGATGAAAACTGCACTGAAATAGTTTTCTGTCGACATTTTTGGATAATTTATTGTGCTGCTCTCGTCGTTTACGCACAACTGTAAATATAATTGTGCTGTTATACCGTTTGGAGGTGTATATACAAATAGTGTAATCAAAATGCAGCCCTTTTTGAGAAAAACAACATTTGTCTTTTTTTTTTGAACGCTGTTTTTCAGACTACCAAACCTTTGAAACGTAGTGGAGACTGTCTGCCGCTTTTGTATGGCTAAGAAAAGCTAAAAAAGTAAAACCCACTGACTTATTGATAAATAACATCCCTCGAGAGAAATTGACCGGTACAGGATAGCACAATAGGATCCAACACATTTTAAACAGAAGGTGCCCAAGGGGTCGTCGATCCGCCTATTGCGTGCAGAAAGAATGGGAGCTTCAGATGTCGATGTGGTCGGTTGAACATTGCGTGCATTCCGCCGCCGTTTTAACATTCCCAATTGTGGAGTAATGCCTTCCCGAAAGACGATTTTGAATTGGCTGCGTAAACTCTGAACAACTGACTCGTCTGTTCCTTAATTCAGTGGGAGAGACTCAGAGAATGTGAACATTAGGCCCAATTGCTTGGGATAACTCGTCTTCAAAGAATTCTCAACCAGGAAATAATATTTCATCCGTACTAAATGATGGTGACTCAAAAACTTCTTCAAACAGACAACCAACAAAGACTTCAGTTTAGCTAGAGAATCTTGGAGGTGTTGGAAGACGAAGACATGACTCATCACGAGTGATGTGGCGCATTTTCACCTTGATGGTTACGTAAATAAGCCATATTGCCGGCATTGGGCTGGCGAGCACCACCGAGAATTGCACCAACAACCTCTGCATAGTGAAAAAAAAAAAACGGTTTGGTGTGGGATCTTAAAAGTGGGAAGCATTGATCCTTACGTTTTTGAAGGGCAGGAAATGAAGGAGGGACGGCCATAACACAGAATTCTTAGTGTTTCGAGGATTTACTCATTAGCGAGAAAATTATTATGACCCGGACTGCATGTGGTTACAGCAGGATGGTGCCACAACCCACACAGCAAGTGCTTCGGAGCTCATTTCCACACAGATTTCAATGGCTCTGACCCTCGTCGGATCTATCTGCCCACGACTTTTTTCTTGCGAGGCTACCTAAAAGCCAGGGTTCCCAATAACAAACCCTGCAATATTCAGGAGTTGAAAAACGTCTATCCGAGCTGAAATCGCCTCGATCCTGGCCAAAATGCTCGAGCGAGTTGCGCAGGACTTCGGCGACTGACTCCAAGAATGCATCATTCAGGAAGGCCATTTGATGGACATAATTTTCTACAAATAATGTAAAATAAACTCCTTTCAGTTTATTATTCATTCTGAATAATAACCCTATGTTTTCAGTCACGAAAAATTTTTTACAACCCCCCTCAAAATTTGATACTTGACGTTTCAAGACATGGAGATTCCAAATTTGCAACGTCCGTCCGCCGTCCGGGCCGTTTTGTGCCTTTAACGTGGTCCAAAAAATTCGTTCTTTTGCACAAAAATCCAATTTGATATCTAGTTGTGCCCGCCAACTCGGCAATACGATTGGACGAAGCCCATGATTGTTATGGGCAAAAAACGGTTAAAAAAATTAACGAAACGCAGTCAATGTTTCGGTCTCATCAAAATCGCTTGCCTGCTCAACTGGCAACGCCGCCCCCTCGCCTCGCAATGCAACGCTCGCCCGCCCGCTCTACTCGTTGGAAGCCCGCCCCCCGGACCCTTTTCTTTTTTTTCTTCCTCTAGGAAGCGCTCGTGTTTCGTGTATAACCTTTGGCATTACGATTTGTCTCTTTATCGTCTGATTGCCTTGTTCTCGTCTTCACCTCCACGAATGACTATTTCGGTCCGTCTCAACTATTTCCGTTAGCAAAATATCTGTTATCTTAGATTGAACTTTTCATTATTCGTTTATTTTTGGTTTATTTATTTAATAGTTCGTTCGTATAATTTTTTTTGGTTTTAATACGATTCAATTTTTTAGATTCTTTCGTTTCATTCTCATTTTGGTTTTTTCATAGATTTTTGGTTACATTTTGATATTAATATTTAGCGTGCATGTTTTCATATTAAAATTCAGTTTTTTCTAGATACTTTCGTTTTTTTTTTGTGTTTATTTTAATATTACAATTCAGTTCTTTTCAACCTTTTTTTGGGTTTCATTTTGATATTTTTCGATGCTGAATCGAACGGGATGGGTCTAGGAGCATTAATGCTAGGTCAAGCTATTTATCCGAATAATAAACCGTTGTGTAATAATTTGCAGGGTTTTTCTACTCGACAGTTCAACCTTTATTTCAACCCGGTAGCCTCAAAATTTGGAAACTATTCAAAATGTTTTTGATTCTATACACCACCCTGTACTTCAAACGTCAAATACGTACTCTATCCAGGACACACTAATAACCAATTTATCAATAAGCTCGCTCTTAAAATATACTAACCGCACGGTCGTCGTCACAACACGCAGAGCAGGTACAGCTTGTAGCATGGGGAATCAAGATGCCACCCTCAATTAATGACTGGAGACCTCGCCCTCCAAACCTGTTAATTGTCAAACGAAGTAAATTATTAAACCGAAAACAACCACTTAATCCGACATCACTTGATTTTGTAACACTTTTCATCACGCTGGCTAGAGTTAACAAATACCTCATTATTCGATAATCAAAGGGAATGAGGATAGTGGGGTTTAATAAATTCCGTTAGCGACCCAGTCGAAAACAACTGAATAACAGTTCAAGCCCTAGAGCGCTAAGGCTCATTATATATTCCGATGTTTTGGTTAAAATTTGTGCAACATTAAAATGTTCACTTTTCAATTTGTGATTTTTCATCACAAACCAGTACTTTTTTTATTCGGGCGATTCCGAATTTCTACGAAGAAACTCTTAGTTTTTCGAACCGCTCGTTGTGCCCCGCTATAACTGGGCCTACTGATGAATGCTTCTGACTCTGCATTCCCTCTTTGGAAGAACGCTTGAGCAGCCGCAGCCTCTTCATTCCCAGTTGTCCGAACGAGCGCCTGTGTGCAGCTCATCCTTATCAAGCCTGAACGAAGTTCCCTTGTCCCAATCCTGAGTCAGCAGATCCCCAAACGTTTCCAAACCCCCCTCTTAACATTGGTGACGCGCCTACTACAATGTGAATCAAAAGTAAGTGCCCTTTCCTTGTCGCCTTCTCGTTCCCAGAATCCTGGATCGGATTTTCCGGGGATTCGCTCAACTCTCAAAGATCCGTTCATTAAAGTCGTCCCCTCCAGGAGCAGTGGCTAGCGATGAGGGGGGAGATGGGCCTGACTCCCTTTAAAGGCACCGGGCGATCGTGGTCTAGTGGTTAAGACATTGGTTCATAATTCTCGACGAAAATCAAGAATTGAGGATTGGAGCTCTGCGCGATTGCCATAATTTTTGCCAGAGTCAGCGGATCCCCAAACGTCTCCAAACACCCCTCTTAACACAGGGATCACGGTTGAGTTGGCTGTGCCTTTGTCGTCTACCGCCCCAGAGATCCCTTTAATAGGCAAAGATTGGCGAGTCCTGCTCAAATAACCAGGCAGAGGTGTGTTTGGCGAAGTTGGAGGATCCTTCAATTCAGAGGACAAGGAACTTCTTTCAAACTTGAGAATGATGAAGGACAGGGGTGAAGTACACCTAGGCGCACGTTGGGACGACTGGGAATGAAGAGGCTGTGGCTGCTTAAGCGACCTTCCAGTCAGGGTTTGACTGATTCCAAGGTCAAAGGTAAAGAGGAAATGCTGAGGCAGAAGCATTCAGCAGTGAGCACAATTATGGCGGGACACAACAGACGGTAAAAAGACTAAGGTTTTCTTCGCAGAAAGTCAGGATCAGCTGGATATTGTCGCCCTTCCATTGTTGTGATACTTGACACTGCTGCTGACACGCCATTTCAACCTTCCAATGATTCCGCTCGTTCATGTGGTGTTTTGGTGCTTTTACTTAGAGCAGCAAAGGGCGTGGAAAACATACAAGAGGTCAATCCTTTTATTGGTATGACAACGGGAGCAGCTTATTGGGAACCCTCAAAACTCCAGCAACTCTGTCTGATCTTCAAAGCCATCCTTCGAGTCCAGCTACTTTCCTAAATTCGAACATCTTCCCTGCCCTATCTGTGACAAACATCATGGGGCAAGAAAGGGCCAGAATTCGTCTTCCACGTTTTCAGGAATTTGTATTTCGAGCCTTCTTTCGACTCATTCATCCCTCTTAAGCCTCTCTAGCACCCGTTGCGTGTGAAATAGGTTTTGCTGCCAGCTTATTTATGATGAATGGATTCGCCATTCTTCAATTTCCAATATCCGAAGAGCATTTCGTATAAGTGTACAGAAAAACTAACCTGATGCTCCTCTTCCAGTCTTTGCTTGATCCTCTCCCGCAAAGTGTTTCAAATTCACTAGGCGTGTACCACTGAGATCCATATTTGATGCATCGTCCTCGCCCGCCAGAACCAAATCGAGACTTGTGCAACTCCGCACTTGTGTTCTACGGAAGAAGTCAAATCAACGTGAATATTTATCCAATTGAGATACGTGCGAGGAAGGGCATGCGACATTAGAAAGCAATTTACCTTACAACGGACGGGAATGATGGGTTGGTTGGCAGTAGCCAGCCACGCCGCATTTGTTGGAAGGGCAGTATCGTCACTGTTTTCAATTACAATGTGCGTCGCTTTGAGTTGACCGTTCTGTGGACATGAAGGTAATTCGTACACATGAGACCCGAATAAACGCTACTCATCATATATAAGCCTTTCGTTCCACGAACATTCAAATTGCCAGCAAGTATGTGCTGCATTAGTATTGCTCCTCAAAACTCACTTCGCTTCGAAACCACTGGGCCGCCCGATGCGTCGGGTCGCTGCACTCTTTCTCTTGCTGTCCATCGCACAAACAGCTGTTGTCCACACACAGAATTGGTCGCAAAGAGCCCCCACTTGCAAGCTATTACAGAAAAGATAAAGTGAATGAAATACAATATCATGCAATGTAAAATTTACTATGTAGAAGCGATATTTGTAACAACTGCATTGTGGCCATACTATGCTTGAACCAGACGCCAGATCCGTCTAATTGACTAGCGACTCCAACTCTTTAATGTAACTACTCCCCCCACAAATAAGAATCCCACAACTTGTCAATAGCGTTCACTCGTTTTCTCCGCCTACTCCAGCAACTAATGTCGTCACGGGTTTCACTGCAGCTACAGTCGGCAAAACGATTACGGAAGCTGTTTTCTTCCACCAGAGATGTTATGACCCTACATCCAAATTTTAACCCTCTTGAAACTTGAGAGAATCCAGGAACAAGCAATTAGTACATGTTATGGGAACAATGACCTGTGACAGTCAGATGAGGCCTATCTCGCTATTCCCAAATAATTTACTTCACGATCCTGCTAACATACACAATCAGCCCACAGTGATCTGAGATGCCGTGACCCAAATGTAAGGATAATACCAATGGTAGTTCTCCATGTACTTAGGAAGGTTTCTGGAGGTTTGTTCGAGTTGTTTTCAACAATTTCCAAACACCCCCAAAACCTACATTTACACCACTCTTGTGCTTTTAGAGGTTCTAAGCTTAGGAAGCATGATATACTTAGAAACTACGTGATAATTGAGAAATGGCGACTGAACGAGTGAATTTTTTATTAAAACGTGGTAACAGCTCCTTAAGCAGTTGGAATTATTGTTAACCTGTGACCCCTACAGCTACCACAACTTTTATCATTGAGCATTGTCTCGTATCTCACTGACGAACCCTTCGATTCAGCGGAGGCTCGTCCGGGGCATTTATGAAGACCGTGCACCTCAAATGCCCCGATTCGCTCGAGACTTCGCAGCAGTCAGTTGAAACTGAGCCGGTTCCCTCGTCGCCACGTTGCCCGCACACGCGTTCGCTCCCACTCAGTTTCCCTGTCTGTGGTGGTAAAACTCCGAATGTAATTCGCGAATAAAACTCTCTGTTCCAATTGCATTCAGCTTGATATCGTACTAACTTCCCGACTCTTCTACTTAGTTAAATATACGACAGATGAGAATTGGTTACTGCAACGTGCAAAATGTGGTAATAGCTCCCTCAGCTGTTGTAATTTGTGGATGGAAAGGTTTTTTTCTTTTTGGTAGTTCTATTAACAATCAACAGTATGATAAGATACCAAGAGCGTTTCACGAACACCCCAAAACCACCACATACCTCACTATGCGTTCTTATAGGTTCAGAGCTTAGAAATTATAAAGTATTCGGTAAATACATGCCAGTCAAATCGGCGACTGTAACGAGCGAATTTTAATAATTAGAACTTGATGATAGCTCCCTCAGCTGTTGGAACTACTGTTAACTTGTAACCACTACCACAACTTATATTGCAGAACACACTCTGTTACCTCACTCACACCTCCCAGCCTGGACATGGCGATTATACTAGTGATAATTGTAGATGGACTCTTGTGACAGGAAGGAAAGGTTTCCGGAGGTTCATTCGTTTCTGCATAGTCAATATAATCAATTCCCAAACACCACAAAACCTACATTTACCTCACTCTTGTCCTCTTAGGCAAATACATCACAGTTGAGATATGGCGTCCAATAGGTGATTGATTATGTGAATGTTTTAATATAACGCCCAGCTCAGTTGTTTGAACTACTGTTAACCTGTTACTCCTACAGCTACCACAATTTTTATCAGGAAACGCTGCCTCTTATCTCACTCACATGTCACAGCCTGGACGCTGGGATTACACCAGTTATTGTTGTACGTTGACTCCTGTGACACGAAGAAAGGGTTTGTTAGTTTCTGCTAAGTCGTTCTAATCGTCTTTCCAACACCCCTAAACGTACATTTACATCACTCTCGTGCTCTTAGGGGTTCAGAGCTTAGAAAGCATGACGTACTTAGGCAACTATGTCAGATGAGGAATGACAACTGAATGACTTTTATAGATTAAAACTTGGTAGAGTTGAGAATGACGACGAACCTGCAGCTGCTCTTGAGTTATGACGTTGAACGCCGCCGTTCCGCCTGCAACGTTAATCAACGACGCGACGGGAACGGCCGACGAGACGGGAACCGTCGTCACGGCGTCGACCGGAACGGCGACGGTCGTTTCTTCGGAAGAAGGGTTTTGTCTACGAAGAACCGCTGCTTCGGCCTCTTCGACGTCGACCTCTTCGTGTTTGGTCGCCAATGGATCGGTTATGTCCGGCATCACGACAATTTCCGAGCTGACTTCCGTCATAATATTCGGCGATCTTCGCCGTTTCGTTTCGACGCCTTCGGTCAACGTCGACTGTTGGCCGGTTCAGTTGGCGCGAGGATGAACGCGCACACAAAAAACAAAAACCTCCCCGCGCACGAAATCGGCCGAAATGGCCGCCCTTCAAATCGTCGTTAAGACGAACGGGCTCGACGACGGAAATTGAAACGCGTAGATTCTTCGTCGAACTGAGACGACGGGGAGAAGAGGCGAATCGAAGAGTCCGGCGCAGGCGCGCCTCTCCTTTTGAAAAGGCGGGAAATTCGAATTTCATTTCGCGGCCTCAAATCCGATTGGGAACAATTGAAAAGGAACTAATCGTACCTTTAACTGAGATTTTAAGTAAATACCATCAGATGAAACAGTTTCATTCATCAGACATGTAGGTGTTTAATCAGTACTTGAAACGGGATGTCCGCGTTAATAATGTGGTTTGCAAGGGCGCGCTAGCTGCTTTAAATATTTGCTCGTTTGCCGAATTGCTTACGTATCACCACTCTGAGGACTATTAAGCGATCCTGCAATATGGAATCGTCTAGTGGATATTAAATCAATTGATGACTTCGGGAGTTATTCGAAGATTTGACTTATTCGACCTTTATTCAACCTACAAATGACATTGATAAGCCGGCCCTTAGTCTGGCCTGCCTCAGTCGCCCTGCTACTCAGTTTTGTGAGGGTGCAGTGATGACATGGCGCACATTTGTTTACTCGTAACGCCATGGTTCTAAGTGTGTATTATCAAACTCTGCAAAGACTGAAAAAACAGACCCACTCGACCAAAGTGGGGTATATAAAATAACTTATACTTGTAAAAACGCATACATAGGACAGACAGGACGCAAATTACGGACCAGATATTCAGAACACATTAAATCTCTTAGTAGGAACAAAGACGATTCAAAATTTGCCAACCACCTCAAGACAACTGGACATGATCCCACCAAAATACAGGACTGCACCATCTTACTACATAAACAATACAAAGGAAGAAAACTGAACATATTAGAAAACATGGAAATCTATAAACACAAAACTTCAATGGACAGATCATAAACGAACGAATCAACACAAAATGCGACACAATATTTACACCACTAAAACGCTACACAAATGAAAACAACCAACTGACGGATTTACAGACCACCCTATACAAAAAAGACTTAGAATCGACAAACTATTTAAGAGGTTCCTTTCCCTTCTCCTCTAGTGGGTTTCCCCAGAGGTGTGTGACCTCCTTCCTCCCCCAACGCACCACCATCCTGTTTACCTTTCTCTTCATGTATAAAGACTAAGACCAACTGACAATGGCCAGACGATGATGCCTTACATCGAAAGCGCTTGCCCACAGTGTCTCACCAGCCAGAGGAGACAGACTCACCTAACAGGTATGTTAGCTTTAGTAATTTGCCTACAGGCGGATCTAACCCAATTGCTTTAAAATAAAAAGTAGTACATTCAATGGACCATAATAAAGCACAACTATGAATCGTTGCAGATTTCATCAAAACTGAATCGTCACCATTAGTGTATTACACACAAGTCAGACGTCTAAACCAATTCAAGAATGAAGATTTTCCATTTCAAAGTTTCCGAATTTAACGTTTTTAAAAAAATATTTCTAACTAAAAGATTTGTTGACGAAGTGTTATGCTGAATGAGAAGACGTGAATGAATTCATTAGTTATTTAAACAGTTCAGTGCAAGTCAATGGCAGCTGTGGCGGGAAGTTGTAACATCATGTCCATCGCGTAATTTGCACAATCTGCGCCGACCTCACACAAATTGTGCTCCTCGCGCAATTCACTGAGAAAGTTTCTTTGCACGGAGCTTCACTCTTGACAATTTTCTGCTTGATTCAGTCGTGGTGAATAAGGTTGAAGTTTCGCTGCGTCAACATGATGAGTTCGCGCATTATCCATTATTAACTAGGAACCGTTTGCATCAGAGAGCTTGGGGACTAATTCTGCCGAAAATACGTAAGATTCACTTGTAATAATGTATAAAGGTCTTGTAACTCACAATACTGTGACTATTAACGGCCAGCACTAGCATTGTTTCTTTCTCTCATGGTAGGAACCAAAAGCACAGGGGCGTTACCTCTTCGGCGTAGTGAAGATTGAAACCAGCCTCGTTTCCTCGCTCTCGTGGTGCCCATATGTTGAATAATGTGGTATGTGTTCCCCTTTTCTACTTTGTTGCGTTACAATTCATGCGATCTACTTAATTATACGCTGTTTTCAGGGTAATCTTCAGCGTTTTTAATCCCTTGTCGACGGTCAATTTTCATAAATTTATTTATTAATTTAACAAAAACCTACGCCCCGGTAGCTCGATTTTGGTTTTAGAAATACGCTTGCCAATGTCAGACTTTTGAATATAACTTTTACGAACTTCTTTGTAAAAGAGTGAAATTTCGATTACTCAGGTTTTTGGAGTCGCTGAACTCGAATGTGCAATCAAAACAAGTCGGCAGCAACAACTTTCGATAGTTTGGAATCTCAAAATCGTCAAAATCATATAAAAAAATTACAATTTTTCAAAACTCATTGTAAAAGTATAAAAATTTGTATATTTACGTATTTCTGTTATTTTCATTATACTCAACAAAAAAGCAAATTTTTAATATTTAATTTTATTTCATTGGTATTTAGGAGTCTAAACTCAAATTTGATGTTGAAAATTCATTATGGACCGAAAAAAATTGAAAATGTATTTTGAAATTCAAAAATTATATATTGAATGGATTTATTATTATAGTTTATCAACATAGTGTAATTATAATTTGTTTCTGTCAGCTAAACTCCACCTTTCTCAAAATTGCGGGCACCCTAATGTTCGTAATACTAATGATTATTGACAAACCATGGATAGTAAAAAAAAGATGAGAGATTCGGACGAGAAACATTTCAGAACATCCGCCAACCGACGAATTCGCACGCTCAAGTTCGACTGAAAGTGACACGCCTATAGAAAGTGACGTGGCATGGTTGAGGTCGTCGACAAACAAGAAGTAATTACTGTAAGTATTCGAAGGGCCAAAAAGTGATGTTTCTTAGGTTGTACGACGCGGGTCGGTTCACTGAGGAAGCTGCTACAGTATTTGGTTTGAAGGTGAACCCAGCCTACTAGGTTGTTATGATGTACAAACGGAATGACAGCAAGGTAGTACGTCAAGCCAGTTGAGGTTCACGCCAGAGGTACTCGATGCGATTGAGAATGCTTCCAACGAAAATTCAGGGAGAACATTAAAAGAAATTTAGCCAAATCTATTCATAATTTTCAAGGTAACTTCTGGTTGCTCGTCACTTGAGTTGGCATCTGAATTTCGGGTACAGGAGCGAGTGGAATAGGACTCTTTACTCGGTTTTTACACAATCAACCCTCTGCTTTCCACCTGTTCGGGTTTTTGACAGCCAATCGTTACGTACCTACCTAATGATGCAGTTAGGAAATATTATAATGGTTTTTAACATAAAAAATGCTGACAGATCACGTTTTTGGAAAACCTTGAATTTAACTCGGGAATGCGCACAGGAATAAAAAAAAAAAATTTCCAACGTAATTTTATCCCCATTTATTCTGCATTTTCGATATTGTTCGGATATGAAATACTGAAATGAGGCAAAAAGATTTTTTTTAAATAACGTAATAAATGTATTTTGACGAGTACACGTAATTAGGATAATAGAACTTCTTGGTAGTATCAGCTGGTAACCGGTTTAGCTCTTTCGGCCGGGATGACTTGGCAGAGCTTTTGAATACATCGGGTGAAGTTATCTGAAAAAGTAATGATGAATAGTTTAATTGGAGAAACCTCTTCATTTTTCCGAACGTATCAATAAGGCTTTGGAACGGCCAAAAAGCCGAAATACGAGGTACGTCCAGAAAGTAAGAGTACTATATTTTTCTATTTAAAAAACAATTGTGTTAAAAAAAATTACAGGGGTTTGTAGATTAACACCTCACTTATTTTTCTACATAATCGCCTTCCCGTTCTATGAAAGTTTTGAGTCTCGGCAAAAGCTTTTTGATGCCCTCTTCAAAGAATTCTCCCGCCAACTCCCGTTTCTTCACTTCCTCGTCGGTTGGGCCTACCTTGCACACAATTTTCTGAATCCGAGAGTTTCAGTGATTGTTTCGAGCACGAAAGATCTGGAAAGTTGTGGAAACATTGCAGCAAGTTCATCCACTGTCAATTGGCGGTCTTCACGAACAGCGTCCTCGATTTGTTTCATCAACTCATTAGTCAAAACGTAAGGCCTCCCACTTCTTGGATCGTCGCGAACATCCCTTCTTCCTTCGCTGAACTCACGACACCACTTGAAAACGTTCGTTATGTTCATGATGCCTTCGCCGTAAACCCTTTTGACCTGTGAAAAAATTTCTGTCAGCGTTTCACCCTCTGCGACAAGGAACCAGATGACGGAGCGCATGTTTCCCGCTAACGACCCCCACGGAGGCAGTTTGGATATTATCGAGGTTCAGGAGGACCTCCTACATCGCGCAGTGTGACGAACATTGTCGCCCATATGGGGCTCAGTACTCTTTCTTTCTGGATGTACGTTGTATAAGGTTAAAAATAAGCAAGCTCTGAACAATGTTAAGCGAATGGAGCACCATCAGGAGATTCATTAATTGTGGTAGATTGCACATTGTAACATTTACCTGCGATTTGCAGCAAATAAAGATTCCCCACATTTCATTTCAAACTAAACGACGCAATTATATAAACGATAACCCCCTACAAAATCGTATCGTAAAACTCACCCATGAATGATGGACACCAACACTTGTAAACGCACACGTAAAACACTAGTATCCCTGCAAGAATAAACCCGCAAGCTGCGAGATATTGAGGGGCAGGTGAGAGAACCAACGGAACGACGGCTATGATCACAGCAATGACGCAAATGAAAATAGGGATCACGGTGGGGACCTGGAAAGTTACGTTGAAATCAAGAAAGTCGTCACTTTCGAACAATAAAACGGATAATTTTCGTAATAAAAGACACAATTCTAACCCTGTAAGGTCTATGGACGTCTGCTTTGGTTTTCCTCATAACAAGCAACGCAACCATCGCCAGCCCGTAGAACATCCAAATAAGGAAGCTGACGAATTCAATTAATTCGCTTATGCTGCCGAGTAAAATGAAAATGAAAGACAGCAGCCCCTGGAAAATGAATAATATTTATCGTCTGGTTAAAAGTGATAAATGTTTGTGAAGAAGTTATGAGCCTTCAATGACAGCGAAGTACTGTCCTTACTGTGGGTTTTCTAATTGACCAGTTCATGGCATGACATGTTGTTGGATCCCATGAAGTACTGTGACGAATTGGGTTATAAGCGAGCTAAAGTCCTCAAACTTCCCAATTTAGTTTTAGTGAATGTTCATAGCGTTGCCTGAAGATTCCTAAATTTTCACGTTATCTGTATCCAAAAGATCCAAACCACCTTGTGAAGGTATAACCTTCGTCTCCGCCGACTCTCCTTCCTTTGCGATGCACCACCAGACCATTCAGTGGACTGGAAGAGCGTCTGGTGGGGAGAGAGCTCGGCTTTTCCAGACACGAATTGTCCTTCTTTCATGCACGAGTCCTGCATAATGTTCTAATCAAACCTCTCCCGTTATCAACCATATTATAGTTCCAAGCTCCAAGGTTTTTGTCTGATTTAATGTACTGGGCCCTGGCACAAACTTCCACTATGAGAGTAGAAAACTCCAAACACATTACAACCTGTATATATAGAAGGCCTATTCAAAAAGTATCGCGAATTTTGTGTTTAGTGTTGTGTTGTCGAAAAGTATTTATTTATTTACTAAGAGATTCTTTTGCTGCCATAACGAACAATGAGTGTGGATTCCACTCGGTTACTGACGCTGTAAACCCGTTTTTGGAATTCCAAAGGGAAAAACCTGTCGTCAATTTCGGAAATGATTCTTACACCCTTTTGTTAGCAGGAGTGGCTAATTGAATTTCTATCAGGTAAACAAAAAACCTGTGCGAATATTTCCTGTTATGGCCAAGGGAAATGTAACAATTTAGCCAGAGCTGAGTTGAACAATGGAATTACAGGTAACTGAGCAGTGTGATCTGTTATACTCTGAGTGAAAATTGAAGATATGATGGTACTTTCATTCAGATCACACAACAGAACGCTATTCGGCCCCGCTCAACACCCAACTACCCACAGCCAGTCATATATTTGAAGTGGCTTGGTGGTTTCTTGTTCTCTCAGCACTGGAGGTGCAGGATGGAGAGTCTTTAAGAGAAAAAAAGAGGAGTCACACACTGAAATTGCCATGTTCCATAAGGAACTGGCTAAACCAGTAGTCTGTCTCAACGTGGAGAGGTCTATGAGGATTTCAGGTGCCACACCCCAAGTGGCCAAGTTGCTCAAAATGAGGCAAAACCTTGTGAGGGGCCTCTGAGGGACTGAACCCACCTCCTACCTCTCAAGTACATTAATTGCTTCTCAAGAAGGAACATGTGGTCGCCAAAACGTATTGACAATTTGCTATTCAATTTTCCCTTTACAAGTTAATTAAAACGTACCTGTAAAATGACGGCTGGCGCTGGAGTAAGTCGTTTAATATGAATGAAAGAAAGAGCTTGTAATATGTGACCTGCTCTTCCAGCAGCAAAGCATAACCTGAAAATGCAAAGATTAAAAACAATCGAGTTCTGGCACAATTTCAACATTTGGAAAGGAACGTAATTTGATGCAACAAAACTCTCACATCATAAACAACAACGAGTGACGCAGTGTAGACGACCTACCGGGATACGCCAAATTGTACACTGAGCCCACAACCAAAGCTGGACATAGAAACAGCCAAAGGGACGAGAAACGCGACAGGTCCGAACAGTTTCTTAGCAAAGAGCTGAAAAATCAACAACCCCGAGTTGGTTATCAGCTCGTGACAAATTTCAACAAACAAAAATACGTGATTCCCAAAACAAATTACAAATCAAAGGAAGCATAACAATCTTCCACCGAATTCGACGATGTGACAAGAATAAAATGTAGGGTTACCGTTGCAACATCTGAGGCTGAAAGCATTTCTTCAATACTGAGTATCGTCATATAGGCGACGTTCATCATAAAATACAAACACGTAATTAAAGGAACACCAATCGAAATACTTCGTGGAATGTTTCTGCAAAAGAAGAAGTAAACAAGTCAGATAACGAAGAGATTTCTTTTCCACGCAGAATCCTTCAAAGGAACTATTTCTTCGCTAGCGATCTAATTTGCAAACACCTTCAGGGATGATACTTGTGCTACCGTTACAAAACCTTCCAAAATTGAAGCCCTAACAACCAGGCAATGTCCTGCTTAATGTTCAATTTTGTGCAAGCCTCAAATGTGAGGTGAAGAGGTTCAGACAGAAAGAGTCTGAACGCTTGCTGAGTCGAACATGGCAATGAGATCATCCCCTGCCCCGGGTGCTTTACGCGCCACCAATCTTGTTGTAAGGTATGGGAGAGGGTACGAATGCAACGACCGACTAAATCCATCTTCTGTGTGCCTGTTTCTTTTCATACCAAATGGTCCGAGAGTGAGAAAAAAGTTGAAGGTTCATTTTTGCCCTGTGTAGTGCCGACAGCAGTATCTAGTAAAAACTCCGTCTATTTTGACCAATTCGTAGAATTGACATTGACGATAGATTGAGCAGTGACGGTTTTGGAGTTATTTTCAAAATAGAGTGTAGTTTGATGTGAGTGGTTAAATGATCAGAACTGAGATCATTCATGATACGAAGAAGCCCAAAAGGGACTAATGCTAGGTATTGGTATCGTATCTTGTTGGTCACCAAGTATGTGTTTCGGGCACGATTGGATCATGCGGCGACAAGGACGGGAACGGGGGGATTCAGCATTCATCGGAGTCGTTCTGACCGTAACTCTTCAAGTGTACAGACGAAGTCGATGGTGAGCAGAAGGGGGGGGGGGCTCATGAATCACGTCGCGAGACTCATTTTATTCTCTGGTGGCTGGTTACTTTACTTGGAACGGACTTGTGGAATATATCCA
The DNA here is from genome assembly GCA_020466155.1 of Pachypeltis micranthus. Classification (NCBI taxonomy): domain Eukaryota; kingdom Metazoa; phylum Arthropoda; class Insecta; order Hemiptera; family Miridae; genus Pachypeltis; species Pachypeltis micranthus. The sequence goes on along the minus strand of CM035779.1, from coordinate 2,482,863 downwards.
ATTACCGAAGGAAGTGCCTTTTATTGCATTACACCCGATTCAATATACTTACTATATATTTTCAGCTGCCATTCAGTGTTAGCGTCCATTCACAGGAACCATGGGAGAGAGGGCTGTTTCAGACTGAGGTGGGCACCCTGTAGTGGTAGACTGATGGTTCTGTAATGGAGGGCAGAGCTGGACTGGGCCCAATTACAGTATTGCTAAGCCACTGGGAGAGTACGCCGCTATACTTCAAGCGGAAATTCTGGCTATAAAGATATGTGCAGAAGAGATCTGGAATAAAGGATTCAAGGGCAAGCGGATCTACATATTCTCAGACAGCCAGGCCACCTTAAAGGCTATTACAGCCTACACATTCAGGTCCAGACTGGTATGGGAGGGTCTTCAAGTGCTCAAGCCACTCGGCGCCCATAATAGGCTCTCTCTTACCTGGGTGCCAGCTCATAGAGGGCATTAGGGCAACAAAAAGGCTGACTGCCTTGCAAAGATGGGTAAGGAATCCCAAGTAGGAGTGACGAAAAGTCACCTGAATCGTCTGGTGGTTCAATAGGAGACACAGGAATGCAGCCCCTATTCGCATCACCAGCCCCGACTAAGACAGGCAAAAAGACTCGTTACGCCTTCTTGTCTGAGAACAAAGGCAATGCTGACACTCTCCAGACAGGATCTGAGAGTTCTGATTAGCTTCCTCATTGGACATTGCCCACTTATGTATCACCTCAACGAGATGGGCTTCTCAGATTGTGCAGTGAGGAGGACGAGATGGCAGAGCATATCCCGTGTGGCTGCCCTACCTTGGCAGCCAGGCGCTTGAATGCTTCTCTCCGGGGCTCATTGAACCCCAAATTGTAGCGGAGTATGCGGCGCAGGACATACACGGCTTCCTAAGGGGGGTGGGTACGTATGACGTCTTCTATTAAGGAAGGGATAGTGTCACAATAGACCCATGTGTGGCCGCAGTGACAAAGGGACTTTGCCCAGTACGCCCTTGGAGGAAAAAAAAACACAACTTGCCGATGTGAAGCAATAATCAAACATCAATAAGTATTTAAATAGCTAAAAAAAAGTAAATTGTGCACTCACACGTTAGGATTTTTTATCTCTTCAGTGACCACAGTAACGGATGTCCTGGAATTGGAAAGTCCCATTTATATTCAATCGTCGGAATAACACGGTAAACACTACTAATAACAATGACCGAAGGAACTTTAGTGCCAAAATCCCTTACAACAGGCTGCCTACCTGTTTAGCGCCCATTAGAAGCAAAAAGGCTCTTGCTCAGAAATAGGTTAACACTCTGTACACCTTGGTGCTGTTCACAGACTCACCTGCCGGGACGTTCTGCAAACAGTGGGCATACTGTGGTTGACAATTTGATAAGAAACGCCAACGAAGTTTTTTTTTGTTGGTGCTAAACTTGTACTATAGTATCAGAAAATGAAAGGATTGAAAGAGTTCTTGAAGAGCGTGACCAAACCCATCCAGTACCGATTTTAAAAGGCAAATATGAAATGTGTCGTGACAAATGCAGGGCCTTACTGGACAATGGTTCAGCGGGTGTAAACGCGCACAGAGAAGAAACGTGGTCAGCTGAAAGCACTCCATAAGTTCGCTCAAAATCGTAGGACACATTGTTGAGAAATGAGGAGGTGTTGGTAAATCGTATTTTTCAACTTATCTTCGCTTATGTCTTCATTCAATGGTTAGGCGTTGTAATAGTTACGGGAATAAAAGGCGTGTGCAGGTTGCTAAAACACACTACCTACTACACATTTAAAAAACACGATTTTTAGTCTATTTTGGTAAAACGGACATTAGTTCTATGGGGTTCGGAAGAGCATTTATGAAGAACAGTTAGTAGTTTGAAAAAATTCCCAATTGGTTTTTTTTTGTCCCTTCTCGTCTTGAATGCGGCTCCACCACTCTGTTCAATCATTTCCTCAAAACGCTTTCTGGGATTCGGGTTGTGTGACTCAGGGAGGTCTCAAAAGTCAAGGTACGAGGAAACGTCAACTTTTTCAACCGATTACAAACCCTTCTTACTGGCTTTGGGATTGTTAATAGCCAGTCACGACTGAACCACTCTTAAGATGTGTGTGTGTGGCTCAGTCAGCCAGCTCACTCCAAAGGCATTAGTAGATCAGTAGAGTAGCAAAGATGAAGAACACCACCTGAACCTGACTGGACGGAGTATGGGAGGCTGTACGTGAATGGCGGCATGCTGCAAGATTCTCACAAGGGCAGAGAGGCGTGAGGGGCCAACCTGCTACAACGTGCGGTTCTCAATACACAAAAGTTCATGGGGCTGCTAAGAGCACACTGCAGCATTGTGTTGGCGGCCCGAGCCCCACAATTCCTTCTTCCTCTAATGACATTTGTATATAATTCTGATTAGGGCTGGTTACCAAAATGCCCCTTGTACATCGCTTTAGCGAAACATTTCGGGTTAGAAATACAAGTTGGCGAAGACAGCCCAAAAGCGTTTACGATAGGCAATCAAATGACAAACATTTAGCACCCCAATGTCACAATGTCAAAAACCACAAGTTTAAGTGTTCCTTTTTGAACGTTATTAGTGAGCAAACAAATGATATGAACTTTTTACACAAAGCGAGCTCACCTACCATCCGTCAAATGACCACAGCCCATTGCAAAACGCCAATACTATATCTTTCACTCCAGTTTTAGTGCCTTTAAACCCTTCAGAAATATATTCGGTGTGCCCTGAAACAACACACGTTCGAAATGATCATTGAAACCGTACATTTTATTCTTCGACGGGACAAATCGATTATATTTATTAGTGACAAATGGATAATCTTAGCACAGTTTAGTGAAGTTAAGATTGTCGTCAGACGCATGTTCTATTGATATTTAAATGTCTGATGCCAAGGATTGCACGACTTCCCTCGCCCCCATGCAAATTCAACAGTGTACTTCATGTATGTACATCCTTGATGACTTCTACAATAATGTTCAAGGAATGCCTGGATAGAGACATAGCTTTTATTTCTGAAGACTTTTCAGCAATCTAAGGGAGCCTGAGGGTAAAACTCATCCGACTTCTTCTTTTTTGATAGAGCATGGCTTGCACGAATAGACCCATAGCTCTTCAGCTGCGCTAGCTCTCTATAATTCTCCTTCGAATGGCTGAAGCTCCTCTATTGCCTCCTACGGGCACTGGCAGAGTTCCACTCACTCAAGGAGGCAAAGTACGAATATTCTGGTTCAGCCCGCAGTAAAAGCAGAAGCTCTCTTACCCCCCATTTTTTGTAGGTTGATCTGGAGGTTTTGCTGCTTCACTATGAACTGGGAGAAGTGGAAATTTACGTCACTGTGCTCTCTCTTTGCTTTGGGGATCCACTTCTCCCTTGCAAGTGCTGCCATCAATCCCACAAACCATTCAAAGACGTTTGTTTCTTTGTTCTTAGCTCTGGGATCAACCTCGCGTGCCTTCTCAGGCAAAGACTTTTGCACTCTGACTATGACTACTGCTGGGTCCTAGACCATGTCATAGGTGCAAGCCACCCTCTGCGTTGCACAGCTGTCATCGTAGGAGCCAAGCCTACAGCAGCGTTTGCACTAAGAGACCCTTTCAGCAGGCATAAAGTCGCAATCAACGCTCTCACACAGTCAGCTCTGCATAGCAACTACATAAACAACACAATGAGGGTGGCTCTCTCATTCCTACAACCACTTCTGAGGTTTTGTGCACCTCAGGGAATCCTCCACACTGTTTCTAGTTCGACTTTGGTTTTGTTAATTTTGGGTTCAACAGCAAAATGTACGTCGAGTCTCAAAAAACGGAAAACACAAGGGACATGGCAATTTTCACATGCTGCATACTCACTTCGCCCCAGACCGTCAGATTCTGAACTAGAGTCTAGAGTATAATGAAATTGAATGATAAATTTACCTGTTATTAAGCCGTAGAGGCCACCACCAATTACACATAAACATGCCAGTACTTTCAGACAGGAAATTACGTTTTGTATTTTTACATACAATTTTACGCTCATGAAATTAATGAAAGTAATGGTGCCTGAAAGAGAAAAAGAAGAAAAATCGTAATTATGCGAAATATTTTAAACAACGATCTTACATCAACGAATTGGAATGCCGGTTGAAGAGCAAACAGTAACCCCAAAAGGTGCTGAACAACACATAACTTACTTATCGCAAGAAGAGCAAATAACTTCTTGATGACCATTTCTCTCCAAGGGCTTAAATAAAGCCCCAACATGTTGACAATGGGAGAATAAAAATATTCAGAAAAAGTGAGAACGAGAATGGCCACTTCGGCTGGACGGACGAGAAGAACGATGACCCAAATGTAAATAAAACTCGGTAAAGGAGCGAAGAATCTATGTAATCTAGGATTGTTCGTGAAAGCCGCTTGAAACGTGGCGTATTCAGCGCCCGACGCTTGTACGACTGTACCCAACTCTGCGAAAGCCAAGGCACCTGAAAGACAACAAACGTACTTTATTTGGGTTTAGAAATCGAAGACTCAAAAAGCCTACAATAGGCGGCGGTTTCTAGAGGTTCGGTCAAATCCATAAAATACTCCGCTATGCCAACATTTCAGTTTACGAGGTAGTTCAGTTATTGAATCGACAACTCCACAATGACCAGGTATCAATTCTACGTCTAACTTACAATCGCGTCTTTAACTTCTCATTCACAGTACCTGATAACCTCACCGTTTTTGTTATTATTGTTATCTTTTTCTTCTCTTCCCCCCCCCCACGTGTGCGTGGGTTCAATTTCGGAGAAAACCCCGATTATTTTGATTATTGGCAGAGGGGTCACTGGATGGTCACCTGACATTGGTGGGGGTGCTGGGAAGGATCGCTTCCTCCCTCCCTTTCCTCGCCCGATCATTCCCCCCTTTTCCGATTTTTTGTTCATTCTGATCCAATTTTCTTCGGAGACAAGAGCCATTTTGGTTTATTATTCATTCTGAATAATAACCCTATGTTTTCGGTCACGAAAAATTTTTTACAACCCCCCCTCAAAATTTGATACTTTACGTTTCAAGACATGGAGATTCCAAATTTGCAATGTCCGTCCGCCGTCCCCCGTCCGCCGTCCCCCGTCCGCCGTCCGGGCCGTTTTGTGCCTTTAACGTAGTCTAAAAAATTCGTTCTTTCACCCAAAAATCCGACTTGGTATCTAGTTGTGCCCGCCATCTCGGCAATCCGATCGGACGAAGCCCGTGGTTGTAATGGGCAAAAAACGGTTAAAAAAATTAACGAAACGCAGTACAACGCGGAGCTACAAGCGTTTCGTCGTTTGAATTCCCTCCGCCCCGCCCGTCTCTTTAAAAAACCAACCGCTCTCGAGGCGGCTCTCGCCTCCCTCCCAACGACCCTTTGGCCTCCCAACGACGACGCCGCTTCGAGCGCCCCCGTTCAATTTCCCGACGTTTTGGTTTTAATACGATTCAATTTTTAGATTCTTTCGTTTCATTCTCATTTTGGTTTTTTTCATCAATTTTGGTTAAATTTTGATATAAGTATTTAGCGTGCATGTTTTCATATTAAAATTCAGTTTTTTCTAGATACTTTCGTTTTTTTGTTTATTTTAATATTACGATATTACGATTTTAGTTCTTTTCGACCTTTTTTGGGTTTCATTATGATATTTTTCGATGCTGAATCGAACAGGATGGATCTCGGAGCATTAATGCTAGGTCAAGCTGATTATCCGAATAATAAACCGTTGTGTAATAATTTGCAGAGTTTTATTCCCTTCTTTCTGTGCGTAAAAGTACAACAGCTTCGGCTGTCTTGTTTCAAAACCCTTCCGTGGTTAACCCGCCGTGGCTGTTCACGAACTACTGCAGCTTTTCCTAAAAGCGTTGGCGCCAATCGAAGAGCTAGGAAAACTTGGGCGAGTTCTCTTTTATTTATGTTTTCTTGGTGTATTCTTTTCCCAGGCGCTCGCCACTTGAGGGTAATTCACATGAATCACATGGGTGGTATTAAGTTGTCATTACAAGGGAAATTTAATAACGTTACAATAATTGCCCACACCCGTGATGATATATCAGGGTCATTTTGCGCTTTACTGTGAAACAGTTCACCTACTTGACCACACAAAAAAAGCGGTATTTTCCCTGAGTAATTTCTAACAGTGGTTTTTTAATGGTAACTTTATATTAATCGTCATATTATACCACGTACCATTATTTCTATTTATTCAATAGTATCACGTTAAATTTATACCGCTAAAATGATACTAGACTTTGCAGCGATATGAAAAATTGAGGTGGTAGTCGAATTAAGTTTTTATAATGAAATTCTGGAGTATTCCAACCTCCACCGATTTACTTACAACCACTTCTGCCAGTTCGTACAAAATTATGCCACACGAACTTCTCAAAAACATTGACACACACAGTCTCATGAATCTATCGTGCACTGATGGCTCAATTATGGTCATTGCACAAGTAGGGAGGCAGGCTGCTGCCTACTAATCGAATCTTGGGGGTTTGCGAAGATTAGGTCCTTCGCTCCTATTTCCTATTTTAGAAAAAACCATTCGTGTGAGCTTGAGAGCAACTTACCGAGATACGAAATAAGGCCACAAGATGCCCACACAATGAGGCACATTCCAACGGATCCCGATTTTTCCAGAACCCTCTTAGGAGACACGAAGATTCCAGAGCCTGAAATATAGGACGTCGTTATACTATTTGTGAACGCGAACTGAAAATAAGGAATAAATTCAGTAACAATTTCTAGCTGGATGTAGATGCAAGTGGACATTCTGTTCGTGCCGTGCCGTCACAGAGGCAAGGGATAAAAGAGTCATTGCATACAGTCGATGTTTGTCCCACCCGGAACGGAATTATTGCATCCTGAGTGAAGGCTGCACTGGTGCACTTTCGTCATTAAGGCCTAAACAATGGGGTTCCCATCACGCTGAGGATGGATCATGCTTATCCTGGTGGCACAGTAATTGAATTCTGATCATCTTGAACACCTACGTTAAAAAAGGCTTACCCCTGGGAAAGTATTGCACCTATGGCCCCGCAGTACTTAGATGCAGTGCCATTGACTCACAAGATGTTTGGTTCTGCACCTAATTCCCTACTGACCTCACAAGTTAGTGGATTTTTGAAGACAAAATTGTCAAACAATAATTTTCACAGATAAGCAGCCAAAAATGTAAACAGATCTTATTTTAAATGACTTATTTTTCATGGAATTTACCGATCATGACGCTAACTATAAGACCAACTGCGCTAAGAAGACCGAGTTCACGCCGAAGCATCACCACATCGTCCGCCTCGCTTTTCTTCTCATTCGCTTTCTGTGCATCAGCAGACGAATCTGAAAAGCATTGACACATATTATTACGAACTTCGATGCAAAAGTTATACGCAGTTTCAATTCAAGCATATGTCACAGTGTATACCTTCTGCATCATCTTTCTTTGGATCGACATTGTTTTCTTCATGAAGAAACGAACGGGACTGTAACATGTAAAATCACTCCTGTTGAAAGTAGTACGTAAAATAGTATTTATGAACAACTCGTTGCGCATAGAGGTTTCATTCTATTCTGAATGTATAGCTATTTAGTTTCCTGCAGCAGGTGCAAAATGGTAACTGAACAAATGCTGAGCAATTTCCTCTTTGTGACTCGACGGAGTCAACTATGTGGAGTCTATTCAACAATTCAATCCTTTCAGGCTCAGGCTATTTGAAAGAGCCTAGTGTTGGCGCTGAGTTCAGAGAATAAGAAGCACACACAAGTTCCATTCAACGTAACATGCTGATACCAGTTTATCTGTTCATTGTCTCACTCATCACTTAGTACAGGCGTTATGAGGGAGTTGAACTGTTAACAGTGCTTTACATGGACCCAAATTATAGAGACCCTGACCTCTTTATTAGTACCCCTCCCCCTTAAGATGCCTTCAATATCAGACATATTCTGTCTGATTAGACAGAGAAGGGGGTAGTTAACCTTTCAAGGAAGTTACCTTATTATTGCTATAGACCCAGGAACCCATTTTTTACAATATTGCCCCTCATCCATCAGCCTGGTTCCAGAACTGGGCAATTTCCTCCCCCTCCCTCCTCCGCCAGTATTGATGATCTGCCTCACGCCCTCTCAGTTCCACCCCCCAGTTCCTATCAAGCTGGTGTTCCCTGATGTCCTCAATACGCACCATTCTCACACAAAATGTAAGACATCCTTTGAGGATCCTTGAGGCAGTAAGGAGGCACCCCAAGCAATCTGATGCACACTGCAGCCATCCCCTCATATATGACGCCAGTGCCTAAGTGTAGCCTGCTTGTCTGACTCAATACATATCTTTTTCCGTTTCAGCTCCTTGCATATATATACCAGCACTGTGAAGTCCTATCGGAAAAATGTTTGTCAGCATACTTAGTAGTATGGCTGCCTGGATCCCAGGCTTATGAAAGACAGGCTACCTCTCACTAACCCATGCCATGGACCCAACCTCAAGCATGAACATCCAACCCACACCCTGTCTAATATCAGATGGCGTAGAGCCCTTCTACCTGGTCTGACAATACCCAGTTCCTGCATAGCACGGGTAGGACCCAGCTATCCCTCCAGTAAAAGTTGTGGGGATTTTCTGCATAAACTTCACTCTGAAACAACTATGCAGGCCCCTGCACAGTTTTCTTTCCAGTCTTCATCTACAGAGCAGGGCACGATAGGTGACCACAGGCCTAATGATCCCCTGTACATCCACAGTACCATCCTTCCCTCCATCCCCATGTCTTGCCAACCATCTTCCAGACTGCCCACATCAAGGATGAATCCCTTTGTACTGTTCTCCACGCGTCAGTGCCCATGTGAGCTGCCTATTTAGGAAGACTTCCAAATATTTCACCTCCTATCGGATCGCCCCCACCTTCCCCCGAGCTGGAAATTCCTGGCGAATGAGACCAGGTTGGATTTGACTGGATTGACATACAACCCATGCTCATTGCACTATCTTTGTACTGTGTTCATAGCGATCTGCATCTGCTCGCCAATCACACTAGGGAACACTTTCCATACTTCCATTGGCTTTTGCTCCTAGGGCTAATGCCTTTAATGAACAGTGCTGTTTCGTGTGGTTGAACAAAATGCAAAAAATCTCTGAAACTAGAAAGTAAACTCTGTTAGATCCTGAAAGTTATTCTTCTCCTCATGCACTGGGATATGACTTCCACACTGCCTCTCAAACACGAACACATGAGTGGAAGCAGAAGAATTGTTGGAGATACTCTGTATTGAAAACTACAGTATCAGTTAATGTGAATCAGTTAATTTGATTTCTAACCCACTGTTCTTCCATCCCCACAGCCTCCTCAATGAACTAATAACCAGCTTGCTACCACACTCAGGATAATGGAATTGGGCCCAAGAAAAATGAATATAACCATTCTTTTGATAATATTCAACTTCTTGAATACACCTATCGATTTGGACAGCTAAAACGTTCAGAGGGAAACCTGAATGCTAGCAATACTTATTAAGTAACCGACATTAAAAAAGTCACCATTTCATTCACCGTTCATGCACAAACGCTCAAGAAAATCACAAATGTCAATAAATTACCTCTGGCAAAGTTTTATCAGTTCCAGCACGGCTGGTCAAGGAAATAGAATCCATGTTTCAAGTATCTGATCTCATAACTACTCCACCTCGATTTCACCTGCAAAACAAACAAGGCTTTTAACTCACTTAAGCCTGTTTTGAAGGGGGTTGAAATAAACCAGAAACAAGTATAACACGTGGTAGTGAAAGAAAGAAGGGGTTCAGCGAATTGAAAACCTGTCATACTTCGTATTTAAGATAAACGATTCCTGATGAATCATTGTATTCCATAGGTGCTATTTTATCGCTAGGTCAGGTTGGCGAGGACATACCTATTGCTTTCAGATCTCGGACGCTTACAGAAGCCGAAAGCAGGTGGTCAAGCATAGACGGGGAAGGCTTCGGTATTGTATGTTCACATATAAGCGATGCATCTACCTTATACCCATGATATGTAAACCTCTTCAGTTCACTAATTTCCAGTTAGTTCTCCGAGGAGTTATGCTGTAAGCCGATGTACTCATAAGTACGTCTTTTCGCAAGATAAATATTTCCGTGAGCTAAACCCAACAAGCCTTTTCATTTGAATCATCCTGATAAATCTCTCCCATAAGTCAATCCTTGGGATATGACATTTTCAGTCGATTACATAACTTTCCTACCATATTATAGGACTAAAAGCCACAATGAGAGGTTCTCAGTTAAATCGGCGCTGGATCGCGCAGTAGACAGAAATATCTGGTGCGTAGCAACACACAACTTTCCGCCACCCCCGTAATTTCGAACACCACCAACATAATCGGGCGGTATATCTTCGTTCAACGCATTTTTACAGGAACATTTATAGAGAACAAAATGTAGGGACTAGTTAGCTGAGAGTACTCCGTAAGTTTGATCGAAATCGTTAGAGCCGTTTTTGAGAAAATTGGAAAACCAATAAATTAATATTCGACAAATCTCCTTTTCTGAGTTAACTTGGCTTATATCTCCGTTCAACATATGAATACAGAAATAATTACGGAGCACGAAATGTGGGTGTGGGTGACTAAAAGACACTCCATTAGGATTTATCACATCTGGTGAAGAAGTTACCCTGGAATTTACGGAAATGTTCGAAAAAACGTTATTTTCGACACATTTTGATTTTTATCTCTGTTCAATGGACTGTCAGAGCAACATTCATCGAAAACAATATGTAGGTATTAACTATTTGAAAACACCCTGTGAGTTTGGTGAAAATCGCTGAAGTCGTTTTGCCAAAAAGCGTAAAAAACCTATTTTTGCTTCATAGGCCTATATCTCCGTTCACCGTATTTTCATGGAGATATGTATAGAGAAGACAAGTTAGGTATTGATTAGGAAATGATAATTTGAAAGTTTAATCAAAATCGTTAGAGCCGTTTTCGAGAAAAATGCGAAAAACCCTAGTTTTTGGTACATTTTAGTCCCCCCCCCCTTCCAATCGGCCGAAATCGTCCATAACCTTATTTTGGTGTCTACAAAAAATAACGAACAAAACAAAAAAAGAACCAGCTCAATCGGATCAGCCGTTAGCTCGATCTCCCGCAAATCGAACTACAGACACATACACACACACGGACCACGCGCCGAAATTAGGTTTTTTAGACTCAGTAGGCCTCAAAACGTAAAGATCTGAAGAAAACCCCAAATTTTTTTTTTGGGCCGATTACTATACTTTCCTTCCCTTCGGGTAGCGGAAAGTAAAAAGAAGTCTAAGCGTCGCCGTCTCTCGTCCAAAAGGCCAATAGCGCTGCAAGGAAGCTTAGTCGGTTTCATGTGGAGCTTCCCCAAGTCCACGCAGCACCTCCAAACACCAAAATGCGTTTTTCATACTCACGAGGGGATTGCGAAACATAACAATCCGACGGAAAAGTAATAGCAGGAACTTCGGCAAAGTTACTGTTCTTCCAACTGACAAGACGGATATTAAAGAAAGGGGAACAGAAACCCAAGCGGAAGAACGTCAAATACAATAATGAAGAAGTAGGTGGCCCAATTTTTGAAAAGTAGAAATCTTATCTTCTCCGACGAGGAGTCTTCCACTATCACGACCTCAGATAAGAAATTCGGGGGTTTCGTTCTCATCAAAAGAGCCCCGAGATACCGGTGCAGTGTATCACATTTCGGATTTAAACGCACGAATGGAAGATTATAATTTCATAGTTTACTGAGTCCCTGCGTCACATTTCGCGTTAAAACATACAGCGACGAACTAAAGAATTGACGTATTGTGCTTTCAACACGCAAAACGTTTCAAAATGTCAACTATGGAGGGTTCGGCGTGATTTTAAATACAGAATGGGTTCAAGCGCGAGGGATACCAACTTGGACGTGCCAGCGACTGTTTTTCTACAGATGTTAGCACGCACTCACACGTTCAAAGTATTTTTCGAACATGAGGCAGAATAGGGCGAGACGTTCTAACTTTCTGCAGAGGGAGAATTAGAAAATTACGTAGCGAGAAAATGAAGGTCTATGTCGTGGGGTTGAGGCCAATTAATTGGGCACAACTGGTGGTCATCCAACTCTAGAGATGAAAGGTCGACAGTAGCGAAATTGAGAAGGGTGACGTCGTCGATTGATTGGTTTATGGGCTTCAATTAACCTTCCATTGGCGATCAAATCATTTCTTTCTCAAATTTGTCGCTCCTGGAAGACGAAAAAGTCTTTTAAAACGCCGCAAGCTGCTCCTAAAGAAGATTTTTAGTTAATTCACCAACAACCTTATTAACGTGTTCGTTTAACCAAATTTAGGCACAGCAGAAAGGAAAGTTATCTAATCGGCTGAAAATTTTATATGAGTTCTCTTCAGATCTTGACGTTTCAGACCCTACTGAGTTTGAAAAACACTATTTGAGAAAATGGTCTGTGTGAGTGTTTGTGAAAGATTTTTAGTGAAAACAGCAAAACTAAATCAACTCAAACTCAATGTCTGGCCCACAGGTCACCATGGGGTATGGGCGAAATTGGCCCAAAACTAATCATGGTTATCATAGTGATCAAAACACCAAATTTTTTTTTTTTCTGAAAAAGAGCTTTAACCATTTTGATTACATTTTTACTTTCCTTGGCTCTACGAAGTAGAAAGGAAAGTTATGTAATCGGACGAAAAAAAAATTTTGAGTTTTCTTCAGATCTTTACGTTTCAGACCCTCCTGAGTCCGAAAAACACTATTTGGGAAAATGGTCTGTGTGTATGTGTGTCTGTGAACGATTTTTAGAGAAAACCACCGTACCAAATCAGCTCAAACATGATATCTCGCCCACAGGTCACCATGGGACGCCAAAATAAGGGTATGAACAAAATCCACCGAAATTTAACTATAGTTATCATAGTGATCGAAACACCAAATATTTTTTTTCTCAAAAACTGCTCTTACGATTTTGATTATATTTTTTATATTGGTAGCTCTTAATAAGATAATTATACCATAAAATTCCCATCTGTGGGAAAATGATGAGTACAATAAATTATCAAAATTTTCGACGAAAAGCGTTTTTGCCGCGGTTTTTTCCTTATAAACTTCGCTGGAATGTTAGTAGAATGTTTTTAAAAAATTGGTATTGTAGTCCAATCCAATATCTATAGGGTGAGTGTTTAAAAACGCTCATTAGATACATGGGGCTCACTCCAGAAATTACTGAATTTCAACTACCGCCGTTTCGCTTAATACCAGTTCTAAAGGTTTTTACCCTATAACTCTGCAAAAGTAATTACTATCATTCTTCGAAAAAGTTGTGTTTACAGCCTCATTGATTATCTGTGTACCAATCGCTCAATAATGGTCCTGCAATGAGTACGAGCAGCACAATAAAATCTGGAACTGTAAGCGCTACCGCTTCCTGCTGCCGTAAAGCGTTGCTTGACAAAGTTCAAATTAACTGAGTGATAAATGAATCGATTAAATAGAATTAGCCATGTGCAAAGTGAATTGACGTAGAGCTAAGGAAAGTTGTGTGTTGCAACGCACCAGATATTTTGGTTTATTATTCATTCTGAATAATAACCCTATGTTTTCAGTCACGAAACATTTTTTACAACCCCCCCTCAAAATTTGATACTTTACGTTTCAAGACTTGGAGATTCCCAATTTACAATGTCCGTCCGCCGTCCGGGCTGTTTTGTGCCTTTAACGTGGTCTAAAAAATTCGTTCTTTCGCACAAAAATCCGATTTGGTGTCTAATTGTGCCCGCCATCTCGGCAATCCGATCGGACGAAGCCCGTGGTTGTAAGTGGCAAAAAATGGTTAAAAAAATTAACGAAACGCCGTACAACGTGGAAACTACAGCGGAAGTCAACGCTTCGTTGTTTGTACTCCCTCCCTACCGCCCGTCTCAATAAAAAACTACCCTCCTCGCCTCGCAACGGGTTCACTCGAAGCGCCCCCGTTCCAATTTCCCCGACCCGACGGGGCAAAATTATCAGACGTTTTGTTTCCGTAGTTCCATTGTAGCCAGGACATGTTTCGTATGGTTTACTAGTATTTGATAGTGAATCGAATGGGATGGGAGAGCAGTAATACTAGGTCAAGCTGTTCATGAGAATAATAAACCATTGTGTAATAATTTGCAGGGTTTTTTCGCAGTTTCGCGTCAATAATTATAGAACCCTAACGACTTGCGGAACAAAAACATTTACGTTTCTAGTCCCACCAATTATCTGTACTTCTGTGTTTCAGTGAACGTCGTCGTGCGATAAGGAGCAACCGCCTATTAAGGTTCGGACCGATAAGCGCTGTCAGCCTCCTCTTATAAAATGTCGTTCTATAACATAAATTTGAAACAGAGGCATGTGTTCAATGAAGAGCACATTGAATCAGTAACTTGAGCGGTTAAAATCGTGGATTGTACATGGAGCTAAGGAAAGTTGTGTGATGCGTCGAACCAGATATTTCCTCATAAGCTCCGCTCAAATGTAATTAGAATCTTCAATAGTCCAATCGGATGAGTCTTTAATAACGCTCATAAGATATATAGGGGCTACACCGGAAATTCCGGAATTTCAACCCCGCCGTTTCACTTAATACCGTTTCTAAGATTTTTGTTATCCTTTCAAAAAAAAAGTTGTGTTTACAGCCTCATTATTTCTCTGTGGACCAATTGGTAAGTCAGAGCATGAGTACGAGCAGCACAATAAATTCCAGAACTGATCGCTACCGCTTTCTGCTGCTGTGAGGTGATGTTGGACCAAGTTCAAATGAATTGAGTAAGTAGAAAAAGTCATGAACACAAGCGAGTTGACGTAGAACTAAGGAAAGTTTAGTGATGTGTGATATATAACTTAACGTGCACCGTGTTTATTATAACTGTTAACGTACACTGGGTTCGTATTTAACTGGGAGCTCTCGTACAAAACACGTAATTACTATTAATAAAGACGCGCAATATGGAAGTTTGTAAGGGAAATACAGTAAATTTTGTAGCATTATTGAGAAACGCTGTCGTATTAGAAAAAGTTCAAATATTTCCGACATTGAAAATAATTATTCAAAAATTACTTTATTCGGCGTTGTCGGCCGTTGTTTTGGAACAACCGATCGAGAGCACCTTCAGGAGCAGATGTCGGAGGATTCGCTGTGTCGTGGCTCGCGTTTAACATCTTATCAACAGCAAAACAAACCCGTAGACTCGTCGAAATTTTAGCTGATCTACCAAACTGAATTTTGTGTTCAACTTACAAACGAGACTCGTCCAGCAGCGACGTGTGCGGGTCACGAGTTCTCCTCATGAACTGATTGCTAATCGTCCTTCGGCAGTTATAAACGTTCAAGAGGAACAAAACTGCTGATTTGAAGCGCGGAGCGGTCTTATTTCCACGGCTCTGATGCAGAGCTACCGAGAAGGGAAAACTCGGCGAGGTAAATAGAGGCGAAAGCAAGTTCATTTGCGATTGAGGGGATAATCGGATACTTTGGAGGTGATTTCTGTTGCTCGAGAACTGCGACCTTGGGCTGGCTGCAATATTCGAGATAATGAAATCACGACGGTCTCTTCTTTCCATCCGTTTAATTTCTTTAGATCAACTGAGAAAGGGGAAAGGTGTATTCGTTGTGACTGTTTACTCTCCACTCTTTCATCTTCCAACTTCAACCTGTTTCTGGGTTTGGTACTTCTCCTGAACACTCGCCAAACAATTCGAGAAACCTAATTTTTAGTTTCGACTAAACTGTGATTTTCATCAGATCTTCACGTTTTGACGCCTTCTGAATCGGAAAAGCCAAGTATAAGCAGCGTGTCTATTGTACCCTTGATAGCCCTTTTTATTTTCCTTGGCTCTACGAAGTAGAAAGGGAAGTTGTTTAATCGGCAGCAACAAAAATTTTTGTTCTCTTATGATCTTTACGTCTCAGACCCTACTGAGTCTGAAAAACACTATTTAGGTATGGCCTGTGTGTGTCTGTGAACGCGATAGAGAGAAAAAGGCTGTCCCAAATTACCTCAAACTTAATATCTAGCCCGCATGTCACTGTATGACGCCAAACTCCCCCCCCCCCCTCCACCTTATTAGGCCTCATTAGAAAGACTGACGGAAATTTGACTGAAGATGCAAGGAAAACCCCAGAGTGTACCAATATCGATGAAGGGCTCTTACCCAATCCCCGAAGCCAAGGTGAAAAGGTCAAATGGGCAATAAACTACTTCAAACCCTACAAGTCCCCTGAAGGGACCCCTGCTGGTGAAGACTTTTCGAGCTAGCTTCCTGCGTGCCTGTGTGCCCTACTCGTGGGAGAGAATGGGGCGTGTGTTTTTGCCAAGGCAGGCAGTGATAAAATTGAAGATCTTCAAAGAAACGCTTGAAACCCAAACCATCGCGAAGGCACAATGTGCCAATCTGAAGGGCAGGTTGACTTATAGAGCTGATCTCGACAAGGCCCTTCAATCCAAGGAGGTGGCGCTGTGCTGCTTCATGCCTTTGACAACACTTCCTTCAGCTCTATGGAGGCAAGAGCTACACATAGGGGTATAGAACTACAGGCTGTGAACTGGACCACGTTCATGCATCACCAGCTATGGAAAAGACAGGCTTCTTGTTCAAGGGCAAAGGCAATTCTAACATCCTCACCAGGCACTGCCAACTTAGGTATCACCTCAACAATATGGGCATTTCAAAGGCAGTTGAATGCAGATTGATTCCAGTTGATTAGAATCAAAAACTCTTAAATATAATTCGAGCACTTGAAAAACACTAGCACAAAGGAGGGCTTTTCAGTCTAACATGGAGGAGTTCCTGGAGTGCGACGTCAAGTTAAAACTCAACAACTGGTTCAAGAGAGCCCTTGGTAGACTGTGGATCAAAGAGGCGCTCAAATACTGGCAGACACGAGCGTTTAATCCCTAGATATCAAAAAATCCCACTTCGTATCGATGTAGATTCACCATTCGAATCGAAAGAGATACTTTAACTGAATATCGTTAAATCTTAAAGGTACAGTTTAATCTCTTTGTGTGAAAATACGCAACCCGAGAGACAACCGGTTGTGAAGAGCCAGGCAAAGTCCTTGAGAAAAGCTCAGTAATTGTAAGAATCTCGATAGACAAACTGGCTTCGATGAGCATGGAAAGTATGTAGATACGTTTTGAAGATTCCACCCAAACCAGCCTATTCTACGATGGCTTTGTGAAATAATGATAACATACATCACCTTCGAACATTACAAATATTAAACTGTGAACTTTTCCATGGTGGATAATATTTTGTATTTATTTCTGAGGCTCGTAATACGAAATAAACAAAAACTGGATGGTGCGTTTCTCCCATCAGGTTCTACTCCACAAGACCCATCGATGTTGTCTACTTGAAGTAATGAAATATGGAACATGAAACTTTCTTCATTCAATTTCCCCACTCAGTAAGGTGATGGCAGCAACGCTAACATTATTTTTGGAAGATTTACTTCCCAAATTACATATTCTTGGATGCAGTTTGCCTAACAGATTTTTATTACTTTTTTACAAATTGACGATAATGTCATATTAAAATTAATAAACAACTCACCAACATCTGAACAGAATTGTCAACAATGGTCAAGATATGCCAAAAATGGATACATAACCCCAAAATAGATTAAAACCAAGAGAAATTATCTTTCCCATATTAAAGAAATTGGGTTGTGTCCGCCAGTAGGCAAATACTAAAGTTAACGTACCTGTTAGGTGAGTCCGTCTCCTCTGGCTTGTGAGTTACTGTGGGCAAGCGCTTTCGATGTAAAGACATCATCGTCTGGCCGTTTAGTCAGTACTGGAGTCAGTCAGTTGGTCGTGGTCTTTATATACAAAGAGAAAGGTGAAGGGAGTGATGGAGCGTTGGGGAAGGGGCAGGGAGAGGTCTTGTTGGTCAGTCTTGTTAGTAGTACCTTAGCCGGACTGGCTGTGTTAGGTATTAAAGAAATTGGGTTGTGTCCGCCAGTAGGCAAATACTAAAGTTAACGTACCTGTTAGGTGAGTCCGTCTCCTCTGGCTTGTGAGTTACTGTGGGCAAGCGCTTTCGATGTAAAGACATCATCGTCTGGCCGTTTAGTCAGTACTGGAGTCAGTCAGTTGGTCGTGGTCTTTATATACAAAGAGAAAGGTGAAGGGAGTGATGGAGCGTTGGGGAAGGGGCGGGGAGAGGTCTTGTTGGTCAGTCTTGTTAGTAGTACCTAGGCCGGACTGGCTGTGTGAGGTATTAAAGAAATTGGGTTGTGTCCGCCAGTAGGCAAATACTAAAGTTAACGTACCTGTTAGGTGAGTCCGTCTCCTCTGGCTTGTGAGTTACTGTGGGCAAGCGCTTTCGATGTAAAGACATCATCGTCTGGCCGTTTAGTCAGTACTGGAGTCAGTCAGTTGGTCGTGGTCTTTATATACAAAGAGAAAAGTGAAAGGTGTGATGGACCATTGGGGAACAAGACCTCTTGTTGGTCAGTCTTCACCTTTCTCTTTGTATATAAAGACCACGCCCAACTGACTAACTCCAGTACTGACTAAACGGCCAGACGATGATGTCTTTACATCGAAAGCCCACAGTAACTCACAGTAGCCAGAGACGGACTCACCTAACAGACGACTTTACTCCTACTGGCGACACTCCATACTGCCTTTCTTATATAAAGACCTTGACTCCAGTACCTGGACTGAGACACAGACCCTAGTTGTACTGACCAACACAGCCAGTACTAACAAGACTGACCAACAAGACCTCTCCCCGCCCCTTCCCCAACGCTCCATCACTCCCTTCACCTTTCTCTTTGTATATCTTTCCCATACTTTTGTTACGGGTTGTAAGCTGTCATCCACAGTTTTGGAGACACTAGCAAATCAACTTGGGAAAGGGCAGCTGGGAGAAAGCTTATATTGGGCATTTGTAATCCGGATAGGGCGACTGATGTAAATGAGGTCAAAACTGAATGGGTACCCAAGTTTCAGATAATATAGGTAGAATTTCAGCAACAAAATATCTGGTGCGTTGCAACACACAACATTCCTTAGCTCTACAACAATTCAATTTGTACATGGCTAATTCCATTTAATCAATTCATTTATCACTCAGTTAATTTGAACTTTGTCAAGCAACGCTTTACGGCAGCAGGAAGCGGTAGCGCTTACAGTTCCGGAATGTATTGTGCTTCTCGTACTCATTGCAGGACCATTATTGAGCAATTGGTACACAGATTATTAATGAGGCTGTAAACACAAATTTTTCGAAGAATGATAGTAATTACTTTTGCAGAGTTATATGGTAAAAACTTTTAGAACTGGCATTAAGCGAAACGGCGGTAGTTGAAATTCAGTAATTTCTGGAGTGAGCCCCATGTATCTAATGAGCGTTTTTAAACACTCACCCTATAGATATTGGATTTTCTTTCACATTCTACCAACATTGCAGCGGAGTTTGTAAGGAAAAAACTGCGCAAAAAAACGCTTTTCGTCGAAAATAATGATAACTTATTGTGCTACTCTCGTCATTTTCCCACAATTGGGAATTTTATGGTATAATTGCCTTATTGAGAGCTATCAATATAAAAAATTTAATCAAAATCGTTAGAGCCGCTTTTGAGAAAAAATTTGGTGTTTTGATCACTATGATAACTATAGTTAACTTTCGGTGGATTTTGTTCATACCCTTATTTTTGCGTCTCATGGTAACCTGTAGGCTAGACATCAAGTTCCAGCTGATTTGGTACGGTTGTTTTCTCTAAAAATCGCGCTAAATTCGATTTCGTCGAAAGTTTTGATAATTTATTGTGCTGCTCTCGCCATTTTCCCACTAATGGGAATTTTATGGTATAGTTGCCTTATCGAGAGCTATCAATATAAAAACTTTAATCAAAATCCTTAGACCTGTTTTTGAGAAAAAAAAAATTTAGTGTTTTGATCACTATGATAACTATAGTTGAATTTCGGTGGATTTTGTTCATACCCTTATTTTGGCGCCCCATGGCAACCTGCGGGCGAGATATCAAGTTTGAGTGGATTTGGTACGATGGTTCTCTCTAAAAATCGTTCACAGACACACAGACCATTTCCCCAAATAGTGTTTTTCGGACGCAGGAGGGTCTGAAACGTAAAGATCTGAAGAAAACTCAAAAAAAAAAAATTTCAGCCGATTACATAACTTTCCTTTCTACTTCGTAGAGCCAAGGAAAGTAAAAAGGTTTAGATAGATGGTAAAACGTAATATAGTTTAAAACAATTGGATCAATGAGGGATAAGACAAACAACGAGGACAGGAGGGGGATATATAATCGTTACACACA
The DNA here is from genome assembly GCA_020466155.1 of Pachypeltis micranthus. Lineage (NCBI taxonomy): Eukaryota > Metazoa > Arthropoda > Insecta > Hemiptera > Miridae > Pachypeltis > Pachypeltis micranthus. The sequence goes on along the minus strand of CM035779.1, from coordinate 2,462,533 downwards.
CGACAGGAACCAGCAGTGACAATGGAAATGATGATCTAGCTCATTGGAACGTTTAATGGAGCAGAATGACAGCAAGTTCATCCAACTTCGATGCGAAAGTTGAGGAGGGAGATCACGTCAGGATAATGGGGAAAGCGGCTCTACTCACTCGTCATGTCAGTCATTCCATTAGAGATGGGGATCTTGTACGCTGGACTGGGGGGGACTTTGTGGAAATACGTCACCATTTATTAATGACAGTAACTGCCGTTTTATTGCTACAGACCCAGGATCCAATCCCAGTACACAGTGTACATATGTAAAGAAGGGCATTCAAAGTGAGGATTCAGGAACACTAAAAAGAATATGATAAATGTAAATCATCTCATAGATTTATTTCTATAGAAATGGCGCTGAACTGCCTTCAGTTTCCCAGTGATCCTTCTTTTTACTTCCTCTGATTGATCCCTACCAGATGGCTTCACATAGTTTTAGTTTAACAGTGGCGAGAGGGAGTGGTCTAGGGAGGTTACTGTCAAGAAGGATGTAAACAAAAACGTATAAGAGATAACTGGGACCACGGGGTACAACAGCTCTAAACCTGAACAATGCCCAATTAAGATAAGAGAATTAAGATGGTAGGTATGTTATGTGGTTACAAAAGCATTGCATAGGATCATTCCCACCACAGGAGTACGATGCTCCTGTGAAGAGCTAGAAACAGTTGAACACTTTCTTTGTAAATGCCCACTAAGGTTCAGAACCAGATTAGAAAGACTGGGGGGCTGACAGTGGACCGTAATGATGGACAAAATAAAAAATGGAAGACAATCCTCAAATATGTGGAAGGTACTGGAAGATTCCGACACCCATTATAGGAGGTTACACAGGAAGCTATATGACAGGACACTAAAACTCCTAAAGAATGGAGACTGGTAACAAACCTTATAAACAGGGTGTTAGAGGTAAGTATGCCAACAGACAATCTATAAATTGCAAAGAGATATAAACATATATTGCATCGTATGGGAGAATAGGCCAATGGTAGCAGATGATCTGGACATTGTACGCTATATAGGTGGCTATAAATAGCAGACGAGAGGCTGTGAAGGATTGGGAATTTACATCTAGAAGAAGTATTTAAAAGGTTGCTCAGGGGCCACCACCAGAGTGGCGTCTCAGGGGATGCCACCATAGGCGCCACTTGCCCAACACTACCATAGCTATTTACACTGATAATCAATCCATTTAAAAAACTACACAATCCAACCATCAAAAGCCCCCTCATAGAGGAAACAACATATAATGCTAGATAACCACTCTTTCACCAAACCACTGACACATTTATTTGGTGGGATTTATATAGATGAAGTGCTGTGTTCCTGCTTCAATGAGCAAGTAACAAGAAACGATGTCAAAAATGTGAACTTTCTTATTTAAGAACGATCTTCAAGAAGGTGATGATTACACGAGCTACATTTCTAGACAGCATTTCCGTCACTTGTAAACATTGTAAAATATTTTCATAACCATTCGCGTTACATTTTTTAAGGACGATATTATGGCTAGATAGGTTTACGAAAATTCGTGTTATTAATTGTGAGTTCAAATATTATTGTTTCCATTGATATTAAAGTTGAAATCAATGCGATAGAAAAGTGCATTTGCGCGAGTTGCTTCCGTTTTCTGCCAGTAATCAGAGAGTAGAAGGAGGGACCAACACTTCCAAACTGTTATCGACAGCTCACAGGTTAAGATCACGCTTAGCGTGCTCATAATCCAGAATAGCCGCGGGATTACGGTTCACGTATTAAGCAGAATGTAGGCGTGAAGTTAAACGCAACGAAAACTTCATTTAACCCTACGAAAAACGCTAATTCTCGTGATAACATCGAATTTAACGGTATTTGCGCAATGAAATTCGTCATCAAATCAATTTCTGGGACCAGAATGAGAAATGGCACTTTGACCGAGTTTAAGCGGCTACCGGGAATCAGTTTGCAGACACCGCTGTTATTGCTGTACACGAAGGTAACTAGACAGCCTAAATTGCCTACTAGGATCGTTTATAACTGGATGTGGACGTTGGTTGTCATGGTGATTGTAAAATTCTTAAGGTTCAACGTGTGATTTGTTGTAATACGCTCACTACATGTAAAACTGCGACGATAACGATACTTAAATTCGTGGGCCGATCTATTCTGTACGTCATAAACGGAGTAAAAACTGACGTCTGTTCCTCCTTACCTGTACGCAGAAAAACTAGGTCGTCACCCACTTTTACAACAACTAACCGCAATCGCGTATCACGCCCACCTACTGTTGCAATTGATAAGAACCTAGATCTGAATCAGTGTTACCATATTAACAAAAAATAAACGTTTCGCCAAATCGAAGTTGGAATCTGCATTTGAATTATTTTTTTGGCTCTATCTTGAGTGATTTTGGCACAAAATTGTGATTCCCGCTTTGTGTAATAAGGCATAATGTAATAATAATGTGTAAATAATTTATTTGCATACAAATGTGTGTATAGTTATTTAAAATATAGTGCACCCCACAAGACAGAGAAAAATAAAAAACTGCAAATTATTACGCTACAGTTTATTGTTGCTTGCATTGCATGATTGGGATCTAACGTGCTCAGTCCAACGTCGAAAAATACTAGTAAACGATACGAAACTGCAACGGAACCATACAATTTGGCCTTTCTAGGTGGGGCTAAGCAATCGACACAATGTGACAAATTCAACTGACAGATGGTTGGAGTGAAGATGGGAGGCATTGCAGGAAACGAGCGCAGGCTGTTGGAAAACGTAAACTTTTGCCATTGTCCCTCAAATTGCTTCAAGTAGTAGAACTAACCTTCTATATATAATGTAGTTACACTGAATCGATCTTTTTCTCCTTTGTTCAATCCCCATGCCTTCAAACGTGAAGCATCAAATTTTGAGAGGGGTTTGTTAACAATTTTCCTGACATAAAACGTAGGAGTAGTATTCAGAATGAATAATAAGCCAATAGTGAGCAATAATTTGCTTCATGTGTACACTACGTCTTGAGAACTACCTTCACCTTCTCTCTCCATGCATTTAAACGTTGATTCCCTTCTCATTTACAGGGTGGAAGCGTCCCGCATCTTACTCACGAAGTCCTGCAGTACCTGACTACTGAGCTACAAGGGATACAGATAACTCTACCCTCGACTTTTTCAATGACCGAATCAGTCAAAGAATTTGGGAAAGGGATATCAACGTTCGTGGGACTCCAGGTAATCTGTTTTTCTGTCGTTCAGTTATTTGTAATAGTGTGTGCTATTGAGATGTATGTGAGAAGAAGACTGCAAGATGACGGAAAAGTATATTATTGTATTATTTATGTATTTAAATATTTTTATTTCTACGTTTAATATTACTGTGTTTTGCAAACTTTGATTAACTATCAGTCCACTGATGAATTGTGTGTATCGATCTGTAGCAGATCGATAAATGTGTAAAGCACTGATTTTATTGAGTCAATCAGCCTGGAAGGCATATCTGGAGAAGAATAATGCTGAAACAATCCCAACAAGAATACAGACACATACAAACTGCAATTCACAATAATGACTTTCTGAATCAGAGTGCTTCAAAACGTTATCAATCGAATCTTTTTTTATAGCTTATTACAACGTTTTCCCTTCCTCATGGTTTGATGAAAGTGAAAATACAGGGTGCAGCACGAGTTTTACTGATGAGATATGAATGGAAATTGAATCGTGCACAGTTTAAATTTGAAAGGGTCACCTGGAATTGATTATGTTTATTTCAACGCTTCTATGGATGGCGCATCCACTGAAAACTACGTATGCAACGTTCCAGACTCCTTGTGCATAAAGGGAAGCTACACACAGTTCTCAAACTCGTGCTTTTTATGTCCAGTGGGGTTTCAGGACGTCGATATTTGTTAAGGAACTTAACTTCCTCGTTCCACAATGGCTCAAACTGAAAACGGCTCGAGAACTCAACAAATCCAATTGAACTTCGAATTTTATTATACGAGTCTTCCTTTCACTTTATTTTCAGGAGTATTTGACGTACTTCTCCGTACAAGATCCTGCTAGCAAAACCCCAGAAGGTTACAACAAGAGGGCAGAAGTGTCGATATGGACGTATACAGGTCGAGCGAAACTTAACGCTAACAAGTAATTGTTTTTTTCTTTTTTCGAGTTCATTGTGTGCATTCGACTTTTTGAAACTAATGGTCTTCTTTGTTTTAGGTACATGGACTCAGTCGAAGCCTTTCAACCTGATTTGTATCAAGCCTTATCGCACAGCGATACAAATTTGGGCAGTTCAGAGAAAAAAATCAGTACAGTAATGGAATCGACTAGAAATTTTTTTGAGCAATGTTTGAAACGGCACGAGGAGTCAAGTGTAAGCTTCCTGTAAATAACCGTTTTGAGTTTAGGGGTAAGATGAGGGATGGTTGCCTATTTTGTCTCTGCTGACACTTACAGCTGGACCCAATTGTGCAATTAGTGTGCTTTGTTGCAGGACGCAATAGTAGCCTGCTATAGTCTATCCGTTGCTACCAAACTGGTCTCAAGGGAATTCCACTTAGTATTATTATAACAAATTGCTACGTTGTGTTTTTTATTAGCGGAAATGGGACTAAGTCCCTTTGTCACTGTGGCGACACATGAGCCTATTGTGACAAGTTGCTAAGTTACTGTTTCACGTTATTTGTGATACTTTAGGGTTATTACGTTGCCAAGAGTGAGGTCTATGGATATCGAAATTATGTTTATTCGCTGCATGATACCAAAATCAGTTCTCACCGGTATATTCTCTCCAAGTCATGAATCCTCAGAAATCGCGGAATTTGCAAATAAATGGGGATTTTTCATTCAAAGAAGCAGCCCTCATCATCACCAGGCTAACGGATATGCAAAGTCCACTGTGAAAATTGTTTCCAATAAAGACAAATTTCTATCATTTGTGTTGGTTGTGTTGTCATTTTGGAATATGCTTCGGATTCTGTACTGAGCTGTGGGACAAATTACCAATATATACTGAGGACCTCAAAAGATTAATTGTAGCATTTTCCTGACTATGGAAAGGAGCATTGAAACAAACATATAGGAATCATTGTCCAAATGATTATCAAGCTGCGGTGACATAGTGTGAAACACTGAAATGGAGAGCGGGAGACTGCATGGAGTCAATGTGCAGCAGGCCCAGCATGTCCAATGTGCAGCTCCCCTGGAATGGACTCTGAAAGCTCGCTCCAGTGTCCCCGACCCATTGCCCTACCCCCCCTGGGCCACAGATTGAGCCAGGGTCTGCAAGCCCTATCCCCGCCTGGCACAGGCAGCCTTGCGCCTCAACACATTCAGCCACCGCACCTCCACATGGAGTGCCATGGGCAAGCGGTCAACATACTTCTACAGCCATGGTCATATTCGTTGAAAACTCCCACTCAGGCCATACTCCATTTTCTCAGTTCCCCATCTACAGACTTCTCAGGCGGCCACTTGATTTAGAGGTGAAATGTGTATTGGAGCGAATTTCACGCCGCAGCAAAGAGTTTCGGAGTAACCACCACTTTAAATAAGAACGGTTTTACTTTAATTGACGCTTGACTGAATTCCAGGTTTTGAAAGGCTCAAGTCTTCTGGCAGTCGTTGAAGGCGGTTACAGCGTTGCTGCAAGAAAGAAAAGCGTGCTATCTTACGCTGACCAACCAGTCGATGGATACGTCATTAGCGGGTTGCACAACAACGGGCCTGAAGTTTCAGAAATCGACTTCGATAAAGTGAAAAATGTGCTCGATGCGACGATAGTGAGTTGAGCGATTACTGTTCTTGAGAATAGCTTCTTCCGTTAGGAAATGAAAACGTGTTACTTTAATTACGTCCGCTAATTAAGCGTATTTTTCAGGAACATTTCCCCAGTGATAAACTGCGAATTCTTCACGGGTGTTGGTCGCCCCAAAACGTATTAAGTTTAGTTGAACTGGGTATTGACGTTTTTGACTCTTCCTACCCTTTTTTAGTTACCGAGCGAATGAGTGCCCTCGTCTTTCAGTATGAAAGTGTATCACTGTAAGTTGGCACAAGAATAAAATGTCAAAAAAAATTTTGTACGAATTGAATGAAAAACGTGTCATGTTGAATTGCTTCGTTTCAGAGAAAGTGAGGAGTCACAGAGAGACTCAGAATCTGCTCTTGAAATTTCTCTAAAGGACTCTAAGTAAGTAACATTAAGTACTGAACACATTGGAGTATTTCATTACGCGGAATTTAGTTTTTACAATCCCCAGCCACCGACTTAGTTTTTCATATTTCATTCATCAAGTAATCTAGGAGCTTAACGCAGTGTGGTGTTATATACACTGTTCCCATGAAACATCTTCGTTCCACTATTCGCCCCTGAGTTCACCGGTTCTTGCCAGGAAGGAGCATAAATATCTTTTTACACCAATTGCGCCTTACAACATACCCCTCGATGTTTTCTTTCTGAGGAAACTATCAGGGTACCAACATGTTTGCTGTACATTCCCACAAGTCACGCGGGAATCTTCAGTGTTGTTGTAGTGTGAGAGAAATTTACTGTTTTACAGAAAACCAATCACCTCACGTCTCGTGACGAAGAGCCGCTTTTGCCCATTTGCATAGAATGGCTCCTGTGGTCAGGTATGTCATTGGATAAGACCGTGTCCTACGTGCATTTCCGATTCAAAGAGCCACTCTCGTATGAACTTCATGCATTATGCTCTCCACTTCTGAAATATCGAAGCGTCTGGTCATATTTCAGTTTCATACGTTGATTCAGCTGCCTGCACAAATAGCCATCACTTGGGCGGTAATTTCACCATTTTTTGACGTGAAAAAGTTGCATGAAAGTACATTATCCAGAGCTGTCACTTTTCTGTCCAACCTCACTCCAATTTGGTCGCAGTGGCGGTCTCAGTGAGGTAAGGGCATTAAGGTCAATTCAGCACCACGTTTTAGTTTTAAAGCCGAATAAGAATTCAGACTATCATTCAAATGATGAGTAGGAGAGAGGGGCTGAATGAGTCAACTGTGCACGAGTATAGGTGCGTCCTTACACGTCACACAGCTTCCAGCCACCTTCAAATGACAACCTATTCTCAATAACTTTTTCTGTAATTTCATCCAGAAACTATTGACACGCCATTTAATTCCCCCGTACCACCATTGCAGTATGTTGAAGAGGACAGAAAAGTTGTGTAGTGATCTAAGAAGTTCATCACATAATATGTTGGCTTATTGGTAATTACTGTTCTCATGCAGCTACTCAGAAGACTTCACATCAATAATTGAAGGATGTTCTTGCTTAACTTGTACGAAACACACCAAAGGCTACATTCACCACCTCATTCGTAACAAGGAGCTGTTGGCCTCTACACTTCTCATGTTGTAAGAGCCTTTCCATTTTTTAGTTATTTTTAGTTTAATGAGTAATTGCAGAGGCCCCGAATATCAGCGCAGTTTTTTATTTTGCTCAACCACTTCTAACCCCCAAAGCTTGAAGATTGTACCTTATCTGCATTTTTGGAGGGTTGCCAATTGGACGCACTTATGACAGACGTCTCCAAGGCCTTTGACTTACTTTCACATGGCCTCCTGCTCTCCGTTAGGGTGCCTTGGTTCTGTTCTGAACTAGATTCAGGGATTATTGGGTAACAAGAAGCTGATGAGTGAAAGGACATTGTATGCCTTTTAGTGCCTATATGGGAGTTCCTCAGGACAGCCAAGTCGTTCTGCAGCGATAATCGTTGGCAATTAACTCTGTTGCTTCAACTTTTGCAAATTCCTATGTTACTTTACGGCTCCCCAGTCTTCCCTTGGTGCGCTACTGGAATGGAGTATTCACATTTGTAAAGTTCATCAGATCTCAACATCCACAGCACCTATTGCATCAATCGTATTTTTCTGACCCGGCTATCTGTTGTCCGTGGGCTGAAGATAATGTTCGACGATGGACATTCAAGCAGGGGTTGGAAGAGCAATGAGGGCTTAGCGCTTTCCAAAGCAAAGCACCAGGAAGTTCTACAGCGTGGTGTTACCCTCGATCTTCTCTTCAAGGCTCTAAAAACCCTCATACTAGATCACACATCTCTCGGGTTATCTTCCTATTACTTGTGCAATAAGTACTACTTGGAATGCACCCAGAATTGTTCCCCTCATTGAGTGGAGTTCTATCTTGGGATTCAGAGGGCTGTTTAGTCAGGTGTTTGGAGGATATGCACGCTGAGGAGGTTCACTACTGGCACTTGATTTCTCAGTAATGGCTGCCTCGACTGCCCCACCCTTTTGACCAGGCTCGGTCTCTGTGTGCTTCATTCCGACACTCGCTTTTTTCAATTACGAGTTAAATGAACTATTTTCTTGCTTTATGTGGACGTATGTTCAACCTCACGAATGGACCTTGCTAAATCTTTATAAAATAGTGTGTACTTCAACTTTCTAATATGGTTAACGTTTATTGGGCATAAATGGATCACCGGTAATGAGAGGCCATCTGTCCAGACTTGGTTCAATTACTGTACCTATAGGGCCACTTCCCCTCTTTGGAGCATCTTTGTTACTTGTCAAGAGGACAGTGATATACTGGGTGCGGCATAAAAGTCGGACGTTTTTGAAAAAATCATAACTTCGGGAGTTTCGACTCAAAAAATTTTTTATTGACATATTTAGATTCACAATTTAAAAGCATTTTAGAAATTCATGTGTGGAAAATCACATCAGTCAAGTGGCGTCCGTCGTTCGCGATACACTGCTGGAGTCTTTCTTGGAAATTTACGAAAACTCTTTCCAACGTTGCTCTCTCAACTGCGTCGATTTCCACGCGAATAGCATCCTTCTATTCCTCCAATGTTCGGGGCTTGTGCTGGTAAACACGTGCTTTGAGGTGTCCCCACAGAAAAAAGTCACATGTGGACAAATCTGGGGACTGAGGAGGCCGATGAACGTCACCGAACCTGGAACTAAGGCGGCCAGGGAAAAGGGGACGAATAACGCTCATTGTTGCCCTAGCTGTGTGAGCGGTTGCCCCATTCCGTTGGAACCACGTACGCCGGATTGCAATACGTTTTTGTCTCAATTCAGGTGTAAAGAAGCCGGTTATCATCTCGACATAGCGTTCTGAGTTGACAGTAACAGCAATGCCATTGTCGTTTTCAAGTTTGGGATATGGCGCACCAAACAGTAACTTTTGGGCTATGCAGCGGTTGTTCGTGTAATTGTCGGGGATTTTCATGTGTCCAATAACGACAATTTTACTGATTCACCATGCTATTGAGGTCGAATTGAGCCTCATCGCTCATGAACAAAATGAGATCCTCATTTTGTTCAATAAGTGCTTCCATCTCACGGGCAAAGGTCATTCGTTGTGCATAATCCCTGGGTGTAATTGTTGCACAATGAACAACTTATAGGGGTGAAACCTCAACTCTAGATGCAAAATACGCCTAACCGATCGATCACTGATGCGAAGTTCAGCAGCATGCAGGCGAGCTGATTGACTCGGGCTGCAAATTAGTGCTTGTCGTACACTTTCAATGTTCTCTGGTGTTCGAATTGATCTTGGAGCTCCTGGTGGTCTGTTCCTCATCAATGAACCTCGTGTGCGAAGTCCTTCAACCCAACGAAGAATGGTGTTTCTAGAGGGAACAGCCCGATTTCGGTGGATATTAAAATGACGACGAAACTCACGCTGGACTGCCATGACGGACTCGTTATTACAAACGAAACTGTCGTAAGCAAAAACCCGGTGCTCTTCTGTCCACAGGTCCATGACTTCAACTGGTAAAAAAATGCTAAGACCTCCTGATTACAATGGTTTTCCCCACGTTGGTCGACCCGAAGTACATGAAAAGGCAGTGCCTTAGGAGTATATATATCTGACGAGACATTACTCTGTTAAACATCCATCTGAACAAAATGAGCATGGCCGAAGCAATTGTTTGTCGCCCTTGTGGAATCGAGGTGGAAACAGTCAGGCTTTGAGGGTAGGAAGTCACTGACTCACGGGAGCACCTACTCCCTGTTTCTGAAAGTAGGTTGGCACTCTGTGGTCTTTTATTATTACAGTAGAACTGTGTTGTCGAGGTGACAACTGGTGCATCATAACCTCCTATAAACGTTTCTTTAGTGCTTTACGTATTCTTGCGGCTTTTAGCATGAAAAGAAGGCTGAAGGCTCACAAGGCAATACCCCATTTAAAGTGAAAGTGACTCTCTTCATCAAATCTAACGAAACTCTCTCCTTATGGCTTGTTTTTCAGACATAATCTTCATCACTACTTGGAATTTTTCAAGTCGATACGAAAAGCAATGTCGGAAGGGAAGAAGATTGCAATTCGATGACCTGCTTGTAAACTACGCTTTAACAGGTTTCTCAGCATTGAAGCCACCGCACGTGTACTTAAGACTGAAGTGTTAATCTTTATGAATCTAAAATACTAGTTTCATATCCATATATTCCAATCTGAATTCCACAGTTTTTTGTTTTAATCCAACTATCAAAAACAAGACTGAAACAATAGACTAGTGTTTTTGCATTATTTTAAACCGCTCAACTATGTACATTCACAAACTGGTAGAACCTGCGTTTATACCTTGATATTCAAATATACTATGCTTAATAATTAGAAAAGAAACATCATTGAACCATTGTATAGTTTTTTTGTACATTTTGGAATAGCCAAAGGACATCTTGGTATGAATCTGTGTCCAATGTCGTGCATTGTGTTTTGTACCAAGAACGTGATTTGCTCTTCATTTGAAAGCGACGCTCATTGAACTAGAGGGACCTTTAATTGTTGTCTGGTGGACACTAGGTACATGAGGAGTGCAGCCCGAGGGAGCAAAGTGATGGATCTAACGACCCTCAAAGGAGACAACTTGTCTCAAGACTACCTGTCTACGCCACATAGGCCTATATCTCCGTTCACCGAATTTTGGACGTATTTATGGAGAAGAAAAGTTAGGTAACAACTCAATTGGTAACCGATTATTTGAAAGTTTAATCAAAATAGCGTCGTTTTCGAGAAAAATGCGAAAACGCTTAGTTTTTGATACATTTTCTCGAAAATGGCTCTAACGATTTTGATTAAATTATCCACTTCTACTGGTTGGTGTCCAACTTTTCTTCTCTTTAAGTATCTTCATAAAAGTTTGATAACTTTGATAAACGGAGATACAGGTGTATGAAGCGAAAAACAGGTTTATCACGCTTTTCGGTATAACGGGTCCAACTATTTTCACCTAACTCTCAGACTATTTTTCAGTAGTTAATACCTGTATATTGTAACCAATAAATGTTCCTCTGACATTCCATTGAACAGAGATCAAAATCAAAGTGTGTCACAAACAATGTTTTTCGAATTTTTCGTAATTTCTAGAGTAAGCGGTTCACTCGATTTCAGCAATCTTATGGAGTGTCTTCAAAACAACTATTCCTATATTTTGTATTTCACAATTATTTCTGTATTTGTTCGTGGAACGAAAATATAAGCGATGATAGCTCGGGATATTGGTCGAATATTAATTGATCGATTTTCGAATTTTCTCAAAAATAGTGTAACTATTACAACCAAACATACGGAGTACTCTCAACTAATTAGTACTTACATTTTGTTGCGTGGAAATGAGATTCAGCGGGTTGTCGAATTTATGGCACAATACGTTCCTTACTCTTTGTGTAGCGGAATGTAAAAAGTAATCATTGGCTTCCAACTCTGCCGTGGAGTCGCGGAACAGTAACAGCTCCGGTGGAACGGCAACCGCGGAGCAGTTCTCAAGGTGTTTATTCACCTGAAATGGTGGGTCGAATTTACATCAGCTTTAGCTCCCCCCCCCCCTGCCAACCCCCAGTCCACGCACGACGTCATCGCGGAACGAGGCCGCAGATGAGCGGGTGAGACTTTTTTCCTGATAAGTCGAAGGGGTCGGGAGGGTTGCGCGGGCGGTAGCGAAGGGGTCGTGCGCACGGCGTTGGCCTCAGCGACCACGTGGTTAGAGCCCCCCTCGCCCGCCGGGAATACCCTACACCTACACGCTACGTCGCGGCGGCCACCGACGCCGACCTTCCCTCTCGCTTTCCTCCTCCCGCCATTCAGTGATCGACTCGCCGGCGGCCCGGACTGCTCCTTACCTGTCGCGGCTACTAGTTCTCAGCCGTCAAAGTCTTCGAGCCTCCCGATCGGTACGGAACGTTTAAACGTCGACGGGGAGTTCTGGCGCGTTTTCGCCGGTCGTCGTTCACAACGTGTCATCAGGTGAGTGGAAAACGCGTTCGTGAACTGCGTGTCAAATCTCGGTGACATTATGTACACACAACATGACGACCGCACTAAAAACCTCTGATGCGAATCACACTACGTTCTCCAACTTATCAAAGTACACACATTTAACAAACTATCCTAACGCTCCTACTCGTTCATTTGGCCGCATAACGTGACACTATTAACCAAAATGAAATTTATTCTGGTCGCTATTATTACAAAATGCCGCAAATTATTACACAACGGTTTATTATTCTATTCCACAGCTTGACGTCTGACACCTACGAGACCCAGCCCATTCGATTCAGCATCGAAAAATACAAATATACGATACGAAACATGACCTGACTACAACAGAACGACGAGCGACGCTAGGTAATTGGGACGACGTGAAGAGTAAAGCTGACAAGTGGTTGGCATGCCACAGTAATACGATTTGCCACGATATATTTACTGTGATTTCACTGTTTTACATCTAGAAGCTGTCCTAAGCTGCTGAGACCCGTCATAGCCGATTTAGCATCGAAAAATACTAGTATACGATACGAAACACGACCTGACTACAACACAACGACGAAAATTGACATTTTCTAGGCCACGTTAGGCAACTGTCACGCGAAGAGTCGAATTGACAGGTTGTTGGTTTTATCTTGTCCCGCGAGTTTCTTCAAGCACTAGAATTCGAATAACTACATTATAGTTCGCTGTTTTCCTATTACACCTCTGAGGCCCGTTGTATTCGACCCATTATCCCCAAAAATACCCAGTAAACGATACCAAACAAGACGTAGTTTCAATAAACCAGCCGAAAGGACGTTTTTTTCTCTCAGGCATGGTTTTCGTCTATCGGATTGTCGAGACTAGATCCCGAATGGAGTTTTTGTGTGAAAGAACGGATGTTTTAGGCAAAATACGGTCCGGACGGCCGATGGACATTGCAGATGTGCAACCCCCATTCTTTTAAACGTTAAGTGTCAAATATTGAGTGCCCAACCGAAAACCGGTGTATTATTTAGAGTGAATAATAAACCAAAAACGATGTCCTTCGAAGTGTGGATTTTCTGAGGTTCCTCCTGATAATTTTATTACCGTTATCAACCTTCTACCGTATATTCAGTTTATTAGAAGAAAAAACGCAGAAAATCATTACAAAACGGGGTTTTATTCTATTGCACGGGGTGATTGTGACCTACCCTGTTCAACCCAACGTCCAAAATGATAGAGAATATATCACAACTCATATCCACTTCCGAGACCAATCCTATTCGATTCAACGTCGAAAAATACCAGCAAACGATACGAAACACGACCCTTGTAACGGAACAATGAAAATTCACGTCTTCTAGGCGACGCTAGGCAATTGGAGCGACGAGAGGAGCCGAATTGTGGTGCAGTTGGAGTGAGACTGGAGGCAGTACGGGAAATTAGCGCACGCCAAGAAGAAACTTCAAGGTTCGCTGTTTTCGTGGGAAAACGGATTTTTAGACCACGTAAAAGGCAAAATATTCCTAACCGCTGCCTCCTAATCGTTTGATAATTTATTCTGCCGCACTCTTGTATTTTCCCGCGAGGTCTCTCGTATCAAAATCTGAGAGAAAACAATTTGACGTTAATTTTCGACCCAAATTTGCTGAAAACCTTATTTTGGCGTCAGATGTTGATTTGCAGGTGGGATCTGGCACAGCCGTGAACTAAATCGCCACCGCAGACACGCCAGAACAAAGTGTTTTTTAGCCGATTGCATAATATTTTTCCTACACACATTTCCCTTCGTAGGGCTAAGAAAAGTAAAAAATATCACGAATCGTGTTGCTCCCAAATGTTTAATAATTTATTGTGCTGCTCTCGTATTTTTTTTAACAATGAAACTTTTATTGTTTGGTGCTATTGACATATTTGGTGATAAATATCGTGCGTTCAAAAAAAAAAAAAGTATTTTGATCACTATAATGTAAATTTTAAGTAGGCTTTGCTCATAACGTTCTTGTGGCGTCTCATATTTGGTATGCTTGCATAATATATTAAATGTGACGCGCACAATATTTTTGTTGGCACCAAAAAAAGTTAATAAATAGAGTCCGAAAACACCATTTGAGGAACCAAATCGGTCTAAATTTGTTGTTTAGTCTCCTGATTTGCTTGGTGAATCTCTAACCAATCTCCTTGTAATTTTCAATAATTTGAACCTTAGTTCGTAAGTAACCCCCCGAATGTTTAGTAGCTGTCTTGAAATCTACGCTTCTGAGTATAAAAACGCAGAAAATTATTACGCAACGGGTTATTATTCGCTTGCACAGCTTGACGTAGTCTCACACCTTCAAGACCCATCTCATTCGATTCAGCTTCAAAAAATTCCAGTAAACCATACGATACATGACCTGATTATAACGGAACGACGATAATTTACATACGAGTTGAGCTGACGGTTGGTTGGAATGAAATGGAAGGTAGCGCGGAAAATGGCCGGGGAGGAACGATAACTTTCGCCGTATTGTCCTGCGCCATATGTAGTCAATCTGCTGTCGTTTCTCTGACTTAATTTTTCCTCTGCGGTTTTCCTGTAATTCCAGAACAGCAAAAATGTAACTTTGAAAGCAAATTGACAGCACGCTAGTTATTCAATGAAGGCGATGACATGAGTAGAGACAACGCAAAATGTTCCAGAGTATCGTCCTGGTTTGAACATCTTACGTTAAGTGTTACTGGTAGTTTAGTGGTTTACTGGTAATTGGTAAATCTACGTGGCGCTGAGGGATGGACTTCAAGATTTCGGCAACAGATCGTTCTTTCTTGTCTTCCCGTTGTTCCTCGGGTAGAATTACCGAGGGACGCCCTGACAATGTTCGTCGAACCCGACATTAATCCAACGGTGTTTTCCAAGGGCCCGGAATGCTTTGCTAGAGACAAAGCGTCGAGTTTCTCATTTGTTCTCAGCTTCGGCGAGAGAATCGAAAAGAAAACTAGATTACGGAGTTATTCATCTGAAGCTCCGGTCGCTAAAACGGGTCAAAAACAACCCTCTCTCTCGCTCTCACGGCCGCGAGATCGTTAGGTTCCATTTTAGTCCGCTCTAGATCAATATTGACTCATTTTACGCTAAACCTCTTACTGACTTCTCCACTTCGCTCGCTTCATACGCCGAGCTTTCATCCCTAGGCCTGCATTAAATTAGAACTGTCAGCAGGGACGTCGCTAGAGAAAAATATCTAGCGTGACGCATCACACAACTTTCCTTGGCCGTGCATTCAGCGACTCTCTTAGCTCAAGAAATCAAATCTGTTTATAACCACGTTTTACACGTCAACGAGGGGTGCTTATCGTTCTTCAATTTATTGCGCTGCTCTTACTTGTACCGATCATTATTGAGAAATCAGTTCGTGATTTATGAAACTGTCTACGCAATTTTTACTTTCCTTGGCTCTACGTAGTAGAAAGGAAAGTTATGTAATCGGCTGAAAAAAAAAGTTGAGTTCTCTTCAGATCTTTACGTTTCAGACCCCCCTGAGTCCGAAAAACACTATTTGGGAAAATGGTGTGTGTGTGTGTGTGTGTCGAACTGTGAACGATTTTTAGAGAGAACCACCGTACCAAATCCACTCAAACTTGACATCTCACCCGAATATTACCATGGGACGCCAAAATAAGGGTTTGAACAAAATCCACCGAAAGTTAACTATAGTTATCATAGTGATCAAAACACCAAATATTTTTTTCTCAAAAATGGCTCTAACGATTTTGATTAAGTTTTTTATATTGATAGCTCCCAATATGGCAACTGTGCCATACAATTCTCATCCATGGGAAAATGACGAGCGCAGCACAATAAATTACCAAAACTTTCGACGAAATCGATTTTAGCGCGGTTTTTAGAGAAAACAACCGTACCAAATCAGCTGAAACTTGATGTTTAGCCTACAAGTTACCATAGGACGCAAAATTAAGGGTATGGGCAAAATCCACCGAAAGTTAACTATAGTTATTATAGTGATCAAAGCATCAAATTTTTTTCTCAAAAACGGCTCTAACGATTTTGATTACATTTTTTATATTGATAGCTCTCCACATGGCAACTATACCATAAAATTCTAATTTGTGCGAAAATGACGAGAGCAGCACAATAAATTATCATAATTTTCGACGAAAAGCGTTTTTAGCGCAGTTTTTTCCTTATAAACTCCGCTGGAATTTTAGTAGAATGTCACAAAAATTCGGTATTGTAGTCCGATCCAATACGTATACGGTGAGTGTTTAAAAACGCTCATGAGATACATGGGGGTCACTCCAGAAATTCCTGAATTTCAACTACTGCCGCTTAGTACCAGTTCTAAAAGTGTTTACCCAATAACTCTGCAAAAGTAATTACTATCCTTCTTAAAAAAATGTGTGTTTACAGCCTCATTAGTTATCTGTGTACCAATTGCTCAATAATGGTCCTGGAATGAGTACGAGCAGCACAATAGAATCTGGAACTGTAAGCGCTACCGCTTCCTGCTGCCGTAAAGCGTTGTTTGACCAAGTTCAAATTAACTGAGTGATAAATGAATTGATTAAATAGAATTAGCCATGTACAAAGTGAATTGTTGTAGATATTTTTTTAGAACGATCGCGTTCACCGTTTTGGGATAATCGGGTATAAATTGTGAGAAATGGAAGTAGGTAAAAACGGTGGAGGATGAAATTCTGGAATTTCTTGAGTAGCTCCTATGTATCTTATGGGCGTCATCAAACACTCACTGTGTAGATACGTGATTGGACCACTATTGGGACCCTGCGTCGCGTGAATTCTGTACTCTCTCACACTCATCACTATCCTGTCTCAAGTGTAGCTATAGTCCTCTCTCGCGCTCATCTCACTGTTTTCAACCGCCCAAACCTTCAGATCTCTCCCTGTCTTGCACCTAACAATTAGCTTACTGCTCAGCAGGACGACGTTATCAAGCTAAACAGAATCTTTTAGCTATTTCCCTCTCTCATTATCTCGCTTATTTATTGTTAGGTTTGTATTAGCTCGATATGAGTAGCAAACCATTAATTTGTAAATCTACTACCGTGCGTGCTTCCGAATCCTTTGAAGATGATAATGTTGTTCAGTTGCTTGAGGATTGGTCGTCCATAAATTCCCGTCTTATGTTATCGTTTCGATCAATTCGAACAAACGAACTTTTTTCGAATTTTGCGGAAATCGAACCGTTCACGCTCATCATTAGCATATTCCAAATGCAGTTACTTTTGATATTGTTGACCCCTGCTGACACTATCGCATTCATCGACGATAAATGGAACATCGGTTCTCGGAACCAGGTCAGCTTGGGAGGGAAAATCGATTGACGAAAAAGAAAGGTTTCGCCCGAGCTTAGAGTTGCTTGGAAATTGTAAAAATAGACTAAGCCAGCACGCTATCCTTCGGTGACTTTTCAGAGCGTGAATCCATGTTTTGAGGTTGAGGGTCCACGAAAACATCTAATGATCGATCGCGGAAAAGGCTCGAAAATTGATCAAATTAGTTCGGAAGAGAAAGGAATTACACAACTTCTGACGACTTGATAGAAAATGTTGACACTAAAACGTGGTATCGTCGATGTGATATTGCCCAATGAAAATGTCCTTCTCCCCTGAAAAATTTCCACCATCGAGTTTTGATACCTTTCAGAGCTCTCCCGTGAGTACCGATGTGGATTACGAATATACCAACAGTCAAAGGCTGCATTGTTCCGCTCCTCGAGCTTTGGTTAGCTGCTGACGACGAGAACTCCAACAATGGCGTCCTAGGAAGCCGATGTAACCTACTCGGGAAGCCGTTAGATGGGAAATACCTTGTTGGCTCGGGTCGTACAATTGGCAGGGCTTGTAATGTCAGAGTTGACGGAAAGGGGCTTTGGGATTCCTGGATTGGCGACTATCGTTGACAGTTGAGGAAAGCCCTGGGCTTGGGATCTCCCGTTAGCGTCAAGGGTTTCCTACTAGATCTGAGACTTTTGGGTGTTATTGTTTAAAGTTACGCGTGTACATATACCCAAAATGTGGATAGGTTGGTATCGTGGTCAGCAGCCGATCGATCAATTTGTGTTCATTGTGGTGGTGCAGCTGGGGATTTGAGGCGTTCTGAGTCAGTAGCCTCAACATTCCTACTTCCCAGTAATTTCAAAGTCTTAGTCAGTGGCGTTTATTGAGTTTATTTTACCAATTTGAACTGCACCACAAAACGATGAGTTGCAGTTCCCCTTTTCAACTGTTTATTATATACTAAATCAGGTGATTATATCAAATTTTCAAGGAGTCATTTTATTTTATTTTCGTTGAACATAAAATTAGGCTAAACATTGATTTTTAATGACAGTTACCTAGTATTCCTAAATTACATACAACCTGAGTTGCTGGTAAGATAGGTTTTTCAATCAGTTTGAGTTTCGTTTACAAATCCCCAATTTTAAATTGTAGTTCTGAAGCTCGTCGCAGTAGCCATACATCGTGGAAATCAGTTTAATTAGATTTACACGGATTTTGGGGCAAAATGTTTATAAAAATTCGCCCTGCAACGTTTTTTGACAGGATTGCACTGTGTTATCTTTGTGGCAAATATTGTTAAGTATACTAATGCAACTTTACACGTTCGAAAAAATATTTTTGGAGATAACGTCCAACTGTTGTTCGGCTCGCAGACACCCGACCTCTCAAGATAATGCGTGATGGATTTATACGCTTCTTGAGAATGGAACCCTAACTAGATCAAGAGTATTAATATTTACAGATTACAACGATCCTGTTTTGTGTGTGTGTGAGATTTTGCTGTTGTGAACGTCAACATCTATAAAAATGAGGAGTGAAATGGGAGTATTCCGTTCGCTCGAGCTCTCAAGGCTCTTCATGGGCTGTTAACATTGTTCATTTATTATCTATTGCCAAATTGAAGATGTTCGGGCAATATCAATAGTTGGGGTCAACATGTGTGCCGTAACTTTTACTAACGAATCCTGCATAATCTTTACGTTTTTAAATATTTTGTATTTTTAAATTGGTATAAATGCACACATTTCACTCAATAACTTAGTAAGCAGACGGAATGGGAAAGGGGTGGTCCCACGCTTGGGGCTGGAGCCATGGTATACCATGCAGACGGTTCAGTGAGGGGTGGACTAGCAGATGCAGGAGTTTATGGGACAGGGATCAGGGCGGCGATACCATTTGGTCCGCTTGCAAGAGTTTTCCAGATGCGGGCAGCACCTCCTGTGCAGGGGGTTCAAATGGGAAAAGATCTATATCTGTCGGACAATCAGGTTGCACTAAGGCCGAGGCTGCTTATTTCGTATGGGTTAGATCGGCGAATCCCTGACTGGTCTGAAGACCTCGGCAACATTGTGTTGGATGCCAGCATGATATACAGATGATATGTGGCCTGCTCACAGGGCACTTTCCACCTGGTCAAGATCAGTGAGTCAGAGGTACAGAGTTGCAACATGTACTGTGCACATGTGAGTGGCTGGATGTGGCGCGTCCCAGAGTGCTGGCGGTGCCTCAGCTGCGGCCAGATGTAATTGCAGGGATGGACTTCAATGCTGTCTGGCGTTTCTTGCGAGAAGGAACGTCGCATCAAGGAACATTGGCTTCATGCAAACTGTGGGTGGAACTGACAGGACGTATGGCAGCTTATGTCCGTCCCACAATAGGGCCATATGAGGTAGCAGTCCGACTTTGATTTAAAAACTGCTAAATTTTATAGTAACTTATTCTCGTCCTTTTCCCACGCATGTCCATAAAAATAATTTTATCAAAATTGTTGTAGTCGTTCTTTATTTTTGAATCAAAAAGTACCCATTCTTGAGTGCTGTACTAGTAGATTCGTTCGACTCTTTGTGTCTGATAGTTTCATTGGCCAAACGCTATTGGGGAAAACTTCCAATTTATGAGTCCTGTCTGCCAGTACTCATGTGCAAGTTTGGGATTTTTATTTACGGTTGAATTTCATCGATAACTTTTTCAGAAGCCCGCCGTTTTCGCATTTGAGTGGAATTACGAACTTTTCCTTCAGGTTTTAATGGCTTTTTTCTTGATAACATAATTGCTGTTTTGAATCATTTTCAACATCCATTGCGTCATCAACTCGTACTGTTTTGTCCATAAGCGACATTGTCAGTACTTTCCACCAGTTATGAAGTGGTAGATTTGTTCGATTCTCTATATGTCTAGCAGGTCATTTTTTAAGCACTCTCAGTATTTTACAATTATCGAATAGCAGAAGTAGAGTTCCTGTTTATACGTGGTTTGTAGGAGCTCTCGGAAAACTTTCAGCTCTTCGCAGTAGCGGCAATTTTCACGAATTTTGGAATTTTGAAATGGTCACCACTGGTAAACTCCCTGGCTGTGAGGTAGGAGGCTGTGCTAATGAGCTCTGCACAGTAAGTCTCTTACCAGGCCTAACAGCGATCGTAAGGATGAGATATTCCGAGTCTGAGAAGTGAGAAGAATACATGCGGTAGAGCTATCCTTCCGCTCTAAGCACCCTGTGGTTCTGTTTAGGGGTGCTTGGCATTTTGGCTTAGAATGGTAGGCTAATTGTATAAAATGGTTTGCGCTGGACGGAAATGAAGATCGTCTCAAGGCTGGTAAGATGAAATGCTTAGCTCAGTTCGTTAGTGATCGTAGTTCATACCCAATAGATTTGGTGTCAGTTGACATGGAATATGGGGACGATTCCAGTTGAGCCAAGAAGAAACGAATTATTTAAGTAGGTGCTATATCCTGCCCCATTCTAATTATTATGTCTCCAGCTCTCAGACCTTTAACGTTGCCTTATGATATTCCACTGGCCCTCTCCTTCTGGCAGAGAGAGGTGCTGCGCTAAGTTTTTGGATCGGTAGTATCAGGTCCTCATAAGAATAATAATATTGATTGCCTCCAGACCGCTACATCTTTGACGAAAGCAGTAATTTAGTTACGCGTACCGTTACACTTGTACATTACGTTGTATCGTCCCACTCATATTTGAATGCCTTCACCTCCTCATCTCTCAAGTACCACAAGAGCTCGCTTTAGTTCCACTACTCAATGACGATGTGTCCGCACAACGAAGAGTTAAATTACACCAGTCTGTTTCCCTTCTATCGCTAATGTAGCAATTCGTTGATTGGACAGGAAACGAGCTGTTGTGAGATCATCTTCACGAAAGAACAAATGAGCTGAAACGTGAATACATTTGCCGTTGATAAGTTTGAAACATATCATTTGGCGGCTTTCACACGGCAACTGCGCCCACTAATTTCTTTCGTTTTTCGTCCCGTCCTATTCGGTCTGTTGAGTTGGCCAATTTAGGCGTGGACTGTTTTTCATTAACGTTCAACGATCTTTATTTTATATTCAAAATAGTCGCTGAGATATACTATTCTTCCCGCTGCTCAACCGGCAATTTTCTTTATGGCCCTTTGTTTGTTTTTGTGACGAATGAACCTTCGGCAGTAAGTCAACGTTTTGAAATAAATTAGAGGCACTTTTGATAGATGAGTCAAACATGACACTACCACCGTCATTATACCACTTTTCGAAAAATTCTCCTTCGTAAATGACTATAGGGTTAGTGGTAGTTCTTCAAGGTGCTCAAAGAATACAGTAATTTTATCATTCCTAAGATTAGGGAGAAAAATTATTGTCTGAATCACGGTTGCTGCCGCGGTAAACTATTGAAGGAAACAATCATTATTTAAATAATTTAAACACACATAAATTATGAATGAATTAGTACGAAATGTTCTTTATCGTTTGACAGCGTTCGGTTGTCACCACTCAGAGGCCCCCAAACCGTCGAGACGGTGGATATTCCTGGCTCCATTGAGATTGAGATATCTCATTTCCATCAGGGCGTGGCACGACTCCGTCCTGTTGTAAGCATGGATTACGTTTTTGGCCCGTTGTAGCGTCGCGAGAATCCACTTAACAAGGGTTGCCTTTTTCCTACCGGCTCGAAGAACGCCCGTCAAAACCTATATTGAGACTCTGCAATTCTGTCGACTCTCCTCGCAAGAATATTAACCCACAGTGTATAAACCCGACGTTGTTTTAACCGTTTAGCTCCTCTAAGCTGATTCAAGCTGTAGGCATTTAGGCATGAGCTTGGGGAGGAATAAGAGGATCTGCACGCGGTTAACTATAAATTGTCGAGAGGATATTAGTCGAAGAGCTCATCAAATTTGAACTGGGATCGTTCGGAAAAATGTTTGAACAAATGTTTGGTTGTATTACGATAATTGGTTGAAATTAAAAACGGAAAAGCCGTGTAAATTAAAATACGTGTAGTTTTGGCAACTCAATCTCATTGGCACTAAGATAGGCAACCCAACAGTTCGAAATAACTGAAGGTGGATCTGTAAGGTTTCTCTGCTAGTGACACCACCACCCCTTCGGTCTGTGCTTGGGGTATGGAAGTGGAGTGAGTAGATAGAACGTTAAGCTAAATGGTACACGTCTATCGACACACTGAACTAACGACACCCCAATGAAAGCTGCCACTAATCAACACTGTAAAGGATCGCAGCATTTGAAGAAGAGAGCAGAACGCGACGACACTGAAACGTTGACGCTATTAAATAAAATTAGGTTTTTTTTGTTTTTTTTTCTGACCCGAGGGCGTGTGGGACAAGTCCCTTTGTCACTGCGGCCGCATATGGGCCTATTGTGACGCTGGCCCTTTCTTAGTAGAAGGCGTCGTACATACCCGCCCCCCTTAGGAAGCCGAGTATGTCCTTCACCGCAGAGTCCGGTACAGTTTGGGGTTCAGTGGTCCCCTGACCGAAGTATTCAAAGCGGTTTGCTGCCAAGGCAGGGCATTCACATAGGATATGCTCTGCCGTCTCATCCTCCTTGCCACACAGTCTGCACTCCACTGCCTCTGAGATGCCCATTTTGCTGAGGTGGTATCTGAGTGGGCAGTGCCCGGTGAGGAAGCTTATCAGTACTCTCAGATCTTGTCTAGAGAGTGTCAGCATCGCCTTCGCCCTTTGACAGGAAGGCGTGACAAGCCTTTTCGCCTGTCTTAGTCGTGGCTGGCGATGCCAATGGGCGCCATTTTCCTGTATCTCCTATCGAGCAACCAGACAGTTCACGTGACTTTTCATCAGACCCACGTGTGGTTCAGGCCCGATGGGTAGGGATTCTTTACCCCTTTTCGCGAGGCGGTCAGCCTTTTCATTGCCCTGATGCCCCCTGTGAGCCGGCACCCAAATGAGGGAGAGCCTGTTACGGGCGCCGAGCTGCTTGCGCGCATGGAGGCATTCCCATGCCAGCTTAGACCTAAAACTATAGGCTGCGATGGCCTTTAAGGCCTGGCTGTCTGAGAAAATGTAGATCCGCTTGCCCTTGAGTCCTTTGTTCAGGATCTCTTCAGCAATCTCTTGGGTTTTGCCTATTGTTCGAGGCTGCTTATTCAGTCAGCATGCTGACCTTATTCACAGCTGGCCGCAGACATGCCCCAGGGGACAATGCCGTGGCCGTTCCACTATCCACAACCCGTGGTCGCGCCTGGTAGCATGGGCATGCTCCTGGGAAGATAACCCAGAAGCAGGCCTAAAATAAAAATAAAAATTAGGTTAGTAGAGTGAAATGTTTCTTCGTCCACTATTCTTTATCCAACCGCCATTTAAATTTAGACAACTTGGATGCGCGTATCAATGAAAACAAAAAACTAGGGCGCAATTGCAAGGAACAGCCTGCAATTTCGTCAGAGATGAGGCTGAACTCTAAAAGGTTGCATTGTTTTACAGAGTCAATATAGTTTTAGAGCATTAATCAAATGCATTCGCTCTTCATTGTTCTCCTCTGTCGACTGTTACACCACGTATCAACGCATCAATAAAGAATCGCCATGAAAGGTGTCAAAATAAGAAATGCAACTAAACACCCAATGCAGACAAAATCACGCTGACCATTTTCAGAAATTTTGAATAATAACCGTTTGTTTTCGGTCAGGGAACTCTCTCACAATTTGATACTTTACGTTTCAACGCATCGGGGTTCCAAATCTGCAACGTCCGTCCGCCGTCCGGGCCGTTTTATTATCATATTTTCACAGAAATCCCATTCGGTATCTAGTTGTGCCCGCCGGCTCGGCAAAAGTTAAAAAAATTAATAAAAACTCAATTTTGACAGTTTTAAAGCATATACGCCGTGCTTGGTATAGTTTTCAAGACACTTTTAGACGCTGGGTCAAATGAGATGAGTCTCGCAGGTGTACAACTATATCGAAAACAGTGAAATTACAGTGATTATAGTTAGCCAGTCTGTTAATTAAAAGAACTCGCGGATACTACAGCGAAAGTAATCGTTTCATCGTCGAATAGAGAAGCCGTACCAATTGTTTAACAGGACCCATTAATATGTAATTTTGTTGGTTTCGTTGTAATTTTGTTGGTTGCGTTGTTAATTATGTTCAGTGGTCGTTTCGTGAACGCAGTGTTTATAGGGCCAAAATAAATCCACTTCTCTCCTCTTCTTCCCAGAATTAGGTTGTTCTGAGAAGATTCTTGAATTCCCAACGATCTCTAGTGCAACATCGTTTCTTTTGAGATTGCATTTGATCTCCAAATACAGTGAAAGCGAGCTTGTTCGGTGGAAAAATGAACATCCGGGCGTTGTGCGTGCGATAAAGTGCATTAAATACGTGAGTTGCCGTCGAATCGCTTCCGCTTCCATATTAACGTCGGTATTTACCAAAACAGGGCGGCTGAAATTGTGACGATGAGCTCGAAAGAAAAAAAACTCGGGTTCGTAAACACGAGCGAAATAATCACGTTTTGAGTTTCGATACAGAGAAGAGGGCAACGACACGAGAACACCGAATTGAAATTCTCGCTAATTGCCATGTTGAAGGTTAAGACCGTCCTACCAAATTAATTTGAAAGAGAACATAAATCTTGAGTCTAATTGATTGCCTTCGTCGTGCTGAAGGCTTTGTGTGAAGTATTGCGAGCTTCAGGTTTTGGGCGGAGATCAAAAGGATTAATTGACTTTCGAACGCCCACCCAAACCAATTATGAACTTAATATTCAAAAGTTCAACGTTGAGAGAATACCATGAAAATAAGCATTCAGCTTGCAACAAACCGTAATGTGAATTGTTTAGTTGCTAATTCCATCGCAGTAGGTCCCTTCCTATACGATTACCTTCATCACTAGAGCCTGGAATTTTGCATATTTGCACATGTGTTTTTTAGTAGGGACGTTCTGGATCATTTCGATCCAAATCTGGTATAAAATTTCAAATTTAAATTTGCATATTCTTGCATATTTTGTAATTTTTCTGAAAATCAGTATTTTTTCCAAAAATGAGCATATTACTAGCATGTTTTCAGAAAATTATTGAAAATGTGGAAAAAAGCATGTTTTTCACATAAAGTTTCCATTTTTAAAGCATGAGCTTGTTTGAAAGTTGGTTGAAGTTCAAGTGGCCAAGGTTAAGGGTTCCCATAATGAGCAGTGAATGACGAATCCCATGTTTAGGGACCAGGATAGCACTCAGCCCAAATCGGATTAAAGGTTCGTTACGAGAACGTCCTGATTATTTTGAATAAATGATGTAAATAATAAAGACCGGTGCAGTACCTACTTTGATTGGCTACATCTATCTTACCGATGTACCAGAGATTTAATAATTTTATGAACGGAAGATTTGCACATTTGTGCGCAATTTAGGGCTCTTTTGCATATATTTCCACTTCTTTTTGCATATTTGGGGCGATTGTTTTGCATATAATACCGGGCTCTATTCTTTACCAAAAGTTACCCCTTGAAAGTACTTAAAGACACCTCACGGGTCTGTTTCCTTATTAAATGACTGTTCCTAAACCCTCGATGAGGTTTATGTCACTCATAGATGTTACTGTTTCGCTAATTTCCAAGAGACCAGCCCCTACAGCATCCACCGAACTCAGATCAGAGGCGCAAGGGTGTTTGAGAGGAAAGAAGTGCAGCCGCACATTGAGGTTGCCATGTCCTGTGAGGAACTGGCTCATCCAGTGATCTGGCTCTTCCAAGACATTCACGGATGTTGGGGAAGTACTCATACTCAGCTCATTCAAGTCGTCCACATAGATGTACGGCTCATGAGAAGGCCTCCGAGTGCAGGTCCGGAAAGAGACATGCCTGCATTCGATTGTAGCAGTTCTGTCTGTTAAGTAACTTCTGACGAGCACAGAGTTTAACGTCTCACAGTTGTCCTCAACGTTAGACGACTCTAAAGATTTTGATTAACTTTTTTGTTTGGACAATTCCAAATGACACAACAGTACTGTAACACTTTAATTATGTGGTAAAATGACGATAGCAGCACAATAAATTATCAAAAACTTCGACGATGATTGATTTTAGTGCTGTTTTGGTTTATTATTCAGAGTGAATAATCAGTCAGCAACATTTTCTTACTCCCCCCCCCTCCACCCCTCAAAATTTGGCACGACGTTTCGAGGCATGAGGATTCTAAATCCAATAAGTCCTTGCACCATTCAGGTTCATTATGCTTATAACATAGTCTAAAACCCCGTCCTTACGCACGAAAATTCCATTTGGTACCTAGTTGTGCCCAGCTGCTCGGCAATCACGTGGTTGTTATGGATGAAAAATGGTTTACAAAATTAGTCGAAAACAAAATTTTAGCCAGTTTCATTGCATTTCCGTGACGACACGGCACGGAAGGGATCGGTCGAAATAAAAAGTGTCATCATTGCGCTCTTCGATCGGTATTGGACAGCCTCTCCTCAGTAAATGTACATTTGCTCAAAATATCCGTTCACTTTCGTGTGATTAGGATTACAAGAACTGGACGCTCAAGAACAAACGAGCGAAAGCAGTTTCTTCTTCTTATCAGCTTGGATTTTTCCAACAACTATCGCGTTCAACGACATCAACTAGCGGTTAGTATCCATTATTTATGGGCATGATAATTCCTGAAAGCAACATGAAATGTTCATCCATGCGAAAGGGTTCACTCCATACATTTTCCGACATTCCAGGGAAGTCGAGTCTTCAGTAACTCCAACAAAGAGGTTTTCTCTTTCGTGTCGAGCAACGAAGTACATGGACGAAAGAAGAAAACTGGGACAAAGAATGTCGACGAACGGCCTGAAAAAAGGTTCTGCGGTCGCTTCTCTCTGAGTTGGCAACTACTGTCGGTCTTCACGAGGTCGATTTTACTGAACTGCGTGTTTCTAAATTCCTTCAAAATGCACGTGAGGGTCAGGCCAGTAGATCACAGCGCGATCGTTGATGACGATTAAAATTTATTTTCGCTCGGAATTTAATTTTCTTCGGTGAATTGGGTGAACACGTTGTTGTTCAGAAGATGCTCTTATTTAATAGTAGAATAGTGCATTTAAAATGGATTCAACCGCTTGCTACCCGTTTCCGTACGCGAACAATTGTGGCTAGTAGGAATTTGGATAATTACTTAGCAACGTTCAAAAGAGCGTTGCTGCGAAATAGGGTAAAGACTCCTTTATACTTTTTGCTAACCAAATGGAGTGACAATATTGCATAGGAAGCGTTGTTTCCTTCAGATCATATCTTTTTGAGGCTACTGAATCGATAAATAAAGCAATATCGAAGCTTGGTCAAAGTGTGTTTGTTTTAAAATCAGATTTGCTGGAGAAATGCTGAACCTGTTGAGGTCGTTCTTTTTTGTTTTGTTTGTTTTTGTTGTTGTATTGTTTTTTAAAGACGCGAAAATAAGGTGATGCGCCGATGCCATCGCCGGAGAGGTATGGATAATCAAGATGTACGAACCATGAGAGTTTTTCTAATTTTCCCTGGAAACGGGCTATAACGATTGGACTTTGAAAGAAACTTCTACTAATTCATTAATACATCGGCGAATAATGACTAATGATTGATAGTCAAGCATCTCGTAAGGAGCTGATGAATTACTGCACAACGTCAGAACTGGTGTGGGGGTGGAGGAGACAGCTTAATTTCGCCAACACGAATAGAGTATTGGGTTCCTGGACATAAATGTTCCTGGATTATTGGAAATGAGAGGGCGAACCATCTGGCCAGACTCGGTCTCTAATGATGTCACTCCCTACCACATCCTGACCCAGTGAGAGCGATTTCTGGTCTTTGGTGCTACTTCTGGAAGGGTGGCCAACAATGAAGACTCTCGCAAGAAATACCTGGGATTCCTGGTATGCCTAGCCTCATGGACCTGTGAGACATTATGACTGGCACAATGGATAATTAGACCGCGGTGCTCATCCTGATTTTGGGACAGTCAAAGAGTGAAGTGTGGGTGTTCCATGTTAATTAAATTTTCCATTGGAGTACCAGTTCTACCCTCATTCTGATTTGTGGGGGAACAGTAGTGATTATCGATTGCATAGAGTCTGTTTCGAGCAGATCCTTGGCTGCATTGCTTTAAGCAAGTCATCACGGCGTCACTCTTAGCATATTATTACAGCATTATCCTGGTTCAATTACGACTACAAGGCTCTGAATTGATTATCATGGCATTGCGCTAAACACCTTATCACAGAGTTGCTTCGAGAAGATTATTGCCTCATTGGATGTACATGTGTCAATCACATGCATAGCTGCAAACGCTCTGGGTGGGTTATCACAGCATTGCTCTGCGCTGACGATCAAAGCATTGCGTTCAGCAGATAGTCACAACTTTGCACTTAGCTGATTATCATGGCCTTGCTCTATGCATGTTATTACAGCTCTGAGAATATTATCTCTGCATTTCTACAAGATTTTGCTTAAAGTTGAACAACTGTCTGAGCGTTGCTCTGGACAGATTATCAAAGGGTTGCTGAAGCAGATTATCACTTCAGTAGTACAAATAGATTATCACAGACTTTTAAATACTTCATTAGCATAGCATTGCCCCTAAGAGATTTCATTCCTTGGTCTGACTACATCATCACTACGTTGCTGCCGTCCTTTCTGGCCTGATCCTGAGGGTCTTCCTCATCCTCCTGGAAACCGTTTTCATCTTCGAATTAAAGGATCTGTTGTTTCGATTTCTGTTTCTTTAAAACAAAAAGTTTTCCTTAGGGAATTAAGAATAAACCTTGAATTTTGAATTACGAGTTTTTTAACATGAGGGCCTTATGTAAAACTCCTGATTACACTAAACTGCTGTATACTGCATGCCCGCGATGAAGTCTGTTCTATCTTACACGAGCTTGCACTTTGGTGATAGAGAATGTGAAATTGCCTGAAAAACCGGCTTGTGCTCGTGAAGCTGTGAACGTACTCAAGGGCGTTGCAGACAAATGTGAAGAGAGAGCCGCTGAGACGGAAGTCATAAATGGTCGTTCGAGTTTTTTTGTTGTTGTTGCTGTAGTTAACTTATTTTATTTCTTTGGATATTGGAGCTCAGGAGTGAGCGTTATCGATTACTTGCTTCGTTGACATTTTCTGACAGACTTGTCGCTTAGTGCAGCCTCAAGGTGGACTCATTGAAAACCAATCGATCTCCACCTTTCCTCCTGCCGTTCTTCCTCTTCACGAGTTATTCGCCCTTCCGATTGCGGTGGCGTTTGAGTTTAACCCTGCGGATTCAGGTTGTTTGTATTATGGTTCGAAAGTTACGAAGCTTCGTAAAGGTACTCTCTACTATAAATTCGCACTAAGTTTTCCCATCGTTAAAATGCGTCCTGCACGTTGGGGCTCGTTATGTAGGCGAAACGCCGCCGGCTGTAGAGAGAACATACAACTTCAATTCGAGTTTGAAGGTGTACAGAATCACACAAGCCGTTGTAGGAAGTTACAAATAGGATTCTGAGTTGTGCTTTTGGAACTTGACTTGTTCTTTCACCACGCCAACAGAAAGAATTTACATAAGACTTGGAAGACGTTTTCAAACTTTTGTGTATACATTCAAAGTATGTGCATTTATAATCTGAGTTAAATATGTAATTATTTTCACCCTCTACACTATAAGAGCCCAGTGAGCCAGAATAGCGCAGAAAATCCTGCGAACTTCATTCACTTGATCTATCCAATACAATAAAATTGAGCTACTGTGACGAAATACGAAAATGAACATAAATAATGTTTCTTCTTTCCGCTACTCATAGGGTAAGAAAAGTATTAAAGTTAACGTACCTGTTAGGTGAGTCCGTCTCCTCTGGCTTGTGAGTTACTGTGGGCAAGCGCTTTCGATGTAAAGACATCATCGTCTGGCCGTTTAGTCAGTACTGGAGTCAGTCAGTTGGTCGTGGTCTTTATATACAAAGAGAAAAGTGAAAGGAGTGATGGAGCGTTGGGGAAGGGGCGGGGAGAGGCCCACAGTAACTCACAAGCCAGAGGAGACGGACTCACCTAACAGGTACGTTAACTTTAGTATTTGCCTACTGGCGGACACAACCCAATTTCTTTAATACCTAACACAGCCAGTCCGGCTAAGGTACTACTAACAAGACTGACCAACAAGACCTCTCCCCGCCCCTTCCCCATCGCTCCATCACTCCTTTCACTTTTCTCTTTGTATATAAAGACCACGACCAACTGACTGACTCCAGTACTGACTAAACGGCCAGACGATGATGTCTTTACATCGAAAGCGCTTGCCCACAGTAACTCACAAGCCAGAGGAGACGGACTCACCTAACAGGTACGTTAACTTTAGTATTTGCCTACTGGCGGACACAACCCAATTTCTTTAATACCTAAGAAAAGTATTGCGATCGGGTCAAATAAACGTCGAGTTTTCTTCAGATTTTTATGTTTACAAAAAAATCTAATTTCGGTGCTTGGTCCATGTGTGTGTTAGTTCTTCTTCTGTAAGGGCCAGCAAGCTTTATTGGCTTCTGGCGGAGATGTTGATGTTGTGGGTGTTCTTGGATTCGTTCAGGATCAGCTGCGGTGGTCTGTCATTGCGACTCCATCTGACCCAAAGTTGGCTCCTGCTCTGAACGGTTAGGTTGGTGGACAGGAATTTCAGGGAGTGTGGAGTAGTCGTCAGAGGGCATCTATGGAAGCGGTTACCGCCGTTCGTGGTGTGTTCAGGCTGGGATTGTAACGTTGCAGATGCTCACTGTCATGCCAGTGATAACCAGTTAGAGTCGCTGAACCATGTGGTGGAGGTTGTGTTCGCGTACCCATGGGAGTCATGAAGCTTGACGCAGTCTGCAAGCAGGTTGCTCGAGCATTGCCATCTGATGACTGGGAAGTAGGGGGGGGGGAAGCTCCATGTCTCTGGAGAAGGATTGAGGCCTGACATGTTCGCCATTGGTCCCGACCAGTCAGCAGTGGTCCTGGATGTTCAGGCGATATCTGGCTACCAGGATCTTGCGCTTACTTGGCAAGCCAAAAGGTGCAAGTATGTCAGGACGGATCTTCGTATGGCGGTGTCAGAAGCTCGAGGAGTGGAGTCTGGTAACATCAAGGTTGCAACATTGACCGTGTGCTGGTGCAGCGTGTGGTACTTGAAAAGTGCTAAGGAGATGCGTCGGCTGGGTGTGTCGGTACGGTAAGTTGTGTGTTGCTACGCACCAAATATTTCTTCATGAACCTTGCGCACAAGGCACTAGCGTTCTCGAAAAATCGTGTTTGGGGTCCAATAAGCTACTAGCGCTATGGTAGTTTAACAGAGGCTATCAAGTAATTAGGGACATAATTCGTATAATTCCAGAACACTAAACGCTGCCTAACAACCCGCGTTGAGAGTCTCATAAATTACCTACGCGCCCGTCTTTCAGTAACAGTCGTGACACAAGTTGTGGCAATGCAATAACTTATCTTTAACCACTGCCAGTAATACGTTTTCAAGGCTTCTGAGTTAAAAATCATTTATGACGCGATTGCGATTTGTTTACGACGCAAACTCGTCAAAACGCCCTTAAAAAGCCCTGAACAAGGACGCTGTCCCACGTTGAGCTTTGCTCAAGTAGTGTTGATGCTACCTGTCACGCGAAAAATGTCCTTGATTAGGAGTAAATAGAACAAATAAATGTTTGTTCGACCGGTATCGATGTTTGAGTCAGTGGAAAACGTACCAAAGACGCACACCCCGGGACAAACACAAAACATTCTACCAAAACAACTATATTTGTTTTGGCTTGAGCGTTATTTAGATTGCGTCATTTTCTTCGAAGTTAAGTTACTGTAGAGTTT
Source organism: Pachypeltis micranthus (assembly GCA_020466155.1). Classification (NCBI taxonomy): domain Eukaryota; kingdom Metazoa; phylum Arthropoda; class Insecta; order Hemiptera; family Miridae; genus Pachypeltis; species Pachypeltis micranthus. Next base: position 2,430,168 of record CM035779.1, on the reverse strand, counting down.
CAATTAGCCGTAATTGGGCGAACGTTTAATTTAACGGTCGAAAACTCGGAAGGCGAGTGAGAACGACGTACGATAGTAAACTATGTCGTAAGGTTTCGAAATTCTCTCAAATGAATACACTTTTGTTTACAACAACTCACTGCCTACTCTCCTCTGTACAAATAAGCTCTTCTAGGAAGATCGGCATTGTCTGTACATTGTTGAATCCTCTATGATTTCGTTATGGACGATTCAACAATATTTCTTAAAAGTTCGCCGTCTCGTTAAAGGTTTTTATCTAATATCGAAGCCTCGCTAATGCTTTCGGTTAACACTCTCTACGATTGTAACACCCATACTAAATGTCAAACTGACGAATATCGCGAGATCAAAGCAAAAGCGAAATCCAAATTCGCTCATGAATTGTGAATGTATTTTTGACGATCTCCTGAGCTTTTAGTCTTACAAACAGCTCAAATCAGTACCCATTCATCCTCCCTGTACGTACGTTCTATTCTTTGATGTTAGTTGCAATTTCGTCTTATTATTTTTAAATGAAATCATAAATAAAGAAAAGCCGACGTTTACGAGTTAATCGTAAACTTGAACTATCTTAAGAAGTGTTGAAATTAGCCCGCTGATATCTTTTATACTGACCTTGTTGGGGAAGGTCCAACGCCCTTCTCTCAATTTGATCCTCAGTCCGTCCGCAATAACAAGGTGGTGGTCTACCCGCAGCCAAACATCTGCGTCTGATGAAACTCCGTCATCGGATTTCAATTGTTTAACCGATGCAACGACCTCAATCTGGACTCTGGACCTAATATTTATACTGTGGATAATAGCGAGGAGACAAAAACTCGGAGTCAACACAACTGCTGGAGAGGTTGTTGCTTCCCAAATTGATTTTTATTGATTAAACCATGAAAATACCGTTTTACGTTAATTGTAGTCGAATGAACGAGTTTGCCTAGTCCACATTTGCTTGCTTCCGCAGGAGTCAGTGTTGGTAGCGGGTATTTATCCACCTTCTGGTAGCTGAGTGGAAGGAGCAGTACATATCACAAGGAGGGCTGTGACCCTTGGAAGGTGAAAAGACGAGTAGGAAGCAGCCCAGAAGGGGGATTTTCAAATCTTGCGTTTAAGACGCTCGGGCGGCTCTTTAGTGAAGATACAGAGTTCCTCGTATCTCCTCCACCCAAAATGGTAGGCCTGAGAGCCCAAACTACTTGTATGAAGATATGATGCTTCCTATGCCATTTTCACGTACCGAAGGAGGGCAGACTGCTGGACGAGTGGCATTAGTTCACATGTGTTGAATTCCAGTCCACACTCACATGTGAGATAAGGCCATCTACACCGATGTCACAAAGTCACAAATCTAGTCAAATATTAAGTTTTGCTGTATTTTGCAATCCTTTAGGTCAATAACCAAGTAAAAAAAAACCCAAATGTTTTGTTTGACACAATTACAATACTTTCATTCCCCTTTGGGTAGCGGAAAGTAAAAAAAAAAGGTTAGAGAAACGTAAAATTAAAAGAGCCTGGATTAACTTAGAGAAGCTGTACTAACATAGACAAGTGGCAGCAAAGGAAAACATTTAGCACGGCGCATCAAATAACTTTCCTTTGCTCCGGTAACATTTTTATAATTTGTTTACACTCAGTTCAGATGAGCTTGTTAGAACGTGACGTGACTTACCGTTCTATTGAGAAGTTGGCAACACACGATCCAGAAGTTACTTGGTCGCTCTTACTCGTGTCACTTTACTGTGTGTAACTAAAAATTAACGTTATTCATGCGGATTTTTGAGAACCTTCCCGTTCGCTGTTCAGGCGAAACACAGTGAAAAAAATAGTTAAAATACGGGTTAGCCGTTTTGAGAAAGAGAAATTGGTGTACTGACCACTGGTTAGTAGAATTAGTTGCTCATACCCTTAATTTGGTGACCCGTATTGCTCTGCAGACTGTATATCAAATTTGAACTAATTTTCTCAACTGTTTCCTCACAATTGCGGCCACAGTTTTTTTCAAATGGCGTTTTTCGAACTCAGAAGCCTCTGAAACGTAGAGCACTAAGGATGAAGCAATATTTTATGACTATTAAACTATAACCAACCAACTACGATTACATCTATGACTTTTATTTTAATCGGTCAGAAAGTGGCAGTTTTCGTTCTGGTGATAGTAAATCCGAACTTGAGTCAGCGTGTTGAAACACCAATTGGGTGCCATCGAAGAGACTAGTCCTATCGCCGTGTATTTTATGAAACCTTCCGTAAACTAACCGGGCAGCACGTGTCTGAAAGTAATTGAGCTGTGAAACGAAATTTCAGTTATTGAAGAAGAGTGGCTGGAGTACGACAGACTAAATCCCGCAGAGCTGGAAGGCAACTTACGTCAGAGATTGTGACAGAAAGCGAGAGAAAGGCGAAGCACGACTTGAAAAAGGAAACGGTACTTACGGGCGAGCGAGTAATAACAGTTTGTTGATATCACATGTTGTCGGCCATCTCCCATTCATTCCTTCTTTGGTCGTATCAAAACAGACTACATAATTACGGTTCTCGTCAGTTGTGATTTGAACGCAACACAGAGGGACGAAACGCAATTTTCTCCTTGCATTGCTTCATTTTGAGCTATTCTTATACGGCATTTTCCGTTGATTTAAAATATTCTTTCGCACACAAACAACCGTATAACAGCAATTTCGGTGGCCATTTTCTTGGGAATGGACTTGCTGCATGGAAGGAACGTTTTAGTTGCCGGCGCTGCTCACTAGAAGCCAGGTACTGATGTTAAAGGCTCACAATAGCGAACGATAATCGTATTGTGGGATCGATTGTTCACAAGCCCATGTACAAATATGCGAACCTACGCTTGAACTCGCAAAATCGGTTAGAGTCAAAAACCGTTAGACTCGTCAAAAGATCCATTCGGAGCACCTCCAAACACCCAATTTTCACGCTTCCAGACAACCTAGATTTCACATTTCAACGAATTGAATGAAGGATATGTTATGTTATTGAATATAGGGTATGTTAGAGTGAGGTAGCCTAAATAGAGCTTCGTTTGCATGGTACCGGATAACTTCATCCAAATCGGTTGGTACATTACACTATCCTCAGGCTGATACGAACGCTAATTTGCTTTAGAGTATTCTTGCTAAAATGCAAGATGCGAAAAGATATTGTCGGTATTGTGGCAGACAAAAGCATTCCTGCGATCATGTTGCTAATCATAGCATTAGCTGTCATTGTGTTGAGGAGCATTATGCTTACGTAAACAAATAAGTGCCGAAATGTCGGAAACGTTTCAGATCTCAGCGGAATAAGCCGCGCGAAAGGGCACAGAGAGGAATTAGGGTCATTACTGTATAATTTCGTCGAGGTACCATTGTTTCGAACCTTCATATTTCGCAAGAGAAATGTGCGTCTGTCGTGATTACATGATTTGCTCCACGATTGAAAAGCTCTTTCCAATGGGCTGTCAATGTGCGATAAGCTTCAAGAAAGCAATGTCACAGTGGTTTAGGCTAAACAATATTTAGCAGCCTGGCTCATTTTTGCGAGGGTATTTAACGAGCGGAGACACATTAATCACGTTTTTCATTGAACTACATACATTCCTCAAATCTTTCTTGCATAAAAGTATATTTTAACTCAACTCTTAACATATGTGTTTCATAACAACCACAAACCTATATAGTCCCTCACCAAGTTTCGGTACTAGGAATTCAGTCTTCTTGAGTAGGAAAAATCATCTGTGAGTGCCTTCTATCACGATATTTACTAGAGCAGAGCGTCATTGCTTCAAATGAAATATTGAGGTTAAATTAGAAGAGTGTTGTGGCTCTCGAAATAAAAGTGATGGCAACGATTACAGTCATAATGATACGGACATTGGTTATCAGGTGAGAACTGTCAAGATAGGCTGTGCAAACCCTTTATGAAATGTTCCTCGAGCGAAATTTGGGACAAGCGCAATCAAGGTAGTGTTAAGTTGCTACGAGAACAAGCAGAGAGAAATCCATTTCTTTTCTAGGTGCTCTCATCTTCCGTCTAATGCTACAAAAATTGTTCAATTGGGGATGACATTGAATGAAGTTGAGAAACGGCAATACGTTACCATTTTTTCACAAAATATGATGGCCGACTATGATTGATAACACGATGATTAGTTGTGTATTGATTGCAAAAGATCTATGTAGGACCCAACACACAGACCTTTTTCCCAAATCGTGTTTTTCCGACTGAGACGTCCTTGGAACACGAAGATTTGAATAAAACTCAAAGAAACTACGGAAAATGGACTTCCAAACTATCTTCTTCATTTTCTTGGCGAACTGTACAAACTTGCAGTGAGCCAGAAAAACTGTTTAGTCATTTAATCGAAATTAGTACAGAAAATATCTGGTGCGAAGCAACACACAACTTTCCGCCACCCCTTTAAGTTCGGACACCACCTACATATGCGGGCGCTATATCTTCGTTCAACGCATTTTTACAAAAACATTTATGGGGAACAAAATGTAGGGACTAGTTAGCTGAGAGTACTCCGAAAGTTTGATCGAAATCGTTAGAGCCGTTTTTGAGAAAATTGGAATACCGATAAATTAATATTCGACAAATCTCCTTTTCTGAGTTAACTTGGCTTATATCTCCGTTCAACATATATATACAGAAATAATTATACAGGACGAAATGTTGGTATGGGTGACTGAAAGACACTCCATTAGGATTTATCACATCTGGTGAAAAAGTTACCCTGGAATTTACGGAAATGTTAGAAAAAACGTTATTTTCGACACATTTTGATTTTTATCTCTGTTCAATGGACCGTCACAGGAACATTTATTGAAAAGAATATGTAGGTATTAACTATTTGGAAACATCCTGTGAGTTTGGTGAAAATCGCTGAAGCCATTTTGCCAAAAAGCGTAAAAAACCTATTTTTGCTTCAGGGGCCCATATCTCCGTTCACCGTATTTTCATGGTGATATGTACGGAGAAGAAAAGTTAGGTATTGATTAGGAGAAGATAATTTGGAAGTTTAATCAAAATCGTTAGAGCCATTTTCGAGAAAAATGCGAAAAACTCTGGTTTTTGGTACATTTGCGTCCCCCACCCCCCTTCCCATCAGCCGAAATCGTCCATAACCTTATTTTGGTGTCTACAAAGAATAACGAACAAAACAAAAAAAGAACCAGCTCAATCGGATCAGCCGTTCTCCCGCAAATCGAACTACGGACACACACACACACACACACACACACACACACACGGACCACGCGCCGAAATTAGGTTTTTTAGACTCAGTAGGGTCTGAAACGTAAAGATCTGAAGAAAACCCAAATTTTTTTTTGGGCCGATTATTATACTTTCCTTCCCTTCGGGTAGCGGAAAGTAAAAATACGCGTACAGTACTCGCCGCGATATTTAACAATTGTTAAGGATCTAACAAACTCACGATATCTCTAGATTAGATGTGTCGATGAGATGTTCGTTTTGGCTCGATACTTTTCTTCCCAATACGATTGTACAAGTTGTATGTTGAAGTTGTTCGAGAGAGAAATACACGCTGTAGGAATTGATAATCAATCTCTGCGCAGTGTTGAAAGTGCAACCTCTCTTTTGTCATCTTCGATCCCTTGAGAACGCTGCTTCAATTTATCTGACAACTTGTGATATAGTAATATCTCCCAACGTTTTTGTTTTCGAGATAATTCGTTTTCAATGCAGCGCTAGGTAACAATGTCAACTATTATTGAGATTGGCAAGATGTATAAAATAACTTCAATGACGAAATTTTCGTATTTTTACTACTTCAAAGATACGATTAGCCGCCAAAATAAATGACAGCGGGTGTCTGCTGTAGACTTGGCCACGGACCAAATTGAATGGCTGTTTCCTTAAACCTATTCATATCGGTGGGATAGAAAACGAAGGAAGATGTTTTTATTTCTACATGAACTGTTGCTCTTAATGTAAATTTCCCACATCTTAGCAGTTACTAGCAGTCTTAGCACTAGTAGCTATTGAAGCAGTAAGTTAATCTGTATTAAGTATAATATGACATTTCAAGTGAGTGCCCATTTACGAATACGTAAACATCAGATACTAATTCACCTTGAACGTAACATGAACTAATGGCTTCCCAGTTTCGTGTAGACTGCTCAATGTTTATTGAATACACCGTTCAAGTGTCTGCTAAACATTTTAGCCGTCTCCTTTTTGTCCTGTATGCATGCTCGCTGTTAATCTTGTTCAACTTTCGATTTCGTCTCACCTAGCTATTTTGCTCGTATCGACGCTAGGCTGTATCTAACCATATGTACTTCCTATCAACGTTTTCTATCATTTTATCATTAACGGCTGCGCAGAGTTCCCTCTAGCCTTTGCATAGCTTAGTTTTCAACTCTATTAGCTCCGAAATTATACAACCGATTATGACCAATTAGTGGCAACCTTGCGATCAGTCTCAACTAGGTCATAGGTAAATATTAATTTGAAAGGAGGGTAGCTCTTTCATTATTACTTGATGAACGGACAGTTCTTTCGTTTGGAACCTATTGCTGTTCACTGCTCCGCCGGTTCGTTTCTTGCGCTTCATTTGATCGTAGTGAAAAGTTATTTTCTAGGCGTTGCATTGCATGTTCTGCATTGGACTAGCAAAAACCGTGTGACTCTTTCCACTTGCAATTTTAATAAATGTTTACATCGAACTTCGAAATGTTTTAGAAGAGGGCGCAAGTGTAATTTTAAATGCAGAAGATCTAAGGGGCTTTTGCGGTGTTTGTAGTGCTACCGTAAATGTTTCATATTATGAGTTTTTAACAGTATCCTGATTTCAATATAGTGGCGATATTGTTATCATTTATAAATTACATAACGACCTTGAGATGATTACAGGCTCGTAATGGCAGTGCTCATATAATACTATACTCGTAATACTCAGCCCGTGGTTCCCAACCACCCTCGATACCATAGTGTGTCATTGTGGGCCATAAAAAGCGGTTCGATGCAGTAAGGCAAGACTCGCAATATCAACATTTCTTGCAATGCATCCTACTACTCTAGTTTTAACCCACAGTTCGTCGATTTCATAATGTGCGCAATAATATCAAGGTTATTTGCTTACTTCAAGAGGCATATAATAAAAGCTACGGAAATAGGTGGTAACAAGAGTGAAAATGAGATAGCGTAACCTATTAAAAAACGCTTGTTTGGTTCTACTTGAGATCGATCGCGTTTAAGAAACTTCCCGGTCTTATTATTATTATTATTTTTTTTTGGAAGAAGGCTTTCGTGGTCGCTAATTTTTTATTCAATTTATTTGCAGGATATTGAAGAGGCTCTTGACTGCGATTACCTTCTTCTATTAGATACTTTTAGTTGGTGCTCGAATGCAATAGGCTTTCGTAATAATATGAAATGAAGAAATGCCAGTTGATTTGGTTTAATTAGATTTCGTTCCAGCTGTCTGGTCTATTGTTAATTTCCATCAGAATACTTCCTCAGCACCATTTCATTCCTTATTTTTAGTTGCTTGATAGTAAGAGCGTTGTGAAATCAAAACAATATGATGAAATAATTTGAAACTATAAGGAAAACTAGAATGTAAAAACTGAGTCATCGTCGGTTAACCGATAGCTGTCATTGGGAATTTGATCTCGCCAGGCCGGGCGAGTTAAGAATTAGTTGTTAAGCCCCCTCGAATATTTCCTGGTTTCTACATCTACATCACGACCTCAATCCAGTGTAATCAATCACAGATCTCTTATTTTTTCGTGATGAAGAAATTTGAGAGCTAAGAAGTCTCTGAATTGAAGGTTGATTCGTCGTTGAAAATCGATCGAAGATCCGCAAATTACCGCCCTTCCCTTTCTACGATTTAATTAGGCGTGGAATGCTAAAGAGGATGTGCTGGAGCTGACGCTTGTGCGTAATTTTTTTGCATGACACACACTTCAGTATAGTATTTTTATGCTGTAGATGCGATCGTACGAATGCTATGCGATTGATTAAGACCAGATATCTCGTGTTGCTCTTCTAAGTCGAGTACTGGCCATAATTCATGATTCCAATATTACAAAATTATTAAAAAGACAAATTTAAATCACTTTACTTGAGCTCTCCACCTTTCGAATACGGCTATCCCAGTACCCAGTGATAGGATTGGTTCACCTTGCGTGAGGTGCCACTGTTAATTTCCGTTTTTCATCGTGCTCACACTGAGTGGCTGCTTAGGCCTGTTCTCGTCTTGATTAGTTTGGTATTACCATTGCTACTTTCCTCAGCTCCTTGTTCCTTTTGCGGAATTTTTGATTGAACTGCTGAGGTTTTTGGCTGGTCAAATCCAGCTGCTCTTTTGTCAAGGTCTTATCGTTTCCCAACGTGGCTCCGATTGGTCTCATCCTGTTTTTATGAAGAGCTGAAGTACTCTGGGAATCCCATGACAGTAGTTAGTCGGGGTTTTAATGCTTAGGGCCATTACAGCTTCTTGGGAGCCAATAAAAAAGGTGTCTTACTACAGGAGAGTAATGTGGTGGCTGAAATCAAGAAACGTATTACCATCAAACCAATACGGATTTGAGTCTAACCGTTCGAAGTTGGACGTGGGAAACCGGTTTCTAATCCGAATATTCGAAGACTATGTGAGGTGATTAATAATGATTAAGGCTGACATAGACGAATACATTCCTGAAGGAGTGAAGATCACTCATTATGCCTCGGTGACTTAACTCATGAGCGCCACAATTCGCATTGAGCTGTGCCGAGTTTAGCATTGTAGTGGCTATAGTGTACCGGAAATATGAGATCAGTTAAAAATTAAATTATTTAATTTTGTCATCACTTTTATAAAATTGTTATTTCTGAAAATGCAAAAGAAGTAGTTGTCTCTCCCCCCTCCCCCCAATCCAAATGCGCATAGCAACCCAATCGTGCTGTGCTCAACTTCCCAGCATGCTCTTCCCTTCGTTTCAGTATTTCCTTAAATTCATGGTTTCGTTCTCGGGTGACCTCTCACCTTCAATTGTTGTAGCAAGGAATCGAAAAACTTGACGAATTTCTTCTTCCTGTTGCCCGGATCTCAACTCCTTGAATTACAACCTCAAAATCATTCGTTCATGGATTTTTTGTTACGAAGCATATTCAACTTTAGGAGCCTATTTGTTCATTATACATTTTTGGCGGGGCTTTCAACACTTACGAAAAGTTGTGACCGTAATTTTAAAGTTAATTGCAATCAATTATAATAATAAGCAAATTTATTTACCGCCTGTATTGGGCCATGAACCGGAAACGACTTCAAACTTATCGCCTGCATGATGGTTCAAAATTCGACCTATATTTTTTTGCACCCTGCTACGTTGATTTTGATCTGTGTAGGTATCACTCTATAAGCCCTCCTAGGTTGGTAAAGTACCCACAGCACGACGTTAAAACATTTAGTTATTTTCCGGATTGAGTGAAGAGAGGGGATTACTCGAAGGGATAACGCAAACAAAAATAAACTCCACTTGCATCTAATACGCTGCGACTAGTATTTCCTGAGCATCGCATTCTCCCTTTCGAAAGTAGAAAAAAAGTCAATAAATAAATCAGCGAAAAAGCAAAGTAAGCTCTCCAACTCTACGAACAATGAGATCTGGAGAGGTTTATTTTAGCCAGATAACGCATGATTGATAAAATGTGTCAACGCGCCTTTTTGCAAGAGGGTTGATTCAACTTCAATTGACAGCGTAGAATTCAGACGGGAGCTTCTTCGAAAACGAGGTAGTTAATTCATCCAACCGTTCGTAATCTACAACAAACGCGCCGCACAATTTTTATCGCTGTATCAACTAATCATATCTGTTTTTCACTCACTTTATGCGAACTTGGTAGAACGTAACGTTCTACGTAGAAGATGTATGTGTGTGTGCGTTCTGAAATTTATGGGGGTTGCCCCTATTAACGTCACGATTTTTGTTGCGCTTGAAGATAATTTATGGGGACGTCAAAACAATTTTTTTATCTCGAACGAAAGGGAAAATACCGTGAAAAAAAATAAGTGGGGGAGAAGGTTGTGGTTTGAATTCCAAAATTTCGTGGATCGTTTGCAATTATTTTATAATCGTCATTAAACCTCCATTTTTATTATTGCACTCAACATGATGTGAGAACATCAGTCTCCTATGAGCGGGATTTATTAGTAAAAAGTGTGGTAAAATCGACTAATTCTTAATAATTGATTGTGCTGCTATTGTCATTGTTCTGCAAAAGTATGGTGTGTGTTCCGGGGTCTATAGTAAAAAATAAGGCCGCTTCCTTAATAAACGGTGATGAAATTGCTCAAGGTTCGTTCAGTCCGATAGCCTGTACAAGATCCCAATCTCGAATTGAATATGGAATGACCGATGCGTTGCATCCCCTCCTTCTCTGCCTTATCACCCTACTTCAACTTAGCCATTGAATTCCTTTAGAACTTGATCCCGTTCCGCAAGCTCCAATCGTGCATGTAACGTCACTCCTTCTTGTACAAAGATGTCTCCTGATGTAAAAGTATGGTTTCAGGGTCTATAGTAAACAATTAGGCCTCTTTCTTGAATAATCTGTGATTAATTGTACACAGGTTCCGTTCAGCCTGATACGGTCTACAACTTGTATTGAACATGGAATCCGAAATGGGGACAGATGCGTCGCTACCATTCTCTCCTTCTCTGCCGTATCTTCCGACTTCAACGTTAACATTCCTTTAATTTAAAGTTCCTTTAGAGCTTGATCTCATTACGGTTCATTGTCATCGCAGTTCAAAATTCATTCGTTCGAATTGAACTATTCAGTCAGCGTTTATTTACTTGAACCATGAATTAAATCATAGTGATCGCAATGAAGCAGATCAAAAATCGGGTCCGTACTAAAGTGCAAATTTAATCGTGTAAATCGGACTCGTACTATTCAAGTCACGTAAATTAGTGCTGAGAAGACTTTACGCGCGCACATGCGGAAATAACAAATCGCGGCGTTGATTCACAAGGACGTCGTCTTGAGGGAATGTTGGCAGTTAGCCAAAAATGAGCGTACCCCGCTCGCTTTTGATTCTTTGAACGCATGCTCCATGACACCGCGGTTAACGCCCTCGAAAATTACGTCCTCGGTTAAGTTACTCGACCGTAGACGAAAAGTACTCGAGAAACTGAAACTTACTTGTGGAGCGCTGGCTAATTTGACGAGGTGGCTACGAACACACGAGTTCCTTGGGGGTAAAACACAACATTTTTCTTTTGCGGGAAACCGCTTTTGCGAAATCATTGCACAATCATGCTGAAAAATATTAAGTGGTACGCAAGGTTTTCTCTTTACGTTGGGCACCTACTTGTACGCGTTGACTCCATCCAAAATACAGAAGTCGTTTTGCTAACACGTTGTACGAAACCTGGGGGAAATGCCAGTTCAGTGAAGTTGACTGCAAATTGAAGAAAATTTGTTGAGTTCTCTCCAGATTTTTACGTTTCAGACCCTACTGACGAAATACAGCTTAACCAATTCACCTCTAACTTGATATCTAGCCCGCAGATTACGACTGGACGCCAAAATACTGGCATGAGCAAAATTCGCCCAAAACTAACCATAGTTATCGCAGAGATCAAAACACCAAATATTTTTTTCACTAAAACGGCTCTAACGATTTTTATTATTTTTTTAAAAATGAAAAGCTCCCTATGAAGCAATTATATCATAAAGTTTCCTTATAAACTTCGCTGAAATTTTACTAGAATCTTCAAAAAAATTGGCGTGATAGTGCAATTAAATACCTATACAATGAGTGTTTAAAAACGCTAAAAACATGTATAGGGATTACTAAAGAATTCAGAAAGTTCAACCGCCGCTGTTTCAGTTACTACCATTTCCAAATGTTTTCACCGGATAACTCTGGAAAATTGATAATTATCCTTCTCAAAAAAATCATGTCTGCAGCCTCATGAATTCTATGCGTACAAATTGCTCATTAATTGTCAAAGCATGAGTACGAGCAGCACAATACATTCCGGAACTTTAGAGCATTACCGTTCTCTGCTGCCGTGACGCGATGTTTTACCAAGTTCAAATGAACTGAGTGAAAAATAAATTGATTTAATAGCAAAAGCCACGTGCACGAGTGAATTGACGTGGAGCTAAGGAAAGTTGTGGGATGCGGCGTAGCTGATCTTTTTCCCATGCCTAACTCCGCTCACCTATTTTCAGAGAGGTGTTTATGGCGAACAAGAGTTAGCTATTCGTAAGTCCAGAAACATGCCAAACCCTCGTATATTTATTACGATTTGCCTCCTCCATTCATTGCGTCCCCAAAACATGACTCAGTGAAACAGTCATTCATTTTTGTTCGAGCTGATTCGGTTCAGCAGCTCTTCTGCTCAGTTGACACAACCGCCAAAATGAGGTATTTTCGAATCATGATGCCTGAAGAAAATTCCTTTTTTCCGACCGGTTATAACACTTTCGATTAGGTGGCGGAACATAAAACAGGTTTCATTATTTCTGGGAGAGGTTCGGCTACCGATCTTCACCCGGGACTCCCTCAAGACGATGAATATTGACTCGCCTGAAAACATAATTAGGCCCCTATCTGATCCCAATGACACACGCACCTGGTTCGAAGAGCAGCCGCAGATTCGACTATAGCGGCTGTCGGTGGTGGGGAGTCCTTCCACCGAGAGGGGCTCGGAGCCGTATGGTAGGGAAGTAGCCCCCAGACAACGGAGACCACTCGTGTCTGTTACGCTTTTGGGTAGGAGGCGATTTTCGGTCGTTACCATCTTGGGGTTCCCGCTTTCGCGCCGCCGGTAGTGCATTTTGGTCCTCCGTGCCGGATATTTTTACGAGGGCACGGTTAGTTGCCGCCTTGCGAGATTCGACTAGACACGTGCGTTCGTTCGATATCCCGAAGGAAATTGAAAAAAAAAATGCTCGCTAATTGTGCGTCTTGAAAAGAACGTCTTTACTCAGAACGCAGGAGCTCATCTGGACTACACGAGAATTTTCCTGGAACACGGTAAAAATTCAATATTTTCGAATTTGAGTAACGCGTAACTCAAGTCCAGTTAGTCACAAACGAGCTCGGTGATCACCCTCCCAACGGTTTCTAACACCTGCCTGTTTAATTCAGCAGTTTCAACTTAATTCTCGTTTTGAATGAGGATAATACAATAATTATTTTTACAAATGAGAGACATAAGTGTGGAATTATGCAAGAAATTTTGTCCATCTGCAACTCAAATTTCGTAGGTTTCCGTTGAGTTGCATAAACTTGCAGATCTCTTTTCTCAACCGTCAATTCGACGCTACGTTACGTACACTGGCACTGGCATACCAACAAAAACGGTTATTAAGTGCATGCTGATTGTAGTTATGTGAATTACATCGATTTTGACCAAAATCGGTAGCCGTTTTCGAGAAAATGCGAAACACGAACTTTTAACGTTCGCACAATTACTTCGGAGTTCGTTTAACAGATCTTTGGTATTGTTGATGGTACACAGCTGATATCTGCCCCAATATCAATTGGCACGTTGCCGATAAATAGTTGAGTCCTGAATGGTGGAACAAAACTGCCTTTACGTAGTTTAAGGGTTCAACGGATAAAGAACCAAACGTGACGAAATTAATTTGAGGCAGTCGCATCACTGAAACATTGCTGTGTCGCTAATCTGTCGGACGCCTTTTACCGATTTTTAAAAGCAAATGTCCTACGATCACCCATTTTGAGAAAGTAACTTCTCTTGCCTTGTGGGGAGACGTTTGTAGCACTTAAACGGGATATATGTTGGTAACTACCAATGTCGACATAGTCTCTACTAGACTTTCATTACCCCCTAACGAGATCTTGTTGAGATCTAACAGCCTCTGGCTGTTCAACTCTAAAGGTTAGTTCGGAATTTGGAGGTTCATTGACAGATTTTGATCTCGTATGCCAACTGCTATCCGTACATACTCCTCTCACAATGTCCGTATTTACAAGTTTTAGATAACTCGTGCAAGTCAGTAATGAAATCGCTAACTTACTCTCACGTTGATCTCTTCTTTTGTATTTAGCGCTCTCATATATTACGTCTTTCTCGGAAAATACAAAGTAAACATTTCTACGACCAACCTGTACAATTATTCGTCGTGTGTAGTAAGAACGAATATTTCCAAAACCGTTTCAGCTTTACACCCATGGTAAGAATCAAAGTATTGACTTGAGAGGTCATGATTTAACCTCGAGCCAGCTCTATGTCGTTCCAGTATTTTACCTTGATAGACAAAGGAAGATTCTCGAGTAGAGGCAGTGAACGCTTTTCCTTCTGCTGGTCAATCGACTCGCAGATCACGCTTTTCGATTTAGCCGCCCTCAGCACTCGAAGGAATGAAAACTCAACTCTTTTGTTACCGTTTGCAATACTTTCCTAGCCCTTTGGGCTGAGGAAATTGAAAATCGAGCGATCGATGGTGGTGTTATTTGAACGCCGGCGATGAAGCATGTGCCTGTTGGACTCACGCCCGGTGGCACCAGTGGGAAAAAACTTGAAAAAACTACGTAGTAGCAATGTTTTGGTAACTTAAGGCACGCTATAAGGTAAGCAGTTACCATCGAATGATGGAGGGTGAGGGTACCGAAAAGAACCAAAAATAAGGGGTTTTTTCAGACTGCATTCCATCAACGCGTCTTTCAGTAATCAATACCCCCATTTTCTTCTGCGCAACTATTTCTATAATCGTCTGTTGAACGAATACATGCCAACGTACCTCAGAAAATTATATTCTTCGAAAGCTAAATTATCGTTTTTCAAATTTGGGAAACAATTTCGATCTTAGGGGGAACTTTTAACTAACTAGTACCCGTAGTTTGTTCTTAGTGAGTCTTTCCGTAAAAATAGGTCCCTTGTGTATGTACATCCGAAGGTTTTTATGTGAAATGCCATATTTTATTTTAGCGGCAAATAAAAGATCCAATAAACTCCGGAAAACAGATGAGCAAGGCCGTTTGGTACTTTCGAATAAGCAAGATCAAGCCGCGCTTGTTCTGATTTCCGTTAGTAGTCGTCTTTTAAAAGACATCTCGAAATTTAATTCGATGCTTCTATTCTTTATTTGTCGTTATGAAAGCTTTTGTGAGTACTTGTTTGTGGTGCCTTCGAAAGCCCCCAGGTTTTTGCTAGATATACGAAATTTAGTTTGGTTGCAGGTTGAACTGCATCCAATTCGTACTCTTCTCGGGGATTTTGACATTCACAAGACGCGTTATGCGTTTTTTAAAATGAATTTCAGACCCCCTCCACATTCACAGCACACTCAAATTTTTGCCATTATATTTATACCACTGATGTAGACAGTTCTAACTTCAAAATTGAATATTTGGTTTGTCTTGCAACATGTCAATGTCAAGAGCTGATGTTTTCTAAGTTAGCTCAAGGCCGTGAACAATGAACTGCTTCTCGACCGACAGCATCGCCGCTTTCTTATTTTGCTCTTATTTCAGCTTTGTATGTTAAATCTCAAGTTTAAAACGGTTAATATACCACCGTAAAACGTAAAGCCAGGATATTGTGACCTCCAAAAGCCTCTTCAAAAGGTTAATGCCCACCATCTACTCTCGACGTTTTTTTTTCTCTCTCTCTCTCTCTCCCCTCAATCGCCCCTACAATTCCAATTCAAGATTGGTTTCATAATGCCATTGTAGTGTGATTTACTGTACTGTAGCGCGCGGCATGACCGAAACGAAGGGGAAAGAAAGTAAAAAACAAAAACAAATAGCCGTCAAGAGGGTGTCTACGGCAAAGAATGAAGTGAAATAGGCTACGTTTTTGCTTTCTTTGGCTCTATGCAGTAAAAAGGAAAGGAATGTTGTGTGCTGAAAAAAAAATTTTGAGTTCTCTTTAGATCTTTTCGTTTTACCGAAAAACACTATTTGAGAAGATGGTTTGTACGAGTATGTGTTTTGTTTTGAGGTTGATATAACAAAAATATGTCTCAATTAGGTGTGGATCTGGTACCATCTTAGTACCGCCCTCATAACTGCCCGTTTCCATCGAGTTCTTCTGCGCTTCTCTACGACGCACGTGGAGAGCTGCGAGCGACAATTACGTGTGTGGAAGCAATCGCACTACGTACTCAATAAAAGTTGGGGGAAAGTGATATCCCCTTTGAGCTCAGCTCCACGTCTAGAGCTATGATCGGCGTCTGATTTGTACAAAAAAGGACTAACTCGGTACTGAAGAATTCGGGAATATTGCGAAAAAAAGGTAATACACGACGCAGCTGAATGTTATTCTCTTTGAGTTCTGTTTTAAACCGTAGAGCCTTTAATATACAAATGTCCGTATTCAAGTTTGAATTTCATGGTTTAGGGAACGGAACTTACGACACTATGTGATTTGGATGTAGCTTTTGTGTTTTTGCATATATGTTTTTAAAAAAATCACGAAGATTCGTTTTAGGTGGAATTAAAAAAAAAAAAGCGTCTGCACTCAAAATACGGACGATATGCAAAATTATGGTAATGATTCCGATCTGGGAACGTCGCAAAAACGTATTATTATTTGTCTCGTGATTGTGACGCATGCGTATCTAATTTCGGCCGATGAAATGCGTCACAAGAAGCGCAGGCAAACAGCTACGGCAAACACAAAATTCGATTGAGCGTTTGAGGTTCAAAATAATATCTGTAAGCTTCGATACTTGCCTAAAGTTGTGTTTTCCCTTGTTTTCCACCTTTAAAAATTCTCGTCATTCCTGCGCTCGTACATCAAAGGATTTCGTCGAGGCCTTTTTTGATTAGAAAACCTCGAGAAACGAAGTGAAGCTATCCACTCGCAAATCACCTTAGAATAATCTTGGATTTAAGAAATGTTGACTTGAAGGAGCTGCTCGCAAACTGAGACCGTCCGAGCGGGAATACCAAGTGGGATCACCTGTACAAACTGCAAACGAGAAGGATTACGCAGATAGGAGTGTAAATATGAGGAAAAGCCTTGTCAACGCTTCAAACGGTTATTATATGGGATTCAGTCGATAGCGCGAGTGTATTTATCGGCTTCGTTGCGTGTGTTGTTCCACGGTTGCCTGAATCGGCCTAACGGAGTTTCGAAGTACGAGTATTATATGGGTTTGGGCTTCGACATGTCGCTGTGAATCGTTCATTGATTATTTCTCCCGTCATTTCTCACGAATGTTGCTTCTTTACGCGAGATTACCGAAATATTCCCTGGTACTGTTCAGAGCGCATTGTTTGATATTAGCTTTCTCTCGGCAAGAAACCTTAACTTATTATTTAGTTAAATAATTTAAGTAACATATTGTTTTTCTTGAAAACACCAACAAACCAACTTATATCTACCATAGTCGATGATGATTAAAAAGGCTGAAAACTACTAACTGCTAATTGTATATTTCCTGTATAATTTCTTTATCAAACAGTCTAACTGAAAAGTCTTCAAGTGTGTAGCGCTAACTAAATAGCAGTGAGCTTTCAGATAGGTTCCTGTATACGTTACGTTGATAGTCCTTGTAAATTAACAGTAGAAGGAGCGAAGGAGTCAATTCGATGTGGACACGACCAGCAACTCAATGTTTCTTCCTGAAAATAGTAGTTTTATCGCATCAAGTTGGGACAGTTTGGCATTTTCGGTTAATAATTCGAAAACGATAGAAAAACGTGCCTTTTGCACATTCGCGCGTTCTGGTTGTTATCACCACTCAACGACTTGTCGGAGAAATTAATTTTTGTTTGGGACGTAGGTGGGAGGGTCTGCTCCTAACGACCCCATGAATTTACGTTAGCGTGTTGAGGGCCAGAACCATTTAGCACACTGCATCAGGTCGGCCCCTACCCCTCTCTGCGATAGTATTTAATTTTTTTCATCCTGAGACTGGTCCATTCTCCTCTGACTGAGGACTGTAATACCACCAGTTCGGAAATTCATCATCACGCGGACGTAAGTTCCTGGCGCGAACTGACTCACTGTGACTTCCACCCAAACGCTACCAGTCAGATCACGTGGCCGTGTAACACCCGCGTGATTCGTGCAGGCAGTTTGGATAACATACAAATCGACCCCCAAGGGTCACAACTATCCTACGTAACAAAAATGTGTACGTAACGATATATCGATATCGACTATTTGATGGCACCCTGCGAGTTGACGTAAATCTTCATACCCTTCCGACGATGGTGGGCTGCTCTTGACCATATGTAAGATTCTCGCCTGACCTCGCATCTCATTTTCTTCTTAGTTACAACCTGGAGTCTCGTCAGTCACTCCATGTTGTTTTTCAATCCCACAGCTGTTGTTTTAGTTACCAAGAACTTTACCTTCATCTCCCGTTTCTGCTCATTAATTCGTTTGTACGTTAGAATCGACTTAGTTTTCGATTCTCAATACATTTTGAGCATCGTTTCTTTTGTATTATTATTTCGGTTTGTGGATGTTAACCCTAAGTCTTACACATATTTTCACAATCTCAAAAAAAAAGAAGAATACGAAAGCTGTAAGAGCTAGATCGATTCAACCGTTCTCCCGTAAATTACAGGTCTGTCTGTACCGACATTAGATTTTTTGTTCGATTTCGAATTAGGCTTCAAAACGTAAAATACGACTTTTCTCATAACCTCACTGTGTTGCCTCACGTCATTAAAAATACAAATAAAATATTGTAGCGAGACAAATATCAAATTTGAGCAAGTTTGGTTAATCCGTCCAGAGATACATGTTCCAAACCTTCAACAAACAAGCGGTTTGGTGCTGCATTTCAAGTCCATAGCTAACGGTGTTACATAAAGGGCAATTGAAATTAAATTCGTAGCTAATGATACCGGTATGGACAACAAAAAACCGAATAATTCGAACTTGCTTCGACCTCAGACTTGAATTTGGCTGACCAGCTCTCCTCCCTGTACTCACAAAAAATATCTACGGCGCTCCCCAATTAAAAAAAAAAAAAAAAAACCGGCCCCCCACGTTTCCGCTGAGCTGGTTCAGAAGGCGAATTTCAAAAAACGCAAACTGACTACCCAAGTGGTGTTTTTTTAACGGCAGGTTGTTTTAATCCACTTGTCGAAAAAGTGGCTCGTCATCTCGTTTCTTGGGGGTTTTCGTGTTTCATGAACGGCTTTAAAATTCGGTTTAGCTCTGAAGGGCGCTCTTTTTGTAAGTCATCAGCTAGAGGACGTGATTTTACCAAAGAAAAAGAGAAATTCAGAAATACAAAATGTAAAAAGGTTGTTGATCGACAATAATGGAATAACAGAACACAGTTACGACGATTGCCACTACATTTGAGTTACAATGTTACGTCGATTTTGACGGTTAGGTCATCAACATAACCGTCCATTACAAACCTAACCGTCGCATTAGATTTAATTTTGGGTGTTGATACTATCATAAACGGGGGTTTGCAACGAGACGAGCATCGAATTATGGAAATTTGGCCCTGTTTATTCAAGTATTCAAATTCCTAAGTTTAGCTACTCCGCTGTTTAGCTTTTTAGCAGCTATTGCGGTTGTCAACAATGTTGGAGTGTGAGCGTTCGGGAAATTGCTGCTCCAAAATTCGAATCACGGTATTTCCTATCGAATTCTAAATATAAACGTTTTTAGATTTGTGTGTATACTGAGCTGAGCTAAAAAGACGAAAATTAGCTCAAAAAACGTTGCGAATCATTACACAATGGTTTATTATTCTCATGCACAGCATGTGTTCGGCAGGGCGAATTAGCTGGGTGGTTTTTTACCTCCAAACATCCTCACTGGACCCTAAGTCTTGGTTTCCCCTAGCACCGACCCCCTTTGTTTGTACCTGTGGGAAGTTCGGCTCATCAGTTATTTCCAAGCGATAACGGATTTTCCCTTCTTCTGGTCTTTCCCAAATATCCTTTTCCTCTCTCCTCTATTTATATTCCTCTCCACACAGATAGCTCCTCCCAATACATATTCACCTACGAGTTCTCGCGAAAGTCGGTCATCTCCCAGTTCTCCCAATACACAGTCATCCATCAGAACTCGTGAACGACAGTCATCTCAGCCCGCGCTACTCACAACTCAACTCTCTCTCACTCTCTCTCCCTCTACTTAGTGTCTCACAACCAGTTCACGTGTATTTAGAGTCCCTGGTTCGCGTTTATACTCTAACACTCAAACTGATAACGTTATTCTGTCCAGTATTTACAGTCCTCTACCACCTCCATTTATTTCACAATGAAAAATACTAGTAAACGATAGGAGGCATGACCCGAATACAACGGAACCCCAAAAATTGGCATTTTCTAGGTGGTACTTGGTAAAGGTTTCTTCATCTTGACTGAAGGCTGGACAGAGATTTCTCCATCTTGACTGAAGGCTTGGCAGAGATTTCTCCATCTTGACTGAAGGCTTGGCAGAGATTTCTCCATCTTGACTGAAGGCTTGTCAGAGATTTCTCCATCTTGACTGAAGGCTTGGTTTATCAACGGCCAAATCGGTCTTACGACAATTTATACTGGTTAGAAAATGTTAGAATTCAACTTGGAATGAGTTGAATATGCTTTCGAAAAGGTAGAATTAGAATTTTTCTTGGAAAAGGTTGACTCTGACTGATAAAACGTTGAATTTGGTGGCGAAATGTTTGGCATAAACAATTAATATTGAGGTTAATGGTTTATACATTTCTTTGACAAAATTTACTCCGTTTGCTGATGGACGCTCTAAATCATCTTATGCTAGAGCGTAAAAATCTTCTGTCGGTGTATGTATCAGAGTGACCTTAAAAACCTACGCGTTATCGCAAGGTTGTGGTCAGTCGGTCACCGCTTGACAAGTCGAAATCTCTTACACAACGTTCCCCAACCTACTTAACATCTCTGACCCCTCAGAGAGAACTCGTCGTATCACCTCAATCGAAATCAACCTTTCGGGCTAAAGGCAGACTTGGTAATTGTTTTCGAAATGAGGAGTCGTGAATGCCGATAGAAAATTATGTGCGCTCGGGCTCATAAAACGTTACGCCTCAATTTCTATGACTTAGAAAGATTGCGATTACCGATCTCATTAAGGTCTCAGTTTAGCGTGAGGGAACACGAGACTAACTCGTTTTTCCCGTGAAATGAAAAAAGCGTTCCCTTTAGATCGGAAACATCGAACTTAAATACCTGATGGGACGAACTACACAACTTCTGTCAGCTCCACGTGCATTCGTTATGACTCTAGCAACTCATCCAATTTGTTTTTATTCAGTTTGTACGAACGTGGCAGAACTTAGCTCAACGACGTACATTGAAACTGGTAGCACTCGATATTCCGGATTTATTGGGTTGCCCCTATTTATGTGAGGCAATTCAGAAGCTGTCAAGATGATTTTATTTTGGGAACCTTCATGTATATAGTTAAGAGATAGATTGAACAGCAGTAGTTTGAATTTCGGAATTTCTTGGGATGTTCCTAATTATTTTATACCCGTTATTAAAATAGGCGTAACCGGGATGGATATACACGGAATAAACTGGAAATACATTTTTTCCGAACTTCTTGTCATTGGTCGGACTCCTTATGGGAAAAAACTCGTACGTGCCACGTCTCTTAGATTTTCATTTCGCTTGTCGTTTATCTAGCTTTTCGTTCAGTTTAGAGGTCTACACGGCATTCTGCCCAGAAAAGGGGAAACTCTCCGTTCATTCCCCACGATGGAAGCATAATTCACCACTGATCATTTGGAATGTTTCAGTGGATGCTATCTTGTAGGCCTTGAAGATCCACAGGAGTGAAGCCCACTGTAATACAAACCCCAAGTGACCTTGCTAATTGCCCGTGATGTCAGCATCCCCCCCCCCCGCCCACTACTGACAGGTATTTTCTTTTACTTCGCCTTTCGGCTTTTGAATTGTGTGATTTATCTTGAAGGTCGTCGACAAAGGTTGTTGTTGTACCATCTAGCGTTTTTACGCAATTATCTTCGTTAACTTGTTTGGTCCTCTGTGCTCCAAATGCTGATCTGAGTGGAGGGCCAATTATTTTTCATCTTCTGCCTGGAGTGTGGGTTTTGCGAGCTCTTTGCGAACGGGCCTCTAAGAAAATGAAGCTTCTTTCTAATTATACGCAGTGAACGAAAAGGTCGAAAAATAACGTGCTTTCGAGGCAGCTTCTACTTACAATTCAAGAGGTGTCACAACGGTTCGAGCATCACAGTTTTAAAGCCAACTATTCCTTCATTTCTTGATGAAGAGCAAGAAATGCATAAGTGATGAGATGCATAGTCGATAAAGAATTGACGAAGAAACATTTGACGCGGCGATACATCCATGAACATATTTCAGTAGTCATAGCTAATCCTACGGTCTACCAGCGAGTAACGAACATATTAAAACTTTCATCTTGATTGAGTTGAGATCTTGAGGTCTTACCCAATTTAGAATACGGTGCCTCCCTAGGGCTGTTGATTAACCGACATTAAAAGTTAATATATTCTTCATAAGCGAAGGTTGTACGCGCAAGGACATTTAGCAAGCGACTAATAACGAGCCGTCAAAACGAGATCATGAGAGCACCGTTTTAATTAATCAAGATAGAATAATTGAGAGAAACGTGCACCACACACGTGAAAGTGAAACGCGCCAATTGAAGTATAATAACCCAAATGTCAATGCCACACAGCGATAAATAGAGCGTGAGAGCATAGGACACTGAAGATCAGAGTATGAGAGTAATTTTGGGGTTCCAAGAAGAGGGGGAGAATCATTTTTGAATGGTAGGAAGGAAATCCTACCTCAATGAGGGTCACTTAAGGTATTTTCAATTGAGCCACTGTGTGTCAAGCCATTTACTTAGGAATAATAGGCCCATTTGTACGCAGTAGCAAGCTCTCAGTTAATCAAAAGACATTGGTGATCCAGTCCTAGCTAGCAGTGATGCTTAATGTGATGAAGCTGTTCCCTTCATGGTAGTAAAAGTAGTCACTAGCCGGGTACCTATGTAATAAGAGCAACAGATTTTAGGAAATGATAATGCCTTGTATCAAGATTGCTCAGCTTAATATGAACAGGCGGATCAAGTAAAGCAGTTGATTTCAGGGAATGTGTGAAGCCGCAGTACAAGAGCCACCCACTGCTCAGAATAAAGTGAAGGGCTTCGGAGTAAGCTTGGGAGACTGATACGACAGGCAGGCATGCCTATGAATTGTTTCCTAAAGTAAGGAGGAGGTACAGCAGGTCGTAGATCGTCACAGCTATACACTGAGCATGAGTGTTTCAACGGAAAGCTGCCTGCGTCAGTAGACGAATTTCGGCAGAGGTCTTCACAGTCATGGTATATGTGCATCACCTCCTGCACATGGGTCTGAAATGGAAAATAATACACATTATATCAGACAGTCAGGCTGCGCTTAAGGCCCTGGCTTCCTAGACCATCACGTCAGTGCTGGTTTGGGAATGCCTGAGTGGCGAGGGAGAACACGTTGACCAGTGTTGGGTGCCAGGTCATACAGGGATAGAAGGGAATGAGGAGGCCGACAAACTGGCGAGAAAAGGATCTGCCTTCTCCCGGGACCATCATGAGCCACTTGATCAGGGTGGTTGGCAAGTGGGAGAAGTGCTGGGCTGCCAATTGGTGGGATGTGCTAGGACAGAGGCAGTCAAGGCTGTTTATTAAACTGGAAAGGATAAGTAAAAGGATGGTATGTGGCCTGTTCATAGGCCACTGTCTACTATGGTTCCACCTAGTCAAGATTAGTAAGTGAGATTTACAGAATTGCAGATTCTGCGAGGTTGAACATGTACTCCATACGAGTGGGGGCCTGGCTGCAGTGCATCTAAAAATGCTTATGGTACCTCAGCTGTGTCTCGAGAAGGTTGCAAGGATGGACAAGGTAGGTCCTCATAGGATTATTTGAGGCTGTAGTGGGGGTTCCCTAGTTGCATCAGGTTAGGGTGGGGAAAAAAGCAAGAAAAGTAGACGTCTAAAAACACTTCAACAGTAGACGCGATTATACGTTTTTCTCACTCAGTGGCTTCATCCATCATCCGTCAAGCTGAGCTAAAATAATTGGAGCGTCCGATTTCGTATTCCACGTTTCTTATTTCGTATTCCTCACGCGCCTCCTTTCGACTTCCCGTTAAGTGCACGACGACTTGCGAGTTGTAAGCGGCGCTGAGGCTGTGTAAGGTTTAATGGGGCATTCCAACCCTGCCGGGTAGACAGAATGTGGATGTCACATTGAGATTAACTTCAGAGGTAAGTTAACTGGTTAGCCGTCTAGACTCATTTCGTAATGGGATCGACGTTCGGACGGATGGAGCGTTCATAATTCATGAAACTGCTTTCTTCTTTCTTTCATCTGCTCGTACATTTCTGGGCGTCTTGGGAAGTATCTGAAACGCCGTTTGTTTCTCGTCTGTTTCTACATCCTCTGCTGCACCTTTCATGATTACCTGTTTTGAAATACAGAAGCAACCCTTGAACCTTCGCTTTTTCCCTTTATTCTGGTTAGGAAAACTTTATATATTGAGTCAGTAGTAATGAATCCCGTTTTCTCTCACGTATCCAAGTACATGAAAAAAGGAAAAATAATTTTAAAAAAACAAAAATTAATAAAATCGATGTTCTTCGACATCGACGATGGATACTCGTTACAGCGTAAAAAAGACGTTTTTTTGTTACACGTACTCTGTAAATTTCGAAAACGTCACATGTTGGTTGTTATCTCTGTTTAACGGATTGTAAGAGGAACATTTATAAAGAACAATGTATAGGCATTCACTGCTTGGAAACATCATGCGCGTCTAAAGGTAATCGGCTCGGCTCGTTTTGCTAAAAAAAAAAACAAAAAAAACTATTTTTGTGTCTGGGGAAAATAAAAAATTTCCAGATGTTTATAGAGAACAGTTAAGTACTGATTCTTCTTCTTTATTTATCAATTCGACTACGAATATTGGTGATCATATAACATTACTTACAAAATTAAAAATAATTGCTATAACAAATATAAATATATAAGTATTGCACAAAATTATAAGTTTTTGACTATATTCCCGAACATTTCTCTGTCTCTAGCCACCTCTAAGAGGTTCCCAATATTACTTATTCCAGTCCAATGCCGAATGTTGCGTAGCCACGATAGTTGCTTCCGGCCGATGCCTCTTCTACCTTCAATTTTTCCTTGTACAATTAACTGCACTAGTTCGTATTTCTTATTTCGCATAATGTGGCCCAAGTAGGCCGTTTTTCTCTTCTTTACAGTTGCTAGCAACTCTCGCTCACATTGCATTCTTCTTAAAACTTCCTCGTTGGTCAAACGATCCGTCCATGGTATTTTAAGTATTCTTCGAAAGACCCATAATTCAAATGATTCGAGCTTGTTAAGGTCCGCTATTTTCAAAGTCCAACTTTCCAAGTACTGATTAGTAGTTGATAATTCGAAAGAGTAATCAAAATCGTACTGCCGTTATCGAGAAAAATGCGAAAAACCTTTCATTTTGGGTACATTTTGGTCTCTCTTTCTCTCTCATTCACCCTCTCCCCAATGGCAACACATCATCACTTTATAACGTTTAAAAAAAAAAACGAAAAAAGAACCAGCTCAATCGGCCCAAGCGTTCCCTCGCACATTGAACTAAGGACGCGCACGGATTAAAGCCAAAATTTTGCATCAGTATTTCCTAAAACTTGGGAATTTTAAAATGTAGTTTCAACAAAAAAATTTAAAACAAAACAGAATATTGTGTTTCTCTGCTTTTGACTGTGTTACGGCCTCGAACTGAATTGCCTAGTGTTGCGGCAAAAAACGTCAATTGTAGTCCATTTCCAGCCCCACCAGCATTTTCGGGTGCTGAATCGAATGAGATCGGAGGAGTGAGGTTGTTTCAAGCTGTGCACGAGAATAATAAACCGGTGTGTAATAATTTGGAGCGTTATTTCTGGGGTGTTCTCTCTCTCTCTCTCGGTGTTGAAAGTGCCTACTCATCGCACAGTAGCATCGTTTGCCAGGCAATTAAGGTGCACAATGAGAACGTCAACCTGTTTAATCTTTCGCAGAAGACGGAACAGTTTGGAAGTATTTTCAGAGACAAATTGCTAACGAGATATGATCAATGGATCGGTCGGTGTTATGTGTTTTTATTGCGTTTGTTTATTTTTGTGTAATTAGTGTACAATAATAGCATTTATTCGAGTTCGATCTACGTAGAACGCCAGAATTCATTAACAAATGAAATGTGAATAACGTAATTATTGATTGGTTGTTTTGTACGTCGAAATATCAATTCAAACGCGAGTAATGGCATATTTCTCGATCCCCCGTGTGCAAGGTAGTAATGGGAAGTGACTAGCTCGATTGATTTGTGTATACTCGTATAAGTAAGGTTATTTTGTTCGTTGCTGAGAGGAGGAGGAATTATCGCAAGTACTCGCTCCTCTCAAATGGCAGTGATTATATGTCTGTGGGTGTGAATGTATTGGTGTAAGTGTGATTTATTTTGACATGAATCGAGATTACTGGTTTGTGAGTATATTGGTTAGTTTAGTTCAACCGCTGCTGAGAGGAGGAGGAATATACGAGTAAGCGCTCTTCTCAATAGCAGCGGTTAAGTGTTTATGTGTCAGTGGACGCGTCGGTACGAGGGTAATTTATTTTGGCTTGAATGGGGATTACTGTTGGTATGATTATAATTTATTGAGAGATGAATGGGAGTTGTTTCATTGTGGGTAGAGACATTTGTTACTTGAGTGATAAAGATATCAGAAGACTCAGAGACTGTGTAACATGAGGGGATGTTGTATGTTGACTCAAGGGTGTGATGTGTCTGGTGTTTTCTACTCTCGTAGTTCGTGTCTTGGCCCAATATAATTAATCAGACTAACCCTCAAACTCACCTCAGATGATAAATAAACAAATGACTCTTCTTGGGGAGAAAATAAGGAAGTGAAATTAATTAATCTCAAAGAAAATGAAATGAATGAGTTGAACTCCTTTCAAAGTAACCTAATTGCTCGAATTGTAAAGACAATAATGGGACAAAGGGTTAATAAACTGGGATTTACTCACCTTTATCCAACAATATTCAAGCGAGGGGAAAGGAAACACTGAACTTGAAACCTGGCTGATAAGCGAGAGGTTCAATCAGTATGTCGCAGTGGGCTTGAAAAATCAGAAAAGAAACTGTAGCTATTCGCCTCTTGGAAAGCCAAACTCGCCCCCCACCCTAGAGCCAGCTCACCAAACGGTGGACATATGCAAAGGAAGGACAGCCAGCAGAAACAAAGGCTATATCCTCCACAAAGGGAAGCGGTAGAGAGGGTCTTATGGCCCAAATTTCCCCTGGAGGATAAAAAACGTCTCTCTCTCTCTCTCCTTCCCTGTGTAGCATAATATAACAAATGGTTTTACCAAATAGTAAGACATTCTGCTGAAAGGGCCAGAAATGTTATAACTCCCTCTCAAGGTCTCCAAATATCTCTAAATTCCTCCGAAGCGTCTGTAAATCCGTAATTTTGGTACTCGACAACGATTAAGGAGCCGAATGCCCCCGAGTGGTGATTTAGGATTGAATGTAGTGGATAATAACGTGATAATCATGATACAGTTACGTTTGCAGGGCATGCGAGAAATCCCTTAAGCAACGCGGCCAAAACCTGCGTCACACTATAAATATGAGCGTCGCAACAATTACTAGAGGAGCGGTCAGAGCGCCGGTGTTTTGTTTAATGTTTTCGTTCGCATCACCGATCAAACCAGGTGCCGAAAATGGGAGTGTCAGAGCGTCAGATCGTCTTCCATTATTATCATATTCGCGTCGTAGTGCCGTCACCCGAACAAGGTCGATGTTGTAGCATCGCTTCGACATGCCCATCGCGTCATGGCTCGAGAGCTTGTACTCACTCATTCGCCGTTCAACGCGTTCGTTATATATGGCATTATAGCCACAATGTGACGATACGATCCTTGCAGGGAGGAACAAATATTGGTCTTCCCTTGAGAATGTCAAGCGACCTCTTTCAAGTCATTCTATAAAGTCGTCTGGAAATCCAGAATAGTTCAAAATATGTAGATAGAGGAAGATAACTTATTCGCGCACTAGGAGCAGATTGCTAAGCTCCCAACGTAAGGAAGTGTGGCAATCAAACAAAACTTCTTTCAAAACGATAAGTAGCTAGCAAAATGCATTTTTTTTAAATTTCATTTTTCGTGAAAGAAAAGAACAAATTATTCGTCATGTTGCTTCTTTTTACCTTGATCTTCGATTGCTACAGCCTCTAAGGTTGTCGTGATCACGAAATCTGAAAATTTTCATGCAAGGTAGACCTCCTAGGGTGTCAAGGGATGGCTGCAGGACCAAGGATATTGATATGAACTGGGCTCTATTGACATTTCGGTCGAAAACCAACTACGTCTGGGCAAGGTTAATTTGGCCCCACCACAAAGACAATGTAGACTCCTGAGTGTCTCTCAAATGGGGTTTCAAGCAGAGGTTATATCATCGCTGGGGCTGTCATGATGTACTTTTAATAAAACTATCGACATAATGACTGATATTAAAGCGTCCTACAAGGCGCTGAAGAACGACAGCACAATGTCAAAATTAGAGAAGAAGTGCAGGATGTGGCTCAACCCTTTGGCAAACTGTACTAGAGTTAATGTTTACTGGATCACTGAGAATGAGAGGGCAAAGTCTGGTCTGATGCGATTTGTCTACTGTACTTATAGGGCGACTTTTCCATTGTGGAGCATCTGCGTCACTAGTCGTGAGGACAGTGAGAGAATGTGCCCCGAGGAATGAATCAAAATACTGTGAGAGTTGTGAGAGCGAGGCATTCTAAACACCAACACAGGACCAACACACGAGATAAGGCCTAGCATTCTGATAATTGTGAGAAAGGACTTAAGGCATGTAGTGGGAATCACATAGTCTTTGGTACAACTTCCTCAAAGGTAAACATCAAATAAGACTCTTGCAGAAAATACCTGACGTTTCTTAGGAAGCTAGGCCTAGGCCTCTGAGACATTAGGACTTCAGGCTTATCCCAAAAGGGACTGCCCGATTTTGATAATAATAATAATCATCTAAGAAACTCCTTGCATTCCTACGCCACCGCTTCTGGGCAAGCGAGTGGTACACCGTTAGCTGGCCTGATGCCACCTCCCACTTTCAACAACCCCCATACCCTCTAGTGGTGGCAGACATCCACCACCTCCCATCCCACGAGTGCAACCTCCAGCTCAGAACATTGGCCGTCCCATCCACAGCTTCTTACCTCCACTCTCCTCTGTTCCCTCGCTTGGCCAATACAGTACACTGGGTGCCTGGTATCGTTAGGTCATCTAGCCGGCTCGTGCCTACTGGAAATATTGGCAGTCAGAATACTTGATCAACCTACAGGTCTGCTCAATTACCTTTCTTGCGCAGAATGTTTGCCAGATGGCTCTGGCATCTCTCGAATATCCACTGTCCATACTCAACTTAGGACCGTTATTAAGCCCCTCTGGAAGCTCTGCCTTCAACCCTCTCAGTAACCCTCCCTCTTTCGTTTGCAATGCTGTGGGTAGGGTGCGGTAGTTGACCATTTGGTCTCAGGAGTTTCCCAGTAGAGGCTCCCAATTCCCTACATCCCCCTTCATGGCCCTACCTTTGAGATGGTAGCCACTAACACTTCCCACAATTCATTCAATTTGCTTCTCATGCCCACAAAAAGATTAAGTTCTATTTGCGAGCCCAACTGCGCAATTTTCCCTCTTAACTCGTCCAAAATATTCCGTTGATTTTTGCTCTTCCCTCCTCATTCATTTCCCACCACTCAACTCTGGAACTCAGAAAGGTACATTCGTATTTTTGCTCTCGTTCGTGCTCACAACTGTGTCTTCTAGTAGCTTTCTGTCAACCCTTTCCGCTATTTCATCTTGAAGTGTGCGTGTGCAATACAGTCTGCCTCACCCCGTTCACTTTTTATTCCGTTCTCAAACTCCTCTCGTACTCTTTATCCAAGTAAAAGCTGGACATTTTCGTAACGCCCCACTTTTTTGAGTTCAATTGTCTTGAGTATAGACACGAAAATGTTCGAAAAAAAGAAAAAAAACTCGGGAGTTGTTAACATCGTCGGATAATGGTTTTCGAGGACGTTCAGAAAACCAGTTCACTTGATATAGGTTCCATCGTGGAAGAAGAGTTTTCGTCTCAATCGCGGAAATCGTTAAAATGGCGATTGAGGG